>OX336388.2:731540821-732182606 GCA_946902985.2 Meconema thalassinum
GCCCTGGTGGCTCTTAAGAATACGCTCAGTCATATGTGTTTATGTACAGATATTACATACAAAATTTGGTTGAAATCCAATCGATAGTGTAGAAGTTATATGCATTTAAACATTGGACCTATCAGAAGGCTTAAAATTATTTTGGCAACACTGTCATGGTTGGCCTCCTGGAAATTAAACTGAAATAGTCTTATCTACATGTGTGCCAATTTTGGAATAGCATATCTTGCAAGATATCCAACATGGAGCTCAAATTTCTAATGCGTTTTTTCAGCAGTTGGTAGCACTGACATCATTTTCAAATATGGACGTGAGCTATTCCGGTGCACATCTTTACTCATACTAAATTTGGTTTTGATTGCTGCAGCCGTTTAGGAGTTGATAGGGGGGGGACACACACACAGCCAGCCAGACAGACAGACAGACAGAAGGACAGACAGACAGACAGACAGACACACATTTTCCCGGATCGATCTCATAAGTCTACTTTTTCCTCATTTTTGCAAAATGTGAAAAGTAGGCTAAAAATCCAACCTGGCGACCATCTGAAATATTTAGACGATTCGCAATATTTACGATTCTATCACAACCTTCAAACTAAAATTTTGTATGCTGATAGAGGCAATTAACATGAGTAGGATATATGAAAATAGGCTGTATAGTTCTTCACGGAACTAGTTTTTTTTACAAGGAATTGACTGTGTTTCCCTAGTGTGCATAACCCCACCACGGTTTGAAAAGTTGCAATACGTTAGACGTTAAGATTATCAGTTAAATCTAGCCCAAGCCAAGTAAAGTTGGGGAGGAATGCTAGTTTAAAGATAACAAGATGTTCAGTAAAGAACATATAGCCTACTTTCTCCTAAATGCATGGGTATTGTTATAACTCTTTGTCCTTTTCAAGGAGTATAATTGAATGTTGGTTGTAGTAGCTTGTTGAAATACAACGTGCTATAGGGATATTAAACATGAATATGAGGTGCCCTTTGCCAGTGCTACCTCTGTAAAAAAATTCATTCAATTCGGTTTCACAGTGTTTGAATTGATCCAGGGAATGGATTTGCACACATACATGGCCGCTATTTGCAAACTATTGGGCTGATGACCTTGTAGTCAGTCATAAGATGCTTTCCACAAAAAGGCATGTTGTTGCAAAATCCGGTAGAGATCAAATTATTAGGATGGTCGAAATTTGATTTAAGCTTTTAACATTTGGGTGGCCGTCATTCCGTTTACGTCAAGATGGCGGCGATATAAAACATGACACTGAGGTACCTCTTGCTAGTGCTACCTCGGTACCAAATTTCGTTCAATTCGGTTTCACCGTGTTTGAATTGATAGGAGGAATCGATTTGCACACATACTTGGCCACCAACTGCAAACTATTGGGCTGATGATCTAGCAGTTTGGTCAGAATATGCTTCCCACATAAAGATTTGTTGTTGCAAAATTTGGTAGAGACCAGATTATTAGGTTGGTCGTAATTACATTTTAGCCTTTAACATTTGGGTGGCCGCGATTACGTTTCCGTCAAGACGGCGGTGATATAAAACATGACACTGAGGTGCCCTTTGCTAGTGCTACCTCTGTACCAATTTTCCTTCCATTCGGTTTCACCGTGTTCGAATTAATAGGGGTAATCGATTTTGACACAAAGATGGCCGCCATCCGCAAACTATTAGGCTAATGACCTATTAGATTTGTCAAAGGAAGCTTCCTCCATAAAGGTATGTTGTTGCAAAATTTGGTAGAGATCGGATGATTAGGTTAGTCATAATTTGATTTAAGCTTTGAACATTTGTGTGGCCGCCATTACGTTTCCGCCAAGATGGCGGTGATATAATACATGACACTGAGGTGCCCTTTGCTAGTGCTACCTCTGTACCAAATTTCGTTCCATTCGGTTTCACCGTGTTTGAATTAATAGGGGTAATCCATTTTGACACAACGATGGCCGCCATCCGCAAACTATTAGGCTAATGACCTATTAGATTTGTCAAAGGATGCTCCCTCCATAAAGGTATGTTGTTGCAAAATTTGGTAGAGATCGGATGATTAGGTTAGTCGTAATTTGATTTAAGCTTTGAACATTTGTGTGGCCGCCATTACGTTTCCGTCAAGATGGCGGTGATATAAAACATGACACTGTGGTGTCCTTTGCTAGTGCTACCTCTGTACCAAATTTCATTCCATTCGGTTTCACCGTGTTCGAATTAATAGGGGTAATCCATTTTGACCCAAAGATGGCCGCCATCCGCAAACTATTAGGCTAATGACCTATTAGATTTGTCAAAGGATGCTCCCTTCATAAAGGTATGTTGTTGCAAAATTTGGTAGAGATCGGATGATTAGGTTAGTCGTAATTTGATTTAAGCTTTGAATATTTGTGTGGCCGCCATTACGTGTCCGTCAAGATGGCGGCGATATAAAACATGACACTGGGGTGCCCTTTGCTAGTGCTACCTCTGTACCAAATTTAATTCCATTCGGTTTCACCGTGTTCGAATTAATAGGGGCAATCGATTTTCACACAAAGATGGCCGCCATCCGCAAAATATTAGGCTAATGACCTATTAGATTTGTCAAAGGATGCTTCCTCTATAAAGGCATGTTGTTGCAAAATTTGGTAGAGATCGGATGATTAGGTTAGTCGTAATTTGATTTAAGCTTTGAACATTTGTGTGGCCGCCATTACGTTTCCGCCAAGATGGCGGTGATATAATACATGACACTGAGGTGCCCTTTGCTAGTGCTACCTCTGTACCAAATTTCGTTCCATTCGGTTTCACCGTGTTTGAATTAATAGGGGTAATCCATTTTGACACAACGATGGCCGCCATCCGCAAACTATTAGGCTAATGACCTATTAGATTTGTCAAAGGATGCTCCCTCCATAAAGGTATGTTGTTGCAAAATTTGGTAGAGATCGGATGATTAGGTTAGTCGTAATTTGATTTAAGCTTTGAACATTTGTGTGGCCGCCATTACGTTTCCGTCAAGATGGCGGTGATATAAAACATGACACTGAGGTGTCCTTTGCTAGTGCTACCTCTGTACCAAATTTCATTCCATTCGGTTTCACCGTGTTCGAATTAATAGGGGTAATCCATTTTGACCCAAAGATGGCCGCCATCCGCAAACTATTAGGCTAATGACCTATTAGATTTGTCAAAGGATGCTCCCTTCATAAAGGTATGTTGTTGCAAAATTTGGTAGAGATCGGATGATTAGGTTAGTCGTAATTTGATTTAAGCTTTGAATATTTGTGTGGCCGCCATTACGTGTCCGTCAAGATGGCGGCGATATAAAACATGACACTGGGGTGCCCTTTTCTAGTGCTACCTCTGTACCAAATTTAATTCCATTCGGTTTCACCGTGTTCGAATTAATAGGGGCAATCGATTTTCACACAAAGATGGCCGCCATCCGCAAAATATTAGGCTAATGA
This sequence comes from Meconema thalassinum, assembly GCA_946902985.2. Lineage (NCBI taxonomy): Eukaryota > Metazoa > Arthropoda > Insecta > Orthoptera > Tettigoniidae > Meconema > Meconema thalassinum. Next base: position 731,544,270 of record OX336388.2, read on the forward strand.
CCTATTAGATTTGTCAAAGGATGCTTCCTCTATAAAGGCATGTTGTTGCAAAATTTGGTAGAGATCGGATGATTAGGTTAGTCGTAATTTGATTTAAGCTTTGAACATTTGTGTGGCCGCCATTACGTTTCCGTCAAGATGGCGGTGATATAAAACATGACACTGAGGTGTCCTTTGCTAGTGCTACCTCTGTACCAAATTTAATTCCATTCGGTTTCACCGTGTTCGAATTAATAGGGGTAATCGATTTTGACACAAAGATGGCCGCCATCCGCAAACTATTAGGCTAATGACCTATTTGATTTGTCAAAGGATGCTCCCTCCATAATGGTATGTTGATGCAAAATTTGGTAGAGATCGGATGATTAGGTTAATCGTAATTTGATTTAAGCTTTGAACATTTGTGTAGCCGCCATTACGTTTCATTCAAGATGGCGGCGATATAAAACATGTCACTGGGGTGCCCTTTGCTAGTACTACCTCTGTACGAAATTTCGTTCCATTCGGTTTCACCGTGTTCGAATTAATAGGGGCAATCGATTTTCACACAAAGATGGCCGCCATCCGCAAACTATTAGGCTGATGACCTATTAGTTTGGTCAAAGGATGCTGCCCCCATAAAGGTATGTTGTTGCAAAATTTGGTAGAGATCGGATGATTAGGTTAGTCGTAATTTGATTTATGCTTTGAACATTTGTGTGGCCGCCATTACGTTTCCGCCAAGATGGCGGCGATATAAAACATGACACTGAGGTGTCCTTTGCTAGTGCTACCTTTGTACCAAATTTCGTTCAATTTGCGCTCACCGTGTTCGAATTGATAGGGGGGGACAGACATTCAGAGTACACACACTCACACACACACACACACACACACACACACACACACACACACACACACAGACTCACACACATACACACACACAGACAGACACACTTTTTTCGCCCTGTAGTGATCTCATAAGTCTACTTTCATTTTTTGCAAAAATCGAAAGTTGGCTAAAAATGAAATTGTTCCACTGCACCCCAGTCAATTAGTGTTGGCGTGCACAACCTGATTAAGTTCCTCCTTACGTTGTCGCGCGCGATCTTAATCAAGGTGATTGACGTGAAATTGTGTTCTTAGAACAGGTAAGATGTAGCTTAACTTGCTACTTAGTAGGAGATGTAATGTTTCACTTTTAAACTCAGCTGTGATGAGAAGGCAAACTCGTTAGCGTAATATCACAGCTAAACTCAGACCCGGTGCGTCACAGCGATATCCTGAGAGGCTTCTACATTATCCCACACTAAGCAAGTGTATTTATATATTTCTTTTTGTACAGCTATCCAGAGTATATACAGGATGCGTCAACAGGAAATATTCATAGACGAATTATTTTATTCATTGGATTATAAATAGTTTACATTTATTTTGGAAATGTTTTATATACTGCTGTAATGAATTGGACAATATTTACTAGAGATTTGTATTTGTATTTTTAGAGGACAGAAGAGGTGTTGACAATCGATCGTACCCCCCTGAGTAAAACTAAAGTCGCTTGTTTCCATCTAAAACAAGTAGTTCCGTGAAGAATTATACAGCCTATTTTCATATATCCTACTCATGATAATTGCCTCTATCAACATACAAAATTTCAGTTTGATTGTTGGGATATATCGTAGATATTGAGAACGGTCTAAATATTTCAGATGGTCGCCAGGTTGGATTTTTATTTATGTACTATTACATGCAGATTATTGTGTACGTGTGGTATTCAAACTTCAATCGCATGATTAGGAAACAAGAAGTAAAAATGAGATTTTAAAATTTCGCACAGCTGCCATCTCATGGTTATGAAAACAATTGAAATAAATTAGATGCCAGGGGATTAACATTTGTATAGGCATTTAACGTGCAAATTTTCACTCCACTCGGGTGGTTAAATCGCGAGAATCGTTCATTTAGATATTTATACTTCGCGTCGCCACCATGTTGGATTTGTGCTCACCAGGTTACTGCAAGTCCTATAGCTGAACTTAAGTTCATACCCTCTATGAACATTGTCTGTCTGTTAGGTAGTCAGCCCGAAGGCTGGTTGGATCCTCAAAAGCACCGCCGTTACGTTATGTGAGTAGATACCCACAAAAACCCAAGGCAGTGCTATATTGAGGCGTTCTAGGCAAGAAGAGGAGTGAGGTAGTTTGCCATTGCTTTCCTCACTGAGTCAGAACAGTAGTCCTAACCCTATGAGTAGAACCTTTCACAGCATTCACAGGCACTGACTGTGCCCTGAATGCGATTACTAAGCACCACCCATACCTCAGTAGCTTCCATATAATCACAGCCATGAGTGAGACTGAGACATCGGCGAAAAGCCACCTTTTACTCTAGCCTGTGCCAACTGACAAATGCAAATGTACTGTATTCATCAAGAGATGGCAAACAGGCCAGAAAAATCAATTTGATTGCAGTAAAAGATTCGTAGATATTGAGAACCGTCAAAATATTTCGGATGTTCGCCATTTTGGATTGTTATATGTATAGGCCATAGAGTTATGTACCATTAAAGGAAAATTATTGCGTAGCTTCATTATTCAAACTTTCACTTCAATGGAATGATTACGACACAAGAAATAAAAACTTAATTTTAAAATTTTGCACAGCCGCCATCTTGAGGTTATGTAAGCAATTGAACTAAATTAGATGCCATTGCATTACGATATATATAATCATTTACTGTGCCACATATCACTGCGCTTAGATGGTTAAATCACGAGAAAAGTCTATTAAAATGTTTCAAATAAGCTTGGCCGCCACGTTGGTATTTGTACTTTACAGGTTTTAGGTAGATTTCATTAGAAAGCTAACTATTGCAATGTGTCCCATGTTTCGACTTCCGGAAAATTTCGACATATCTTCGCGTTTCACATCCCCCAGACCCCAAAACCACCGTCAGTTCAAAAGTTTATATATAATTTATGTATATATGTATCTATATATATATATATATATATATATATATCAGTTTCTTGTGGACACGATAACTGCCGTAATTTTGCACCAATCACTTTGAATTTTTTACATAATATGTATCCCTATAAAATCTCGGTCGAGTTCGTTAATGGGCAAAATCGGTCGAAGGGGGTCAAAATGGGGGGCTTTTTTCGAAACAGTGAAATTTCGCTATAACTCTCTTAATACGTGAAATATCGAATCCATTCAAAGTTCATAATATGTGTCGGATAAGTGCCAAAAATTTATGTAAAATAAGTTTTTTGATAGCACCAACCATTGACCAAAGGGGTGGAAAAAAGTGGGTTTTTAGGGAAACATTAATCATATCTCTCTTAATAGGCACAATATCAAAACCGTACAAAATGGAAAATATTCCCCTAATAATTACCTAAAACTTTTGTCTGAAAGAATTTTTGATATGACTCACCATTACGCCAAGGGATGAGAAAAATGATTTCGGAATTTTAAAAAATGCCAAGTGCCATCAGAGGTTACCATAACAACGCTTTTAAATTGATAAGGGATGATCTATCAGAGGTTGCCAAGACAACGCCATTGACGAGATCACATTCATTTTTAGCCTACTTTTCATACTTTTCAACAAGTAGTTCCGTGAAGAACTATACAGCCTATTTTCATATATCTTACTTATGTTAATTGCCACTATCAACATACACAATTTCAGTTTGATTGCTGTAATAGATTCGTAGATATTGAGAACCGACTAAATATTTCGGATGGTCGCCATGTTGGATTTTATATATGTAGGTCCTAGAGTTATGTACTGTTACATGCAGATTATTATGAACGTGTAGTATTCAAACTTCAACCGCATAATTAGGACACAAGAAAAAACAAGGAGATTTAAAAATTTTCACCGCTGCCATCTTGAGGTTATGGAAACAATTGAAATAAATTAGATGCCAGTGGATTAACATTCGGATCAAGATTTACTGTACCAAGTTTCACTGCACGCGGATGGTTAAATTGCGAGAAACGTCCATGTGAATATTTTTAATTCGCGTCACCGCCATGTTGGATTTGTGATCACCAGGTTATTTAAAGTCCTATAGGTGAACTTAATTTCAAAGCCCATATGAACATTAAAAAATTTAGTTTGATTGCTAAAATAGATTCGTAGGTATTCAGTATCGTCTAAATATTTCGGATGGTCGCCATGTTGGATTGTTAAATGTATAGGCCATAGAGCCATGTACCATTAAAGGAAAATTATTACGTAGGTTCATTATTCAAACTTTCACTTCGATCGCATGACTATATCACAAGAAATAAAAACTTAATTTTAAAATTCGCACTGCCGCCATCTTGAGGTTATGTAAACAATTGAACTAAATTAGATACCAGTGGATTATAATGTGTATAAATATATCCTGTACCAGGTTTCAGTGCGCTTGGAACATTAAATCGCGAGAAAGGTCTATTTAAAATGTTCAAATTCGCTTGGCCGCCATGTTCGTTTTGTAGTTAGCCGGTTTTTGAAAATCTTATAGATGGACTTCCAGTAGTGCTCTTTATCTCCGTACAAAATTTTAGGGAGATACCGCTAATAGTTTCATAGATATAGAATGCCGGTGAAATATTTCGCACATCCGCCATCTTGTGATTATGTAATCAATTGAACGAAGTTAGATGTCGGTGCAATACAATGTATATAAACATATACTGTACCAAGTTTCATTGCGTTTGGTTGGTCAAATCGCGAGAAACGTCTATTTAAAAGTCGCAAATTCGCTTGGCCGCCATGTTGGTTTTGTAGTTACTAGGTTTTCAAAAGTCACATAAGTGAACTTATAGTAGTTCCCTCTATCACCATAGAAAATGTCAGGGTAATATCGGTAATAGTTTCAGAGATATTGAATGCTGGTGAAATATTTCGCACAGCCGCCATGTTGGATTGGTGAGTCGTAAGAAAATTTGAAGGGCACGGTCGAGGTCGCCGGGAATAGTGCTATGAACTTTCCGAGTTTCATTGAAATCGCTCCTGCCGTTTAGATTTTATTATGGGGGGACACACACTAATCACACACACACACACACACACACACACACACACGCACACACACACGGACAAAAGGTGATCTCATAAGCCTATTTTTTCAAAATTGAAAATAGGCTAAAAATGAGGAAAAAGTAGACTTATAAGATATATCCGGAAAAATGTGTATTTCCTTCTGTCTGTCTGTCTGTCTGTCCTTCTGTCTGGCTGGCTGTGTGTGTGTGTGTCCCCCCCCCCATCAACTCCTAAACGGCTGCTGCAATCGAAACCAAATTTAGTATGAGTAAAGATATATACCGGAATAGCTCAGGCCCATATTTGAAAAAGATGCCAGTGCTACCAACTGCTAAAAAAAACGCACTAGAAATTTGAGCTCCATGTTGGATATCTTGGAAGGTATACATGGGAGCTATTCTGAAATTGGCACACATGTAGATAATACTATTTCAGTTTAATTCCCAGGTGGCCATACATGACAGCGTTGCCAAGATAATTTTAAGCCTTCTGATAAGTCCAATTTTTAAATGCATATAACTTCTACACTATCAATTGGATTTCAACCAAATTTTGTATGTAATATGTGTACATAAACATATATGACTGAGTGTATTCTTAAGAGCCACCAGGGCTGTCAACTGTTAATAATTGCTCTCTATTTTGTATCCAAATATATCAGAAAGTATGCAAGCCAACAGCTTTAAACCATGCACACGTAAATTACCCGACATTTTACATTAATTTGGAGTAACTTATATACGTCAGTTCTACCAATATGATTCTAAGCCTGCTGATAGGACCAATTTTTAAATACATGTAACTTCTACACCAACAAATGGATTTCATCCAAAATTGGCACAAAATATATAATATTTCAGATTATTACTGACCAGCACTCGCATGACATTGTTGCCAACATGCTTTTACGTGTACTAATAGATCCAATGTCTAAATCCTTGTAACGTCCTTTGGACTTCAACCACATTTTGTATTCTGTACCTTAGGAGATGGAAGTAAGAATATATTCAGTCACCAGAGCTGCCAACTGTATTGCTCTATTAGGCTACTTTATGCCTAGTATACCTTATTTCGAACTAATTAAGACATTTCGATATTACCCACTTAATTTCGTCATTATTCTAGATAGGTTCATATACTGTAGATTAATCTATGGCATGAATCTTAATTTTAAGAAAAGTAGGCTCTTTAGTTCGTCACGGAACTTCTTGTTCCATCTGACTATGAGGGAAGCGCCTAACTGGTAGCATGCTGAACTTATAAGCCCAAGGTGCTAGTTCAAAGCCGGACAAAGTCGCCGGATTTTCTAAGAGCGCTAAAAATCCGTCAGCATGCTTTCCTTCGGAGGGGAAGTTACAACGTTCGTTGCAAGTTGCTGTTTGCGGTGGCATCTAGCAGCCAAGTTCACAGCTAGGTGTCATTGACGTTAGTATTTGGTACAAAATTAGGTACTACTACTTAAAATTGACCGTCTGCAGACCTTACCTGAATTACAGACTAATACAGTCATCACAAATAACACCGTTTATCAGACAGATTCTACACACACCCAATGTACACGGGGTTACATGACCACCTTGTCGCAGCCCCTAAACTGAGGAACCAACCAACATCTCTGCGGGAGATAAAATTTTGCGTGAAGAAGTAACAGACTGTTAGATAGTTACACATTAGTTCCAAACCTTGCATAAGGACAGTGTGATCAAAAGTATAAAAATTAACCCCAAATGACAAGAAGGTTACCATCCCCATAAGACAGTAAAATGTTAAAAGTATGCATAGAAAGACGAAAAAGTGTTAACTAACCTCCAATTGTAAAATACTTTCTCGCAATAAATGAGGTCTGATCCTCCTACGAAAACCTGCATATTTTGCCTATTATAGCCTATCCCCTAGTTTGCCCGGTGAAATCTACCTCCGCCTTCCGGCGTGCCGAGAGGAATTTTTTGAAATTTACATAGATAAACTTGTAGCAGTATCCTTTATCACCGAACAAGGGTGATATCTGTAATAGAGTCGGATATATTGAATGCCTGTGAAATATTTCGCACTGCCGCCATGTTGGACTGGAGAGATACAATAAAATTTGAAGGGCACGGTCGGGGTCGGCCGGAATGGTGCTATGATCTTACCGAGTTTCATTGAAATCGGTCCAGCCGTTTAGAATTTATTAGGGGAGGGGGGTGGGGGACACACACACGAATCACACACGCACACACAGATAGACACACGGACAAAAGATGATCTCATAAGCCTATTTTTTCATAAAATGAAAATAGGCTAAAAAGTAAAAAAATTGCTTATGCATAAAAAGACGAAAAACTACGTTTATTAAACTCCAGGAAGCAGGATGAAAGACGTCTTTTGAGAGCTGAAGTGTTTGCAATGTTGGCGAACTTATATAAATCGAAGGTGTTGAAGAGGCGTGAGGCGGTGCAAACTAAAGACTTATTGAACTTCATGGTTCGGTGTATAGAAATCTGGAGTGTTAATTTTATGTATCTATTTTCTCGATTATGAACATAATGCATTGGTGTAAAGGCATTCTAGAGATATAACGGGGTCTTGGTATGTAATATTTTACACGTAGTAGGGTGTAAGAGAGATATTGAGCTCTACTTTGATGACATACTCCCACTTCAAATATCAGGGTGTGACACTTAACAGAACACTATCTTTCGAAGAACATCTGGGGTAATCTACTGCCAAACTCAAGAAACGGAATAATATCCTCCGAAAGCTATTTTTAGCCTATTTTCAATTTTGAAAAAATAGGCTTATGAGATCACCTTTTGTCCGTGTGTGTTGGTTGGTTGGTTCCTTAGTTTAGGGGCTGCGACAACGCGGTCATGTAGCCCCGTGTACTTTGGGTGTTTGTAGAATCTGTCTGATAACCGGTGTTAATTGTGATGACTGTATTAGTGTGTGTATCTGTTTTTTAATTCAAGTAGGGACTGCAACTTTGAATTTTCAAATAGTTCCTACTTTTGCCGCCAAACGCCACCGTCAACGACTACTAGGCCTAGTTCAGAACTAGCTACTAGACGCCACCGCAGTCGGCTCTTGGCAACGAACGTAGCAACCTAAGAGCGTTGTTTATATTCTTAACCTATCCAATTTAGTTTCACACAGGTGTAATTAGTGGAAAGATCTTTAACATGCCATAAATCTATGACATGGGACCGCCGGCTTTACTTCCCCTCCGAAGGAAGGCATACTGATCCGTGTGTGTGTGCGTGTGTGTGTGATTCGTGTGTGTGTGTGTCCCCCCCTAATAAAATCTAAACGGCTAGAGAAATTTCAATGTAACTCGGTAAGTTCATAGCACTATTCCGGGCGACCCCGACCGTGCCCTTCAAATTTTGTTACGACTCACCAATCCAACATGGCGGCTGTGCGAAATATTTCACCAGCATTCAATATCTCCGAAACTATTAGCGACATTACCCTGACATTTTGTATGGTGATAAAGGAAACTACTATAAGTTCACTTATGTGACCTTTGAAACCCTGGTAACTACAAAACCAACATGGCGGCCAAGCGAAGTTGCGACTTTTAAATAGACGTTTCTCGCGATTTAACCAACCAAACGCAATGAAACTTGGTAGAGTTTATGTTCATATACATTGTAATGCACCGACATCTAACTTCGTTCAGTTGTTTACATAACCACAAGATGGCGGATGTGCGAAATATTTCACCGGCATTCTATATCTCTGAAACTATTACTGGTATCTCCCTGAAATTTTGTACGGAGATAAAGGGCACTACTGGAAGTCCAGCTATAAGTCTTTCAAAAACCGGTTAACTACAAAACGAACATGGCGGCCAAGCGAATTTGAAAATTTTAAATAGTCCTTTCTCGCGATTTAATGTTCCAAACGCACTGAAATCTGGTACAGGAAATATTTATACACATTATAATGCACTGGTATCTAATTTAGTACAATTGTTTACATAACCTCAAGATGGCGGCTGTGCGAATTTTTAAATTAAGTTTTTATTTCTTGTGATGTAGTCATGCGATCGAAGTGAAAGTTTGAATAATGAACCTACGTAATAATTTTCCTTTAATGGTACATGACTCTATGGCCTATACATTTAACAATCCAACATGGCGACCATCCGAAATATTTAGACGGCTCTGAATATCTACGAATCTATTATAGCAATCAAACTGAATTTTATAATGTTCATAGGGGCTATGAACTTAAGTTCACCTATAGGACTTTAAATAACCTAGTGATCACAAATCCAACATGGCGGCGACGCGAAGTATAAATATTCACATGGACGTTTCTCGCAATTTAACCATCCGAGTGCAGTGAAACTTGGTACAGTAAATCCTCATACGAATGGTAATCCACTGACATCTAATTTATTTCAATTGTTTCCATAACCTCAAGATGGCAGCTGTGCGAAATTTTAAAATCTCCTTGTTACTTCTTGTGTCCTAATTATGCGATTGAAGTTTAAATACTACACGTACACAATAATCTGCATGTAACAGTACATAACTCTAGGACCTTCATATGTAAAATCCAACATGGCGACCATCCGAAATATTTAGTCGGTTCTCAATATCTACGAGTCTATTACAGCACTCAAACTGAAATTGTGTATGTTGATAGTGGCAGTTAACATAAGTAGGATATATGAAAATAGGCTGTATAGTTCTTCACGGAACTACTTGTTTATTGTTGCTTTTGACGGTGGGTGAGTGCTTAACGTGTCGGTCTACTAACCCCAAGCTTGCAGGTTCGCTCCTGGCCGTGGTAAGTGATTTTTGAAAGGCAGCAAAAAATACGACTCGCATGTCATACGATGTTGGCATGTCAAATAACCCATTTAAATTCAGTAGGCAATGTTCATAATGGTAAAATTAATCTCGGGAGTTTCCGCAAACACAAAGTTCCTCATTTCTCTACTAGAAAGCGCTGTAGTGTTCAAGAAGCTTAGATATCTAACCTCTTTGACTTTCATTGTGCTTCAAGGAACAACGAAATTCGACATGCAAGCTACCCTCTGGGTGTCAAATAACACAGCTTGTACCCAGCACCCGAGGCCGTACGATATTATTATTATTATTATTATTATTATTATTATTATTATTATTATTATTATTATTATTATTATTATTATTATTATTATTATTGTTCATTTTAGGATTTCAAAGATAGGACTATAAAGTCCCATTGGATGCATATAATCCACTCTCATACGTACAAATACAGAATGATCAACCATTAAAAGTAACAATTTATGATCAATATTATAAGTACACTAAAATGATCTATGTAAATCCATGATGGTACGATCTCGGGATCCTCTTTAATTACCACTTATACTTATGGGAGAGCACTTGAGGTTACAGTACCAAGACTCTCAGCTGTTGCCTATTCTACTCTGTAGCTGAATACCGTTCTCCAGTTTGGACACATATCTCTCATGTTACGAGAACAGATTTACAGGATAACCGAGGAGAGGTGAATAAAATTCCCAACTCAGCCATTCTAGAAGAGCTTTCCGATTGTTTCATCAAATTAACGATATATTCAACAACTACACGGCGATGACAAATATGATACAAGATACCTTTAAATGAATCAAGAAGAAAGCTTACAGGGACGCACAAAATACTGACAAGAAAGTGTAGGATTGTCTGTAGCTCCTTTTGAAATGTGATGCTTGAATACAAGCGAGACGTGTTGAAGGATCACTCGAGAAGTGAGGATAAATACAGACTAGGAAAGAGTTCATTAGGGCGCACGAGTAATGAGGGGACGAAGTGTCCACACTTGATTTAAGCTATGATAAGTATTCTCATGACTTAATTTAGTAAAAGTGTCTGCAATATGCTGAAATTATTTCAAATATTTAACCAATAACTATAATAAAATCTATATAACCATAAGTCAATATATGTGGTACATTGCGACCTTCCTCAGAGTAATTTAGTACACGTAAATGTGCAAGAACATAAACTTAATATACATTTTGCTATAACAGAGGATTCTAAAAATACTCTTCTACGAAAAGCTCACAAATTATAATTTTTTTTTAGTCGTTTACACTCCAGGTTGGTGGAACCCACTGACTACCGCCTCTACGGGCAGTGTCCTAGAGCTGGGAACATCGAATCGGAAGGGATACAACTGGTGAGGTGGGATTGGCACCTCGCCCAGGCGGCCTCACCTGCAAAGCGAACAGGGGCCTCATGAGGGAAGGTAATGGATGGTGAGGATGGATAGGCAAGGAAGAGGGAAGGAGGCGGCCGTGGCCTTGAAGAAAGTACCATCCCGGCATTTGCCCGAAGACGAAGTGGGAAACCACGGAAAACCACTTCGAGGATGGCTGAGGGGGAATCGAACCCCCTCTACTCATTTGGGCCACCCGAGGCTGAGTAGACCCCGTTCCAGTCCTCGTACCACTTTTCAAATTTTGTGGCAGAGCCGGGAATCGAACTCAGGACCTCCGGGGCGGCAGCTAACCATGCTGACCGCTACGCTATGGAGGCGACATTATAATAATAATAATAATAATAATAATAATAATAATAATAAAACAGATCTGGTCTGTTGCAAAATGTGTTAAGAACAAGTAGTTCCGTTAAGAACTAAAGCCTATTTTCATATATCCTACTTAGGTGAATTGCCACTATCAACATACAAAATTTCAGTTTGATTGCTGTAATAGATTCGTAGATATTGAGAACCGTCTAAATATTTCAGATGTTCGCCATGTTGGATTGTTATATCTATAGGCCATACAGTCATGTACCATTAAAGGAAAATTATTCAAACTTTCACTTCGATCGCATGATTACGACACAAGAAATTAAAAAAATTACAAGCCTTACAGTAGTCGCATATGATGTGTAACATCTGACATAGAAGAAACCCACGTGAAATTGTTGATACACCGGTATTTTATAGTATTATTGGCACAAATATTAATCTATTGTAAAAGGGAGTGTTTTACAGATATTGTAGTTTATAATACGGAACTCATTTTATTAGATGATTTGTAGCTTCCACCAGCACTAGCCTAAATAAAGAATACGATATGGATCTACTAGTTTAATAGACGCGACACCGCTCATAACCTTAAATTCCTTATAAACAGGTCCTCTTGATTCACAGACTAACACGTAATTTCATATGGATTCTGTTAAAATGAGTCATATTGATATGATAAATATCGTTTAAAATGATAATCTGGTAGCAAAAATATCCACCCCGCCCAGGATTCGAACCCAAGATCTCTAGATTCACAGTCATTCACACAAACCCCACGGCTATTTCGACTACCCAAATATTGTGCAAAAGATGGTGTCTTATTTCCACGTTCCAATAATACTGCATTACGGAATTAAGTTTCATTTATATTTTGCTTGTTTCGATAATGTTCCTGCGTGAAATTGAGTTTAAAATGCCTTATGAATAGGCCCTCTTGTGAGTAAAGAGAATGTATTGAGTAATAGTTCATGAAGGCTTGCTCAATTCTCGTATAACCACAACGATTATATTATATTGATGACTGCTTATATTGATGACTGCATTACCGTTATGTGGGTTAATATTTGAATAACCATTGTGCAGAAACATAATACCGGCAATGCCGACTACTTACAATAGTAGTTTGTTTTGGCCGGTTCAAAACCCACCGCCACCGCTCCACCGCTGGAATACTAAAATGGCAATATCTCGCGAACCAATCAGGCTAGAGACTTGTACGAGATGTCATTGAACTCGGGCTGACACCCCCTTTCCATTAGACAACATATTTCCACCCCAAAATAAGACCTACCCCTACTATGGGGTGAAATTGTAATTTTTAAGAAAATCTCGCTTTTCAAGTGGAACATGTGAGAGTTTGAAGTCCAATATGGAATTAAACGTTGTTCCACACAAGAGAAATGTGTATGGTGGAAAGTCACTATGAATTAATATGCTTGTTTTCCGTTTTCTACACATGTCCACTCATGGCTTTTGTAAGAGGGCGGGCTTTTTAAAGATGGTGGCTGTAGTGTAACCTAACCTAACCCAACCCACGAGGGGTGATCAAAACGTTTTCCAAGTGGTGCTTGTCGATAGGCAAACCAATAATCAAAGAGGGGTATGTCAGACCTTGAGGCGATAACCCCTTTGATTGATCCATGTTGATTTGTTTCTTTGGACTGATCCCTGTTGACTAACCCCTTTGGACGGGTCCTTTTTGAAGGGAGTCATTTTTGACAGGTCTCTGTTGACAGGTCCTTGTTGACGGATCCCTGTTGACAGGTCCTTGTTGACAGGTCATTGTTGACAGGTTCCTGTGGTCGGGTCCCTGTGGACGGGCCCCTTTGGACTGGTTATTGTTGACAGGTCCTTGTGGACGAGTCCTTGTGGGCGGGTCCTTGTTGACGGGTCCTTTTTGACTAATCCCTTTAGACCGGTCCCTTTGGCCTGGTCCCTATGGACCGGCCCATGAATTTTTTCAAATTATGTCAAAGGGGGCCTAACTACATTTGTATGTGTAAAGCAGCGTGTTGAACTGACGTTGTTCGCCAGTCCTTAATACTACAATCTCATAACGATATGAAAAGGAGAGTGATGAAATACATGTGTACACGTGCGAGATGACATTATTACCGCCTCCCTTGTGAAACAAGTCACATCCTGTTTTGGTTTGTATAAGTGTGAAACTTGGTGGATAGACAACATCCAAGGGGCTAAGTGCAAAACTTGGTGGATGAATATGTTCTAGTGCTAGGGTTAATGAACACACCCTAGTAAACGGGGCACTTGCAATTTGAGGACAAGCCAAGGGACATAACTTGGTGGATGGATGTGTCATATGTAGTTGAAAGAAAATAATGCACGTTCTTAAGATGTTAAAGAACGATGAGATTGTACGTGCAGTAAGTCAACTTGTTATATCCTGTTATATTGCTGACATGGCAGAGAGCGCACAGTTCTGTTGCTATGACTAACGCTGCAGTAATTTGAAACCACAGGTGTTCATCAAGACAATGGGTGATGATCATGCAAAGTCAGCAGTAATCTGATACCGTACAGGTGTTCCTCATGTTCATGAAGACAATGGGTGATGATCATGCAAAGTCAGCAGAAATCTGATACCGCAAAGGTGTTCCTAGTGCACTTTGGACTGGCAGGTGTACAGGAAAGGAATTGTAATGATCAGCAAAATACTGCTGACACAAGTGATGTAAGCCTATATAAGGGAGGTGTCATATATTTCCCTACTGTCTGTCTTTATTACTCGCTACAAGTGAACAGTACTCTATTACTGCTCAACAGTTGCAAAAAAAGCCCTTTTTGGTGGAAAATCATTAAATTATTTTGCAAGGTAAGCACTTATTATTAATGGATTATAGTCTTTTATTACTAATCGACGTTCAAGTTATTGATTGGAATGTATTTATTGATTGATTGATTTATTTGTTTACAGATAATTGACGTACCTGTAGGTTAGTAGAGTCCTGTACCTAGTTCAGCAGTTGATAGATTATTATAGGTAAGTACCCCCCTCTAATAACTTTTAAACAGCTAGAGCGATATTTTCCAATGTTCACAGCTAGATGTCAATGATAATGGTTTATTTGATAGTTGAAGATGGAACTACTTGACTATGTTGTGTGAAGCTAAATTTGTAGGTTAGATTTGATTAACACTCTGTTAAGTTCCAACGTTCGCTGCTAGGTGTCAGTGACAATAATATTTTTTAACCAATGTTGGAACTACTCATCAATTATTTTAAGCTGAATTTGTCGGTTAGATTTGATTAACGCTTTATCAAGTTCCAAGTTCACTACTAGGTGTCATGGTACCTGGTAACTTAAGTTGGAACTACTCGACAATGGTGTGAAGCTAAATTTGTAGGTTAGATTTGATTAACGCTTTATTAAGTTCCAACGTTCACTACTTGATGTCATTGGCAATGGTACCTGGTAACTAAAGTTGGAACTACTCAACAATGGTGTGAAGCTAAATTTGTAGGTTAGATTTGATTAACGCTCTATCAAGTTTCAATGTTCACTGTTAAGTGCCAGCAACAGTACCATATTTACTAACTAAAGTTGGAACTACGCAATAATGGTGTGAAGCTAAATTTGTAGGTTAGATTTGATTAACGCTCAACTCCGAATGTTCACCGCTAGGTGACAGTGTTAGTGACATATCTGTTAATCAAACTTGAAACTACTTAACAATTGTGTAAAACTAGGTTCGTAGGTTAGATTTTATTAACGCTCTATCAAGTTCTAACGTTCACCACTAGGTGTCAGTGACAATGATATCTATTAACCAAAGTTGGAACTGCTTGAAATTAGACTTGGTATGAATTCACAAACAATTAAATTAAAATACCTTGCTAGGAACATTGACTGTAATTTAATTAAACTATTTTTATTTTACTTTATTTTATCTTTTATTAACATTGATGATTTCTTTCTTTTATAGATAATTTGGAAAGTAATCATCATGTTCAAGTGTGGTGACTGTAAGAAGCAGTTCTCAAGACCTGACAGCCTTCAACGTCATGCAAGTACAAAACATAATCAGAAAATGTTTGTATGCAGTCATTGTGCTACAACATTTAACAGACAGGATAGTCTTACACGACATGTAAATTTAAAACATGTCAGTACAGCACCATTTTCGTGTTCAGTTTGTGAACTTGGTTTTTCTGGTGTAAAGCGATATCAATCCCACATGGTTGAAGTGCACGGTGAACAACAGGAATTAAAAACTGTAAAACCATCAACTAGTACGGAACCTTTAAACAAATGTGATTCTCAAAAGCGTAAACGTTCTAAAGATTGTAAAAATAGTTGTGCAACAAAAAGAGTGAAGAATGGTGAACCTCCAATAACACATTGTAATGAATGCAATATTGATATACCTTCTTCATCGATGCAGGGACATTTTCGCAGTATTAATCATAAAAATAATGCTTGTCATGAAAAGAATTCTGCGAATATTCAGAAAATTGGTAGTGCATTTAAAAGTCGAATTGCTAGTTATAGACTTCATAGTAAAGAAAAAACTCAAAGTATTGAATAATTAAAAAAAAAATGTACAACCTACTGTGTTTGGCTTGGTAGATAATGTTTTAGTAGAGCATAAAACAATTAAAATGAATTTTGAACTTTTTGGACTCTATGTAAAAACTGTGAGCGAAGGTGAAATTACGGATATCTAATCTTTTAATACAAAAAACATAATTGTTAGTGAATCAACTAATATTAGTGATATATACCAAGATATGTCTAGTGCTATCATTGTGAAGAGTGAAGAGTTCCAGGAAAGAGAGTCAGGCTGGGCGTTGGTTGAAGTACTTTATTTAGAAACCAACATGAATAAATATAATCCCCTTCGAGCATCATCATACATTGATTTACCTGTATGGATCAAACGAAAGAGAGCTGTTGTGAATGTTTTAAATAGTGATCAAGCATGTTTTGCGTGGGCTGTAACCTCAGCTCTCCATCCAGCAGGGGGGCATATGGAGAGAACGTCATCTTATCCTCACTATTCCTCAGTGTTAGATTTAGAAGAAATGGAATTTCCTATGGAGATAAAAGATATTAAACGTTTTGAAGAGCTGAGCAATATAAGTATTAATGTGTATGGAATTGAAAACAAGAGTATAGTTGGTCCTCTATATTATACTCAGGAATAAAAGGATGCTCATGTAAATTTACTATACTTAACAGAAGGTGAAAATGCTCACTATTGTTGGATAAAACATTTAAGTAGACTTGTCAGTAGTCAGATAACAAAAAGAGAACATAAGAAGTGGTTGTGTTATGGCTGTTTGCTATATTTTAGAAAAGAGGATCAAATAACTCAACATCAAAAAGGGGGATGTAATCATGTTCGTACGGTATTACCTACTCCTGGAAATAACATTCTAAAATTTAAGGACTTTGAGAAGCAGCTTCGAGTACCATTTGTTATATATTCTGACTTTGAAGCTTTGTTAAAGCCTTTTAATACATGTTCATCGAATCCATCCAAACCTTATACCAACACCACTCACATTCATGAACCTTTTAGCTTTGCATATTATATTAAATGTAGCTATGATGACTCTTTAAATAAGTTTGAGCTCTATAGAGGAGATGCACCTAAAGTTTTTATGGAAAGGCTTGAAAAAGATGCAATCCGTATATCCTCTATTTCAAATACTATCATTCCAATGGAACCACTAACATCAACACAGCAAATGAGTTTTGAAACTGAAACTAATTGTTTTATATGTGGTGAATGTTTATATACAGATAGGGTTCGCGATCATGACCATTTAACAGGAAACTATCGTGGTGCTGCTCACCAAGAATGTAATTTAAAGTATAGAGTAACTAAATTCATTCCAGTCATTCTACATAACGGTAGCAAATACGATAACCACTTTATCGTTATAGAATTTGGAGCTTCAGATGTAAAAATCGACGTGATTCCAAATAATAAGGAGCAATACATATCGTTTACAAAATATATCAAAACTGGCAATTAAAAATACGATAAAACTACGATTTTTAGATTCATTCCGCTTTATGCCAAGTAGTCTTGATAAGCTTGGTAGTAATTTAAAATCAGATCAGTTTCATGAAATTCAACGTGTCTTTCCTAAAGAAGATGATTTTAATTTGATTCGTCAAAAGGGTATATTTCCTTATGAATATATTAACTGTATGGAACGTCTTGAGAAGTGTTCTTTACCACCGAAAGATGTATTTTACAGTTCCTTAAACACAAGTCATATCAGTGATGAGGAATATTTACGTGCACAACGTGTATGGACACAGTTTGCATTTTCAGACATATATTTGAAGACAGATGTGTTGTTATTAGCAGATGTTTTTGAAAATTTCCGGAATGTTTGTATAAAAACTTATGACCTTGATCGTTGTCAGTATTTTACTGCTCCTGGGTTAAGTTTTAGTTCAATGTTGAAAAAGACAAAAGTAAATTAAGAATTGATGACCGATATAGACATGATTAATTTTACAAAATCTTCAATTCGAGGTGGATTAAGCCAATGTAGTGGACGATATTCTAAAGCAAACAATAAATACATGCCTAGCTACAACCCTTGTGAAGAGTCAAAGTATATTGTCTACCTCGATGCAAATAACCAATATGGTTGGGCTATGAGTCAATATATACCACTAAAAGATTTTCGTTGGCTGACACAACCTGAAATTGATGTTTTCCATGTTAACTCTTTAAACGATAACGATGAAAAAGGATATATTTTAGAGGTAAATCTTGAGTACCCTAATGAGTTACATGATGAACATAATGATCTACCATTCTGTCCTGAGAATATGAAATCTCCATACATAACACCTCGAACAAAAATGTTAATTGCTAATGTAAATGATAAATGTAAATATGTAATACATTATCAAAACTTAAAACAGTGTCTACAGCATGGATTAAAACTAACTAAAATTCATCGTGTATTACAATTTCATCAGTCAGCATGGCTCAAACCATATATTGATCTGAACAATAATTTAAGAACACTATCAACAAATGCTTTTGAAAAAGTTTTTTATAAACTTATGAATAATAGTGTTTTTGGAAAGACTATGGAGAATGTTGATAAGCGAGTTGATGTAAAGCTGATAACAAAGTGGGAAAATGATGGTAAAAGGTATGGTGCGAGAAACTTAATAAGCATGCCTAACTTCCATAGCTGTTCAATTATTCATAAGAATTAATTAATAATACAAATGAATCGTCTTAAAGTAACCTACAACAAACCTATATATGTGGGTTACGCCATTCTGGAATTATCAAAAACACTTATGTATGAATTTCACTATGATTATGTTAAGAAAAATTATCATGATAATGCAAAATTACTTTATACAGATACAGATTCTTTTATTTATGAATTTAAAGCTGATGATTTTTATGAGGATATCAAAACCGAGCTAAATAGGTTTGATACAAGTGACTATCCCAAGGATAATATCTACCATTTACCTCAAATAAACAAAAAGGTTCTAGGAAAATTTAAGGATGAATGTGCTGGTGTTGTTATAGACACCTTTGTAGGCACAAAATCTAAATCATACAGCTATATGACAATTGATGATGTAGTAATAAAAAAAATTAAAAGGAGTGAAAAAGAATGTTGTTAGTAAAGAGTTAGACATAAGTGATTTTAAGAACTGTATAGTCAGTAACCCACCTATATTATATAAGAAAATGTGTGTATTTAGAAGTAAAAATCATCAGCTACATACCAATTTGTTGAACAAAGTTGCTTTAAGTAATGAAGACAACAAACGATTCATTATACCCAACACATTTGATACTCTTGCTTGGGGGAACCGTCGCATTGACGACTATTACTTTACTTAAGTCTAATGTTCACCATATTGTATCATTTGTAGTGTGTTTCATTTTGTGATATTCTTGTAAAACTGTAAGTAGAATGTATACTGTTAGACTACTATAGTTTTAGTTTATAATAACACACTTTACTTTAAAATTTTGCTTTTTATATTATGGTTAAACAAATGATTTAAAAATGTACAAAATGTGAAAAAAACTGAACAAGACAATGTATGAATGTAAAGTGAAAATGGTAAATATCCATGTTTGAAAAATGGTTAAAAATTATTTTTTAAAAAATGTACAAAATGTAAAACTTAACAAGGGTAATGTAAAAATGTAAAGTGGAAATTGTTGATATCCATGTGTGAAAAAATAAAGAATGGCTATCACCATTTTAAAAATTAAAAGACATTGTGATCTGATAAACCTTGTTTTTTATTTCACAACAAATAGGGCTTTACAAAATAGAATACAAAGAAAATACAAATTCTTCAATCCTTTTCAATGTCCATGTCCACTCATCATTAACTTTCCTTTTATAGCACAAATCACAATGAGGGCTGCCAACCTTTCTCCCACTGAGGCATCACAGGATGTCAAACGTTGTTTACCTTTTTTTTAACAATACTTTATCCGCCACACGTCTTAATGCAGGATGTCTATGGCGATAAGAAAGATCATGTTCTTTGCACGCTTGATCCAGAGGATTAATAGGTACATCACCACGTTGCAAATGTTGATTCAGCTTTGTTCCAGGACCACAAAAACGATAACCAGGAAGATGGATTTCAAAAGGTAAGTATTGAATGACTTTGTCAATGACGCCATGACCAGTACAAGTTTGACATATCCTTTTCCATAGGTGGAGAAAAGGTTTGATTTTCCTCTTCATCTGTAGACGATGCTGATGTTGTTGCTTTTTATCTCGCCATCACACCCGTGGAATGAGGAAACAAAGTCTTTACACTGACTTTTATGACCGTGATAGAGTTTGACCAGCTGACAAGTAGCACACTGTCGCATAGAGGGTATTTTTGCCATGGCCACTTGCTTATGGTGATCATAATCTGTACATGGTTGCAATTCACTTAACACAGGGTCTTGAGTCCATGATTTTGGTACATGTTGCCAGATTTCTTTCACTGCATTTGCTGACACATAATAAATGAACGATTTTGGAAGAGCCAATAATTCTTCTTTGGTAAAACTGTCTAGTTTCTTTTTACACACAAAGAACTTTCCATTCGCTTTATCGGTAGCATCCCCTTTCTCCATGGTATAATGTAGATGTTTACACGTCGCTTGTAGAAATCTCACTGGTGTCATTCACAGGTGAGCCTAGAGTTTTAATTTTATTTAACAACTCACAGCAGGCATTGGTGGTTAGCCAATGAAACAATTGCCACACCTGTACCAAGGCTTTATGGGTAATGTTGTCACAGGGGCAGCGGTCTATGAGTGTTTGCAGCGAGGGACAGCCCAAGTCCATTAAATCGACACATTGACAGTAAGACGTCAAGAATGGTTGTAGCCATTGACGTTTTTCACTACCTTTCACAAATACCACATGGGCAGCAGATAAGTGGGCTT
Source organism: Meconema thalassinum (assembly GCA_946902985.2). Classification (NCBI taxonomy): domain Eukaryota; kingdom Metazoa; phylum Arthropoda; class Insecta; order Orthoptera; family Tettigoniidae; genus Meconema; species Meconema thalassinum. The sequence continues at coordinate 731,565,250 of OX336388.2, forward strand.
TCATGATCATGTCCAGGTGCTTATATGAAATGGTTCCTTGCTTCCAGTCTAGTTGCATATGAGTTTCAATCCACTGGGTTTGTTTACGGTCTTTATCACACAATAAATCAAACGCATAGGGTGGTTTAAACACCAATTGGGTAGATTGCGATATCCAAAAAGTGGAACAATCGATGATGGCCACTTCTTTAAATATAAATTTGTTATCTCCAATTTTAAACCCTTGACAGTCAACAATTAGTGTACGCAACATGTTCACTCTTGTCTGGATCAAGTCCAACTGACCACAGACTGACTTCGTCCAGTAAGGTGTACCCATGACATTTACTTACATTCCATTCTAGTAAAAAAATAAAAAATCACTGACTACTCACTATTGAGGTTAGGGTATGACAGGGGGCATAAGAATTAATAATATAACAACAGCCAATTTTTTATTACATTATTTTATTAGCATAACAAGTTTTACATTCTTTTGTCATTCTAGGATAGGGGCGGTACCAACTCATACAACAAAAAAGTCTTTTATGATTATAGCGTCCATAACACCGATGCTATCCCAATGTCTCTAAACTGGGTGTTTTTGACTGTGAGCTGCTCACTGAAGCTCCGTTGACACCATCAAGTCCACATGTATCATAACTTTTTTCATCACTCAGAGGCACCAGTGAGGGGTAACTTGAATGATAGGGTATATTACCCACATCCATTCTGCACAGCTAGGGGCAGGCAGGTGACCAGCGCTGGTGTTCTTTCATGGTTTCATCACTTTCTTCCCATTGATCTATAATGATGGGACAAAAGGCACATTTCACTTCATCTCTTGTTTTTAAATAATAGAATCCAGCGGCCGCCAAGGCTTGAGGGTTTATGAAAGGCACCGGCCATGTCGCAAAGGTCTTGAGACGTTGTTCCTCAGATTTTAAATTCATGGATGTAACGTCTCTTGATGCTTTAAAGCAAGACATGACTGAGCGGCTTGACGTAGGTTGACCTGTTATTTATACACTTGTCACTTGGTTGGACAGTGATAATAGTTGACTTGTTTGTGATGATCAAACAGTAGGCCGTCGTATTGGCTGGAACATTATCATGTGTTTCAAAATCTAGTCGAATGTCAATATTGGATGGCTTGACAGACTCTTCCAAGTAGGAACAGTCAAACACAATCAGCGGCGCCCGTGTCTTAAAAGCTTGGGGTGACAACATGGGACAATTCTCTTTTTGATAATACGACCATCTAAATTTAGAAAACAAGTCGTACAGGGGGCCAAATTTATTTTTTGAAAAATCTAAATCCAGTCCTTCATAGGGAAATACAGCACCGTTGAGGAAAAGACGTGCATTTCTTAATTGCAGGTGATCAAATTGCGTGGCATCTTTGGTTTGTTGAAACTTGCGATTTGTTAGAAAACCCACGATCATGTAAAGTGGTCTCTCTGTATAGCGGGCTGATTTTACAGACCAACTGTGTGTGTTGGTGGTGGGTAATAGCGGGTACTCATGGAGTGCTCAGCTTCTAAATTCCATGGGTAGAGGCATATCTCTCTTTACCATTTTGAGTATGTCCAGTTTTTTGCTATCATTAAGGGTCACATGAGGCACTTTCCATAGCAAGCGTTGTAGTTGAATTTTTGAATCTATGGGGGCATTGTCGGCTCCCTTGAGTGCATTATTATCACTCCTGTCTCTCACCAAATAAAGCACTTGCCTTGCATTCACCACAATTCGCTGGTGATCTTCAGCAAAGCCTAAAATCAGTTTAAGAGGTAACAAGATGTTCAGTAAAGAACATATAGCCTACTTTCTCCTAAATGCATGGGTATTGTTATAACTCTTTGTCCTTTTCAAGGAGTATAATTGAAAGTTGATTGTAGTAGCTTGTTGAAATACAACGTGCTATAGGGATATTAAACATGAATATGAGGTGCCCTTTGCTAGTGCTTTCTCTGTAAAAAAATTCATTCAATTCGGTTTCACCGTGTTTGAATTGATCTGGGGAATGGATTTGCACACATACATGGCCGCTATTTGCAAACTATTGAGCTGATGACCTTGTAGTCAGTCATAAGATGCTTTCCACAAAAAGGCATGTTGTTGCAAAATCCGGTAGAGATCAAATTATTAGGATGGTCGACATTTGATTTAAGCTTTTAACATTTGGGTGGCCGTCATTCCGTTTCCGTCAAGATGGCGGCGATATAAAACATGACACTGAGGTGCCTTTTCCTAGTGCTACCTCTGTACCAAATTTAGTTCAATTCGGTTTCACAGTGTTTGAATGGATAGGGGGAATCGATTTGCACACATACTTGGCCACCATATGCAAACTATTGGGCTGATGATCTAGCAGTTTGGTCAGAATATGCTTCCTACATAAAGATTTGTTGTTGAAAAATTTGGTAGGGACTAGATTATTAGGTTGGTCGTAATTACATTTTAAACTTTAACATTTGGGTGGCCCCGATTACGTTTCCGTCAAGATGGCGGTGATATAAAACATGACACTGCGGTGGCCTTTTCTAGTGCTACCTCTGTACCAAATTTCGTTCCATTCGGTTTCACCGTGTTCGAATTAATAGGGGGAATCGATTTTCACACAAAGATGGCCGCCATCCGCAAAATATTAGGCTAATGACCTATTAGTTTGGTCAAAGGATGCTCCCTCCATAATGGTATGTTGATGCAAAATTTGGTAGAGATCGGATGATTAGGTTAATCGTAATTTGATTTAAGCTTTGAATATTTGTGTGGCCGCCATAACGTTTCCGTCAAGATGGCGGCGATATAAAACATGACACTGAGGTGCCCTTTGCTAGTGCTACCTCTGTACCAAATTTCATTCCATTCGGTTTCACCGTGTTCGAATTAATAGGGGTAATCGATTTTGACACAAAGATGGTCGCCATCCGCAAACTATTAGGCTAATGACCTATTAGATTTGTCAAAGGATGCTCCCTCCATAAAGGTATGTTGTTGCAAAATTTGGTAGAGATCGGATGATTAGGTTAGTCGTAAATTGATTTAAGCTCAGAACATTTGTGTGGCCGCCATTACGTTTCCGTCAAGAAGGCGGCGATATAAAACATGACACTGGGGTGCCCTTTGCTAGTACTACCTCTGTACCAAATTCCGTTCCATTCGGTTTCACCGTGTTCGAATTAATAGGGGCAATCGATTTTCACACAAAGATGGCCGCCATCCGCAAACTATTAAGCTGATGACCTATTAGTTTGGTCAAAGGATGCTGCCCCCATAAAGGTTATGTTGTTGCAAAATTTGGTAGAGATCGGATGATTAGGTTAGTCGTAATTTGATTTAAGCTTTGAACATTTGTGTGGCCGCCATTACGTTTCCGTCAAGATGGCGGCGATATAAAACATGACACTGAGGTGTCCTTTGCTAGTGCTACCTTTGTACCAAATTTCGTTCAATTTGCGCTCACCGTGTTCGAATTGACAGGGGGGAACAGACATTCTGAGTACACACACTCACACACACACAGACACACACACCGACTCACACACACACACATACACACACACAGACAGACACACTTTTTTTCGCCCTGTAGTGATCTCATAAGTCTACTTTCATTTTTTGCAAAAATCGAAGGTGGCTAAAAATCCAGTAAAGGTGCCATCAGTGTGTACCATCCAGTCATTGGTTGAGTCAAGGCACCAACCCGCCATGCAAAGTGTTTTACCTTCTTCCTCACTATAAGAGGGATATAGTTTCATGACACTGGAAATACCCACATTTCGAGTGCTATCCACTACGATATCGTTTATGAAATACCGCAGCTCAGAAAACAGAAAGGCAAAAGCATGGTTGGCTAACTTGGATGTGGTAGGTGTAGAGCCATCGGCTTTGGTGAGCCGACCTTCAGTCTGAATGACACTTTCATGCGGTAGGGTGTAAATATCTTGGTTGTTGATAACAAACTGAATTTCATCATTGTTATTGAGTCCAGGTGTTTGAGCTTGATAGGAATGGAGATCAATTCTTACCACTCCTGTTTGCTCCTCGATGTGGTTCGCTACCTCTAGGATAGAATTCATCATGGGGGTTGATGTGGTAACCCAAATGCTGTAAAATCTGCTTGTCCTTAGATGTTAACGTGTATTCACGTGGCAAACAACTAACACCATTCCTAGACGGTGTTGTTGCTTTATACACAAACTTCATAGTGGCTTTAGCACCAACTTGTAAGTCACTGGTGTGGTAGAATCTAGATCAATGAGTTGTTGATCTCTATTGATCAGTCTTAATGTTATATTACTAATACCATCGACAGCCACCGAATGAAAAGGCACCACTGGAGGGTTTTCACGAATAATATAGCCATTGGGCGATGTTACAATAAAGTCATAAAGCGAATGTGATGGTTCTTGATTGGTGTACACTTGGCTAATAATATTACACGTCACCGACACGTGATGGTCCTCAATGAATTTCACTTCATGGTCTGATTCATGTTTTTTGTTGGGCTCAAACACGCGTGGTTTAAATCCTAGTAATGGACCAATGGAATCGGGGTGTGTTTTATAGTCAATTTAGAATGTAGAAAAAACACTGCAGCGATGAGTGTTGGTATTTCCTACAAGTTCAAACTTGTGCGTTCCATCGAGAAATGACTTTAAACCATAATCATTGTTCAACACCACATAAATGTGTTCATACATGTCATCTATCGTATATCCACCAGAGTTCAGGGTGAGCACACAATCATCATAGTAAAACTTGTTGTTCACATTTTCACGTATGTTGCATATTCGATTGTACGTTTCAAGTGAAACAAGTCCTAAGCCATAAGGTCTTTCACTCAATTCAATAGGCGGGTAAAAGTCTAGGCTGACTTCAGGTCCGCGTCCATGCAGTGTAAACGTCTTACTTTCCGCTGACATACTGTTGACGTTTTTGCTTATGCTGCGTCTTATATAAAAAATTAAACACAAACGTCCACACTGTTGGCTGTTAAATGTTTGCTCACGTTTCACATTATAATATATCTTGATCCTGTTTCCAAAATAGGTCACTAATTCCATGGGTGGAGGCAAGTTCCCAAAACTGTCAAAGTACCATACGTTGGATCTTTGACATAAGCTACATAATGTTTTCCTGGTCCTCGATGATCATCCAAATTGACAACGGCACATTTCTGTTTCCAGGGTCGTGGGGGTAATTGGTTTCGAATAAACACACTCGAAAATGAGAAAGCTTTAGTTGTTTAGCATAGCTTTCCACTTGTTGGTGCGTCAGGGCATGTCTTGCTATGGCTGAGGTTAAAGATGTTTTTATTTCGAAATGGTGAAATTACAAATCCTTGTTGATAAAAGGCGGGCTTTAAATTGGCATTTCTAGCCCCCATAGCAATGGCTTCCATTGTTTCATTGTCTCGCTGACTTTCTTTTAGTTGTTGCTTGCCCTGCTGCGCGGCTTTAATAGTTTTTGCCACGGCACTGGCACCACCCAAAAGTGAACCCAGAGCAGCCAGACCAGCGAATAATGCAGCTCGTATGGGGACGGAAATCACTCGCCCTTGTTTTGAACCCTGTCGCTGACGTTTTGGAATAACATGTCTCTGTGCCGCTTGAAGAGCTTTCCTTATGGTCAACACACGAATGCCTTAAGCCCATGCCCATGCTTAAGCCCATGCCCATGCTTTGCCAATGAGAGGGTCTTATTTTTAGTATTTTTATTCTTTCTTACCACATATCTTTGTTTCACCATGATAATGACCAACAACCTTTCACTAGAAAGTTTAAGTCACAACTAACGTCAGCTTGTTATTTCATGGCTGTATATTCCAATTCCACATAAAGCGGGAAATCGTTTATGGTTTTTCCAGCTTGCTTTTCATCCCATGTCAACATGAGGTGAAAGGATAATTCGTCACCTGCATTGACCATTTCATGGTTATGGACCATCATCCTATGACCGTTTATCTCTACATGTAAATGGTTTTCATCAGGCATCACGTATTTCATGTGAATGGTTCCCTCATAGTGTAATCGATAGTGGTTTAAACCCGAAGCAAGCACATAGGTCAGGCGCTGGTCATGGAATAGCGGTAAATGGTTCCTATCATTCACAGGTTTTTCATTTGTCAGATACACTAAAAATATAGATGGAATAAATTTATAAAGGCTTTTCATTTGGTAGGTGAGGTAGCGTTTGGTGCAGACATCATCATCTTCTTGTGGGTCTTCCACGTGAATAATTCGGTGATGATTAGCTGTATAGCCATCCACAGTAAGCTGAGGCACTTTGTTATATTACTCATGCACTTGGTATCCACATACTTTTTTGTAGTAACGTCTGTAGACACTTGAGGATGTTTCACATGGGTTAACCGCTTTCCCTTAAAGTCATAATCTCCCTGTTTTGTGGGTGGAACTACAGACCTATCCACATAGTGTTTATTAGCAGGATCTGTGTCTTGTTTAGGATCATGTATGGGGATAGACCTAGCTTTGGTCATCAATGCACGTCCAAAGACATCCATCGTCAACCTGTAGTACGAGTCTACTGTTTCTATGACAAGGTTCGGTTCCATGTATATAGACAGCCTGCTAGCCTCTCTAAGCTTTAGTTGAAATGAAGATTATTAAGCAGCAAAAGTCATTCCCCGTGGGGACATGGTTTCCCATCTCTGTCCCACATCACGTGAACAACGCCATGGTTCACTGTTTCCATCTTCCATTCGCTGCATCATTGTGGGGCCTTCGGGATGTGGAAAGACTAATCTTTTGCTGACGCTTATTACCGCGCCCAATGGTCTGCGTTTTCAAAATATTTATATTTTTGCAAAATCTCTCTACCAACTCCTCTACATGTTTCTGGATCAAGTCATGTCTGGATAACAAAATGAGAATATGGGTTATTTCACATTTTCCATGCAAGAAAATGTTATTTCACCAGATGAGGTAAAGCCTGATTCACTCATGATTTTCGATGATGTATCCACTGAACAACAGGGCATCATTCAAAGCTATTTCAGCATGGGTCGACACAAACATATCGATTGCTTCTATCTTGGACAAACGTATTCTAAAATGTCCAAACAGTTGATTCGTGACAATGCCAATGTCATTGTTTTATTTCGCCAGGATGAGAGGAACAGTCGTCACATTTATAATGAACATGTGAATCCGGATATGACCTTTCAAATGTTTACTGAATAGTGTGCCAAGTGCTGGAACACTCAACGTCATGCCTGTTTAGTGATTGACAAACAAAGTGAACTCAACCAAGGACGGTATCGCTTAGGGTTTGATCATTTTATTGCTATTTAAGGCCCTGTCTCATTCCCCGGCAAGTCATTGGTCAAGACACCATGGCGTTAGCAGAGAGTCAATTGAAAAAGCATATTATTAGAGCAAAAAATACTATTCACCAAAAGTTCCGTCAATTGAAACGATCACGTGCGGATCATGCTTTGTTTATTCAACAACATTTAGCACCTCCGCTAAAAGCTATGTTGAAACCCGCTTTCAAGCCATCTGAAACGCTACCTACCGTTTCACAAGCCACTCAGACGCATCACGAGGACCCTGAGGAAGAGGAACAGGAACAGGAACAAGAAGATTTGACTAGTGTTAGCGAGGTTGAGGATGAAGAGGAACAAGTGTTTACACCTCAAAAAAAGACCTCACCCCTCGCAGAGTTTTTACAAAAACTCACAACTCTTGGCCACCCCTCAACATAAAGCTCAACTGAAAAACAGTTTAATAAAATATTATGGATCAACACTGGAACCCTATTTCACCGATTGGAAACACAGATACCACGTATGGTGTTCGCTATGAGGATGATAGTTTTAAAATTGGGGATTCATCGATTAAATTTGATCGTACTAAAGCTGTCATTAAAAAGATCAACTATAAATTAACACCGGGACTGTTAAAGCTGCTATTCTCTCGGACTCCCTCTTCCCATGATTATACGCCAGAGGACCTTGCCAAATATAAATCCATTTTATTGGACACCCATGCCCACAAAAGACAGTATGATCCCACTCAACAAGTGAATGCCAATATATCTCAAAAATATAAAACCATCATTGCAAAAATGTTCCCCACCAGTCAAAGTGGTCGTCGTAAAGTGTCCGCTTCGGGAGTAACATTTAAACCATTAAAACCCCTTGTGGATGTTACCTACTGGCACAATCCCAATAAGCTCATCCTGCGACTACAGCTATTGCATGCTTCACGTCAAGCCGGCCATACTGGTCACGATTGGGAAATTCAAGAAATTGAAGAAGAACTTCGAAATGCCAAAATTATTGTTTAAGTCTTCACCCATTAAAGTGGGCATTGCTCATGAGTTGCATCGTCCAGCAAGACGTCCCTATCAGCGACTCAAGGTGATTTCACAGGGTGTGGATGAACTTTGGCAAGCAGACTTGGTTGAAATGTATACCTATGCTAGTGTTAACGATGGTGTACGCTATATGTTATCGGTCATTGATGTGTATTCCAAAATGGACTTTGTTGAACCTGTGCGTCGCAAGTCTGGTCCACTAATCACCAAGGCCTTTCAACATATTATTCAACAATCCAAACGTCAACCTCAGTTGCTACAAACCGATCAGGGAAAGGAATTTTTCAACAAGAATTTCTCCAGTTTTCTTAAATCTAAGGTTATTCACCATTATACCACATACAGCAATCTCAAAGCCAGTGTGGTCGAGCGTTTTAACCGAACATTAAAAACCCATATGTGGAAAGCCTTTACCGCTCAAGGCTCATATCGCTAGTTTGACTTATTACCTGAGCTAGTATCACGTTACAATGACACCAAACACAGAACCATTGGGACCAAGCCACGACTTGTAACCAAAAATATTCCGCGACTGGATAAACTGTTTAACCCCATAAAAACAGCAGACCCTAAACGTCATCGCCTTAACATCGGGGACTATGTTCGTGTGAGCAAATTTAAGTCTGTCTTCGACAAGGGCTACACACCAAATTGGGGGACTGAACTATTTCGAATTCGACAAGTCAACCTAAACAGTCCAGTCACCTATTTACTCGAGGACCTCAACCATCAACCCATAAAAGGCCGGTTTTATCTCCAAGAACTCCAAAAGACAGCGTTTCCTAAACATTACCTTGTGGAAAAATTGTTGAAACAAAAAGGAAATAAACTATTTGTAAAATGGTTGGGATTTAGCTCAGCCGGATTAATAAATTACATGTTGTATGAAACTATGCACTTTGTATTTATTTATTCACTCATGTTGTGCTTAACCTATAGCCCTATGTGTGTACAGTCCTCAGCTCCACATGTATTATGAGTAATACATATTTCTTTCTCTCTTCACCTGTGTTCTCTCTTACACCGACTCTCCCCCTCTCCTCCCCTTCACCTCTCACCAAACTCAAAACAGGATGTAACTTGTTAGCTCTTATCGCGCACGTGCACAGCTAACGTTCATGGTGAACAACTGTGTGTTAGGTCATATTACTCATGAACTTGCATTTTCTCACATATGAACCAAAACAGGATGTGACTTGTTTCACAAGGGAGGCGGTAATAATGTCATCTCGCACGTGTTCACATGTATTTCATCACTCTCCTTTTCATATCGTTATGAGATTGTAGTAGTAAGGACTGGCGAACAACGTCAGTTCAACACGCTGCTTTACACATACAAATGTAGTTAGGCCCCCTTTGACATAATTTGAAAAAAAATCATGGGCCGTTCCATAGGGACCAGGCCAAAGGGACCGGTCTAAAGGGATTAGTCAAAGAGGACCCGTCCACAAGGACCTGTCAACAATAACCAGTCTAAAGGGGCCCGTCCACAGGGACCTGTCAACAATGACCTGTCAACAAGGACCTGTCATCAGGGATCCGTCAACAAGGACCTGTCAACAGGGACCTGTCAAAAATGACTCCCTTCAAAAAGGACCCGTCCAAAGGGGTTAGTCAACAGGGATCAGTGCAAAGAAACAAATCAACATGGATCAATCAAAAGGGGTTATCGCCTCAAGGTCTGACATACCCCTCTTTGATTATTGGTTTGCCTATCGACAAGCACCACTTGGAAAACGTTTTGATCACCCCTCGTGGGTTGGGTTAGGTTAGGTTACACTACAGCCACCATCTTTAAAAAGCCCACCCTCCTACAAAAGCCATGAGTGGACATGTGTAGAAAACGGAAAACAAGCATATTAATTCATAGTGACTTTCCACCATACACATTTCTCTTGTGTGGAACAACGTTCAATTCCATATTGGACTTCAAACTCTCACATGTTCCACTTGAAAAGCGAGATTTTCTAAAAAAATACAATTTCACCCCATAGTAGGGGTAGGTCTTATTTTGGGGTGGAAATATGTTGTCCAATGGAAAGGGGGTGTCAGCCCGAGTTCAATGACACCTCGTACAAGTCTCTAGCCTGATTGGTTCGCGAGATATTGCCATTTTAGTATTCCAGCGGTGGAGTGGTGGCGGTGGGTTTTGAACCGGCCAAAACACACTACTTACAATGTTTGATATTAAGGCATTTTACCATTTAAATACTGATACGAAGACTTCGAACATGTACCATGTAATTTGTTTCAATCACTTGACACCAGAGTTGGTATGAGAGTTTTCCGTTCAGTATGTCATATACATTCCACATGGCCGAGAGTGCGTAATGGTATCAATTTCCGACACCGCGCGCTGATTGTTTCTCTTACCAGTGCCAGCTGGATCGATCGATCGAGTTGGCAGTGCGTCTTATACTTCCGTTCGATCCACCACTGCCAGCTAGGGCACACTTCCGTTCGTTCGATCGAGCGGGCAGTGCATACTTCCGTTTTCCACCACTGCCAGCTAGTACACTTCCGTTCAATCGATCGAGCGTGCAGTGCATACTTCCGTTTTCCACCACTGCCAGCTAGTAACACTTCTGTTCAATCGATCGAGCGGGCAGTGCATACTTCCGTTCGATTCACCACTGCCAGCTCGCTAGTTCCGATCCACTTCCGTCCCCAATTTTCAAAATCACTCCCACAAAACTATCCAGCAACCGAGCGGAAAGATGTTACACATCAAGAACATAATTTTAAAATTCGCACAGCCGCCATCTTGAGGTTATGTAACAATTGAACTAAATTAGATACCAGTGCATTACAATGTGTATAAACATTTGCTGTACCAAGTTTCATTGCGTTTGGATAATTAAATCGCGAGAAAAGTCTATTTAAAAATTTCAAATTCACTTGGCCGCCATGTTCGTTTTGTAGTTAACCCATTTTTGAAAGTCTCATAGATGAACTTCCAGTAGTGCCCTTTATCTCCGTACAATATTTCTGGGTGATACCGGCAATGGTTTCAGAGATATAGAATGCCGGTGAAATATTTCGCACAGCCGCCATCTTGAGGTTATGTAAACAATTGAACGAAGTTAGATGTCGGTGCATTCATTTAATCCCATGTGATCACTTTTGTGATACTTTCAATGGTTAGCTTGGCCCATTTGTCGGTCAAATTTTGTTTCTTGTTACCGAGATCCCCGGATGTTAATTATTTCCTTGTAAACGTATTAATTGCTTAAACCTTATGCATAATCTTGTTATCAATCACTTATTCATAGAGATTATAGATCTCACCTTGAGTGTTCCAGTCGCTCGCTACCTCAAGCGTCCTCACTCCCGACATACAGGGCATCTACTGGTTGATCCGCTGTCCGCTGAGTAGTGTCGACTGACGTCACCCTGTCTTTCGTTCGACCAATGGCAGGTTTTTGTCTGGTCGGGCGATCTCCAGCTTCGAGATGGTTCCATGATCCCCATTTAAGACGCCACTTGCTGGCGTTCTTCACCACTTCTGATCAATCATCACTTCTGATCACTTCAACCTGCTGGTCACCGCTACTGCATCTCATGACACCATCGCTAGTCTCTACGCTACCTAGCAGCTACGTCACGAGATCTGCACCATGACGTATTGCTCAAGATGGCAAGAATAATTGCCAGCTGTTGTACATTTCACCTTCACCTTAGAGAGGATACTTGGATTCGTCTTTCGAAATACTGCTGGATCAACACTTGGAAGCTATAAATGTCATTCCTTCGCAAGAAAAGAAGAGAAAGTTGACATTTTTATCAATGGTGTACATATCTCTAGGCCATGTACGCCTCCTTCTGAAGAAACCGTGAGGACTTTTAAATCAACATTTATGCTAGCTGGAACTTTTAAGGAGCTGGCTCTTCAAAGATAAGTTTAATTTTATGAAGCATTTAAATTATACTAATCATTTTATACTCTTAATCAGTTTCATGGTTCTCTCTTTTTATAAAGTGCATTTTTAGCCTACTTTCGATTTTTGCAAAAAATGAAAGTAGACTTATGAGATCAACACAGGGCGAAAAAAGTGTGTCTGTCTGTGTGTGTGTATGTGTGTGTGTGAGTCTGTGTGTGTGTGTGTGTCTGTGTGTGTGTGTGTGTGTGTGTGTGTGTGTACTCTGAATGTCTGTCCCCCCTATCAATTCGAACACGGTGAATGCGAATTGAACGAAATTTGGTACAAAGGTAGCACTAGCAAAGGACACCTCAGTGTCATGTTTTATATCGCCGCCATCTTGACGGAAACGTAATGGCGGCCACACAAATGTTCAAAGCTTAAATCAAATTACGACTAACCTAATCATCCGATCTCTACCAAATTTTGCAACGACATACCTTTATGGGGGGAGCATCCTTTGACCAAACCAATAGGTCATCAGCGTAATAGTTTGCGGATGGCGGCCATCTTTGTGTGAAAATCGATTCCCCCTATTAATTCGAACACGGTGCAACCGAATGGAACGAAATTTGGTACAGAGGTAGTACTAACAAAAGGCACCTCAGTGTCATGTTTTATATCGCCGCCATCTTGACGGAAACGTAATGGCGGCCACACAAATGTTCAAAGCTTAAATCAAATTACGATTAACCTAATCATCCGATCTCTACCAAATTTTGCAACAACATACCTTTATGGGGGGAGCATCCTTTGAACAAACCAATAGGTCATCAGCGTAATAGTTTGCGGATGGCGGCCATCTTTGTGTGAAAATCGATTCCCCCTATTAATTCAAACACGGTGCAACCGAATGGAACGAAATTTGGTACAGAGGTAGTACTAACAAAAGGCACCTCAGTGTCATGTTTTATATCGCCGCCATCTTGACGGAAACGTAATGGCGGCCACACAAATGTTCAAAGCTTAAATCAAATTACGATTAACATAATCATCCGATCTCTACCAAATTTTGCAACTACATACCTTTATGGAGGGAGCATCCTTTGACCAATCTAATAGGTCATTCACCTGATAGTTTGCGGATGGCGGCCATCTTTATGTCAAAATTGATTCCCCCTATTAATTCGAACACGGTGGAACCGAATGGAACGAAATTTGGTACAGAGGTAGCACTAGCAAAGGGCACCTCAGTGTCATGTTTTATATCGCCGCCATCTTGACTGAAACGTAATGGCGGCCACACGAATGTTCAAAGCTTAAATCAAATTACGATTAATCTAATCATCCGATCTCTACCAAATTTTGCAACTACATACCTTTATGGAGGGAGCATCCTTTGACCAATCTAATAGGTCATTCACCTAATAGTTTGCGGATGGAGGCCATCTTTAAAAAAATTGATTCCCCCTATTAATTCGAACACGGTGGAACCGAATGGAACGAAATTTGGTACAGAGGTAGTACTAGCAAAGGGCACCTCAGTGTCATGTTTTATATCGCCGCCATCTTGACTGAAACGTAATGGCGGCCACACGAATGTTCAAAGCTTAAATCAAATTACGATTAACCTAATCATCCGATCTCTACCAAATTTTGCAACAACATACCTTTATGGGGGGAGCATCCTTTGACCAAACCAATAGGTCATCAGCGTAATAGTTTGCGGATGGCGGCCATCTTTGTGTGAAAATCGATTCCCCCTATTAATTCGAACACGGTGCAGCCGAATGGAACGAAATTTGGTACAGAGGTAGTACTAATAAAAGGCACCTCAGTGTCATGTTTTATATCGCCGCCGTCTTGACGGAAACGTGATGGCGGCCACACAAATGTTCAAAGCTTAAATCAAATTACGATTAACCTAATCATCCGATCTCTACCAAATTTTGCAACTACATACCTTTATGGAGGGAGCATCCTTTGTCCAATCTAATGGGTCATTCACCTGATAGTTTGCGGATGGCGGCCATCTTTATGTCAAAATTGATTCCCCCTATTAATTCGAACACGGTGGAACCGAATGGAACGAAATTTGGTACAGAGGTAGCACTAACAAAAGGCACCTCAGTGTCATGTTTTATATCGCCGCCATCTTAACTGAAACGTAATGGCGGCCACACGAATGTTCAAAGCTTAAATCAAATTACGATTAACCTAATCATCCGATCTCTACCAAATTTTGCAACTACATACCTTTATGGAGGGAGCATCCTTTGACCAATCTAATAGGTCATTCGCCTAATAGTTTGCGGATGGCGGCTATCTTTGTGTCAGAATCGATTCCCCCTATTAATTCAAACACGCTGAAACCAAATGGAACGAAATTTGGTATAGAGGTAGCACTAGCAATGGGCACCTCAGTGTCATGTTTTATATCACCGCTATCTTGATGGAAACGTAATCGCGTCCACCCAAATGTTAAAAGCTAAAATGTAATTACGACCAACCTAATAATCTAGTCTCTACCTAATTTTGCAACACCATATCTTTATATGGGAAACATATTCTGACCAAACTGCAAGAACATCAGCCCAATAGTTTGCAGATGGTGGCCAAGTATGTGTGCAAATCGATTCCCCCTATCAATTCAAACACGGTGAAACCGAATTGAACGAAATTTGGTACAGAGGTAGCACTAGCAAAGGGCACCTCATATTCATGTTTAATATCCCTATAGCACGTTGTATTTCAACAAGCTCCTACAACCAACATTCAATCATACTCCTTGAAAAGGACAAAGAGTTATAACAATACCCATGCATTTAGGAGAAAGTAGGCTATATGTTCTTTACTGAACATCTTGTTATGTGTTAAGCTCAACTTCTCTCCAATTAAACAAGCTTGTTTCATTGACATTTCCTTAATCTGGGTTTCTGTCATCAGGCCCTCACACTTTTGCTCCATTTATAATTGTTCATTTCTGTGATAAGCACTTAAGTGCAATTTGTTTATTGATTATAAATTTATTATTAGAAATAAAAATTGTTAATGTATTGCTACCTACATTGGTTTTCTAGTCACGTATTTCATGCCCACTACCCCGCACCGCTTCAGTCTAATTTTCTTGACCACAGTAGTTATTTTGTCCAGGCTTTCGCCTGATGCATTTCCGTTCTCCCGTATGGGGAAGTTTTAGGGCAGAACTTATTCTCCATAATTTTTGGTGCCTCACCCCCGGGAAACATATCTGTTGCACCCTGGATCCCTATACAAATTTCATATCTTGGATTTTACATTAACAATTTTTGTTCATTGTGTTTCAACACTAATTCACATTGTACGTTTCAGCTTGAGGCGCATGTTCAGCAGAAGAGGAGAGAAACGTAAGCTAAACCGGTTTCTTCCGCATCAGACTAAACATTACTACCTAGCAAGCTGTCATCTTCTGGCTTCCAGTACTCGAAGTCACAATATTGACGTGAGTAACAAACAACTTTTAATATGCCTAACCTTGATGAAAAACTCAGCAATGCTAGAGCCTCTTGTAAGGGCAAGCTCACACGGTTTCGTACTTTCTTAACGGAGCTTGAACCCCAAGAGCGTAATCTTGACATAATTTCGCAGAGGCTTAAGAATTATGAACAAGCCTTTGAGAAATATGATGAGATACAATGCAGTATAGAAACTCAGCATCCGGACCAGCAAAGTGATAGGTTGGAAGTTGAAAAATTATACTATCAGGGATTTGCTGAAGCTAAACAGCTTATTAGGGCTTTAACTTTAAAAGAAAAACAAGAAGATCAAACTTCTGCAGCATCTTCTACGTCTTCTTCACGCATTATATTACCCAAATTAGAAATACCCAAATTCACTGGTAAGGACATAGAATGGGAACCATTTTTTGAATTATTCAATTCTTTAGTACATGAGAATACTTCTATACCAGTAATACAAAAATTTCACTACTTGCGTCTGGCAGTTCAAGGCAACGCACTTAACCTGATTCAAGCACTTTCTTTGACCAGTGATAATTATGAAGTTGCTCTGAATCTTCTTAAGGATAGATATGGGAACATTCGTTTATCTATTCAACGCCATATACAAAGCTTATTCGAGTTACCTAACGTGCAAGCAGATAACAGTTTATCACTTCGTAAGTTGATTGACACTGCAGAGCTACACGTCAGAGCATTGTCCAATTTAAACCAACCTGTAAATCACTGGGATTTATTTCTAGTTCACCTCATTTCTGCAAGATTGGATGCAAATACATTAAAAGCCTGGGAAACAGAACTTTCCCAGAATTTGCATTGCACTTATGAGGCGATTATTAACTTTTTGAAGGCCAGAAGCCAAGTCTTTTCCGCCATAGCTAATCAAAAAACTAGTAGTTCAGATACAAAAGCCTTCTCAAAAGATAAGGTTAGCAGTTCTAATCAAAGAATTTTAAGATCACAGGCTCTTCCTGTTGATGCTCGGTCACCTAACCAAATGCAAACGTGCGGTCTGTGTCAGCAATCGCATAATTTATACAATTGTGATGAATTTAAATCTTTATCAGTAGATGAAAGACGAAAGTTCATTACGAACAAAAAACACTGTTTCAACTGTTTGTCAGGAACGCATATGTTAAACAATTGCCGTTCACAACGTTTATGCTTTCATTGTAGGGCTAGACACCATTCCCTTTTGCACAGGCATGAAAGATCACGGTTATCAGGACCAAGCTGTTCCAATACCAAGTCTAATTCTGAGACTTCTCAAAATAGTGCGCAGTCGTATGCTCAAAGTTCCACCTCGCTTGGCAAAGTCCAGGTTTTATTATCTACCGTGCAGGTTCTATTGAAAAATTCTCACGGGAAATGGGTATCTGTCAGGGGATTATTGGACAATGCCGCTACCAAAAATTTTATTAATGAATCGTTGGTACAAAAGTTAGGCCTCCCAAAACATCCTACCTCAATAGAGGTTACAGGAATAAACTGCTCTAAATCGCAATCCTTAAGCTTTGCTAAAGTGGATCTGAAGGACTCTAATAATCTTGGTACGCAGTTGCAATTAGATTGTTTGATTATCAAGTCTATAGGCAACAATATTCCTGGCACTTCTTATCCTATTCAAAATTGGAATATCCCGAATTTTGTCCAGCTAGCTGACCCTCAATTCAACAGAGCTTCGCCCGTAGAGGTTCTTTTAGCTCAAGCGTATTTTGGCAATGTCTTCATTCCAATAAAGTAAAAATTGCTCCTAATGTTTTCTTCCGCGAAACTGATTTTGGTTGGATCGCTACTGGCCAAATATACCGTAATCCTATTCAAACTGTATCGAATTGTTATTTTGTTGGTACCGATTTGAGTCAAGAGCTAACCAAGTTCTGGGATCTTGAGAATGTTCAGGCTACTTCTTCTTCTTCTAACGAAATTTGTGAAAAGTTATACAAGGAAACCACTGTCCGTACTGCTGAAGGCAGATTTATAGTAACTCTTCCACGTATTCCTAATCCTCCCGCCATTACGGGCTCGCATTCCAGAGCACTTAGGGCACTATTTGCTATTGAAAATCGGTTCAAACAAAATGCTTCTGTCAAAACTCAGTATGCTTCCTTTATGGAGGAATACGAATCATCTAATCACATGGAGGTAATTTCTAAATCAGAAGAAATTGACCATCCTTTAAATGAAATAGTTTATCTAAATCATCACCCGGTATGGAAAAATTCCTTAACACAAGACAATATAAGAGTAGTTTTCAATGGCTCATCACCAGATTCCAATGGGATCTCTTTAAATGATACCTTGCAATGTGGTCCCGCGATTCAAACAGATCTCACCTCTGTTTTGCTTAATTTTCGAAGGTTTCCTATTGCTGTAATCTCAGATATTAAGCAGATGTACCGGCAGATTCTCGTAAATTCTGAGCAGCAAGATCTGCAAAGAATATTGTGGCGCGATGAGAGTTCCAAACCCATAAAGATATTTAGATTGAAGACTGTGACATATGGCCTGAAGCCTTCAGCCTTTCTTGCGATTCGGTCTCTCCACATGTTAGCCGAGCAAGATGGTCATCTGTATCATCCTTTAGCCTCTGAGTCATTAAAAACGGCATTTTATGTCGACGATTTCTTGTGCTCTTTCCCTAATATTTCTGAAGCACTCCTTGTGTGCGAAGATTTGAAATCCCTGCTCCTAGGAGGTGGTTTTCCGCTCCATAAATAGACTTCAAATTCTACTGAATTTATATCAAAATTTTCATCAGAGGTCCCAGTTGATGAATTTGTTGCCATTCCTACTGATGAAGCAGCCGTAAAAGCATTGGGTGTTTTTTGGTGTCCTTCTACTGATACCTTCTCTTATCAGGTACATCTGTCAGAATCTCCCCCTGTAACTGAGACAAGTTCTGTCAGAAATCGCAAAGATCTTTGATCCTTTGCAATATATTGCTCCTATAGTTATTGTTGCAAAAATGTTCTTGCAAAAGCTTTGGTCATTAAAATCAGACTGGGATGAAAATCTCCCCCTTCCTCTTGTAGAAGAATGGTTAGAGTATCGCAGCAGTTTGCTGGATCTCTCCAAGGTTTCTATACCCCGCCTTTTAATTTCTAATCCCTTATACCAGCAGTATGACCTGCATGTATTTTCTGATAGTTCAGAACGGGCTTATGGCTGTTGTGCATACATAGTAGGACGTTCCTCAGCCACTTTCCCTGGATTTTCTAATTTAGTGTGCGCTAAATCAAAGGTTGCTCCACTTAAAACAGTATCATTGCCGAGATTAGAATTAAGCTCTGCTTTAATGGCAACAGAATTAGCTACTAAACTAAATGTCAGTTTAAAGTTAAAATTTTCCCGCACATTTTTTTGGAGCGATTCTTCTATTGTATTAGCTTGGATTTCCAAGCCTTCTTCTCATTGGAATACCTTTGTGGCAAATCGCGTTTCTAAGATTCATGAAGTCTCTCATTCTGAACAATGGAGACATGTTCCTAGCCGTGAAAACCCCGCGGATATAATATCACGTGGTTGCACGCCTAAAAAATTGATTTCTTCAGACCTGTACTGGAATGGTCCTCCTTGGCTAAGTCAGGAATCATCTTGCTGGCCTCGCTTAGCTAATCAATTTGCAGAAGAAATACCTGATGCCCGTAACGACCCTGTCACGTCGCATCTTACTTCTACTTCTACTAGCCTTTTTCATAGATACTCTTCATTTGATAAATTGATTCGTGTAGTGTCTTATATCTTCCGATGGAAATATTTAGTAATTGATCAACCTTTGAAGCCTCAACCCTTTCTCTCCAGAGTAGAGTTAGAATTTGCTACTTGCAAGATTTTGTTACTTGTTCAGCAGGAAGTATTTGCTCCTGAAAAGCAAGCTCTTATAAGTGGTAAAGATTAACCAAGTCTAGCAGGCTTTCACCACTCACTCCTTTTCTAGACCAGGACGGCATAATACGTGTGGGTGGAAGATTAGCTATGTCTAGTTGTGAGGATGGGAAAAAGCATCCCATCATCCTTCCTTCAAAGCATCCTATCACTACCCTTATAATAAAAAAGTTTCATTATAAACACCTTCATGCTGGCACTCGCACCTTGCTCTGTCTAATTTGTGAACTCTACTGGATCATCAATGGCATTCATGAGGTATCTTCTGTTGTCAAAAAGTGTATACCTTGCTTCAATGTTAAACCACGGCCCGCCACGCAGATTATGGGTAATTTACCTCCATTTCGTTCAGAACCTAGTAAGCCCTTCGCTCTTACTGGGATCGATTACGCAGGTCCTTACGTATATCAGACTAATCCCTCTTCATCTAAGCGCAAAATCTTAGGTAAACTTTACATCTCGTTATTTGTATGTATGGTGACGGGAGCTATCCACCTTGAGTTGGTTACGAACGCTTCTGTATCTTACTTTTTGGCCGCCTTTTCTAGATTTGCTGCTAGAAGGGGTGTTCCTTCTGAAGTTTTTTCAGATAATGCAAAAATTTTTGTAAGCGCTTCTGATCTCTGGAAAAAAGTGTTAAGCTCCCCTTCTGCTAAAGAAAAAATTTCCAACTTTTCCTATTCTAAAGGTTTCAAATGGCATTTCACCCCGCCTTATGCTCCCCATCATGGGGGCCGATGGGAATCCTGCATCAAACTTACTAAAAGACAGCTTAAGAAAACTCTTGGTCCTACCATACTTTCTTATGAGGAATTCAACTCTTTAATTATTCAAGTCGAAGGTATTGTAAATTCCAGACCTCTGACCCCTCTTTCAAACGATCCTAAGGATCTTTTACCTTTAACACCCAGTCACTTCCTGATTGGCTGTTCGCTTGCTGCTACTCCGCCTTTGCTGGTTCGACGCTGTGATCCTAACTTACCTATCTTTTGGAGAAAAGTAGAATCTTTGCGCTGTTCTTTTTGGCGCCGATGGAAGTTAGAATATCTCAGCTTGCTAAATAGGCGTGAGAAATGGTGGCTTCCTCAACCAGATGTTCGAGTGGGGGACATGGTTCGTCTTCGAGACCCATCTCCGCCTCTCGTGTGGAACCTAGGCAGAGTTATTCACTGCCACTTTGGCCGTGATAAACGTGTCAGAGTTGTTGATGTTTTAACTAGTAAAGGTCTTTATACTAGACCCATCTCTGCTATCTCTGTTTTGCCTTTCGAGTCTTAGTGTCTCCTCGTCTGTTATCCATGTTTTGCTTTGACTGATTCTTTTGTTTGTTTTCATTCGGAGTTCTCGGAGCATGATCACTTTTGTGATACTTTCAATGGTTAGCTTGGCCCATTTGTCGGTCAAATTTTGTTTCTTGTTACCGAGATCCCCGAATGTTAATTATTTCCTTGTAAACGTATTAATTGCTTAAACCTTATGCATAATCTTGTTATCAATCACTTATTCATAGAGATTATAGTTCTCACCTTGAGTGTTCCAGTCGCTCGCTACCTCAAGCGTCCTCACTCCCGACATACAGGGCATCTACTGGTTGATCCGCTGTCCGCTGAGTAGTGTCGACTGACGTCACCCTGTCTTTCGTTCGACCAATGGCAGGTTTTTGTCTGGTCGGGCGATCTCCAGCTTCGAGATGGTTCCATGATCCCTATTTAAGACGCCACTTGCTGGCGTTCTTCACCACTTCTGATCAATCATCACTTCTGATCACTTCAACCTGCTGGTCACCGCTACTGCATCTCATGACACCATCGCTAGTCTCTACGCTACCTAGCAGCTACGTCACGAGATCTGCACCATGACGTATTGCTCAAGATGGCAAGAATAATTGCCAGCTGTTGTACTTTTCACCTTCACCTTAGAGAGGATACTTGGATTCGTCTTTCGAAATACTGCTGGATCATCACTTGGAAGCTATAAATGTCATTCCTTCGCAAGAAAAGAAGAGAAAGTTGACATTTTTATCAATGGTGTACATATCTCTAGGCCATGTACGCCTCCTTCTGAAGAAACCGTGAGGACTTTTAAATCAACATTTATGCTAGCTGGAACTTTTAAGGAGCTGGCTCTTCAAAGATAAGTTTAATTTTATGAAGCATTTAAATTATACTAATCATTTTATACTCTTAATCAGTTTCATGGTTCTCTCTTTTTATAAAGTGCATTTTTATGTGTTAAGCTCAACTTCTCTCCAATTAAACAAGCTTGTTTCATTGACATTTCCTTAATCTGGGTTTCTGTCATCAGGCCCTCACACTTTTGCTCCATTTATAATTGTTCATTTCTGTGATAAGCACTTAAGTGCAATTTGTTTATTGATTATAAATTTATTATTAGAAATAAAAATTGTTAATGTATTGCTACCTACATTGGTTTTCTAGTCACGTATTTCATGCCCACTACCCCGCACCGCTTCAGTCTAATTTTCTTGACCACAGTAGTTATTTTGTCCAGGCTTTCGCCTGATGCGATACCGTTCTCCCGTATGGGGAAGTTTTAGGGCAGAACTTATTCTCCACCATGAAAAGTAAAGAACATTTATATCCTCACTTTCAAACAAAAATAACCATTAAAATTTACCAAGAACCCACTGATGTTCCTATCTTGATGTCCTAGGCGAAACCCCACACAACACACAGCACAAACCTAGAAAAATTGCTGAGTTTTAATTCACTGGTCGTGAAAGCCAATATACCAAATATAATCATTGTTTATAAGGGTACTAAGGTACATGTTAAAGGGTACATGTTTGATCTCCACTTCAGCTTAGAGGTGCGTGCGTGATTTGCTCTGGGATCCTTGTAATCTACACGTAACTCAATCTGAGACATTCCAGATGCTGGCAATCCCAGTCGATGGACGGATTACGGAGACCTTTGAGACTTTTGTATCCCTTTCTTTCTATTTTCTTGAGAGACAATCCAATTGTTCCAAGACAAGAGTCTGGCCAGTCTGTGCACGTTTACACAACCGGGGTCGATAAACTTAACCTGTCTGTCTGCGTTGTAGAAATATACCCAATTCAAAAACATTCATTTAACAATTAATTAATTTCTTCCGAATGCCAACAGTGGTAGCTATTAATGTTAAGCGCAAGGCCATTGGACCAGACTGCTCGAGACTCGGAAGATGAGTGGGTTTGAAATCCCACCGTCCTTTAAGGTATTACTAGTCTATACGTTTTGAAGGAATTAACCATTTTTTTGAATTTGTTAATGGCTAACTAGAATATAAATAAAGGAAGTTATGATACATGAATAGCTAGTTTACAATTTAAGGAGTCCCTAATTTTTTTTGTAAAATAAAAATTGGAATTTTTGAGATCACCTAGCAGCTACCACAATGTATTTATTTCAATTTCTTCACAAAACTATTAACAGTAGCGTTTGTTAGTTTACCACTATTATAACAAGAAATATAACAACATCTTTTAAAATTGCCAAATTTCAAAAAATATTTGTTTCCTTTCTTCATGTTCAGGTTTTGAACGGATTAAAAAAATCAGCTTTAGTACAGGACATTTCTAATTTAATGATCTTGATTTGAGACCTTGTTGAGTTTAATAGGTGAAGTGGAACTTGACTTAGTCATGTTTGAATCTGTAAAAATGAAAAACAAGATGTTCAGTAAAGAACATATAGCCTACTTTCTCCTAAATGTATGAGTATAGTTATAACTCGTTGTTATTATCAAAGAGTATAATAGAATCATTTCTTGGTTGAAGACCTTGGAAACTATTTACCTCTACCAAACGCCACAACCTAGAAAAAAAAACTACTACCATCTTGAAGAAAGAAAGAAAGAAAGAAAGATAAGAAGTATCTCAAGAATGTTATGGATCTGGAGACATAATCGACCGGACTGGCTGCGTGGCTCAGCGGTAACGTTCTCGCTTGCTGGGCCCTTCGTATCCTGGCGCAGTCAGCTGGCATTTGAGGGTGCACAAATGCGAGGGAGCCGTGTCAGTAGATTTACTGGCACGTTAAAGATCCCCTTCGGGCCAAAATTCCGGCACCCCGGCGTCTCTAAAAGCAGCAGTATTTAAAAGGGACGTAAAACAAATAACATTCTTCTTCTTCTTTAATCGTATCGGCCAACTAAGGACCACGTTATTTCAACTGGCTTCTCTGGGCTTTGATCTTTGCCCAGTGTTCATTCATACGTTGCCGGTGTTGCTCTTTTCTTGCTTCCGTCCACATCTTTCCCGTCTTCAACTTCGGTTTTTCTTGAAAACCCTGGTGGTCGTGTAGTTTCTTCCTGAGGGGATTGCGTTCTTGAATATCCCCACAGGTAATTTCCATCTCTTGCAGGTCACTTTCCACCTCTTCGAACCAGGCTGGCTTGGTCTTCTTATTTTTAAAATAGTTAAAGATCCGGTTCGTCAATCGTGTGGGTTTCATTCTAAGCAAGTGGCCATAAAATGCAATCCTCCTTTTCCGCATTACATCAGAGATCTTCTGGACATGAATATACAGCTCATAGTTATACCGCCGTCTATATTCACCGTTGTCTTTAATCGGGCCAAGAATTTTCCTCGGGATCTTTCTTTCCTTGATCTCCAATTTTTCTAGCAGGCCTTTCTTGTTCATGGCGAGGCATTCCGCTGCGTACAGAGCCTTCTGGTCGTATGACAGTGCAATAATGCCTAAGTTTTGCGTTCAGAGATATTGACTTTTTGTTGTAAACGTCCTTGGTGAGTTGGTACGCCATTTCCATTTTGTTCATGCGCGAAGTGAAGGTTTCTTTCTCACATACGTTGGATTCTACCCACTCGCCAAGATATTTAAATTTATCTGTCCGTTTGATTTTCCCCTGGTTTACTTTTAGCTCCCTTGGTGCTGGCTTGATGTTAGTTATGAAGTGTGTTTTCTCCAAAGAGATCTGAAGACCAACTTTTGTTGCCTGTACCTGCAGCTGGTTAATTTGTTTTGTGGCCATGTCTAAAGAGTCGGAGTAAATTGCAAGATCATCTGCAAAAGCTAGGCAATCAATAGAAAGGTTCATGTTCTTGTAACCCAGTCGTACTCCATTTTGGACCCCATCGTTCATTTCTTTGCGCCACTCGCAGATGACTTCTTCAAGTGCACAGTTGAAGAGCAGGGGTGAAAGCCCATCTCCCTGCCTAACTCCTGTCTTAATTTCGAAAGAGTCTGAAATTTCTCCTCTGAACTTGACTCTGGAGGTTGTGTTAGCTAAGGTCTGTTGAATGATTGCCCTGGTTAGCCTACTTTCGATTTTTGCAAAAAATGAAAGTAGACTTAAGAGATCAACACAGGGCGAAAAAAGTGTCTGTCTGTCTGTCTGTCTGTGTGTGTGTGTGTGTCTGTGTGTGTGTCTGTGTGTGTGTGAGTGTGTGTACTCTGAATGTCTGTCCCCCTATCAATTCGAACACGGTGAATGCGAATTGAACGAAATTTGGTACAAAGGTAGCACTAGCAAAGGACACCTCAGTGTCATGTTTTATATCGCCGCCATCTTGACGGAAACGTAATGGCGGCCACACAAATGTTCAAAGCTTAAATCAAATTACGACTAACCTAATCATCCGATCTCTACCAAATTTTGCAACAACATACCTTTATGTTGGGAGCACCCTTTGACCAAACCAATAGGTCATCAGCGTAATAGTTTGCGGATGGCGGCCATCTTTGTGTGAAAATCGATTCCCCCTATTAATTCGAACATGGTGCAACCGAATGGAACGAAATTTGGTACAGAGGTAGTACTAACAAAAGGCACCTCAGTGTCATGTTTTATATCGGCGCCATCTTGACGGAAACGTAATGGCGGCCACACAAATTTTCAAAGCTTAAATCAAATTACGACTAACCTAATCATCCGATCTCTACCAAATTTTGCAACTACATACCTTTATGGAGGGAGCATCCCTTGACCAATCTAATAGGTCATTCGCCTTATAGTTTGCGGATGGCGGCCATCTTTGTGTCAGAATCGATTCCCCCTATTAATTCAAACACGGTGAAACCGAATGGAACGAAATTTGGTACAGAGATAGCACTAGCAAAGGGCATCTCAGTGTCATGATTAATATCGCCGCCATCTTGACAGAAACGTAATGGCGGCCACACAAATGTTTAAAGCTTAAATCAAATTACGACTAACATAACCATCCGATCTCTACCAAACTTTGCAACAACATACCTTTATGGAGGGAGCATCCTTTGACCAATCTAATAGGTCATTAACCTAATAGTTTGCGGATGGCGGCCATATTTATGTCAAAATTGATTCCCCCTATTAATTCGAACACGGTGGAACTGAATGAACGAAATTTGGTACAGAGGTAGCACTAGCAAAGGGCACCTCAGTGTCATGTTTTATATCACCGCTATCTTGACGGAAACGTAATCGCGGCCACCCAAATGTTAAAAGCTAAAATGTAATTACGACCAACCTAATAATCTAGTCTCTACCAAATTTTGCAACACCATATCTTTATGTGGGAAACCTATTCTGACCAAACTGCAAGAACATCAGCCCAATAGTTTGCAGATGGTGGCCAAGTATGTGTGCAAATCGATTCCCCCTATCAATTCAAACACGGTGAAACCGAATTGAACGAAATTTGGTACAGAGGTAGCACTAGCAAAGGGCACCTCATATTCATGTTTAATATCCCTATAGCACGTTGCATTTCAACAAGCTACTACAACCAACATTCAATCATACTCCTTGAAAAGGACAAAGAGTTATAACAATACCCATGCATTTAGGAGAAAGTAGGCTATATGTTCTTTACTGAACATCTTGTTTTATTATCCAATCGAAATTCATTTAGAATTTTAATAAGAGCTATTCTATCAATCGAATCATAGGCCTTCTTGAAGTCGACGAAGGTTACCACAAATTTCTTGTTCCTTTGCTTCAGATAGAAAAGGATGGATTTCAGATTCATAATTTGTTCGGCACATGAGCGCTCTTTTCTGAACCCTCCTTGGTACGCTCCTAATTGTGGATCAAGTTGTTGTTCTGCTCTAATCTGTAGAACTTTTGAAATAATTTTGTAAGTTATCAGTAGGAGGGAAATGCCGCGGTAGTTGTTAACGTCCGTTTTGTCACCTTTCTTATGCAGGGGATGAATCAAGGCAGATGTCCAGGCACGTGGAAGTTTCTCAGTTTCCCAAATCTCCTTGATAATGTCAGTCAATTTATCAATCATCTTTTTACCAGCATACTTCCACAATTCGGCGATTATCGAGTCCTCACCTGACGCCTTGTTGTTCTGAAGTGACTGGATAATCTGTTTGATTTCTTCTTTCGTTGGAGGGGATGAATCTGGGTGGACTTGTATGTTGTCTTCAAATGAGAAAGTGGAGTTTGGAGTCTCACAATTAAGGAGGGATTCAAAGTATTTTGCTAGAATCTGGCAATTTTCCCTCTCACTGTAAGCTAGTCTCCCATTTGAGTCTTTGAACTGTAGACTCGGAGGATTGTATTTGCTTGGATTGCGTTTGAAGGTTCTGTAGAAGTCCCTTGTGTTGTTCCTCTGAAAGTCTAGCTCAATTTCAGTTAGTTGGCACTTGTTGTAGGCACGTTTTACATTGCGGATGATTTTTGCAGCGCGTTGTCTCTCGTTCACGAAGTTTTCCCAATTATCTTGGTTCTTTCCCGAGTTCCATTTCTGCCAGGCATGTTGTCTGTTTTACCACTGGATCACATGCATTATTCCACCACGCATGTTTCTTTGACTTCGTCAGTGGAACTGTCTCCTGTGCTGTTGTGACGAAGGCCTGTTGTAGTTCATCCCAAATTTCGGGATTCCAAGATTCTAGTTTTTGAGTAAATTCAGGGCACAATCGTAGTTTTTCAGTATCAAATCGATTGATCTTTTTTAAGACGGCCTTTCTGGTGTTTCTCGGAATGAATTTAACTTTGATTTTGGATAGATAGTGATCCGAATCTAGATTGTCATTTCTTAGAACCTTCACATTCTGTATTTCTCTCTGAGCTTTACGTGCAATTGCGACGTGATCAATTTGAAATTCGCCGAGATTTGGATTCGGAGATGTCCAAGTCTTCTGTTTTCTGGGAAGGTGTTTGAACGCTGTGGATTTTATAACAAGATTGAAAGCCTTACATAGTTCTACGAGCCTCTCACCATTGCGATTTGTTCTCTGGTGAGCTGGATAGTTTCCGATAATATGTTGGAACTTTCTTTCCTTACCCAGCTGTGCATAGAAATCTCCAAGAAGCATAATCGTGTGTTTGTCTGGAATCTTACAGAGAACATCTTCAAGGTCTTCCCAGAATCTATCCGTTCCTTCTGGGTCTCTCTTATTCACTTGATTGATTGGCGCATGGACATTCACAACAGTATAAACTTTGTTTGTGCTCTGGAAGGAGAGCGTTGAAACTCGACTGCTAGGCGAGTTGAAGCCAGCGATTGAATCCAAAATCTTCCTACTGACGATGAATTAACATGATTATTATTATTATTATTATTATTATTATTATTATTACATAATCGACCTGCCGTGGGCAATATCCAACTCTGAGTTGAGGCATGTCTTTACACGTCTGGTTGTGCATGGCTTTCACAACCCTAATTGAATTAACAAATCTTACCATGACCCTACAGAGACGTGTGTATACAAACTATGTGGATATTTTCGATTGCTATTTGCCTGAATTAAAAGTATTAATTAATAACCTGAACTAGCACGAACGGCTAGAATTCAGTTACTATGTGAAATCGTTTTGTTCTTTACTTCAAATTACATTTTCAAATAACGCACAATAGGCTGCTACAAACCCATTAAAATAAAAAGTAAACATGTATCGTAGTATCATCTTGTCATTCTTCAAGTTCGATGCGCATAGAATGCCAATGGTATAAGGTACTAATCAATGGAGTCCCGCGTAGACCAGTCGTGACATCTAGTGGAGAAGTATCGAGCAATATAACCCTAACAGGGCGAGTTCATTCTAGCGGCCATAAGAAGAAACTTTTCAATAAAATCTTGAAGTTAATAAGTAGGCCGGCGTGCAGTTACCTTTTTGGCAGCTAGATGTCTCGAGCAAATCTGCTGGCGAATTATGTTTAAATTAAATATATGTTTTGCACCGTAACATGCACAATATAACTCTTAATTTTAAAACGTCTGAGTCATTACAAAACAATAAATCTATAAAATTTCAAGCAAAAAAACCTAACTCTGATGGGCTTTGAACCATAGGCATATGAGTGATAGGCCAACGGTTTACCAGGGAGCCATTTGTGCCAACAAACATCGTTCTATATAAAATGACTTAAATAGAACTTGTTAGCAAATAATGATTTAGACTAAACGATTTCATCAGTGGAGTATATAATTATATATAAAGCATTTCTTACAAAGTTTATTTATTTTGTATCAGTACGCTATATTGCATGCAATACTCAAATTAGTGAAATATAAGTCAGGCACAAGATATCCGCTGCCATCTTGTCTTGTTACTGAGACGGCTCAGCTTTTTAAAATCCCTTCTGCACTATAGTATTACAAAATAAACTTTTAATTTCGAACGTGCCTCTTCCTTTAGAACAGTTAAAACGATTCTCGGCTCGATAATCGGAACTGGTGTGTCCCATGATATGGATTATAAAGTTTGCATAATTAGCACGGCCGCCATCCTGAAATGGTACAGCGGATGACCTTGTAGTTTGGACACAAGACGCGACCTATATGAAGGTATGTTGTTACCAAATTTGGTGCAGATCGGATAATTTGGTTAGTCGTTATTTGATTTTACGTTTTGAACGTTTGAGTGGCCGTCATTCAGTTTTGGTAAAGATGGCGGCGATATAAAACATGACACTGAGGTGCCCTTTGCTTGTTCTACCTCTGTACCAAATTTCGTTCAATTCGGTTTCACCGTGTTCGAATTGATAGGGGGGGGGGCAGACATTCAGAGTACACACACTCACACACACACAGACTCACCCACACACAGACACACACACACAGACAGACATACATTTTTTGGCCCTGTAGTGATCTCATAAATCTACTTTCATTTTTTGCAAAAATCGAAAGTAGGCTAAAAATAGTTACTGAGTAAATTGAGTTTAATGTTTCGTATTGTAATTAGACAGGTGCGCTCAGGTCCATTTAATTAGTCTGTGCATGAAACATGTAAAACGATACATATTCTTAAGAGAGAAGAATTAAGGTTTCATCTGGAAACAAAAAAAAAATCATAACTTATATGAATACCATAAATTTCCGTGGTCAACTCAAGGCAAATGCTGTGACGGTATTTTCTAATAGGCCACAGCAGACTCCTTCGATCTTCTTGTCCTTTTTAAATCGTCTTCATTCATTTCATCAATATTCATAATTGTCCAACTCTTCTGATGATTTGGAATCAGCCGTAAAAACCATCAGCATTATAGATATTTAGTAGTGTATTAACCCCGTGTACTGGGGTATCTTAATCACATGTAATTTAATTCAGGTTATTTTTTCACATATTCGAGTAATTGGAATTCATTTGTGTTGACCGACTGAAAGTTATAATGTCAACTGTTAAAAAGACAACACTGAAAATATGCTTCAGAGCTATCTTTACTTCAGATCTAGATGATGAATACTTGCTGCCTTGGTCACCATATAAGAGGCCTAGATGACCATCACACTTTTAGGTCTTACTAGCAGAAATACCCGTTCTTCGAACGGTGTTCGGTGTTAACACCAGACATTATCAATTGAGCTACTGTTCCAATGGTTAGCGATTTGTCATTCCTTCATAAGTTTATCAGAACGAAGTTAGTTTTCTGGGAATATCACACACACTGTTAATTTAAGGGCCTTAAAATGTAGTTTTCGGAGACCCTATATAGACTCCCGAAGTTTCTGTCTCACATTGAGAAGCGCAACATATGCTCTGGTCGTCCTTCTAGGATAATTTTTATATTTCGCCTATTTTAGCATGTATTTTGAGAAGTTTTTCCCTATATCCACCTTTCTACTGTATGAAAAGTACGGTGAAGAATTTTATAAATGACTGGTGTATTGACTCTCATGGATGCCATACCTTATTTTACGATGCACCAAACATCCGAACACGAGTTATAGGCGTACATAAAGATACACAGAAAGACAGACAATTCTATTGTCTACAACATATCACCCAGATATCCAAATATGGGTATATCTATCACACAGTATCAAACAAAATCATCCTTACGATGAACCCGTATGTCGACAAAAATAAAACAAGTAGTTCCGTGAAGAACTATACAGCCTATTTTCATACATCCTGCTCATGTTAATTTCTTCTAACAACATACAAAATTTCAGTTTAATTGCTGTAACAGATTCGTAGATATTGAGAACCGTCTAAATATTTCAGATTGTCGCCAGGTTGGATTTTTATTTTTGTACTATTACATTAAGATTATTGTGTACGTGTGGTATTCAAACTTCAATCGCATGATTAGAACACAAGAAGTAAAAACGAGATTTTAAAATTACGCACAGCAGCCATCTTGTGATTATGCAAACAATTGAAATAAATTAGATGCCAGTGGATCAACATTTGTATAAGCATTTAACGTGCAACGTTTCACAGCACTCGGATAGTTAATTCGCGAGAATCGTCCATTTAAATATTTATACTTTGCGTCGCCGCCATGTTGGATTAGTGCTCACCAGGTTAATGAAAGTCCTATAGGTGAACATATGTTCATAGTCTCTATGAACATTAAAAAAATCAGTTTGGTTGCTGTAAAAGATTCATAGATATTGAGAACCGTCTAAATATTTCGCAAGCTCGCCATTTAGGATTGTTATAAGTGTAGGCCATAGAATTATGTACCATTCAAGGACAATTATTGCCTAGGTTCATTATTCAAACTTTCACTTCGATCGCATGATTACGACACAAGAAATAAAAACTTAATTTTAAAATTTCGCACAGCCGCCATATTGAGGTTATGTAAACAATTGATTTAAATTAGATGGCAGTGCATTACAATCTGCAAAATCATTTACTGTTCCACATTTCACTGCGCTCAGAGAGTTAAATCACGAGAAAAGTCTATTAAAATATTTCAAATTCGCTTGGTCGCCATGTTAGTTTTTTACTTTACAAGTTTATGAAATATACATAGATAAACTTGTACCAGTACCCTTTATTACCGTACAAAATGCAGGGTAATATCTGTAATAGTTTCGGAGATATAGAATGTCAGTGAAATATTTCGCACAGCCGCCATTTTGAGGTTATGTAAACAATTGAACTAAATTAGACTCCAGTGCATTACTATGTGTATAAACACTTGCTGTACCTAGTTTCATTACGTTTGGATGGTTAAATCGTGAGAAAAGTCTATTTAAAAGTCTCAACTTCGCTTGGTCGCCATGTTCGTTTTCTACTTTACAAGTTTATGAAATATACATAGGTAAACTTGTATCAGTACCCTTTATCACCGTACTAAATTGCAGGGTGATATCTGTAATAGTTTCGGAGATATAGAATGTCAGTGAAATATTTTGCACAGCCGCCATTTTGAAGTTATGTAATCAATTGAACTAAATTAGACTCCAGTGCATTACTATGTGTATAAACACTTGCTGTACCTAGTTTCATTACGTTTGGATGGTTAAATCGTGAGAAAAGTCTATTTAAAAGTCTCAACTTCGCTTGGTCGCCATGTTCGTTTTCTAATTTACAAGTTTATGAAATATACATAGGTAAACTTGTATCAGTACCCTTTATGACCGTACTAAATTGCAGGGTGATATCTGTAATAGTTTCGGAGATATAGAATGTCAGTGAAATATTTTGCACAGCCGCCATTTTGAAGTTATGTAAACAATTGAACTAAATTAGACTCCAGTGCATTACAATGTGTATAAACATTTGCTGTACTAAGTTTCATTACGTGTGGATAGTTAAATCGCGAGAAAAGTCTATTTAAAATTCTCAACTTCGCTTGACCGCCATGTTGGTTTTGTAGTCATCAGGTTTTTGAAAGTCTCATAGGTGAACTTCTAGTAGTACCCTTTATCACCGTACACAATTTCAGGGCGATATCGGTAATAGTTTCGGAGATATTGAATGCTAGTGAAATATTTCGCACAGCCGCCATGTTGGATTGGTGAGACGTAACAAAATTTGAAGGGCACGGTCGAGGTCGCCGGGAATAGTGCTATGAACATACCGAGTTTCATTGAAATCGCTCCAGCCATTTAGATTTTATTAGGGGGGGACACACACACGAATCACACACACACACACACACACACACACACACACGCACACACACACGGACAAAAGGTGATCTCATAAGCCTATTTTTTCAAAATTGAAAATAGGCTAAAAATAAATAAAAAAGATACGAGCCTTACAGTAGTCGCATATGATGTGTAACATCTGACATGTTATCCTACTCGTATACTACACAGCTTGGACATTCTTAAAATGTTAATTTACACTACATTTTCATACTCGTACTATGATGAATGTATAGATTGAATTGGAGATATGCTACTGTCACATCTGTGGCGCAGCGATCAAGCTGTTAGTCTCTAACCAAGGTAGACCGGGTTTGGTTCCCGGTCGATGCATGTGAGATTTTCGAATTGAAATGCCATGTCCTGTGGTTCGCATTCCACGTAAAAGGGAGGTACCGTGGATCATGATCGTGAGATTAACGGAACCCAAACTACAAGTTTCCTTCCTTCCTTTTACATTAATAATTCATAATAACAAAGTGACACACAACGTCAACTTACTCTCAAATACTGTGAGCATATTCCTCAGTAACTTTAACATTCATTATTCTCAAGGCTCTCATACAGTTCGCCGTAAACAATCAAACCATGGCTTCCTACAATCATGAAATGACCTAGTCTCACATATGATGAAAATACAGCTTTTATTCCACTCATATAACAACATTCTGTTATGCATTTAATATTTGACTACTCACCCACAGCTTGACAATAATGCCGCTTACTTAAATGTAATTTGTCGTCTTTGTCCTACCCCATGTGATATTCAACCTTGAACGTGAAGCTTCATAAACTGCTCAATGACAAATGAAAGTCGGTGAAACATTTGCCACTGTGCTCGTCAAACCAGTGCCTGCTAAATGCACTTCCTACTGTATTACCATAACATTCTCGCGCTACAGAGCACACACTCTGTCTTGTTTCCAATACACACATTTTCAATTGTACTGGCTTCTAAAGCAGCCAGCGATCCTGCTGGCAGTGCGTCTTCACTTCCGTCCGATCCACTTCCGTTCGATCCACTTCCGCCCGATTCACTTTCGTCCCCAATTTTCAAAATCACTCCCACAAAACTATCCAGCAACCGAGCGGAAAGATGTTACACAACAATAAATGATGAGTTAAAATGTGTTCTCAAACTAAATTCACCTAACGTGTACTTCCAGACGTGAAATAGAATTGAAAGCCTTGTAGACGGAACGCAATACACGTCACATAAAAACTGACCCTCTACGTTGTGCTAGTTGCCCATACACAGGAAGACCCCTTTCATAAACTATAAAGGCTTGTGGTGCATGAAAATTCAGATTCTTTAGCTTCAATTGGCCCAAATTCCTAGAGGCCGCAAAATATGCTGATTCAAATCAGAAATTTTTGAAAATGATGTTGCTGTTTAGAGATATAATAGACCTTCTGTACTATATGTCGCACGTGAAAATTGCGTGAAAAAATTCTAGGTTACCCCTTGATCCTCTTAATTGCATTGATGAATTATACAGTCTAAGTTGGTTCCGTGATAACCTAATAGCCATTTGCACACTTTCACAGAAATGTAATAAATGGAGTGACATTACTTCGTACAGAAATATATGGAAAGTTGGATGCCACCCCTTGAGATAATGTTGTCATTGTTACCGATTTGCATCCTTCATTAGTTTTTTAAATTAAGTTTAAATTAGTTTTCTGGGAATACTTCAGAAACTGTTGGTTTTAGAGCCTTATAATGTAGTTTTCGAGGACGCCATAATATAATACTAATATAATAATATAATATAGGGATAGGAGTATAATATACCTGCCAGACCACACCCACAGGTGTAAATCTCGCGATTTTTTTTAGAGTACCCCTTGACCCCCTTAAGCGCATTATACGTATTGATGAATTTTACAGCTTAATTATGTTCCGTGATAACCTTCTAGAATATAATAATATAATATAGGTATAGGAATATAATAGACCTGCCAGACCACACCCGCAGGTGTAAATCGCGCGAAACAAAATTCTAGAGTACCCCTTGACTCCCTTAAGCGCATTATACGTATTGATGAATTTTACAGCTTAATTTGGTTCCGTGATAACCTTCTAGCAGTTTGGAAACTTTCACACTAATGTAAATAATGGAATTGCAATAGATGGACATCTGAGAATCTGTTGCCATGGTTACCGTCTTGCATTCGTTCATTAGTTTATTAAATGAAATTAGTTTTCTGGGAATATCTCAAAAACTGTTGGTTTTAGGGCCTTAAAATGTGGTTTTCGTGGACCCTTTAGGGCCCCCGAGTTTTGTCTTTTACATTGAGGGGCTAAAAATGAGCGTTGGCACGTCCATCTACGCCTATTTTAGCATGTATTTTAAGGGGGTAGGCCCCCTTTTATGAGTGGTACGGAGAAGAGTTACATCAATGATTAGTGTCGTGCCTCTGATGGATATCTGAACCAAATTTTACGTTGATACACCCAACCGTTCTCGAGTTATAAGGGAACTAAGTTGTCCACAGACAAACAAACAAACAAACAACAAACAGACAGACACACACAAAAAAAAAATATTTCGCGCGCATCCATCATAAAACTGTCTAAAACGCGTAAATAACTCAAATTTCCGTAGTAATTCAGAAAAAAAAACAGGCAAACTTTCATTTTTATATATAGAGAGATAGACTGCACCGCTGGGTGTTGACCGTGTTTTATTGCACAAATTTAGGTTTTACTCGCTAACCGTTGGAGATACACGAAAAGTGATAAGGACCTTTTGGATAGAAAATTAAATGATAAAGCTCGTGTATGCCATTAAAAGTTTGCTATTTCTTAGCGTTCTATTTTATTTGAAATGGAAATATGAAATTTTGATACCAAGGGGTGTAGTTACGTCACTTAAATGGTCGCCATTTTTAAATAGTGCAAAATATCGAAATCAAAAGTAGCCTATGTGTAACTCTGGTAAATCAGCTACATCCATGCAAAATTTCATTTAAATCGGACCAGTGGTTCTTGCGTGATTGAGTAACAAACACACAGACAGACACACACCATCTCATTTTTAGCCTACTTTTCACATTTTTAAAAATGAGGAAAAAGTAGACTTTTGAGATCGATCCGGGAAAATGTGTGTCTGTCTGTCTGTCTGTCTGTCCTTCTGTCTGTCTGGCTGGCTGGCTGTGTGTGTGTGTCCCCCTATCAATTCCTAAACGGCTGCAGAAATCGAAACCAAATTTAGTATGAGTAAAGATGTATACCGGAATATCTCAAGCCCATATTTGAAAATGATGTCAGTGCTACCAACTGCTGAAAAAACGCAATAGAAATTTGAGCTCCATGTTGTATGTCATGGAAGGTATGCATGGGAGCTATTCCAAAATTGGCACACATGTAGATAATACTATTTCAGTTTAATTTCCAGGAGGCCATATATGACAGTGTTGCCAAAATAATTTTAAGCCTTCTGATAGGTCCGATTTTTAAATGCATACAACGTCTACACTATTAATTGGATTTCAACCAAATTTTGTATGTAATATGTGTACATAAACAGATATGACTGAGTGTATTCTTAAGAGCCACCAGGGCTGCCAACTGTTAATAATTGCTCTATCTATTTTCTTCATCCAAATACCAATACATCTGAACGTATGCAAGCCGACAGCTTTAAACTATGCACACGTATAGTACCTGACATTTTAGATTAATTTGGAGTAACGTATATACTTCAGTTCTACCAACATGATTCTAAGCCTGCTGATAGGACCAATTTTTAAATACATGTAACTTATATACTATCAGTTGGATTTCATCCAAATTTCGTATGTGCTATGTGTAACATAACAGATTTGACTATAAGTATTCTTAAGAGCATTCAGGGCTGCCAACTATTAATAAATGCTGTCTATATTTTTTACCCTAATATCAATATATCAGAAAGTATGCAAGCCAACAGCTCTATACTTTGCACACGTATAGCACCTGACACTCTAGATTAATTTGGAGTAATTAATATGAGTCAGTGCTGCCAACATGATTCTATGCTTGCTGAGAGGTCCAATTTTAAAATACTTGTAACTTCTATACTAACAATGGATTTCATCCAAAATTGGCACAAGAATATATCATAATATTTCAGTTTATTTTTAACCAGCACACGCATGACATTGTTGCCAACATGCTTTTACGCCTGCTGTTAGATTCAATGTCTAACTGCATGTAATGTCCAATGGACTGTAACCAAATTTTGTATTCTGTACCTTAAGAGATGGAACTAAGAATATATTCAGTCACCAGGGCTGTCAACTGTAGTGCTCTATTAGGCTACATTATACCAGGAATATTTCGAACTAATTGGACATTTCGATATTACCAACTTAATTTCGTCATTATTCTAGATAGGTTCATATACTGTAGAATAATCATTGGCATGAAAAGTAGGCTCTTTAGTTCGTCACGGAACTTCTTGTTATATATTAGTATGATTTCACGAATTTTTAATTGAACCCCTTGGTTGGTTGGTTCCTTAGTTTAGGGGTTGCGACAACGCGGTCATGTAGCTCCGTGTACTTTGGGTGTGCGTAGAATCTGTCTGATAACCGGTGTTAATTGTGATGACTGTATTCGTGTGTGTTATGTGTTTTTAATTCAAGTAAGGTCTGCGGAGAATAATTTCAAATAGTTCCTACTTTCTCTACCAAATGCTACCGTCCGCGACACCTATCTGTGAACTTGGCTACTACTAGATGCCATCGCAACCAGCACCCGGTGATGAACGTTGGAACTTAAGAGCATTGATCGAACCTAACCTACAAATTTTGCTTCACACAAGTTTTGTTAGTGGAAGATTCTTTTACATGCCATAAATCTATGACATGGGCTCGCCTGATTTACTTCCCCTCCGAAGGAAGGCATACTGAGGGATTTTTAACGTTCTTAAAAAATCCGACGACTTTGGCCGGGTTTGAACCCGCGAACTTGGGCATAGAAGCTCAGCATGCTACCAACTATGCCATCGAAGCCGCTAATAGAACTCCAGCCCAAAAACCATGTAAGTGTTTAAAACATTTAATCATACACTTGACTTAATCGCCCGACAATAGTATTCTCTGTACGTGTTTGTAATACTTGATCGTTCTGAGTTATGGAACATGCCCGCCAAATTACTGCACTAGCATTTGAAGTGCGCTGAATGTATGTTATACAGGGTGTCTCTTATGTACATTTGGAGAGTGATAGGTCGTGTAGGGGACGGGTATAGAAGTAATTTGAGATAGGGAACCTGGGGTCGGAGCGGCCTCCTTAACCTCCTCTATGCAGATGACATGGTCTTAGTAAGCAACAACAGGGCATCACTACAAGAAGCACTCATCAAACTAGAGAAGTGGTCACAAGACAACGACATGCACATAAACCAGGGCAAAAGCAAGATTATGAAGTTCCGCAAGGGAGGGAAACTATCGTCCATGGACATCTTCACCTGTGGAAATCAAACGTTGGAAATAGTAAACTCGTTCAAATACCTAGGAGTGACTCTACAGGTCTCCGGACTGACTTTCACCAGACAGATAGAGGACAAAACCGTCGCCGCGATAAAGGCCACAATGGAGATCCGAAACCTGGAAACCCTCTCCCTTAGAACCGCAATGGCACTATTTAAGCTAAATGTCGCCCCAGTGGTGTCATATGCCATCGAGATAATATGGCCACACCTAAACCACAAAAAACTACAGTCTTTCGACAGAGCCAAGGCCAGATACGTAAAGCGAGCTGTCTGCATTTCCAAATTCGCGCCAACCCGACTTGCGTACCAGCTATCAGGTACTAGATCTTTAATTGAAGATGTAATGACTACCCACAACCTGGCATCAACCCCAGCCTCCACAAAATTCCTTGAGGAACAACTCCTGAAAACAGAAGAAATAAACCCTGAGTTCTATCGAATCCCGGCTATGATCAACCAAGAATGGAAAGAAGCAAACTTCGAGCTACGCCACATCTACACGAGAGGCGCAATACATGGGTTTCTTCATCGAATTTGTAACAGGGAGGGCTTTCATGAACCATCCATAGACTGTGTGTGTGTGTACACTGCCCACGGTATCACCTGATTGAGTGCACACAAAGAACATTACCTCTGTCCCACTATGCAAAAGACTGAACGGTTGCTATATTGTGAAACATGATCCTATTTACTGTATGGCCTTTGGCTGCAATAAATTATATTATTACTTAAACCCGGCTGAAGTCGTTGGTTTTTTTAAGAGCGTTAAAAATTCCTCAGTATGCCCTCCTTTGGAGGGGAAGTAAACCTGGCGGTCCCATGTCATACATTTATGACATGAAAAGGAACCTTCCACTAACTACACTTGTGGAAGCTAAAATTTGGAGGTTAGTTTGATAATGCTCTATTAATTCCAACGTTCGCCGCCAGGTGCTGACTGCGATGTCATCTAGTAGCCAAGTCCGCAAGCTAGGTGTCGTGGTCGGTTGCATTTGGATGCAAAAGTAGGAACTACTTGAAATTATTGTTCGCAGTCATTACTTGAATTAAAACTGATAACACACACGAATACAGTCGTCTCAATTAACACCGGTTATCAGACAGATTCTACACACACCCAAAGTACACGGGGCTACACGACCGCGTTGTCGCTGCCCCTAAACTAAGTAACCAATCAACCAACCAACCAACCAAGGATCATTCAACACCGAAGTGAAAATGGTGTTGTCTTGAGGGACTTGACTTATTTCTGTAACTCCTAAGTGGAGCATAGGGCATCAACGAATTTCCGCCATCGGACTCTGTTCTTCACCACGGTCTTTATCTCCATCCAGGTCTTC
Source organism: Meconema thalassinum (assembly GCA_946902985.2). Classification (NCBI taxonomy): domain Eukaryota; kingdom Metazoa; phylum Arthropoda; class Insecta; order Orthoptera; family Tettigoniidae; genus Meconema; species Meconema thalassinum. The sequence goes on from OX336388.2 coordinate 731,604,941, forward strand.
CCATCATTCCCTATACCAGGCTGTTCCAGCCGAGCTGCTCGCCAGGGAGCAGTAAAGTACTCGCCGCCTTTCGTGAGTAAACCTGCAACATGCAATACAGCTCTGCTGTGGGGGCTGCCGTCACTGCGCGGTGGATACATCAACACTGGCAGGAAGCCCATGGACTTATGTTATGACCTTCGCCCAGTGACGTATTGGCTATCACCCCCAGTCCCTCTCCAACCGTGCTCCGAGCATTACTGCTGAGTACTTGCGGGTACGCATACTCAAACTCGTGGATTTGGAACAGCCTGCTCTATACCTTCCACCTCTACGCTCGTTTTTCAGGTGTTTTTTTCCGTCTGTCTCTTCATCTGGTGCCTTGTGGGTTCAAAGGGGCTCACACCTAGTGGGACGTGGGTTGGCAACCACGAGCCCCCAGCTGAATCCGGCATTGCTTCCACTTACTTGTGCCGTCTTCTTTCCTGTCGACCTCTCTTGGTCAACTCTTGTTCTCTTCCGACCCTGACGGTATTAGGGTATCCGAGGCCTAGAGAGTCTTTCACTTTCCCGCCTAAATTGGTCCTTGCCTCATCTTTACTGATACCCTCATTCATCGATGGGTCATCCTTCTTTTTCTTTTCATGTTATGTTCTGCCTTCTGCTCAAGGCCCTCAAGGAGTCAGGGTGTATGTAGCCCCACCCTGGATAGTGCTACACCTTCAAGGGCTCACGGCTGGTGACTTTGGGAGTTGGCGACCCCAAGGGATATCTGAGCTGGATCCGTTTTGTCCCTTTATCCTCTGACCTTGGGGCGGACCCTCTCCTCTTTCCCTTTCCTATCTGCCTTTCATGTCTCTCCTTTTTCCCAAGTCCCTTAATCCTCATTCTTCGGGGGTTGAGGCCATTTCTTTTCTTCCTGTCCTTTATTTGTCGTATCCTTTATTTGTTTACCATTTCTTCTTTTAGTTTGTTAGTCTGGCGATGATGTTTTTGAAATAGTAGAAACCATTTTCCAGTGTTGCCATTTATATCATAGAAAGCTTTCCAGTCGGTCAACAGAAATTGTTCCCATTACATTAGACGGGAACCAAGTATTATTATTAATATTATTATTATTATTATTAGTTTTAGTTTTCATTCTCATCTCATTTTTCACTATCACCCATACCATTACGGGCCGATAACCTAGATGTCAGTCCCCTTAAAACAACAATTATCATCATCATCATCATCATCCTTGTGGGTTCAATTCCAGTGGTCGTCTGGCGATGATGTTTTTGAAATAGTAGAAACCATTTTCCAGTGTTGCCATTTATATCATAGAAAGCTTTCCAGTCGGTCAACAGAAATTGTTCCCATTACATTAGACGGGAACCAAGTATTTATACACCCTAACCTGAAAGGACCCATTTGAATTCAGTAGGCCGTGTTCATAATGGCAAAATTAATCTCGAGATTTTCCGCCAACACAAAAGTTCTTTCTTTCTCTACTAGAAAGCGCTATAGTGACAAGGAGCTTAGATTTCCTACCTCCTTGACTTTAATGCGCTCCAAGGAACAACAAAAATCGACATGCAAAGCCCTCTGGGCGTTAAATAACTACGTTTGCACCCGGTATCCAAGGCCATACGATATTATTATCATTATTATTATACCTGAAAGAACCATTACATAAGATATTTATCACAAAATAATACACCTTTATGTAAAAGGGGGATTATGTTTATTGGATGACATGTTTCGATCGTTAAGCGGTCATCATCAGATCTTGATCACTTAGGCAAATATGTATACATTATTTAGATTACAAACGTTTGTTAAAACTTGTATAACGTGTTGATCTTATTACAGATATTATTGCTCATTCGGATTGAAGCACTTCTGTAGTTGTTGCGTTATGATTAATGTAGTAGCTTGCTTCGGTGGTCGAGTGATTATCGTGTCGGACTACCAACCCCAAGTTTGGAGGTTCGCTCCTGGTCGTAGTAAGTGATTTGTGAAATGCGACAAAATCACGACACGCATGTCATACGTTGTTGGCATGTTAAAGAACCCATTTGAATTCAGTAGGCCGTGTTCATAATGGCAAAATTAATCTCGGGATTTTCCGCCAACACAAAGTTCCTCCTTTCTCTACTAGAAAGCGCTATAGTGTCAAGGAGCTTAGATATCTAACCGCCTTGACTTTCATAGCGCTCCAAGGAAGAACAAAAAAATCGATATGCAAGCTGCCCTCTGGGTGTCAAATAACAAAGCTTGCACACGGCACGGATGCCATACGATATTATTATTATTAATGTTGTTTAAGCATGTTATCTACTGAATGATGTTGTCTACACTATTATGTTATTTATGTTCGACGATGTCGAAATGTAAACATTATGTGTCAGAAAACTGTATCATAATGTGGCTCATTATAACAGTATTCTTAGCCTATTTTCAGTTTTGAAAAAATAAGCTTATGAGATCACCTTTTGTCCGTGTGTGTGTGCGTGTGTGTGTGTGTGTCCCTAATCAAATCTAAACGGCTGGAGCGATTTCAATGAAACTCGTTAAGTTCATAGCACTATTCCGGGCGACCTCGACCGTGCCCTTCAAATTTTCTTACGTCTCACCAATCCAACATGGCGGCTGTGCGAAATATTTCACCAGCATTCAATATCTCCGAAACTATTCCTGATATCATCCTGGAATTTTTTACGGTGATAAAGGGATCTACTAGAAGTACACCTATGTAACTTTTGAAAAACTGATAACTACAAATCCAACATGGCTTCCACGCGAATTTGCGACTTTTAAATAGTCATTTCTCGCGATTTAACCAACCTAACGCAATAGAACTTGGTATAGTATATGTTTATACACATTGTAATGCACCGACATCTAACATCGTTCAATTGTTTACATAACCACAAGATGGCGGAAGTGCGAAATATTTCACTGGCATTCTATATCTCTGAAACTATTAGCGTTATCACCCTGAAATTTTGTACGAAGATATAGGGCACTACTTGAAGTTCATCTATAAGACTTTCAAAAACCGGTTAACTACAAACCGAACATGGCGGCCAAGCGAATTTGAAAATTTTAAATAGACATTTCTCACGATTTAATGTCCCAAACGCAATGAAATCTGGTACAGGAAATGTTTATACACATTTTAATGCACTGGTATCTAATTTAGTTTAATTGTTTACATAACCTCAAGATGGCGGCTGTGCGAATTTAACAATTAAGTTTTTATTTCATGTGTCGTAATCATGCGATCGAAGTGAAAGTTTGAATAATGAACCTACGCAAAAATTTTCCTTTAATGGTACATGACTCTATGGCCTATACATTTAACAATCCAACATGGTGACCATCCGAAATATTTAGATGGCTCTGAATATCTACGAATCTATTATAGCAATAAAGCTGATTTTTTAATGTTCATAGGAGCTATGAACTTAAGTTCACCTATAGGACTTTAAATAACCTGGTGATCACAACTCCAACATGGCGGCGACGCGAAGTATAAATATTCACATGGACGTTTCTCGCAATTTTACCATCCGAGTGCAGTGAAACTTGGTACAGTAAATCATTATACCAATGTTAATCCACTGGCATCTAATTTATTTCAATTGTTTCCATAACTAGAGCCCTGCGCGGATAAACAAAACGTTATCCGCATCCGCCCCGCATCCGCACGACTGTTATCCGCATCCGCCCCGCATCCGCATGACTGTTATCCGCATCCGCCCCGCATCCGCATTACTTTTATCCAAATCCGCTGATATTTAAATATTATTTTTAATTTATTAGATAAAGCATAAAGTGTTAAACCAACACATTTAGACATTTGAGGAAAAAGTCGTTTCTGACAATGTGCTACATTGCTAGGAACTTCAAGTTGGATAATACCGGTACTTCTGGTTTCTTGACCTCCGCTTTAGACAAAATCTGGCTATATTTTTTTGGCTACTTTTGCACGTGTGCCTCAGTAAGTTTGATGTGCGTGTTTTGTGTCCTGAGTATGAATACACAGGTAAAACATCCTACTATATCGTTCACCTTTTCGTTTCCATTGAAAACGTAACCAATTGTCTGCCATATCGTTGACTTGAGTTTGTTTCACGCACTATTGAATATTCACCTTGTTTTATTTTAATAGCTAGTTTAGGCTATCCCTGTTGGTGAAATGTTGTTCATACTCCCGGTCGCGGTAACATTCACTAAAATAATAAGTGAACTTCTCTTTACGCTTGGAGAGAGGGATTGACATTTGGCCGGAAATTCCAAGTCAGTCATCATCCTTCTGCTTCTTGACCCATCCATGTTCGATTAGTTGATGTCATAACTCACTCCGTTGCAATATCACAGTCAACGTGTTTCAGTGCCAAGTCGGAAATAAATCTACAGATACACATGGAACCAGATCTTCCAGGACAGATTAGACGGCGAAGTAGCTGACTTGAAGAATGTTAATGTCACCACGATGAACTAGCAAGTTTATTGACAGCATTATATCTCGTACGTATAGTAATAATGGCAGTGAGAATTGAAGGGATGTCAAGACCATCTACTACAAACAGAGACGGTACTTAATAAAATGTAGTTTAAAGCATATGAGTAAAATAATCTCCTCGTGCATAAGTGCAATACGTGTCTGAATATTTCGTACGCAATAGGCTATGGGAGAATTCCTCTTTTAAGCATGAAGCTGTAGATTGGCATATCAAATATGTAATATTATCGTAAGTTGCGCATTGTATTCCAAACACTATCCGCAAATTTACTCGAAACATTATCCGCAGCGTATCCGCTATCCGCACAGCCATGAAAACTATATCCGCGTGGCGAAAATTTTTGCGGATATCCGCGGGTTTATCCGTGGATATCCGCATCCGCGCAGGGCTTTATCCATAACCACAAGATGGCAGCTGTGAGAAATTTTAAAACCTCTTTGTTACTTCTTGTGTCCTAATAATGCGATTGAAGTTTGAATGCTACACGTACACAATAATCTTCATGTAACAGTACATTACTCTAAGATCTGCATATATACAATTCAACATGGCGACCATCCGAAATATTTAGTCGGTTCTCAATATCTACGAATCTATTACAGCAATCAAACTGAAATTTTGTATGTTGATAGTGGCAATTAACATAAGGAGGATATATGAAAATAGGCTGTATAGTTCTTCACGGAACTACTTGTTCATTATGAAACAGTTCCTCCCACCAATCAGAGCTCAAGAAACAGTTGTGTGACCAATTAGGTAAGGATACCTTCGCGCATGCGCTCAAAATCCAACATATTTCTGTGTTGTCAAGCAAAGTGAATGGTCTCTGCTTTTGGTGTGCCTTGAACCACGCATGCGCTCTGTTCAATCAGCAAAGCCAGCGCGCCCTGTTCACTAACTGAATCCCACAGATATTTATGAATATTTACGTTAAAACGTATAATAAAGTTATAATTATCGTCGAACATAAACAGTCGTATGCAACTCGCCTATATTAAGACACTCGTATGGAAATTATAAAACGAGCGTAAATTATTGCCATTATAGGATCGTTGCATAATGTACTATTATGATTCTAATCCAACTGATTGGTATTCATTGTATCCTCAAATTGCTGGAATATCCAAAAGTAAAACTCAAGGTTCAGCAGCCAATGTAGCTGTTGCTTTCTTAGCACCACCCAGGGGGCACGTGTAGGTAATACCTACGGATGTGAAGCAACTCGACCTGGGTCAGGGTGGGGTGCAACTGCATCAACTCTTAGAACAACAGCTCTTGCCCTAGTATACCCTATGGCCGAATATTGCTGTCCTGTGTGGTTAAATAGCGCTCATATACAGAAAATTGATACTGAACTAAAATAATAATAATAATATCGTATGGCCTCGGATGCCGGGTGCAAGCTTTGTTATTTGACACCCAGAGGGTAGCTTGCATGTCGAATTTCGTTGTTCCTTGACTATGGAAGTAAAGGAGATTAGATGTTAGATATCTAAGCTCCTTGAACACTATAGCGCTTGTTAGTAGAAAAATGAGGAACTTTGTGTTGGCGGAAACTCCCGAGATAAATTTTGCCATTTTGAACTCGGCCTACTGAATTCAAATGGGTTCTTTGACATGCCAACATAGTATGGCATGCGTATCTTATTTTTGCCGCCTTTCAAAAAAAAAAAATCACTTACCACGGCCAGGAGCGAACCTGAAATCTTGGGGTTAGTAGACCAACACGATAACCACTCACCCACCGTGGCAAGCTGGGCTTAATGATACTATGAGGAAGCATCCGATCTTCACCTCTGGATTGGTTACCAGTCCTCTCAAACATTCCGTCTCCTCACCTCCGTAGACAATTGGCATTGACGAAAGAATATGAAAAATACTGTAAAGATCCTTCATTACCAATTCATCAGGACATTTTTCAACCACATCTCAGATTGACACCTAGGAAACCTCCCTGGTTACTAGGTGAGGGATTGGTTCAACAGCAATTTAACGTCTGTCAAGCATGGCGCAACAATTGGGTTTCCTCGAATCCAGACAAATATCATCTAATTCTGGATCCAACTCAACGCCCACCTGGTTTCAACTTATCCCGAAAAACTTGGACGTCAGTAAATCGACTAAGAACCCGACATGGTAGATGCCAGTATTGGAGACGTAAGTGGAAGATGATCAACAGTCAAGCCTGCGATTGCAGTGAAGTGCCACAGACGGTTTATCACATTGCCATGGCATGCCCAATAAGGAGGTTCAGTGGGACGCTACAAGAAATACATGAGGCTACAGATGAAGCAGTGAATTGGTTAAAATCGTTGGACATCCATTTGCAATGCTTGTATCTTCTTCCCTGTCAGAACTTTTGTACATTTTGTTTATACTAGCAATTACGTTTTTCACCTTATTTGTAACATATGTATCCTTTATGCCATACGAAATAATAATAAAAAACTGATTGCTCAGCATTCCGGAGCTCCTTAAGCTAGGTAGGAACGTTTGTCTTACAGCCGGGACAGCTGTAAGACCACTGCACGCCTTTGAGTGGAAGGAAAAGCCAGTATCGTACTTACATGACGTTAAAGAGAAGGCACTTACTTACAACCTTCACTGTGATATCCGGGTCTTGGAGTCTAACATCCCACAGCAAGGGAAGAACCTCATCAATGATCATACTCTTGTCCAGACGATCCAGCGTCTTCTCCACACAGGACAGGACATTGAGCACAATCTTGATGTCATTCGAGTTCTTGTCGTACACCAGCTTCGTCTTCGGCAGCACCATGCGGCGTATGGCCGTCTCGTCCAGGTACTCGGAGACGTTCGTAACCGCCACCAGGGCGGCGCTCTGTAACAGGGAACATAATGTATGTTAGCACCTTCTTCCTCTTGCCCAGAAACTAAGAATAAACAAAATATATAAATAATCCTACTCCAGAAACAAGCAGCAAAGCAGGCCTCAATATCTCCTTCCAGAAAACCGAGTTTATAAGTAATAGAAAGCTGGCACCTAGAGAACTAGCTATTGGAAGGGGACATATCAAGCGGACAGGAAAGTTCAAATACCTAGGTCAATGGATAGAGCTTAATATCTCTGGGAAGAAGGCTTTCACATTACGAATGAGAAAAATGGAAACTGCATACCAGTTAACCAAGGGAATCTATAACAAGAAATCATTATCCCTAAATGCCAAACTTCTACATTACTGCACAGCCTTATATGCTGCTGAGTGCCTTACGATGCACAGAAAAGGTCTTTAGGAGAAACTCGGAACCAAAGAAAGGAAGACTTTACGGAAAATCGTGGGTCCAGTCAAGGAAAACGGTGATTACAGACGGAGACACAACCATGAACACTACACACACGATACCAAAATCACTGACGTGATGAGAAGAAAAAAAGGAAGCTTTTAGTTTTACGTGACCGTTAATCAAAATCATGAGCCACGGGACCTCCTTTTTACGTGGAATCCGAACCAGAGTACATGGCATTTCAGTTCGAAACTCTCACATGCATTGACCGGGGATCGAACCCTGCCCACCATGGTGAGAGGCCAACAGCTTGACCGCTGCGCCATCATGCCCTCGTGATGAGATGGAGGAGGATTGTGTTCTATGGTAATTTAACAAGACTGAGCCCAATGCGGTCGTCAAACAAAATCTTTACTTACATTCTGGGTAAGAAAACCAAGGGAGCGTGGTTCACAGAGGTAGAAGAGTATTTAAAAGAAGTTGGAATTACATACAATGATATTCAGATGCGTACGGCCCTTAAGGGGACCGGTACAGTAAACCACCTTCAAAATTTCGAATTTTCAATGTATTTTTTAATGTACAGCTACACTCTCCTAGTTCATTTTGGTGAAAGAATTACTTAAATATCTGCAATAGTTTAGGAGTTACGATTTAAAATGCTAGAATTGCATAGGCTATTTAAAGAGCTCTGCGGTACTTTGCGGTTCACTTACTCAAAACTATATTTTTTCAATCCGTTTTACTTTTAACTCCTAAATTATACATCGTATTACAATGATACTTTTCTCTAATATTCTAAGTGTTAGAGACTACAAAACTGACCAAACTCATGTTCCTAGGGTTGATAATTATTGGGATACAAATTATTTACATCCCAAAAATTGACCAAAATATGCCATTTTCAAGTAACACAAAATTAAAAATACTAATTTTGAACATATAATTCTGGCAGTGGTCAGATTTGTAGATGTAACCGTTAACAGTACATTTAAAAAAGCAGAACACTAATATATTGATAAATAGTCCGGCTATGAATATAACGCTGATCAACAACACGCAAACAGCCGCTATTTTGAATAATTAATTAGCCAGTTTGATAATGCTGAAATCAATTCTGAGATATGTGCTTACTAGTAAATATATAGGATGCTTTATTTAGAAAGTTTCATTGCTGTACATATATTAGGAGCTGAGATGAGAATTATTTAAAATGTCAACATTTGAAGGGGGTTTACTGTACCGGTCCCCTTAAGATGAAACTAAAACAACACCAGAGTTTCCAGGAAAAGCCAGAATTAACAACAGGCAAGACGTGGGCTGAAACCAGGAAACAACAGCATGGAGAACACATGAGGCGTTGCTGGGCGAATGGTAAAGCTCGCGGGAGAGAGCAGTTGAATAAACGTGGTCCATAGCAGGCCGAAACGTCAAGAAGAAGAAGAAGAAACAGAAGAATCCGCCTACTTTCATATCTAGCACAGGTCTTTGTTTCTTATTGCACGAGACCTTATAATTTTCAGTAATGCTTGAAAATCAAACTTTTAGTCTTACATGGCTCTTAACCTGTTTATAATTTTACGTGAAATCCAAACCACTGGACCTGACAGTTCATCTCAAAATATTTCCATGCATTTACCAGGCAGAGAACTCGGAACACCTTGGTGAAAGCCAAGCAGCATGACCAAAGTGATTAACAACGCAGGTAGTAGTGTGTAGCAGGGGTGATTGTACCTCTTAGTTATGAATGAAAAAATCGAATGTTCCCCCTCGATAAAATTTCCCAAAACGACTGGTTTCAAACAATAGTCTCCAATAGTAAACCAATTACTGAAGTGTCTTAAAATAATTACTCGCTAACACTTGCAACACTTCTCTACTAGATAACCAACATAAACATACGTTTTCCAACTTTAAAATTAAGCAATTACTGCATTTATAAGTGCTGTCACGTACGAGGTGGAACCAGAAACTACGTTTCCTTATTTGAAGAAAAGAGAACACCCAAAACTTTGTTGGCAACAGGTACAGCAATGCGTCAGTTATTTTTAGCATACTTTCGACTTTTGCAAAAAATGAGAGAAGACTTATGAGATCAACACAGGGCGAAAAATTGTGTGTCTGTCTGTGTGTGTGTGTGAGAGTCTGTGTACTCTGAATGTCTGTCCCCCAACCCTATCAATTCGAACACGGTGAAACTGAATTGAACGAAATTTGGTACAGCAAAAGGCACCTCAGTGTCATGTTTTATATAGCCACCATCTTGACGGAAACGTAATGGCGGCCACCCAAATATTAAAAGCTTAAATCAAATTACGACCAACGTAATCGTCCGATCTCTACCAAATTTTGCACCATTATACCTTTATGTTAGAAGAATATTTTGACTGAACTACAATGTCATTAACCCAATAATTTGCGAATGGCGGCCATGTATGTGTGCGAATCGATTCCTCCTATCTATTCAAACATGGGGAAACCAAATTAAACGAAATTTGGTACAGATGTAGCTCTGGCAAAGGGCACTTCAGTGTCATGTTTTATATCGCCACCATCTTGACGGAAACGTAATGGCGGCCACCCAAATGTTAAAAGCTTAAATCAAATTACGACCAATCTAATCAGATGAGCTCTACTAAATTTTGCAAAAACATACCTTTATGTGAGTGGCATCTTTTGACCAAACAACGAGGTCATCAGCCAAATAGTTTGCAGATAGCGGCCATGTATGTGTGCAAATCGATTCCCCTATCAATTCAAACACGGTGAAACCGAATTGAACGAAATTTGATACAGAGGTAGCACTTGCAAAAGGCAACTTAGTGTCATGATGTATATCGCCGCCATATTGACGGAAACGTAATGGCGGTCACCCAAATGTTAAAAGCTTAAATCAAATTACGACCAACCTAATCAGCCGATCTCTACTAAATTTTGCAACAACATACCTTTATGTGGGAGGCATCTTTTGACCAAACAACAAGGTCATCGGCCCAATTGTTTGCAGATAGCGGCCATGTATGTGTGCAAATCGATTCACAATATCAATTCAAACACGATGAAACCGAATTGAATGAAATTTTGTACAGATGTAGCACTAACAAAGGGCACCTCATATTCATGTTTAATATCCGTATAACACGTTGTATTTCAACAAGCTACTACAACCAACATTCAATTATACTCCTTGAAAAGGACAAAGAGTTATAACAATACCCATGCATTTAGGAGAAAGTAGGCTATATGTTCTGAACTGAACATCTTGTTTTCGACATACGCACCAAACTAATTGCGACACTTGTCATAGCTTATGGCTTTTTTAAAATCCCCTTCCAAGGCGTAATTTTGGCACTTCAGCGTCTCGAAAGCTGCAGGGACGTTAAACTCCTAACATTATTATTACTATTACTCTTATTACTATTCACTTGTAGATTCGGAGGGAGTAGCAAAATTTGAAGAATACGTGAATTTGATTAACCCATGAATCAGAGAATGATAATAGTGATTTGTAAATAGTAATTTCTAAATCATAATGGTAACAGTTATGGTAATAGTGAATGAATGATCGTGTGGCCTCCGAAGAGGCCGAGTGCAGGTATTTCTAGTTGGCGCCCATGGGCGACCTGCGCGCCGTAATGAGGATTAAGTGAGGATGAAGACGGCATATACACCCAGAGTCTGGGCCACGGAAATTAACCCCGGGAGATTAACAGTACAGACAAACGGAAACGCGTTCAGCTTCCACATCAAAGAAAAAGTGGCAATTGCAATATCTGCCATGAACAGCATTCAGAATATACAGAAAATTTCATTAGAAACTGCGTTGAAAATATTTAAGCGAAAGAACACACCGATATTAACTTACGGCTTGACATTAATCTGGGACCAACTGCAAAAGAGGGACATCAAAGAAATTGAAAAGGTAAAGGCTAGATTTCTAAAAAAAAAAAGCATTAGGAGTCTCTAAATTTACCCTATCGCGATTGGTTTACCTGCTGGCCAGAGAACCATTCTACATTGAAGATCTCAGGTTTGAATTATCATTGCCCACAACAGGAGCATACCAGAGCCTATTACAAGAACTTCGGGACAAAAGGGAAGATATATGTCTAGATTTCTTCTCCACAGACGCGATGATGAACAGGGAATGGATAACGGCTAACTATGAACTGAGGCACACCATGACTCGCTTTGCGGTTCATGGTTTTCACTACAAAATCTGTAAAAGAGATACCTACCATGAACCAAGTGACCTGTGCCAGTGTAAACTCTGTGTGACCAATGTGATAGATATTATGTGATAAAATGCAAAAGCAGGAAAATCTCGTTGACTAAATGTTGTAATAGTTAAGTGCTATCTCTATAACTATATTATTATTGTATGGCCATTGGCTGTATTAAATAATTAATTAATTAATCAATTAAAATCCCTGGTGCCTCGGCCGGGAAACAAACTCGGGGCACTTTGGACCAAAGCCTAGCGCGCTAACCATTTAGCCACATAGCCGGACATGGTAATAGTAATAGAAATGGTAATGGTAACCGTACGGTCCGTAGTTTCTGGTGTATATCTTTTGAGCTGAAAGATTTAGACAATCCCTTCTGCAATTTACAGTAGATGGTGTGATTCGGTGGCCTGTTTGCCATCTCTTAATGAATGCAGTACATTTGCATTTGTCTGTTGGCACAGGCTAGAGTAAAATGTGGATTTTCACCAATGTCTCAGCCTCACTCATGGCTGTGATTATATGGAAGCTACTGACGTATGGGTAATGCCATTCAGGGCACAGTCAGTGCTTGTGGATGCTGTGAATGGTTCTACACATAGGGTTAGTACTGCTGTTCTGACTCGGTGAGGAAAGCAATGGCAAACTACCTCACTCCTCTTCTTGCCTAGTACGCCTCAATATAGCGCTGCCTTGGGTTTTTGTGGGTATCAACCCACATAACCTAACGGCGGTACTTTTTGAGGATCCAACCAGCCTTCGGACTGACTACCTAACAGACAGGAATGATTCGGACTTCCATCTGACAGCACCCGTTGCTATGATGTGATACGACGTATTTTACGAACTGGGGTAGGATAACTCTGAGTGCCGTACATTTTTTGCTGTCCTCGGGCGGAAATCGAACCCACTCTACCACTGATCCACCGAGAAATCTATCAGCTTATAAGAAACTTTCAATACACAAATATTTATAGCTTGCTCTCAACCAACTCTTTAGGAGAATTCAATTTGCCTGCATCGTGTTGTCGACATTGTGTAGCTCATTGGGTTAACTTGAAGTAGCTTCGACAAGGGAGTGTTTACCCTTAGAGTGTTCCCGTGATACTTTTCTAAATCCCATTTGTAGTGCACTCCAATCTCCCTTGCAAATGGCTGGTACAGCTTATTACACAACCTTTGCATCTCAACGCACTTGATTTGCATTCTCCGTGTTGGCACACTAGGCCACCGAGCCTTATTTACATCAGCCCATCAAAGCTATTGTGCCGAGACACTTGGGGGCACAAGTATATTGATTTTGAGACTGAGCAAGCGAAAGGGCTGATTTAGCAGGTACCGTATTATTTTGCACACAACGATGCAAGCTGTTTTATACTGATATTCATTTAATTTCAAAACAACTATATAATTCACAGGTTATTATATTATTGCTATTAATAAACTGTATATATTAGCCTACTTTCGATTTTTTCAAAAAATGAAAGTAGACTTATAAGATCTACACAGGGCCAAAAATTGTGTGTCTGTCTGTGTGTGTGTGTGTACTCTGAATGTCTGTCCCCCCTATCAATTCGAACACGGTGAAACCGAATTAAACGAAATTTGGTACAGAGGTAGAACTAGCAAAGGACACCTCAGTGTCATGTTTTATATCGCCGCCATCTTGACGGAAACTTACTGGCGGCCACCCAAACGTTCAAAGCTTACATCAAATTACGACTATTATTATTATTGAATATCCAGAAAACAATACAGGAACCCTATTTTACCAGAGGTACATTAGGGTTATAGATTAAAAACAAAGCAAATACAAATATTACTAACATAGTTTACAAAAAATTATGTTGATGAATGTGAGAAATTGTCCTAAACAGCACTGCCTCTTGAAAATATGGTACAGCGGTTTTGAAAGTTCCAGGTTACAGCTATAAAGGTGGCATTGTAAATTGTATCTTTCCTTTTCAAAAACAGGACACTCAAATACAAGGTGACACACCGATTGAGGCAATCCACATAAACATGAATAGTCGTCTGTTGCTATTTTAAAACGTTCAAAATAAGACTTGAAATTTCCATGACCAGTTAAAAATTGTGTGAGGACAAAGTTTGGCACTAATAATATTGATAACAGTCGATTTTGTACTTCCGGGAAGAATATTTCTCTTGTTACAGACCCTTTCAGGCTACATGTCCATGCGATATTCCATTCGTTTAATATGTATTTCCTTATCTGGCTTTTAACGCAATATATAGGAGACTTACTATTTACTTACTTACTTACTTACTTACTTACTTACTTACGACTAACCCAAACATCCAATGTCTACAAAATTTTGCAACAACATATATTTATATGGCGAGCGTCTTTTGACTAAACTACAAGGTCATCAGCCCAATAGTTTGCAGATGGCGGCCATGCATGTGTGCAAATCGATTCCCCCTATCAATTCAAACACGGTGAAACCAAATTGAACGACATTTGGTACAGAGGTAGCACTAGCAAAGAATACCTCAGTGTCATGTTTTATATAGCCGCCATCTTGACGGAAACGTAATGGCGGCCACCCAAATGTTAAAAGCTTAAATCAAATTACGACCAATCTAATCAGATGAGCTCTACTAAATTTTGCAAAAACATACCTTTATGTGAGTGGCATCTTTTGACCAAACAACGAGGTCATCAGCCAAATAGTTTGCAGATAGCGGTCATGTATGTGTGCAAATCGATTCCCCTATCAATTCAAACACGGTGAAACCGAATTAAACGAAATTTGATACAGAGATAGCTCTTGCAAAAGGAAACTTAGTGTCATGATGTATATCGCCGCCATATTGACGGAAACGTAATGGCGATCACCCAAATGTTAAAAGCTTAAATCAAATTACGACCAACCTAATCAGCCGATCTCTACTAAATTTTGCAACAACATACCTTTATGTGGGAGGCATCTTTTGACCAAACAACAAGGTCATCGGCCCAATTGTTTGCAGATAGCGGCCATGCATGTGTGCAAATCGATTCACAATATCAATTCAAACACGATGAAACCGAATTGAATGAAATTTTGTACAGATGTAGCACTAACAAAGGGCACCTCATATTCATGTTTAATATCCGTATAACACGTTGTATTTCAACAAGCTACTACAACCAACATTCAATTATACTCCTTGAAAAGGACAAAGAGTTATAACAATACCCATGCATTTAGGAGAAAGTAGGCTATATGTTCTTTACTGAACATCTTGTTTTCGACATACGCACCAAACTAATTGCGACACTTGTCATAGCTTATGGCTTTTTTAAAATCCCCTTCCAAGGCGTAATTTTGGCACTTCAGCGTCTCGAAAGCCGCAGGGACGTTAAACTCCTAACATTATTATTACTATTACTCTTATTACTATTCACTTGTAGATTCGGAGGGAGTAGCAAAATTTGAAGAATACGTGAATTTGATTAACCCATGAATCAGAGAATGATAATAGTGATTTGTAAATAGTAATTTCTAAATCATAATGGTAACAGTTATGGTAATAGTGAATGAATGATCGTGTGGCCTCCGAAGAGGCCGAGTGCAGGTATTTCTAGTTGGCGCCCATGGGCGACCTGCGCGCCGTAATGAGGATTAAGTGAGGATGAAGACGGCATATACACCCAGAGTCTGGGCCACGGAAATTAACCCCAGGAGATTAACAGTACAGACAAACGGAAACGCGTTCAGCTTCCACATCAAAGAAAAAGTGGCAATTGCAATATCTGCCATGAACAGCATTCAGAATATACAGAAAATTTCATTAGAAACTGCGTTGAAAATATTTAAGCGAAAGAACACACCGATATTAACTTACGGCCTGACATTAATCTGGGACCAACTGCAAAAGAGGGACATCAAAGAAATTGAAAAGGTAAAGGCTAGATTTCTAAAAAAAAAGCATTAGGAGTCTCTAAATTTACCCTATCGCGATTGGTTTACCTGCTGGCCGGAGAACCATTCTACATTGAAGATCTCAGGTTTGAATTATCATTGCCCACAACAGGAGCATACCAGAGCCTATTACAAGAACTTCGGGACAAAAGGGAAGATATATGTCTAGATTTCTTCTCCACAGACGCGATGATGAACAGGGAATGGATAACGGCTAACTATGAACTGAGGCACACCATGACTCGCTTTGCGGTTCATGGTTTTCACTACAAAATCTGTAAAAGAGATACCTACCATGAACCAAGTGACCTGTGCCAGTGTAAACTCTGTGTGACCGATGTGATAGATATTATGTGATAAAATGCAAAAGCAGGAAAATCTCGTTGACTAAATGTTGTAATAGTTAAGTGCTATCTCTATAACTATATTATTATTGTATGGCCATTGGCTGTATTAAATAATTAATTAATTAATCAATTAAAATCCCTGGTGCCTCGGCCGGGAAACAAACCCGGGGCACTTTGGACCAAAGCCTAGCGCGCTAACCATTTAGCCACATAGCCGGACATGGTAATAGTAATAGAAATGGTAATGGTAACCGTACGGTCCGTAGTTTCTGGTGTATATCTTTTGAGCTGAAAGATTTAGACAATCCCTTCTGCAATTTACAGTAGATGGTGTGATTCGGTGGCCTGTTTGCCATCTCTTAATGAATGCAGTACATTTGCATTTGTCTGTTGGCACAGGCTAGAGTAAAATGTGGATTTTCACCAATGTCTCAGCCTCACTCATGGCTGTGATTATATGGAAGCTACTGACGTATGGGTAATGCCATTCAGGGCACAGTCAGTGCTTGTGGATGCTGTGAATGGTTCTACACATAGGGTTAGTACTGCTGTTCTGACTCGGTGAGGAAAGCAATGGCAAACTACCTCACTCCTCTTCTTGCCTAGTACGCCTCAATATAGCGCTGCCTTGGGTTTTTGTGGGTATCAACCCACATAACCTAACGGCGGTACTTTTTGAGGATCCAACCAGCCTTCGGACTGACTACATAACAGACAGGAATGATTCGGACTTCCATCTGACAGCACCCGTTGCTATGATGTGATACGACGTATTTTACGAACTGGGGTAGGATAACTCTGAGTGCCGTACATTTTTTGCTGTCCTCGGGCGGAAATCGAACCCACTCTACCACTGATCCACCGAGAAATCTATCAGCTTATAAGAAACTTTCAATACACAAATATTTATAGCTTGCTCTCAACCAACTCTTTAGGAGAATTCAATTTGCCTGCATCGTGTTGTCGACATTGTGTAGCTCATTGGGTTAACTTGAAGTAGCTTCGACAAGGGAGTGTTTACCCTTAGAGTGTTCCCGTGATACTTTTCTAAATCCCATTTGTAGTGCACTCCAATCTCCCTTGCAAATGGCTGGTACAGCTTATTACACAACCTTTGCATCTCAACGCACTTGATTTGCATTCTCCGTGTTGGCACACTAGGCCACCGAGCCTTATTTACATCAGCCCATCAAAGCTATTGTGCCGAGACACTTGGGGGCACAAGTATATTGATTTTGAGACTGAGCAAGCGAAAGGGCTGATTTAGCAGGTACCGTATTATTTTGCACACAACGATGCAAGCTGTTTTATACTGATATTCATTTAATTTCAAAACAACTATATAATTCACAGGTTATTATATTATTGCTATTAATAAACTGTATATATTAGCCTACTTTCGATTTTTTCAAAAAATGAAAGTAGACTTATAAGATCTACACAGGGCCAAAAATTGTGTGTCTGTGTGTGTGTGTGTACTCTGAATGTCTGTCCCCCCTATCAATTCGAACACGGTGAAACCGAATTAAACGAAATTTGGTACAGAGGTAGAACTAGCAAAGGACACCTCAGTGTCATGTTTTATATCGCCGCCATCTTGACGGAAACTTACTGGCGGCCACCCAAACGTTCAAAGCTTACATCAAATTACGACTATTATTATTATTGAATATCCAGAAAACAATACAGGAACCCTATTTTACCAGAGGTACATTAGGGTTATAGATTAAAAACAAAGCAAATACAAATATTACTAACATAGTTTACAAAAAATTATGTTGATGAATGTGAGAAATTGTCCTAAACAGCACTGCCTCTTGAAAATATGGTACAGCGGTTTTGAAAGTTCCAGGTTACAGCTATAAAGGTGGCATTGTAAATTGTATCTTTCCTTTTCAAAAACAGGACACTCAAATACAAGGTGACACACCGATTGAGGCAATCCACATAAACATGAATAGTCGTCTGTTGCTATTTTAAAACGTTCAAAATAAGACTTGAAATTTCCATGACCAGTTAAAAATTGTGTGAGGACAAAGTTTGGCACTAATAATTTTGATAACAGTCGATTTTGTACTTCCGGGAAGAATATTTCTCTTGTTACAGACCCTTTCAGGCTACATGTCCATGCGATATTCCATTCGTTTAATATGTATTTCCTTATCTGGCTTTTAACGCAATATATAGGAGACTTACTATTTACTTACTTACTTACTTACTTACTTACGACTAACCCAAACATCCAATGTCTACAAAATTTTGCAACAACATATATTTATATGGCGAGCGTCTTTTGACTAAACTACAAGGTCATCAGCCCAATAGTTTGCAGATGGCGGCCATGCATGTGTGCAAATCGATTCCCCCTATCAATTCAAACACGGTGAAACCGAATTGAACGACATTTGGTACAGAGGTAGCACTAGCAAAGAACACCTCAGTGTCATGTTTTATATAGCCGCCATCTTGACGGAAACGTAATGGCGGCCACCCAAATGTTAAAAGCTTAAATCACATTTCGACCAACCTGATCATCTGATCGCTACCAAATTTTTCAACATTATACCTTTATGTATGAAGAATCTTTTGACCAAACTACAAGGTCATCAGCCCAATACTTTGCGGACGGTGGCCATGTATGTGTGGAAATCGATTCCCCCTATCTATTCAAACACGGTGAACCAAACTGAACAACATTTGGTACAGAGGTAGAAATAATAAAGTGCACCTCAGTGTGATGTTTTATATCGTCGCCATCTTCAAGGAAACGGAATGGCGGCCACCCAAATGTTAAAAACTTAAATCAAATTACGACCAACCTAATCATTTGATCTCTACCAAATTTCGCAACAACATTCCTTTTTGTGGGAAGCATCGTTTGACTGAACTACAAGGTCATCAGCCCAATAGTTTGCAGATAGCGGCCATGTATGTGTGCAAATCGATTCCCCATATCAATTCAAACACGGTGAAACCGAATTGAATGAAATGTTTTACAGAGGTAGCACTAGCTATGGGCACCTCATATTCATGTTTAATATACGTATAGCACGTTGTATTTCAACAAGCTACTACAACCAACTTTCAATTATACTCCTTGAAAAGGACAAAGAGTTACAACAATACCCATGCATTTAGGAGAAAGTAGGCTTTAATGTTCTTTACTGAACATCTTGTTTTTTACATCCGAATTCACTACGTGTTATCAATCAATCTCATTTCAGTATTTATTTAATTAATCGTATGAGAAAACATGTAACAAAGTGATATTTAAAACATACACCAATACACCAATAATTGGTACTATAAGTACAACATTTCTTTTGGATAAACCGCTAAAAATGAAGTTTATATGTAAGGTAACCAGTAGTTTGCCAATTTACATGCTTCTTTGTTGGCATCTAATAGATTATGAGGTGAGCATGTCGTCGGGTATAACTTGCAGCTGATTTGTTCTTCACCACATTCGCATAGTGTGGAGTCGCAAGCAAAACCCCACTTTTTCATGTTACTTTGGATCTGCCAACACCGGACGGCAACATGTTTAGTGCCTTCCATGTCGACCAATTTTCCTCATGACCTGGAGGCAAGCTTTCAGATGGTACCATCCGTCCTATTGTGCAGTTCGATCTTCAACACACATATGCCCAAGATAGCGGGTTCAAACCCGGCCGAAGCCGTCGGATTTTTAAGAGCGTTAAAATCCCTCAGTATGCCTTCCTTCGGAGGGGAAGTAAAGCCGGCGGTCCCATGTCATAGATTTATGGCATGTTAAAGAACCTTCCACTAATTGCACCTGTTTGAAGCTAAATTGGATAGGTTAAGAATGTAAACAACGCTCTTAGGTTTCTACGTTCGTTGCCAAGAGCCGACTGCGGTGGCGTCTAGTAGCTAAGTTCTGAACTTGGCCTAGTAGTCGTTGACGGTGGCACTTGGCGGCAAACAAATGCATGGGTATTGTTGTAACTCTTTGTCCTTTTCAAGGAGTATAATTGAAAGTTGGTTGTAGTAGCTTGTTGAAATACAACGTGCTATACGTATATTAAACATGAAACAATCTAAGTTGCATTACCTAAATAAAAACAAAAACAAAAAACAGATAACACACACTAATACAGTCATCACAATTAACACCGGTTATCAGACAGATTCTACACACACCCAAAGTGCTATTATTATCGGTTCTATCTTACTGTAAACTTCTTTGTTGGATCTCAGTCGAACCTGAATATTATTTTATTGAGTTTTATCGATTGTTCCCCGTTAGGAGAGTGATTGAACTTGAATTCACGATTTCATCTACCGGGCGTTTTCTCTCTTTTCTTCTCATAATCTCTTCATCCTCTCGGAATGCTCCTTCTTCCTCTCAGCTGTCCATTTCTTTCCAGGCTGTCGTCAGGTTCTTTGCTCAAACTTTACATTTGTGATTTTATTCTGGCACTCTGTGTGGTCCTCGAGATTTTCTATGTTGATCTGTTGTAGGTCCCTCTGAACCTCTGTCTGCCATTCCGTGCCGCATTTACTCTTTGTTATGCTGTTTAGTAGTTTCCTTGCCGGTCTGGAGTTTTCCAACATGTAAATGTGTGTGTAAAACTTTGCTTGGCGTTTTCTGATTTCTTCCGTGATTGTGTTGGTCTTTTGATAGAGTTCGTTCTGAGGTCTCTTCATCCAAATGCCGTTTTTATTGACTGCCCCGTAAATCTTCCTGAGAATTTTTCGTTACTGCTTTTCAATGTCCTTAATTTTGAAATGGCCGTCGATCACCATTGTTTCGGCTGCTCAGGAAATCATTGTTTTATTATTATTATTTTTTATTTTATTCTCTGTTTATTGTCCAACAAATCTCAGTACAAGCGACTTCCAATAGGCAAATACATTATTCCGAAAATGAAACAACTCCGAACAAATAACACTACAATCAAATGTGAGATAAAAACGAATTCCTGGATGATATCTTGCTGAACCTCAATCATCTTGTCAATTCCTTTCTTTGTCCCTCCCTCCCTATTTTTACTCACAGAGAATATTACATTATTTGTTTTACTTCCCGGTACAAGGGAGGTTCCATACATAATTCAGAAGTTTCCTCTACAGCATGAAACGGAACCTCGAAACAATAAAGGCACAAGTAAATACTGACGATAAATCTCACGGGGACGGGTTGGATTAAACACACCCACACCAGCACCTACACACCCACCCGCCCACCCATATTCCGATTCAGTTAGGACTTCATATAGCTATTAATATTAATATAAATTATGCGAAGCGTCAAAGTCATTTATTAGCAGAACAAAAACCTAACAAGGGCAGATGACCTCGATGTTACATCCCTTAAAATAACTATCATCGTCATCAACATCAAAAATACAGGGTCTTTATATTTGCTTGGAAAGGATATTTTTGCTCACGCGCTCCGCCAGTGACGGCTCAGTTGCCGTGCTCATATGTGCGACAGAATACGCTGCAGTATCATGCATTTTTACTCACCATGTTTACAGTAGCTGCTGAAAATATTCCCCATCCGCTTCCGAACATAATTGGCATCTCCTTATGAAGTTTTCGGTTACTCTTGTTAATTTTGCTTCAGTAAGGAAATAACGACCTTTACGTCTATTCTTATTGTTTACTGAACCTATACGTTTGAATCTCTCAGGCAGTTGTTTTATTGTCTGATTTATAGGAATGGGTCTCCTGGGAAAGTTCACTCGAAATTTTTGCCTTGTTCTAGCACACGATTTCCTGCACTTTATATTATACGTATTGTGCAGATATACACGTTCACGTAACGAATATTTCACATAAAACATTACAGCACTATACAGAATCACAATAAAACACTATAAATGCGATATAAAGTACACAGTAGATTTATAAAACGCTCAATTAGCTCGGAGCTCACACGTCTACTGCAGGGAGAGTGTGGGGATACGGCCGGGGACCACGCGCGCCAACCTGTAACAGCCGGATATTGGCCGGCCAATGTCAAGCGGAATCGCCTTGCCAAGAAAAAATAAAGACCCTGTATAATTGGATTTTTAGTTAGATAGACAGAAGATCACATACGAAGTTACATGTTAATCACATCAGACATCGTCCCGTGAGGAGGTAACGGACTAACTTGCAGACATACATGCAGTTTACTGCACAGAAGGTAGCCCTCTTAGCATAGGTACACGTGGACGGAGTTTGTTGCTTGCTATTCGTGTCCGATCAAGCTCACAACTGTCATGTAATCTCGGACGAGCTAGGCCTACTCGTTTCTGACTCAATTATTTCGCAGCTGAGATGAAGTGGCGAGAGGGGGGAGGAGAACTGTACAGCTAGCTGGAAGACCTTTGCAAGCAGCGATGACTTTTCACGCGAGGAAAGTTTCGGGCCGTCCCTGGATTAGAACTATTTTTCGACATAATCACCACCAGAATTGACATATCGTTGGATCAACTGATTGCCACGGAGGGTGAGTGGTCAACGTGTCGGTCTTCTAACCCCCCAAGCTTGTAAGTTCGCTCCTGGCCGTGGTAAGTGATTATTGAAAGGCAGCAAATTACGACACCATGCCATACGATGTTGGCATGTCAAAGAGCCCATTTGAATTCAGTAGGCCGTGTTCATAATGGCAAAATTAATCTCGGGAGTTTCCGCCAACACAAGTTCCTCATTTCTCTACTAGAAAGCGCTATAGTGTCAAGGAGCTTAGATATCTAACCTCCTTGACGTTCAGAGTGGTTCAAGGAATAACAAAATTTGACATGCAAGCTATCCTTTTGGTGCCAAATAACAAAGCTCGCACCCGACACCCGAGGCCATACGATATTATTATTATTATTATTATTATTAACTTTTCTATTCCCGAGTCGATGACGTCTGCTGCTTGGGAATGGAACTAGCGTGTGAAATAAGTCTGCAGCTGTTCGTCAGTGTGTAAATGCTGACCGGAGGACAGGAAAGAGAGCAACTGACGTCTCATCGCTCGTGACGATCCTGCCAAGATACTCGGTCACCGTCATTATGGTTCCGCTGCAGAAATGTCAGTGCTGCTCTTAAGCGCTGCATTTTGTGGTCGGGTGTTTGATTCTTCAGCACCCACCTGGAACACACTTTATTGCACTGCACGTGCTTAGTGAGCCACGGTGGGCGAGTGGATAGTATGTTTGTCTACTAACCGCAAGATTGCAGGTTCGCTCCTGGCCGAGGTAAGTGATTTTTGAAAGGCGGCAAAAATACGACATACATGTCATACGATGTTGGCATGCCAAAGAACCCATTTGAATTCAGTAGACCGTGTTCATAATGGCAAAATTAATCTCGGGAGTTTCCGTCAACCCAAAGTTCCTCATTTCCCTACTACAAAGTGCTATAGAGTTCAAGGAGCTTAGATATCTAACCTCCTTGACTTTCATAGTGATTCAAGGAACAACGAAATTCGGCATGCAAGCTACCCTCCGGGTGTCAAATTACAAAGCTTGCACCCGGCACCCGAGGCCATACGATATTTTAAAAAAAGTGATCTGAAGACGTCACACGCTGGTTCCACTAAAAAAAAGAAGAAGCAGCAGACTTCTTCGACAGAGGAATACAAAAGTCTACTGCTCGATATGATGACAAGTGTCTCAATTCTGGTGGTGATTTTGTCGATACACAGCTCAAGCATTGCTTTATCTGGTGCCACTACGGTTTATCATGTATTTATATGTTTCCTTTTTATTCAAAAAGAAAATATGGAAATTTAATTCCTGGATGTGCTCTTGACGGCAGCCTTCCTCCGGTCCTTCTTTAGTCTCTGGCTTACATGGTTCTACATTAATGGTAATTTGAGATACTGTATCTCTTGATTATATCGAATTAGTATTGATTGTGTAGTGGCCGCTGCGCACTTCAGTAGTATTACCATGAAGAATAGTAACGAGGTATTTCATATGATACTGCTCTCTGAATATCGCGATAACTGTGTTATTATAAACCCTCTGTCTGAAAAGTTCGGTGAATGGTCTATATTACGAACTGATTGTTGGCTTACCTGAAACAGCCGTTACTATCCTTCGCAGTAATCCCCGTGGATGATTATGCACTTCTTAGAACGGTTGTAGAAGCCCTGGCATAGTCTTCCTGAGGGGATAGCCTTCAGTTGGGACGTCACATTACGTTGGATGTCCGAAATGTGCGAAAACCTCTGGCCCTTCAGGGCTTTTCGGCGACCCTGGACCCCGATACTCCATACTTTGACGCTTGCCTTCGAGGTCGTACCTCGGGCACCAGGTCTTGTCACCCGTGACGATGGTCTTCAGGACTATTCCATTCCACGGAACATTCACCCTTCTCACTGCCACCCCTCGGACAGGTGTGCACGTTAGGTTGCATAAATTCACGCTTCTCTCTTGCTTTCAATTTAAAGTTTTGACGACCAAAACTGAAGGCTATTCCTAAAGAAGACTATGCCAGGAGTTTCCAGGACTTGTTCAGTCGTTCTCAGAAGTGCATAACCATCCACGGGGATTACTTCGAAGGACAGTAACGGCTGTTTCAGGTAAGCCAACAATCCGTTCGTAATATAGCACATTCACCGAACTTTTCAGACAGAGGTTGTACCATGAGTTAATGATATTCAAGTTTTAAAAATACGCCTAACCACCATCATGTGGAGTATGAGCATCGTTTGACTTGGCCATAGCAAGACACTTACAAGGTTTTACAATATTGCTAATGTTCGTTGGTGTATCTTAAAAAATACTTTGAGATATTCATTATCATATTCTATATTTTCAAGATGGTTACCTCACGTTGTATTCAGTACATTATTCTTATGGCTTATTTCAGCAACGTCCATTATATGGTACTTCTTTCTTACTAAGTTCAGTTTTGATTGCGCAATTACATTCTGAATGATTCACTATTACCTACGTTTTAATATTAAGCCCGGCCACCCTCTTGAAAATTAAAAGTTGCTGTTAATTTCATTTATTATACAGTAGCCTATTTGAATAGTGGGGTATATAAATTGAACACCCGAAGGCTCCTCATCAAGTTGAATTTCAAGCAGTTCCAACTTTTGTTACCAGAGATGCCACTGTCACTGACACCTAGCGGCGAAAGTTGGAACTTGATAGAGCGTTTCTAACCCAAATAACCTACACATTTAGCTACACACTACCAATTGTAATGGTTGGTTCTTTTTCATGCCATAAGATTTACTTCCCCTCCGAAGGAAGACATACTGAAAATGTTAACGTTCATAAATATCTGACGACTTCGGCTGGGTTTGAACCCGCGATCTTGGGCTTAGCAGTTCAGCATGCTACGGACTACACCACCAAAGCCACCTATTATTTTCATTTGAGCATAGAACACTCCATACACCGAGCAGTGGATTTCTGCCTTGACACAAATTTTTGTAATTGTCGTTCTAAAACATAGAAAGGTATTTCTTTTCAATTATGAGCTTCAGGATGGCCACTGCGCTCCATATTCTTGTGATTCATTTTTCACTACTGCTACAGACGCCTCTTATATAATACTCCCCTTCTACCATGTTTCGCCTGATTTGTTCAATAACACACTGAGTTACTAATTTGTCTAGTTTAAATGTGCGCCTAGCCGCCATCTTGTATCTATCCAGTCACTGGCATTTTGCTTCGGGTAAACAAAGCGGCTTATAAGTCCTATCTCATTACTAAATTTTATTATCATATCTCTAGGATACCGTTATCATCCCTATACCGAAGAAAGTAGGAGCTGACAGATGTGAAGATTACCGTACAATCAGCTTGATTACTCATGCTTCAAAGATCCTTTCTAGAATAATTTACAAGAATATAGAAAGCCAGATAGAAACGGAGTTGGGTGAAGACCAGTGTGGTTACAGGAGAAATGTAGGAACAAGGGAAGCTGTACTAAGTCTTAGGCTGATTTTGGAAGGAAGAATAAGGAAAGATAAGAGATCGTTCATGGCATTTGTAGACTTAGAAAAGGCTTTTGATAACGTTGATTGGGCTAAATTGTTTGACATTTTGAAAACGATTGGAATAACGTACAGGGATAGGAGGGTGATCTACAATCTATACAGAAACCAGACAGCAGTCATTCGAGCTGAAGGACATGAGAGAGAAGCTGGTATTCAGAAAGGTGTTAGGCAAGGCTGCAACTTATCACCCATACTTTTCAATCTTTACATCGAACAAGGAATGAAGGGAATTAGAGAAAACATTAAAGTGGAAGTGAGGATTCAGAGAGAAATAATTTCTATTCAGAGATTTACTGATGACATCGTCAATTTGGTAGACACACCTGAGGATTTGAATGAGTTTTTGAATGGTATGGACTCCGTTTTGAGGAAAGAATTGATGATGAAAATGAATAAATGTAAAACAAAAATATTGGAATGCAGCCGAAATAAGACCGAAACCTCTATGGACATCAAATTGGCAGGTGAAAAGCTAAAGGAATTAGGACACTTCTGTGACTTATTGTTAGGAAGCAAAATAACCAGTGATGGACGAAGCAAAGAGGATATAAAAAGTAGGTTGGCTCAGGCAAGGAAAGCATTTCTACAAAAAAGGTATCTGTTGACATCGAATATAGGTTTAGGTATTAGGAAGTCATTTTTGAAATCCTTTGTCAGGAGCGTGGTTCTATATGGAAGTGAAACTTGGAGTATTGGTGCAGCAGAAAAGATGAGAATTGAAGCGTTTGAAATGGGGTGTTACAGGAGAATGATGAATATCAGATGGGTAGATAGGGTAACAAATGAAGAGGTATAAAGGCGAATGGGAAAGGAGGGATGCGACTGCTAATGAAGAGAAGAGATAGGTTGGTAGGACACATATTAAGACACCCAGGAATAGCCAGTATAGTTAGGGAAGGAAGGGTTGAGGACAACAACTGTAGGGGTAGACCAAGGTTAGAAAATGTTAAATAGATTGCCTCGGATGTAGGGTGTGGTAGCTATGTAGAGATGAAACGATTAGTTCAGGACAGGCAAGCATAGAGAGTTGCATCAAACCAGTCAAAATACTGAAGACTCAAACAACAACAGGATACCGTTATTAATTCATTTTAAAATTTCAAGATGGGGACCGTGCGCTATATTGAGTGTGATAATCATCTGACTAACGCAAGTGAAAGCTGTAATATGATGCTTACCTCTTGACAAGGTTCGTCTTAGATACCAAATTTCACTCAGAGTTGTCGATTTGAATGTTCTAACAGTTCGCAACTTTAATGTTTGGAAAGTCTGTTCTACCCGTAATGCCTTGCCCATACAAAGCCACCTATACGGTCCTACCTTGTCACTAATGTTCGTTACAATAGCTCTTTAAGTGTTCAGAGTTATAAGGTGCGTTCAAAAAGTAACGAGCCGGATGCATAATTACAGAAACCAGAACCTGTATGTTAGAAGTATTGGCCCTGACTGTTGAGGCACTTGTCCCACTGTGACACGAGGCGGTGAATGGCTGTCTCATGAAATTCCCTGGGCTGCGATGTGAACCAGTTCCACACGTACAGCTGGACGTCGGCGTCCGAGGTGAATCGTTGGCCCCGCAGAGCCATTTTCAGGGGACCAAACATGGTGTAATCACAGGGAGAGAGGTCTGGACTGTATGGAGGGTGGCCGAGAACTTCCCATTGGAATTTCTGCAGGAGTGCCGCGACTATGTTGGCCGTATGAGGTCGTGCATTGTCGTGGAGCGACCACGGCGGCTATGGCGTTCACTGTCACTCGGCGGTCCTGGGTAATGAGTGCATCAACCAGCTGGACGTTGTCATCGATAATGCAGGGGCGTGCCCCAGACCGGGCATCATCGGCTAACGACACCCATCCTTCCCTGAAGCACTTGTGCCACGCCTTGACCCTTGCAATGGACATGCAGTGTTCGCCGTACACTTGTGACATTCGGCGATGAATGTCCGTCCCCTACTCCTTCCGCTCTCAGAAACCGAACAACACCACTTTGATCTTCGGTTGACGCCTCCATGTCACTGTTTGCAATGCGACTGGCAGCGTTGGAAGATTGGTGCATGCTGCTGCTCGCTTTGTATTGTCAGTGACGTGCACGCGTGCCCTCTAGCGACGGGATGTGACCTTCCACGCTCTGTTCGGAACCACACCTCGTTACACACGCCACGATTAGCCGATGTAGTCACCGGTTTGAGCATTCCAGCCTCCGGCTCGTTACTTTTTGAACGCACCTTAAAATTTATTATTATATTTTTAATTTCAAGATGGCGGCTACGCGTAACACACGTTGTTATCACGTTGACAACAGAGGGTCCTTATATAACACTATCTGAATGCCGAATACAATGAACATTGAATTATTGGCTCATAAGTTATGGATTATAATGCCTTCATGATTCACACGGCCACCATCTTGACATTATTTGGATGATCTTGTAATTTGGGCGACAGACACTTCTTAGTCGTAATTTGATTTAAGCTTTGAACACTTGGGTGTATGCAATTTTTTTTTTGTTAAGAAGGCGGTGATAAAAAGCATTATACTGAGATATCAAATGTGCTTCAATTCGGTTTCATCGTGATTGTATTAAATGGGGAGAAGCGGCTTCTGTGGCGTAGTCAGCAGCATGCTGAACTGCTATGCCCAAGATCGCGGGTTCAAACCCGGCCGAAGTTGTCGGATATTTAAGAGCGATAAAATCCTTCAGTATGCCTTCCTTCGGAGGTGAGTAAAGCCGGCGAGTCCATGTCATAGATTTAAGACACGTAAAAGAACCTCCCACTGCAATTGGTAGTGGGTAGGAAACATTTTAGTCCATATTTGGCGAGTTAGAAACGCTCTATCAACTTCAAACGTTCGCCGCTAAGGGTTAGTGACAGTAGCATATGGTAACCAAAGTTGGAACTACTTGGAATAAAACTTGTTGGGAGCCCTCGGGCGTTCGATCAATAATAAACCAGCTATGGTCATTGGCTGCAATTCATACATAAATACATTACATGAGGAGACGGGGGGTGGGGTGGGGGGTGGGGGGGGATGAGGGGGGTGACATACGGACGGATACATCTCAATGTCTACTTTCATTTTTGCAAAGTTAGTAGGCTACGTAGGCTAGTAAGAAATAAAAACTAGAAGTAAAAGAAAAAACAATGACAAATACTCGTAATTATTAATCATCAATAATTAATAATTAAAAATAATAATAAATAATAAATTAAATTGAAAATTAAATAATGTGAAATATAAATGAAGTGGGTAAACTTATGTAAATAGATGATAAAAAGAATGAATAAATACAGTAGCCTTTTAGTTACGGTCAGATCTATGCATTTTACACCGTAATTATCAGCAGACTAATGATTGTTTACCATGCTCACTCAGATGTTTATGCCAGAAATGTGATCCCCTGGAATTAGCGACTGTCGTTACTGAGATTTGCTCGCATATTTGTGACCAGTGCGATGAACTGTAACTGTCAGCTAACTAATTTACGCCATCCCCTGGCAAGCACCACAGGACACCACGGTGAAATACGATCCACTTGAAAGGCTGTTGATCCGGCAATATATTAACCATCAGCCCATGATAATCATCTCTCCGTAATAGAATTCTCACATGGTAGAACTGAATACTTCAGAATGTAGCATTTTCATTGCCAGTAGAACATTTTATAAGAATGTATTTCAGCCAAATGGTCATAAATAACAAAATGATCACTGATTAAGTCAGTCCATTTTAAAACTGAACATTTCCGCTGATTTGTTCTCTCCTGTATTCATTCAATGTTTTAAATCTTCTGTAACACTTCATTAAGATATTATTTATTTTCACAGCATCCTGAATATTGAATACACTGTGAGTGGAAGCAGAGCTGAGCATAAAATACCCTTAACTGAGCAGTGTCTCTGCCACCACATTAACTTAGATACAAATTATACGTTCACATGAACACACAGCCACAATAAAAAAAATCCTCTCGGCACGCCGGAAGGCGGAGGTAGATTTCACCGGGCAAACTAGGGGATAGGCTATAATAGGCAAAATATGCAGGTTTTCGTAGGAGGATCAGACCTCATTTATTGCGAGAAAGTATTTTACAATTGGAGGTTAGTTAACATTTTTTCGTCTTTCTATGCATACTTTTAACATTTTACTGTCTTATGGGGATGGTAACCTTCTTGTCATTTGGGGTTAATTTTTATACTTGTGATCACACTGTCCTTATGCAAGGTTTGGAACTAATGTGTAACTATCTAACAGTCTGTTACTTCTTCACGCAAAATTTTATCTCCCGCAGGGATGTTGGTTGGTTCCTCAGTTTAGGGGCTGCGACAAGGTGGTCATGTAACCCCGTGTACATTGGGTGTGTGTAGAATTTGTCTGATAAACGGTGTTATTTGTGATGACTGTATTAGTCTGTAATTCAGGTAAGGTCTGCAGACGGTCAATTTTAAGTAGTAGTACCTAATTTTGTAACAAATACTAACGTCAACGACACCTAGCTGTGAACTTAGCTGCTAGATGCCACCGCAACCAGCAACTTGCAACGAACGTTGTAACTTCCCCTCCGAAGGAAAGCATGCTGACGGATTTTTAGCGCTCTTAGAAAGTCCGGCGACTTTGGCCGGCTTTGATCCAGCACCTTGGGCATAGAAGTTCAGCATGCTACCAGTTAGCCGCTTCCCTCATAGTCAGATGGAACAAGAAGTTCCGTGACAAACTAAAGAGCCTACTTTTCTTAAAATTAAGATTCATGCCATAGATTAATCTACAGTATATGAACCTATCTAGAATAATGACGAAATTAAGTGGGTAATATCGAAATGTCTTAATTAGTTCGAAATAAGGTATACTAGGCATAATGTAGCCTAATAGAGCAATACAGTTGGCAGCTCTGGTGACTGAATATATTCTTACTTCCATCTCCTAAGGTACAGAATACAAAATGTGGTTGAAGTCCAAAGGACGTTACATGGATTTAGACATTGGATCTATTAGTACACGTAAAAGCATGTTGGCAACAATGTCATGCGAGTGCTGGTCAGAAATAATCTGAAATATTATATATTTTTGTGCCAATTTTGGATGAAATCCATTTGTTGGTATAGAAGTTACATGTATTTAAAAATTGGTCCTATCAGCAGGCTTAGAATCATGTTGGTAGAACTGACGTATATAAGTTACTCCAAATTAATGTAAAATGTCGGGTAATTTACGTGTGCATACTTTAAAGCTGTCGGCTTGCATACTTTCTGATATATTTGGATACAAAATAGAGAGCAATTATTAACAGTTGGCAGCCCTGGTGGCTCTTAAGAATACACTCAGTCATATGTTTATGTACACATATTACATACAAAATTTGGCTGAAATCCAATTGATAGTGTAGAAGTTATATGCATTTAAAAATTGGACTTATCAGAAGGCTTAAAATTATTTTGGCAACGCTGTCATGTATGGCCACCTGGAAATTAAACTGAAATAGTATTATCTACATGTGTGCCAATTTTAGAATAGCTCCCATATATACCGTACCTTCCAAGATATCCAACATGGAGCTGAAATTACTAGTGCGTTTTTTTAGCAGTTGGTAGCACTGGCATCTTTTTCAAATATGGGCCTGAGATATTCCGATATACATCTTTACTCATACTAAATTTGGTTTCGATTGCTGCAGCCGTTTAGGAGTTGATAGGGACACACACACACACACACACACACAGCCAGACAGACAGAAGGACAGACAGACAGACAAAAGGACAGACACATTTTCCCGGATATATCTTATAAGTCTACCTTTTCCTCATTTTAGAAAAGTGTGAAAAGTAGGCTAAAAATGAATGTGATCTCGTCAATGGCGTTGTCTTGGCAACCTCTGATAGATCATCCCTTATCAATTTAAAAGCGTTGTTATGGTAACCTCTGATGGCACTTGGCATTTTTTAAAATTCCGAAATAATTTTTCTCATCCCTTGGCGTAATGGTGGGTCATATCAAAAATTCTTTCAGACAAAAGTTTTAGGTAATTATTAGGGAAATATTTTCCATTTTGTACGGTTTTGATATTGTGCCTATTAAGAGAGATATGATTAATGTTTCCCGAAAAACTCACTTTTTTCCACCCCTTTGGTCAATGGTTGGTGCTATCAAAAAACTTATTTGACATAAATTTTTGGCACTTGTCCGACACATATTATGAACTTTGAATGGATTCGATATTTCACGTATTAAGAGAGTTATAGCGAAATTTCACTTTTTCGAAAAAAGCCCCCCATTTTCACCCCCTTCGACCGATTTTGCCCATTAACGATCTCAACCGAGATTTTATAGGGATACATATTATGTAAAAAATTCAAAGTGATTGGTGCAAAATTACGGCAGTTATCGTGTCCACAAGAAACTGATATATATATATATATATAGATAGATAGATAGATAGATACATATATACATAAATTATATATAAACTTTTGAACTGACGGTGGTTTTGGGGTCTAGGGGATGTGAAACGCGAAGATATGTCGAAATTTTCCGGAAGTCGAAACATGGTACCCATTGCAATAGTTAGCTTTCTAATGAAATCTACCTAAAAGAATGGTCATATACGTTTTTTTTACCGAGTACTGTAACCTAATTTTTGTGGGTTAGAGAGACTCCTAGTTTCTTTTTGTTTGTTTTAGTTATTTTTATTTTTATCTGGTTGCCAGCCATCGCTACCTGTTGGTGGGGCACCATGAAATCTTATGTGTTGTGGCACAGAGATTCTTTGTGTTCCATTAGTGGGTGGCAGGTGGCTTTGATCTGGATGAGGCAAAGGCTCCTTGGCATGTGGAGGTTGCCATGGAAATCGGCTGTTAGTTGATGCTAGCAGGCTGATATGAAGCTAGTTGTTTTTGTGTATGATTTGAAGGAAGTTAGTGTTGATATTATTGTATGGAGGCTGGCTTCAGGGAAGAGTCTTAGACAAATTACACACATGCGTACAGAGCTTATGATCATAATGTCCCAAGCATCAAACAGTCACAAAAACTTTAAATGGAATAGAAAATGCAGTAATTCATGATCAGAAGGGCTTGGCTTGGTAAACTTGTGCAAGGACAAGCAAGGATAACAGATGCAGGTAATGGAAGATTGCCTGTATTAATAAATACTGAATTTTTTTGAAGTTGGTGTCCTGGTCATTGTGGATTTATTTAAAGCTAGTTTTATAGCCCCTATACCCTGAGGTGGCAAGTTTCATATAATCATCACAGTACACACGCATTGTTCACTAGGTTAACGAAATCCGGTTGGTGTACACAGTTTGTGGTAGAATCCATCAGTGGCGTATAAGTACTGTGCCCACGTTATCTCTCTGCCGGTGAGCTACGTCATTACTTCCAGGAAAGGTAGGCTATACCGACTATACTTGCCTCACTAAAGACATTTCTCAAATTGGCACACCAACAATAGTGTGGAAAGTACTAATGAGTGTGTGGAGTGCATTATGCTAAGTCGGCCGTCAGAACTGTAAGGTAATTTCTTATGAATAGGAGTAGAGGAGTTGATGGCTCGAATTCTCAGAAATATAACGGTCCTCGCCGGTAGGGATATAATGTGAACACCATAACTTTTGATGTGTAACATCTTTCCACTCGGTTGTTGGATATTTTTGTGGGAGTGATTTTGAAAAATGGGACGGAAGTGGATCGGACGGAAGTGGATCGGACGGAAGTAGAGCGGATGGAAGTGGATCGGACGGCAGTGGTAAGAGGAAACAATGAGCGCGCGGTGTCGGAGATTGGTACCATGACGCACTGTCAGCCATGTGGAATAGATATAACATACGGATTATTTGAAGGTTTGGAGGTGCCATTACAGCTATTCCTACAATATATCATCTTCAAGTTGTTGTCCCTTGGCGTAAAAAGTATTCATTAGGCCTATATCATATTTGCTGAAAACAATTATGATTTATTAAGAGTCTGTTTTTCAATCTCTGGTTAAAAGTGATGGACATCCACTCTCAGAGTAACTTTGCTCAACACTTTCATACTGAACGGTGAACGCTCATGCGATCTCTGGTGTCAACTGATTGAAACACAAACCACATGTTCAAAATTTTCGTATCAGTATATAAATGATGATATGCATTAATATGAAACATTGTAACTAGTTGGCAAGGCCGGTATTATGTTTCTGCACAATGGCTATTCAGATATTAACCCACATTGCGGTAATGCAGTGATCCGGTCATGTGGAATGTATATCACTTACGGATTACTTCAAGGTTTGGAGGCGCCATTACAGATATTCCTACAATAAATTATCTTCAGGGTTGTCGTTCTTTGGTGTAAAAATATTCATTATATCATATTTGAGGAAAACAATTATGATTTATTAAGTGTCTCTCTTTCAATCTCTGGATAAAAGTGATGGACATCCACTCTCAGAGTAACTTTGCTCAACACTTTCATACTGAACGATAAACGCTCATGCGATCTCTGGTGTCAACTGATTGAAACCCAAATCACATGTTCAAAGTCTTCGTATCAGTATTTAAATGATGATATGCTTTTATATGAAACATTGTAACTAGTCGGAAAAGCCAGTATTACGTTTCTGCACAATGGCTATTCAGATATTAACCCACATTGCAGTAATGCAGTGATAAATATAATATATAATTGTTTTTATACGGGAACAGGGCTAGCCTTTCATGGACCACTCTAGGAATTCCCTTTACTGTCAAGTAGGCGTATTCATAACTAATTAAAAACTCAATTCTACGCAGGAACATCAACGAAAAAAAGCAAAATATTAATGGCGCATAAAAAATTACTTCCATATTATTACAAGCACGTGAAAATAAGTAACTGTCTTGTACTCTAAATTGCTGTGGCTGTAAAGGCTGTGTGGATAGCGCCTTGGTCTGCGAATCATGAGGTCTCAGCTTCGAACCCCAGTCCCGGCAATTATTTTTGTTACCATTTTATCGATTTAAACTATATCTATCATAACATTATGCGTCATTTTAACAGAATCTACATGAAATTACGATTTATCTAATTTTAATTACAATAGTTTGCTCCAAGGAGGAGTTGGGAAATTTGATTGTATTGAACATTATTTCTAGTAGTCTATAGATAGGCTAGAGACTATGGTTTCATTCCTCCTCTTAATTTACAATATAATATGTGATGTTTGTTCAAACAAGTGTGACAGTAGCATATCTCCAATTTAATCTATACTTTCATCATAGTACCAGTATGAAAATTAAGCATAAACTGCCATTATATGAATGTCCAATCTGTGTAGTATACGAGTAGGATAACATGTCAGATGACTTCACATACATTTCATCTCAATATCATAGTAGGATAACATGTCAGATGTTACACATCATATGCGACTACTGTAAGGCTCGTATCTTTTATTATTTTTTCTCCTTTCTCTTTATTCTTGAATGCTCTTGCTCTTGCCTAGCGCTGTTATTCTTGGTTGGTTGGTCCTTAAGTTTAGGGGCTGCGACAACGTGGTCATGTATCCCCGTGTACTTTGGGTGTGTGTAGAATCTGTCTGATAACCGGGGTTAATTGTAATGACTGTATTAGTGTGTGTTATCTGCTTTTTAATTCAAGTAAGGACTGCAGATATTGAATTTTTCAAGTAGTTCCTTCTTTTGCTGCCAAACGCCACCGTCAACGACTAATAGTTCAGAAATTAGCTACCAGACGTCACCCCAGTCGGTTCTTGGCAACGAACGTAGGAAACTAAGAGCGTTGTTTACATTCTTAACCTATACAATTTAGCTTCACACAGGTGTAATTAGTGGAAGGCTCTTTAACATGCCATAAATCTATGACATGGGACCGCCGGCTTTACTTCCCCTCCGAAGGAAGGCATACTGAGGGATTTTAACGCTCTTAAAAATCCGACGACTTCGGCCGGATTTGAACCCGCGATCTTGGGCATAGAAGCTCAGCATGCTACCGACTACGCCACCGAAGCCGCCGCTGTTATTCTTGAGTCGTCTTTTAAGAAAGGTTCTTGAGCAAGTTCATATGCTAGTTTCTAGTGGGATGTTTCTTATGCCCAACGTTGTTTTGAGGTATCTGGGTTTCATTCCTTCTACAGATTGCAGATCTGTTCTTGTGTGGTGGTTCCATATCAGGTTTATTCCTTAAGTGATTGCTGGTACTACTTTGGCGTGGAATGAGACCATAGCTGTTTTTATGGATAATTTGGAGGTTCTTTGATGTTGTATATTGTTCTAATAGCTGCACTAGTCCTTCCCGTGATATGATGGCTGTAGGATTTTATTGTTAGCAGTGTCAATCTGAGATATTTGACTGAGTATACTATTTCTCGTTTTCCGTTTTCAAGGTATAAGACATCTTGGTGACAGCCTTTCTTCATTCCGAAATACCTTTTGTACTGTTTATGTCTAACTGATACTGCTTTGCCCAATTTTCTACATTTTTGATTGCCTCCTGCAGATGTTCTTTTGTTCTTGGTCCGATTAGGATGTCATCCACATACATTTAAACATCTGTTCTCTCGTTTCGGATGGTTTCAATAATATCCGCCGAGAATACATTAAAAGCGACAGGACTGATTGGGACCGCCTGTAGAACACCTCTCGTTTTTGAAATTGGTCTAGACTCGTCAATGTTGTTTTTATTAATTAAACTATTTGGCTTAAGGATGTCTTTGATGAGAAATGTCAGATGATTTCTTTGGCCTATTGCACTTTCAATTTTCCTTAATAGGATTCGCCTCTATATCGAGTTGAAAGCCTTTTTAAAACCTATGAACAATGCGTAGTAGTTTTCTCTAAAGCGTAGTTGTTATTAGAACTTCTATGGCGTCTCGAGTGGATGTTTCTTTCTCGAAGCCACATTGTTCATTTGAATTATGGAGTGACAAATGCAGAACTTAACAAGTAGTTCCGTGAAGAACTATACAGCCTATTTTCATATATCCTGCTCATGTTAATTGTCTCTATCAACATACAAAATTTCAGTTTAATTGCTGTAACAGATTCGTAGATATTGAGAACCGTCTAAATATTTCATATGGTCGCCAGGATGGATTTTTATTTTTGTACTATTACATTAAAATTATTGTGTACGTGTGGTATTCAAACTTCAATCGCATGATTAGAACACAAGAAGTAAAAACGAGATTTTAAAAGTACGCACACCAGCCATCTTGTGATTATGCAAACAATTGAAATAAATTACATGCCAGTGGATCAACATTTGTATAAGCATTTAACGTGCAACGTTTCACGGCACTCGGATAGTTAATTCGCGAGAAACGTCCATTTAAATATTTATACTTCGCGTCGCCGCCATGTTGGATTTATGCTCACCAGGTTACTGAAAGTCCTATAGGTGAACATATGTTCATAGTCTCTATGAACATAAAAAAAAACAGGTTGGTTGCTGTAAAAGATTCAGAGATATTGAGAACCGTCTAAATATTTCGGAAGCTCCCATTTAGGATTGTTATATGTATAGGCCATAGAGTTATGTACCATTCAAGGACAATTATTGCCTAGCTTCATTATTCAAACTTTCACTTCGATCACATGATTACGACACAAGAATGAAAACTTAATTTTAAAATTTCGCACAGCCGCCATCTTGAGGTTATGTAAGCAATTGAATTAAAGTAGATGGCAATGCATTACAATCTGCAAAATCATTTACTGTACCACATTTCACTTCGCTCAGAGAGTTAAATCCCGATAAAAGTCTATTAAAATATGTCAAATTCGCTTGGTCGCCATGTTCGTTTTGTACTTTACAGGTTTATGAAATATACATAGATAAACTTGTATCAGTACCCTTTATCACCGTACAAAATTGCATGATGATATCTGTAATAGTTTCGGAGATATAGAATGTCAGTGAAATATTTCGCACAGCCGCCATTTTGAGTTTATGTAAACAATTGAACTAAATTAGACTCCAGTGCATTACAATGTGTATAAAAATTTGCTGTACCAAGTTTCATTACGTTTGGATAGTTAAATCGCGAGAAAAGTCTATTTAAAAGTCTCAATTTCGCTTGACCGCCATGTTGGTTTTGTTGTCACCAGATTTTTGAAAGTCTCATAGGTGAACTTCTAGTAGTGCCCTTTATCACCGTACACAATTTCAGGGCGATATCGGTAATAGTTTCGGAGATATTGAATGCTAGTGAAATATTTCGCACAGCCGCCATGTTGGATTGGTGAGACGTAACAAAATTTGAAGGGCACGGTCGAGGTCGCCGGGAATAGTACTATGAACTTACCGAGTTTCATTGAAATCACTCCAGCCGTTTAGATTTTATTAGGGACACACACACACACACACACACACACACACACACAACACACACGCACACACACACGGACAAAAGGTGATCTCATAAGCCTATTTTTTCAAAATTGAAAATAGGCTAAAAAGAAGACAAAAACTCAGGATGTGGCGAGACAATCAAGGACACTAAAATGGAAATGGGGAGGTCATGCATCCAGACTAAAACATGACAGATGGGCGTATGTCACCACAGGGTGGGATCCCCGAATTGCGAAGATGGTCTGACGACTTCACGAGAACACTAGGCGCAGGATGGACACAAGAATGGCTAGAGACAGAAACAAGGCATATTAAAAGACTTAGTCAGCCCAGATCAGTGATAAATGATTAATATCTATCTTGTTAGCCTATTTTCATTTTATGAAAAAAAAAAAAAAAGGCTTATGAGATCTCCTTTTGTCCGTGTGTCTGTGTGTGCGTGTGTGATTCGTGTGTGTGTGTCCCCTAATAACTTCTATACCGCTCGAGTGATTTCAATGAAACTCTGTAAGATCACAGCACTGTTCTGCCCGACCCCAACCGTGCCCATCAAATTTTATTGTCTCTCACCAATCCAAGATGGCGGCTGTGCGAAATATTTCCCCCGCATTCAGTATCTCCGAAACTATTACCGATATCACCCTGCAATTGTGTACGGTGATAAAGGGCACTACTAGGAGTTCACCTATGAGACTTTCAAAAACCTGGTAACTGCATAAACAACATGGCGGCCAAGCGAAGTTCAGATTTTTAAATATACTTCTTTCGCGATTTAACCATCCAAACGTAATGAATCTTGGTACAGCAAATGTTTTAGACATTGTAATGCACCGACATCTAACTTCGTTCAATTGTTTACATAACCTCAAAATGGCGGCTGTGCGAAATACTTCACTGGCATTCTATATCTCCGAAACTATTACATAAATCACCCTGTAATTTTGTACGGTGATAAAGGATGCTGCTCAAGTTTATCTATGTAATTTTCAAAAACCTGTCTAGTACAAAGCGAACATGGCGGCCAAGCGAAATTGAAACATATTAATATACTTTTCTCGTGATTTAACCATCTGAGTACAGTGAAATGTGGTACAGTAAATGATTACACATATTGCAATGCACTGGCATCTAATTTAGTTCAAGTTTTTACATAACCTCAAGATGGCGGCTGTGCGAAATTTTAAAATTAAGTTTATTTCTTGTGTCGTAATCATGCGATCGAAGTGAAAGTTTGAATAATGAACCTACGCAGTAATTTTTCTTCAATGGTACATAACTCTATGGTCTACTGTATACATATAACAATCCAAAATGGCGCGCATCTGAAATATTATAACGGTTCTGAATATCTGCGAATCTTTTACAGCAATCAAACTGAATTTTGTAATGTTCATAGAGGCTATGATCATAAGTTCACCTATAGGACTTTCAGTAGCCTGGTGAGCACAAATCCAACATGGCGGCGACACAAATTATAAATAATTAAATGGACGTTTCTCGCGATTTAACCATTCGAGTGCAGTGAAACTTTGCACGTTAAAAGCATATACACATGTTAATCCACTGGCATCTAATTTATTTCAATTGTTTTCATAACCACAAGATGGCAGCTGTGCGAAATTTTAAAATCTCGTTTTTACTTGTCGTGTCCTAATCATGCGATTGAAGTTTGAATACCACACGTACACAATAATCTTCATGTAATAGTACATAATTAAAAATCCAACACGGCGACCATCTGAAATATTTAGACGGTTCTCAAGATCTACGAATGTATCACAACATTCAAACTGAAATTTTGTATGTTGATAGAGGCAATTAACATGAGTAGGATATATGAAAATAGGCTGTATAGTTCTTCACGGAACTACTTGTTAGTTTACATGCGTAAGGTTAAAATGTAATTTTTCACTCACATGGACCGGCTCACGGTGCGAGTTTAATTGAGCTTGCCCTACGAATTGGTAGGAGGCCCTTGCCCTAAAGGGATTATAATGGGCTTACTTACTAGTTAATTAATTAATTAATTTATTTTATTAGAAGCCGCTTTTCAGTGTTGCCTACTTCTATTAATTATATTTGAATTGCAGCCAATGACCATAGCGAGGTATTTTTTTTGAACGCTGGAAGGTTCCCCATCAAGTTCAATTTCAAGGAGTTTCAACTTTGGCTACAGCTTGCCACGGTGGGTGAGTGGTTAACGTGTCGGTCTACTAACCCCAAGATTGCAGGTTCCCTCCTGGCCGTGGTAAGTGATTTTTGAAAGGCGGCAAAAATAAGATACGCATGTCATACGATGTTGGCATGTCAAAGAACCCATTTGAATTCAGTAGGCCGAGTTCATAATGGCAAAATTAATCTCAGGAGTTTCCGCCAACACAAAGTTCCTCATTTCTCTGCTAGAAAAGCGCTATAGTGTTCAAGGAGGTTAGATATCTAACATCTAACCTCCTTGACTTTCATAGTCAAGGAACAACGAAATTCGACTTGCAAGCTACCTTCTGGGTGTCAAATAACAAAGCTTGCACCCGGCACCGAGGCCATACGATATTATTATTAACTTTGTCTACCAGAGATTTTACTGTCACTGACACCTAGTGGTGAACGTTGGACTTGATACAGCGTTTCAAACAAAATAACCTACAAATTTAGCTACACACTACCAATTGTAGTGGTAGGTTCTTTTACGTGCCATACATCTATGACATGGGCACGTTCGCGTTACTTCCGCTCCAAAGGAAGACATACTGAAGGATTTTAACGCTCTTAGAAATCCAACGACTTCGGCCGCGTTTGAACCCGCGATCTTGGGCACAGCAGTTCAGCATGCTACCAACAACGCCACCGAAGCCGAACTTATATTAAAGAAAGCTTTCCAGCCGATCAACACTTATTGTGCCCAATTAGATTAGGCGGGAAAACAAGTATTTATAAATAATGAAACCAAATAACCACATAGGGTAACAAAATTACAATACCAATTTACATTTCAGATCTCTCTCACATCTTGGCATATTCACTTATTGTTAGAGTTCTCTGGGAACATAATTCTAAGTGAGAGTGATCACAGGTTTGTTTACATAGTTTACATTTGCACTTATGGCTTGCACGGTGGGTGAGTGGTTATCGTGTCGGACTACCAACCCCAAGCCTGCAGGTTCGCTCCTGGCCGAGGTAAGTGATTTTTGAAAGGCGACAAAATTCACAGCACGCATGTCATACGTTGTTGGAATGTTAAAGAACCCATTCGAATTCAGTAGGCCGTGTTCATAAAGGCAACATTAATCTCGGGATTTTCCGCCAACATCAAGTTCCTCCTTTCTCAACTAGAAAGCGCTATACTGTCAGGGTGCTTAGATATGAAACCTCCTTGACTTTCATAGCGCTCCAAGGAGCGACAGAATTCGACATTCAAGCTGCCCTCTAGGCATCAAATAACAAAGCTTACACCTGGCACCCGAGGCCATAGGCTATACAATATTATTATTATTATTTGCACTTTTCATTTTGAAAGGATGTATTTTCGCAGATAACCCATGAAAAGCAAATCTCGTGAAAACATCTCTCATTTCTGAATTCCTTTTTGTCCAAGTTCGGTCAATC
This sequence comes from Meconema thalassinum, assembly GCA_946902985.2. NCBI lineage: Eukaryota > Metazoa > Arthropoda > Insecta > Orthoptera > Tettigoniidae > Meconema > Meconema thalassinum. The sequence continues at coordinate 731,647,073 of OX336388.2, forward strand.
ATGGCTCCTGTGCCGTAGAAGTCTTGACATATTTCTTCTCTTTCCCTGTGTAGTGTTCTTAGTAAGTTTTCTGATGCACTGGTATTTGGAAGTGTCAGTCAATTCCTCAAGTCTTCTATGAGAAAGATCTATTTCGCTAATTAGATACTAATCTTGACCATGTAGCCTTTGCGACTACTATCGCCTTCTTTATGTAAACTGCTTTCACTCTTTCTACAGTGGACAATTTCCTAACTGTAAGATGAGGCCAAATGATGTCTATTCCATAAGTAATAATTGGTAACATTTTTACTTTGAACACAGTAATGTCACTGCTGTCTCCAGACTAAGTGATTGGATGAAAACAAGTTTTTATATACCCTAACCTGAAATAAATATTACATAAGATGTTGTCCCATACACGTAGTTCAATTTACAAGGCAACAAATTACTTTTCACCCTTCTCAATTTATTTCCTCAATCCAGTGCAAGACTACCATCATCTTACCATCTCACCTCGTTTCTGTTTTTTTTTAATCAACAACTCTCTGACAAAGAAAACACAGCTATCATTCTTGTTTCTAATCCAGGCCTGGTCAAGAAGGCCAAGAGCCCCAAGGAGATTTTAGAGTTCCAGATGGCTCTCACACGACTTAGAATCCGGTCAAACTAACGAGAGCAAGGCGCTGGCAGCGGATCTGACTGCGCCCGCCACAATATTATCGCCTAATAACATGCTAACTTTGTTAAGCTATTTGTTCTTTTGGAATATATCGATCTGATAAAATGCAGTCTCTGTGTCACAATCTTCGATGCTGAGCATCCTGAGGGATTAAAGGAGTGCTGTGGATATATCTGCCCTCCACTTCTTTGAACGGGAATCGAACCTTCGATCTTTGTCTCATGCGCTAAGCACTAAGGGAGTGTTGTTAAAAGTGAAATTGCGAGTATGGAAGAGTAATGGCACTGATCTGTATTTGAACTGGGGGTATATTACCAGCTGATAGTGTGAGTGGTGTAACAGGTGTCAACTGGAGCACGGTATGTCAGCGAGGGGTCATGGTCGGTAATTTATCTCGCAACCAGCCAGTTATAGGTTGTAACATTCGAATTATCATTTCTATACTGATGATAAACAGGATTGATATAGGGTGAGTGTAGAGTTTGTAAAAAATCACATTTGATCACAAAATATGTCCGTCATGGCACCGACAATAGCTTGTGTATACATCAAACGCTAAACCTCTAAAACATTTCTAACGACAATTTTTCATGTTCTAGCTGTCCTATTTCAATGACTCTTGTGACAATCGAATCCTTTTATTGCGTGTGTGTTCGAGTATTTAATACTTCGACTGGTTTGATGCAGCCCTCAATGCCTCCCTGTCCTGAGTTAATGGTGTTATCTTTACAGACGTGGACACATTTTCGAATAAAATATTTTCTCAGTTCCTTGAATTTTATTTAGGTATCTATCGAGTATTTTCAGTTCTGATTACACAAGTCAACAAACAAAACATTTTTTGTTGAGTCTGTTATTTAATGCATATATTCTGACTGTATGCATCGAACAGTAACCAAAAATGTCATTTTGTACATTATGCAATGATAAATAAATATTTGAAGTTTTAGCAGACTGTTTAAGGGGCAACGGCTTTGAACACGGAAGAGACGGGGTATTTAAAGATATTTTTTCCTAAATTGTCAGAAGCTAAAATTAAAGCTGGTATTTTCGTCGATCCATAATAAAGAAACTAATGGTCAGTGAAGAATTTCCACAATTACTCAACACCCATGAAAAGCAAACATGGAACAGCCTTTGAGCAGTGATCCATGGCTTCCTTGGATATAAGAAAGCTGAGAATCACAATATTACAAATTGATTTGTTTCTAGCAACCCGCCCCGGCTTCACCCGGGAACAGATATGAATGCAATACGTGATAAGCGCCTTTATTTTCGATGTCAATGAACTACGACCTATATCCGTTTTACGTCTCAGCATGATGGGTTAAAATCACTGACTGGACTATTAATTATATTATCATGGAGATGCATGTGCAACGAATTCTTGTCAGACGTAATTTAAGAATGGCGAGGAGCATGAAACTGAAATCCCCCTTCCGTCCAATCTAAAAACCCTTATAGTAGGCTATGTGTTGAAGATAGAGAGATATGCCCTCGCGGCATTTTTTGTAGAACTTTTTATGCCGAACAATTCTTACACAAATAGTATATTGAAATTTTTAACGGTTTGCCCAGCGTAAGCTTAAAAAGCGCACAGACACCAGGTTTTCCTTTCGACTTTTTCACTGAAATCATTACTGATTGGCTTCCTTTGATCATAAATATATTATTTTCTACAAAACCCTTCCTGGATATATCCTTTACAGAATAGTGAAAACCACATCAAAATCCATCCAATGGTTCTCGAGATTACCCATGACATCCATCTCTACTTAGTATAAAACAAGGTCCCCGATTCTTGGATGTTACGGGTAACTCGAGAACCACTGGATGGATTTTGATGCGGTTTTCACCATTCTGTAAAGGATATCTCAAGGATGATTTCTGTAGAAAATAATTTATTTATGATCAAAAGAAGCCGGGCAGTAACGATTTCAGTGGAAAAGTCGAAACAAACACAACATGGCGTCCGAGCGCTTTGTAAGCTTACACTGGGCAAACCGTTAAAAATATCTAAATACTATGAGTGTAAGAATTGTTTAGCATGAAAATTTCTGCAAAAAAGGCCACGAGAGCATATGTCTATCTTCAATACATCGCTCACTATAAGTGTTTTTTACGTTTTAATTTCTTCCAACCATGTCCATTCAACTACTGAGACGACAGTTTACGAGCTAGCTAAGGGCGAGTCTATCATCCCTGTTACAGCCTAGCTATCGGGACAACCTATTGCCCCAGATACAGGCAGCAGCAAACCGTCGAGTCGTGTTGAGTTAAGACTTCTGAGAAGGGTGGTTGTGTTTGGAGTTTCCCTGGAAGTGCAACTCGGGTTTTCTTCATTTCGCCTGTGAAACACATTCAAGTTAAGATTGGACGGAAGGGGGATTTGAGTTTCATTCACGCCGCCATTCCCTGGAAGTGCAACTCTCATTTCGCCTGTGAACTTTTCGGTCGGCAAACTTCACAATATAAGATTGGACGGAAGGGGGATTATATTATATTAAACTAGCAACCCGACCCGGCTTCGCCCGGGAACAGTTGTGAATGCCTTACGTGATAAGCGCTTCTTTAAGATGTCAATGAACTACAATCTATATCCGTTTTATGTCTCGGCATGATGGGTTAAAATCACTGACTGGAATATTAACTATATTATCATGGAGAAGCATGTGCAATAAATTCTTGTGAGACGTAATTTAAGAATGGCGAGGTGCATGAAACACAAATTCCCCTTCCGTCCAATCTGAATACACTTATAGTGGACGATATATTGAATATAGAGATGTGCCTCGCGTACGTTTTTTGTAGAACTTTTCATGCTGAACACTCATTGTATTTAGATATTTTTAACGGTTTGCCCAGCGTAAGCTTACAAAGCGCTTGGACGCCAGTTTTCTTTCCTACTGAAATCGTTACTGCTCGGCTTCCTTTGATTATAAATAAATTATTTTCTACAGAAATCATCCTCGAGATATCCTTTTCAGAATGGTGAAAACCGCATCAAAATCCATCCTGTGGTTCTCCAGATTACCCGTAACATCCAAGAATCGGGGACTTTGTTTTATGCTAAGTGGAGATATCTAATTTCTTATTTCTTATTTTTCTTGTGGTTATTGTGTTTGTTGTTTGTTATTTCTTATTTGTTTTATGTATTATTTATTATTTACTATTTATTATTTATTTCTTACTAGCTGTACTCGGCATGCGTTGCAATGCCAATCAAAAAAGTGTTGCCGTTGCAACTTTGTTTGTTGAAGTGCTTTTGGATTCCCAATATTTATTTATTTATTTATTTTCAGTTAACCCCCTCTAAACTATTGTAAAATTGATTTACTATCTCAAAAAAAAAAAAATCATGGGAGCGTGCTCAACAACTCACAAAAGTTTCATCGCAATGAAATGAATGGTATATGAACGCATACGGGACTTTGGTGAAAAGATTCGAGCGCCGTCACCCATTTGTTGAATATACTCGTACGCTACCTATTATAAAATGGATTTACTAAGTTGAAAACCTTCCCTGGCGTGTACACAATAATTCATGAACGTTTTATCGCAATCGGATGAATGGTATATGAACGCATACGGGACTTGGTTGAAACGATTCACGCGCTGTCGCTCATTAGTTGAATGTACTCGTGTGCTACCAATTGTAAAATGGATTTACTCAATCAGAAATCTTTGCGGGAGTGGAAACAACATTTCTCTAAATTTCATTGCAATCGCATGAATGGTATACGAACACATACGATTTTTTTTTAAAACGATACGCGCGCCGTTACTCATTTGTTGAATCTACTCGTGCGCTACCTATTGTAAAAAGGATTTACTAAGTCAGGAACCTTTCCTGGAGTGTGCACAACAATCCAACCAAAGATTCCTAGCAATCGGATGAATGGTATTTGAACGCTACGTGACTTTGTTTAACCGATTCGCGTGTCGTTGAACATTTGTTGAATCTACTTGTCCGATACCTATTGTAAAGTGGATGTACTAAGCCAGAAACCTTCCCTGAAATGTACACAACATTTCATCCAAGTTTTATCTCTATCGGACGAATGGTATATGAACGCATACGGGACTTTGTTGAAACGCTTCGCCCGTCTTCGCTCATTTGTTGAATCTACTCGTGCCCTACCAATTGTAACATGGACTTACTAAGCCTGAAACTTTCCCTGGAGTGTACACAACAACTCACTCAAGTTTAGTCGCTATCGGACGAATGGTATAAGAACGTGTACGGGACTATGTTGAAACACTTCGCGCGTCGTCCCTTGTTTATTTAATCTACTTGTGCGATACCTATTGTAAAGTGTATTTACTAACCCAGAAACCTTCCCTGAAGTGTACACCATCTCACCAAAGTTTCATCGCTATCAGACGAGTAGTATATGAACGCAAACGGGACTTTGTTGAAACGCTTGCGCATCGTCGCTCATTTGTAGAATCTACTCGTGCACTACCTATCATGACATGGATTTACTAAGAGTGAAACCTCGCCTGTAGTGTACACAACCTCTCACCCAAGTTTCATCGTTATCGGACGAATGGTATGTGAACGCATACAGGACTTTGTTGAAACGCTTCGCCCGTCGTCGCTCATTTGTTGAATATACTCGTGCACTACCTATTGTTAAGTGGATTTACTAAGTCAAACACCTTCCCTGAAGTGTACACAACATCTCACCCAAGTTTCATCACTATCAGACGAATAGTATATGAAGGCATACGGGACTTTGTTGAAACGCTTCGCTCGTCGTCGCTCATTTGTTGAATCTACCCGTGCGCTACCTATTGTAAAAAGGATTTACTAAGTAAGGAACCTTTCCTGGAGTGTGCACAACAATCCAACCAACGATTCTTAGCAATCGGATGAATGGTATTTGAACGCTTCGTGACTTTGTTTAACCGATTCGCGTGCCGTCGAAAATTTGTTGAATCTACTTGTCCGATACCTATTGTAAAGTGGATGTACTAAGCCAGAAACCTTCTCTGAAATGTACACAACATTTCACCCAAGTTTTATCTCTATCGGACGAATGGTATATGAACGCATACGGGACTCTTTTGAAACGCTTCGCGCGTCTTCGCTCATTTGTTAAATCTACTCGTGCCCTACCTATTGTAACATGGACTTACTAAGCCTGAAACTTTCCCTGGAGTGTACACAACAACTCACTCAAGTTTAGTCGCTATCGGACGAATGGTATATGAACGCATACGGGACTATATTGAAACACTTCGCGCGTCATCGCAATTTCGTTTAATCTACTTGTGCGATACCTATGGTAGAGTGCATTTACTAACCCAGAAACATTCTCTGAAGTGTACACAACATCTCATCCAAGTTTCATCGCTATCAGACGAATAGTATATGAACGCATACAGGACTTTGTTGAAACGCTTCGCCCGTCGTCGCTTATTTGTTGAATCTACTGGTGTGCTACCTATTGTTAAGTGGATTTACTAAGCCAGAAACCTTCCCTGATGTGTACACAACAACTCACCTAAGTTTAGTCGCTATCGGACGAATGGTATATGAACGCATACGGGACTGTCTTGAAACACTTCGCGCGTCGTCGCTCATTTGTTTAACCTACTTGTGCGATACCTATTGTTAAGTGGATTTACTAACCCAGAACGCTTCCCTGAAGTGTTCACAACATCTCACCCAAGTTTCATCGATATCAGATCAATAGTATATGAACGCATACGGGACTTTGTTGAAATGCTTCGCGCGTCGTCGCTCATTTGTTGAATCTACTCGTGCGCTACCTATTATAACATGGGATTACTAAGCCGGAAACCTCGCCTGTAGTGTACACAACCTCTCTCTCAAGTTTCATCGTTATCGGACGAATGGTATGTGAACGCATACAGGACTTTGTTGAAACGCTTCGCCCGTCGTCATTCATCTGATGAATCTACTCGTGCGCTACCTATTTTTAAGTGGATTTACTAAGCCAGAAACCTTACCTGAAGTGTACAGAACATCTCACCCGATTTTCATTGCAATGGGATGAATGGCATATGAACGCATGTGAGATTTTCTTGAAACAAACGCACGCCATTTTGTTGAAGCTACCCGCGCGCGATCTATTGTAAATTGGATTTACTACGCCTATAACTTTTCCGGGACTATGCACAACAACACACCAAATTTTGATCGCAATCGGATGAATTGTATATGAACGCATCGTCATTACGCATTTGTTTTAACTACTCGCGCGCTATCTATTTTGAAATGGATTAACTATACCTATAAACCTCCCGGAAGTGTTTACAACAACTCACCAAAATTTGATCGCAATCGGATGAATGGTTTATGAATGCATAAAAGACGAACATACAGACATTCCTTTTTATATATATACTAGCTGTACCCGGCATGCGTTGCAATGCCAATCAAAGAAAGTGCTGGCATTGTAACTTTGTATGTGGAAGTGCTTTTGGATTCCCAATTTTGGTTTTCTTTTTCCATTAACCACCTCTAAACTATTGTAAAATTGATTTACTATCTCAAAAAAATCAAGGGTGCGTGCTCAACAACTCACCAAATTTTCATCGCAATGAAATGAATGGTATATGAACGCATACGGGAGTTTGTTGAAACGATTCGAGCGCCGTCACCCATTTGTTGAATATACTCGTACGCTACCTATTGTAAAATGGATTTACTAAGTGAAAACCTTCCCTGGCGTGTACACAACAACTCATGAAAGTTTCATCTCAATCGGATAAATGGCATATGAACGCATACGGGTTTTTGCTCAAACGATTCGCGCGACGACACTCATTTGTTGAATCTACTTGTGCGCCACCCATTGAAAAACGGATTTACTAATTCATACACCTTCGTAGGACTGTGCTCAACTCCCCAAAGTTTTATGATAATCGGATGAATGTTATATGAACGCATACGGGACTTGGTTGAAACGATTCACGCGCTGTCGCCCATTAATTGAATCTAATCGTGCGCTACCAATTGTAAAATGGATTTACTAAATCAGAAATCTTTGCGGGAGTGGAAACAACATTTCTCCAAATATCATTGCAATCGCATGAATGCATATGGATTTTTTTTAAAACGATACGCACGCTGTTACTCATTTGTTGGATCTACTTGTGCGATACCTATTGTAAAGTGGATGTACTAAGCCAGAAACCTTCCCTGAAGTGTACACAACATTTCACCCAAGTTTCATCTCTTTCGGACAAATGGTATATGAACGCATACGGGACTTTGTTGAAACGCTTCGCGCGCCTTCGCTCATATGTTGAATCTACTTGAGCGCTACCGATTGTAAAATGTATTAACTAAGCCTGAAACTTTCCCTGGAGTGTACATAAACACTCACCCAAGTTTAGTCGCTATCAGACGAATGGTATATGAACGTATACGGGACTTAGTTTAAACGTTCGCGCGTCGTCGCTCATTTGTTGAATCTACTCGTGCGCTACCTATGGTAAAATGGATTTACTAATCCAGAAGCCTCCCCCTGCAGTGTACACAACATCTCACCCAAGTTTCATCGCGATCGGACGAATGGTATTTGAACGCATACGGGACCTTGTTGAAACGCTTCGCACGTCGTCGCTCATTTGTTGAATCTACTCGTGCGCAACCTCCTGTGAAATGGATTTACTAAGTTAGAAACCTTCAGGTAAGTGTACACAATAACTCATCAAAATTTCATCTCAATCGATGAATGGCATATAAACTTATACGGGATTTAGTTGAAACGCTTCGCGCGTCGTCGCTCATTTGTTGAATCTACTCGTGCGCTATCTATTGTAAAATGAATTTACTAAGCCAGAAGCCTTCCCTGGAGTGTACATGACATCTCACCCAAGTTTCATCGCTATCGGACGAATGGTATTTGAACGCATACGGGACCTTCTTGAAACGCTTCGAGCCTCGTCGCTCATTTGTTGAATCTAGTCGTGCGCTATCTATTGTAAAATAATTTATTAAGCCAAACACCTTCCCTGGAGTACACTCAACATCTCACCCAAGTTTCATCGCAATGGGATGAACGGTATATGAACGCATACGTGACTTTGAAACGCTCCAACGTGCAGAGACAAACAGTAGAATTCGACATCACTGCCACCTTTGGTATAAAATACAACTTTCCACCACGGGCGGGGTGTATGTTATGGCGGTAGTTGCCCAGGTTGCGACCAGGTGTCTCTATCGTGCAGAGACAAACCGTCCATAGACATCAGCTTTCACCAAGGCCAAGGCTAGTGGTTTCCATGACGACTGTTTCTGACTGAATATTGTGGTTCTAAAATTGTGTGAAAATTGTGGTTCTAAAATTGTGTTCGTTCCTCCTACCGGGTCAGATTGTGAATCTAAACCATACATGGACCCACCCTAATGTACATACCAAATTTCATCAAAATCGGTCCAGTCGTTTAGGAGGAGTTCAGTGACATACACACGTGTCGAAGAATTATATATATAAAGATAAGATTATTAGTATTTCATATTTGCTATTTATTATTTGTCTATCTATATAATGGCATCTCTCTATTTATTTATATATTTATGTGTGCATCCATCTATTTACCTATGCATTTATTTATCTATTTATTTGTATTATTTTGGTGATAATACACCACAACTCTTGCATCAAATTTGCAAACTAATGGGAAATATTAAATTTTAAAAATTACAGTTGAGGAAGACTTTATGTGGAGGTGATTAGTAGTATATTGAGATATGATGATGCGAAACATGTAATTCAATTAAACCCCCACCATTTGTGCTGAGGCATACATAAATCGTGTAACATTTCATTCAGTTAATAGGGCAATGAGGGAAGTGTCACTATTATACCAATCTATTATACTTGGGCATTCTTATGTTGACCGACTGTTGATCGCTTAGTGTCACAGACTGACCACTAAGAAGTTGTTGTTTTTGAGGGATTTTGGACATGTTGGTCATCATCTCTGTGTACTTGGGTGTGTGTTTAATTCGTCTGTTACCCAGTGTTTCTGTGTTAACTACAGTATTGTGTGAAGCCGTATTAGGGACAGGTGCACTGGGACTTGAAATATGACACTGTTCCTGCATTTTCATGAAGGGAGTGCGGAAAAAACCTGGACAAATACTCAGGACAGCCTCTGATAGCGCCGGGATTCGAACATTCGATTTCTGGACATGCTACAGCTCCCCCGTCCTCGCTTGGGAGGTGAAGATTAATCTAGATCATGACTAGTCTGAAACAGCTGAAATAGATTGCACTTTCGAATAAGGTTTCGAGGAGCGAGTTGAAACTAAACTAAATTAAATCAACGCTTGGCACCCAGTTGTGTGGTGTCTGGTGGGTTGAGGAGCTGTCAGGAGCAAAGCGACGCTTGGAATATTGTGCTGCACGCCTCATCCCGCGCCGCGTGACGTAATTCCTGCCAGCGCAGCGGGGACTCAGCTATCATGCAGTATAGCCCAAGACTACAACGGGGAACTGCAATCCTGGAGATCGAAGGTTTGACACCCGGCACTGTCAGTGGTCACGCTGAGTGCGGTTACTCCAATTTCTCTACACTCCCTCAGGCTACATGCTGTGACGGTAACGTTATTTTAAGTCCCTGGGATTATTTCCTAGTGATACTCCCTAATAAAATAGGTTTCATTCAAATTTGACACTCATCGAAGTATACGACGCTGATGACTGAGATGCCCAAACCTCCTCAAATGAAATAACAACAGCAACCTTCCCGCGCAATGGCATTCTCATTCCGGATGTTTTTAATAATGGCAATGGCGTAACTTCCTTTAAGGTTCAGGAGGAATCTTGAACATAAAATCCATGTGTGTGGTGGATCTTTGTGATAACCTGTGTTACTATGGTAACTACTAGTATGTCTAATAGTGATATTATGATCTAGGATTGAAGATGGTGTTCCGGACTTGAAATAAGGTACCCTTTTGGCATTTGCCTAAATAGAGTGTGGAAAAACAGGGGAAGGACCAACCACACTCAGAGTGATCGCACCAAGATTCGAACTATATACGAGCAGTTGCCCAGTTCAGTCATTACAGAGCTTTAATAACTAATCAAAAATGGCTGTCAAGTTGAATATTTACGGTTTGGCAACACTCACGCCATCCAGAAAGGCTGAACTCAAAGGCTACTAGTGGGTTGTTTAGCAGCAGTATCTGGCTTCGCCCGGTGGATTTATTTATTTGTTTTATGGATGATAATAAATGCTACTGCTGAACTCACACATCAAACTTACAAACTACGGTAACAGAAAAAAAACAAGATGTTCAGTAAAGAACATATAGCCTACTTTCTCCTAAATGTATGAGTATAATTATAACTCTTTGTTTTTATCAAAGAGTATAATAGAATCATTTCTTGGTTGAAGACCTTAGAAACTATTTACCTCTACCAAACACCACAACCTCGAAAACAACTGCTACCATCATTGAAGAAAGAAAGAAAGAAAGAAAGAAAGAAAGAAAGAAAGAAAGAAAGAAAGAAAGAAAGAAAGATAAGAAGTATCTAAAGAATGTTATGGATCTGGAGACATATTCGACCGGACTGGCGGCGTGGCTCAGCGGTAACGTTCTCGCTTGCTGGACCGTATGTTTCAGGTTCGTATCCTGGCGCAGTCAGCTGGCATTTGAGGGTGCACAAATGCGAGGGAGCCGTGTTAGTAGAATTACTGGCACGTTAAAGATCCCCTTCGGGACAAAATTCTGGCACCCCGGCGTCTCTAAAAGCAACAGTAGTTAAAAGGGACGTAAAACCAATATCATTATAGTTATTATTATTATTATTATTATTATTATTATTATTATTATTATTACATAATCGGCCTGACGCGGGCAACATCCAACTTTGAGTTGAGGCATGTCTTTACACGTCTGGCTGCGTATGACTTTCACAACCCTAATTGAATTAACAAATCTTTCCATAACCCTACAGAGACGTGTGTATACCAACTATGTGGATATTTTCGATTGCTATTTGGCTGAAATAAAAGTATTAATTAATATCCTGAACTAGCACCAACGGTAGAGTTCAGATACTATGTGAAATCGTTTTGTTCTTTACTTCAATTAACATTTTCAAATAACGCACAATAGGCTGTTACAAACCCTTTAAAATAAAAAGTAAAATTGTATCGTAATATCATCTTGTCATTCTTCAAATTCGATGCGCATAGAATGCCAATGGTATAGTAATCAATGTAGCCCCCACGTAGACTAGTCGTGACATCTAGTGGTGAAATATCGAACAATATAATTCTAAGAGAGCGAGTGCATTCTAGCGGCCAGAAGAAGAAACTTTTCAATAAAATCTGGAAGTTAATAAGTAGGTCAGCGTGCAGTTACCTTTTTGGCAGCTAGATGTCTCGAGTAAATCTGCTGGCGAATTATGTTTTAATTAAAGATGTATTTTATACCATAATATGCACAATATAACGCTTCATTTTAAAACATCTGAGTCATTACAAAACAATAAACATATAACAGTTCAAGCAAAAAACCTAACTCTGATCGGGTTTGAACCATAGGCATTTGAGCGACAGGCTAACGCTCTACCACTGAGCTAATTGTGTCAACGAATATCGTTCTATATAAAGTGACGACTTACATAGAACTTGTTAGCAAATAATGATTTATACTAAACGATTTCATCACTGGAGTATATTATTTATATATAAAGCATTTCATACAACGTTTATTTATTTTGTATCAGTACGCTATATTGCATGCAATACTCAAATTAGTGAAAAATAAGTCAGGCACAAGATATCCGCTGCCATCTTGTCTTATTACTGAATCGGCTCAGCTTTTTAAAATCACGTCTGCACTATAGTATTACAAAATAAACTTTTAATTTCGAACGTGCCTCTTCCTTTAGAACAGTTAAAACGATTCTCGGCTCGATAATCGGAACTGGTGGGTCCCATGATATGGATTATAAAGTTTGCATAATTCGCACGGCCGCCATCCTGAAATGGTATGGCGGACGACCTTGTAGTTTGGTCACAAGACGCATCCTATACGAAGGTATGTTGTTACCGAATTTGGTAGAGATCGGATGATTTGGTTAGTCGTTATTTGATTTTACGTTTTGAACGTTTGAGTGGCCGCCATTCAGTTTGAGTAAAGATGGCGGCGATATAAAACATGACACTGAGGTGTCCTTTGCTAGTGCTACCTTTGTACCAAATTTCGTTCAATTCGCATTCACCGTGTTCGAATTGATAGGGGGGGGGGCAGACATTCAGAGTACACACACTCACACACACACAGACACACACACACACACACACACACACACACACACACACACACACAGACTCACACACACACACACACAGACTCACACACACACATACACACACACAGACAGACACACTTTTTTCGCCCTGTGTTGATCTCATAAGTCTACTTTCATTTTTTGCAAAAATCGAAAGTAGGCTAATATGTTAAAATATAACTAGTTGTGGTGGTTCCCTACACCACTGGAACCTACTACACCTAAATACTTCCGACACGGTTGGTTCTAGGGTCATAAAACGTAGTTTTAGGGTTCATTTATCTGTCTGTTATTTATATAAATCTACACCTTCTCAGCAAACTGGCCAACGTTAACTTCCAGTATTTTGTTTCTTGCGAGCCTTAATTTGAACCTTATTTGTACAAAGCTACAATATTTCACCGAACTGAGCCAAATTTCAAGTCTCGAGTTTTGTTTCATGCATTTCGAGGCTTAAAAGGAGCCTAGATTGGTCCTTCGGCAAATTAAGAGAAAAATAGTGCTATCCAAATTTCTAGCAGGCAGTGTAATCCGCATGGTTCCGAAAGGTAAGTACATAAAATTTGGTTCAGATCGGTGAACGGTATGGATTTGTATAAATAACAGAGGCCTAATATTTAGTTAACCAATGTGTTCTACAGTTATACATGATGATGATAACTGTTTTAAAGGGCCAAAATATTTTTTCACTACTTACCCCCCAGTCCAAAGGGGCCAGTCCAAAGGGACTCATCCACAAGGACTCGTCCACGAGGATCTGTCAACAAGGACCTGTCCACAAGGACCTGTCAACAAGGACTTGTCCACAAGGACCTGTCAACAAGGACTTGTCCACAAGGACTCGTCCACAAGGACCTGTCATCAATGACCTGTCAACAATGACCCGCCAACAATGACCGTCAACATTAATCCGTCCACAGGGATCCTCTTCCCCACCCTCTTACAGAAGCCATGAATGGGCATGCGTAAAAAACAAAAAACAAGCATGTTAATTCATAGTGGCTATCCTTCGTATACATGTCACTTGTGTAGAACAACGTTTCATTCCATTTTGGCATTCAAAATCTCACATGCTGCAATTGGAAAGAGAGGTTCTCTAAAAAATTACAATTTTACCCCCTAGTAGGGGTAGGTTTTATTTTGGGGTGGAGATATGTTGTCCATTGGAAAGGAGGTGTCAGTCCGAGTTCAATGACACCTCATATGTCAAAATCCGACCATGCGTTCGAGAGATATCGCGTCGCCGCCATCTTGTGAGGTGGGGAGGTGTAGGTGTATATAGAACTGTCACAAAACCACTACTCTGCTTGCTTCTCACCAAGGGGGACTGGGTTCGGGTGCTGGTTAACGCGTGTGAGATTTCCGTATTCCACGTAAAACTACAAGCCTAACTTTTCGTGAAAAATGGATTATCATGTTACCCTTCAGTCGTTCAGCACGTATTTTCCCAATCACTGGGTGGGTCACAATGTATGTAATATATGAAATATAAGTAAACAACACGGGTCAATTTTAGGATTATAACAGAGATAGGCTATATGTAATTTTTTCCAGTAGTGTTATTTAATAATTATTCATATATTTGTACCCCACCCAGTCATCGGGCAAATTCGTGTTGACCGACTGAAGAGTTACAACTGACGGTTTGTACAGGCAACACTGAAATAATGGCATCAAAACTATACATTTCAATGGTGACAGTTAAGTTGGTATTATCTTTAATTTACGATATAATCTATGTGCGATAAATCATGCACCACGAGTGCGACAAGGAGTCACACCTTGTAGATTCTGGTTGGTCGGTTGGAGGTAGCACTAGCAAAGGGCACCTCATATTCATGTTTAATATCCGTACACCACGTTGTATTTCAACAATGTACTACAACCAACATTCAGTTATACTCCTTGAAAAGGGGGAATCGATTTGTACACATACATGGCCGCTATATGCAAACTATTGGACTGATTACCTTGTAGCTTGGTCAAAGAACGCTTCTCACAGAAACGTATGATGTTGTAAAATTTGGTAAAGATCAGATGATTAGGTTGGTCGTAATTTGATTTAAGCTTTTAATATTTAGGTGGTTTCCGTCAAGATGTCGGCGATATAAAACATGACACTGAGGTACCGTTTGCTAGTGCTGTACCAAATTTCATTCAATTAAATTCCTGATCGCATTATTTACAGTTGCGCACACTATTACACTCACTACATAAACACACTTAAGCACACAGGAATGAAGATCCAGATATCCCAAGACCCTCAATATTGGAAGAACTGATTTCAATGGAGATACAAAAGTCACCGGTTGTTATTGGGAACTTAATCCACGAAATAGTACATTATGCAACGAGCCTATAATGACAATAATTAAGCCACGAGTATGTTTATAAAACGAGCCAAGCGAGTTTTATAATTTCCATACGTGTGTCTTAATTACCGTTCACTGTTTATGTTCGACGATGATTATAACTTTATTATATTTGCTAACATAAATATTCATAAATATCTGTCGAGATTTTGTCGGTTGAATTCTTCTTCTTGGGAATTGTGTGGGCTCAGCATTTGATCTCCACCCAATAACGAATCCCAAAGCTTTGAAACATTGTTTATCCTGAAGTAGCACCAACAGATAGCGCACAGGTACTATGCTGGATCATTTTGTTATTTTGGTCAAATAACAAACAAGTAGTTCCGTGAAGAACTATACAGCCTATTTTCATATATCCTACTTATGTTAACTGCCACTATCAACATACAAAATTTCAGTTTGATTGCTGTAATAGATTCGTAGATATTGAGAACCGATTAAAGATTTCGGATGGTCGCCATGTTGGATTTTATATATGTAGGTTCTAGAGTTATGTACTGTTACATGAAGATTATTGTGTACGTGTAGCATTCAAACTTCAATCGCATGATTAGGACACAAGAAGTAACAAGGAGATTTTAAAATTTCGCACAGCTGCCATCTTGTGGTTATGGAAACAATTGAAATAAATTAGATGTCAGTAGATTAACATTCGTATAAGGATTTACTGCACCAAGTTTCACTGCTCTCGGATGGTTAAATTACGAGAAACGTCCATTTAAATATTTATATTTCGCGTCGCCGCCATGTTGTATTTGTGATCACCAGGTTATTTAAAGTCCTATAGGTGAACTTAAGTTCATAGCCCCTATGAACATAAAAAATCAGTTTGATTGCTGTAATAGATTCGTAGATATTCAGAGCCGTCTAAATATTTCAGGTGGTCGCCATGTTGGATTGTTAAATGTATAGGCCATAGAGTCATGTACCATTAAAGGAAAATTATTGCGTAGGTTCATTATTCAAACTTTCAGTTCGATCGCATAATTACGACACAAGAAATAAAAACTTAATTTTAAAATTCGCACAGCTGCCATCTTGAGGTTATGTAAACAATTGAACTAACTTAGATACAAGCGCATTACAATGTGTATAAACATTTCCTATACCAGATTTCATTGCGTTTGGAACATTAAATCGCAAGAAAGGTCTATTTAAAATTTTCAAATTTGCTTGGCCGCCATGTTCGTTTTGTAGTTAACCAGTTTTGGAAAGTCTTATAGATGAACTTCCTGTAGTGCTCTTTATCTCCGCACAAAACTTCAGGGTGATGCCGCTAATAGTTTCAGCGATATAGAATGCTGATAAAATATTTCGCGCATCCGCCATCTTGTAGTTTTGTAAACAATTGAACGAAGTTAGATGTCGGTACATTATAATGTGAATAAACATATACTGTACCAAGTTTTATTGCGTTTGGTTGGTTAAATCGCGAGAAACGTCTATTTAAAAGTCACAAATTCGCGTGGCTGCCATGTGGGTTTTGTAGTTACCAGGTTTTTGAAGGTCTCTTAGGTGAACGTCTAGTGGTCCCTTTATCACCGTACAAAATGTCAGGGTGATATCTGTAATAGTTTCGGAGATACTGAATGCTGGTGAAATAATTCGCACAGCCGCCATGTTGGATTGGTGAGACACAATAAAATTTGAAGGAAACGGTCGAGGTAGGCCAGAATGGGGCTAGGATCTTACCGAGTTTCATTGAAATCGCTCCAGCCGTTCTAAAATTATTAGGGGGGACACACACACGAATCACACACACACAAACGCACACACAATCACACGGACAAAAGGTGATGTCTTAAGCCTATTTTTTGTAAAATGAAAATAGGCTAAAAATAGGCTGTTACAAACGCTTTAAAATTATAATGTATCGTATTATCAACTAGTTATTCTTCAAATTCGATGCGTATATAATGTTAACGGAAGGCAAATCGATCAAATCAATTGAGTCCCAATAGAACAGTTTTGCCATCTGGCGGAAACGTTTCGCGGAAGAAATCCATTTACTGAACAGAGCTGGATTATAATTTCCGTGGAACTAATGTCGTATGCCTGCTTCTTCCATGACGTTCTGATGTGGTTATGTCAACAACAGCAATCACTAAAATTGTCTGCGAAATCTTACGAATGTGTAGACATTGGAGTTGCGGATATTCAGGTACAGTGCTATTTCTTTTGCAATATTGCCCAGTTTGTTTATGCATTGTAACTACAATGGTTGATCCATTATAGGCCACATTGTCAACTTTCAAATCATGTGATTCATGTCCGACATGTTGGATTTTGAGTGCAAGTTAGAAGTATCCTTACATAATTGGTCAATGAATGAAAATATTGAGCTCTGATTGGTTGGAACAGCTGTGTTATAATTAAAAGTAGTACATCAATGACTCCCATTATGATACAGTTTTCTGACATATAATATTATTACATATCGACATCGTCGAACATAAAGAAAAACAAGTAGTTCCGTGAAGAACTATACAGCCTATTTTCATATATATTGAAAATAGGCTAATAACAGATTAAAATAGGTTGAGCTCTTCAGAATTTAATATTGTTGTTATTGTTTCACTTGAAGTCTTGGACGTCGTGGTCATTTATCGCCGTGCACTTGGGTGTGCATAAGTTATATATAAATACAAAAGTCTGATAACCTGTGCAATTGTGGTGACTCAAGTAGTGTGTCTATTTTTAATTCAGATGAGGATTGAAAGAAGGCGCCCGTGGCCTTTAGTTAGGAATCATTCCGGTATTTGCCTGGAAACCATGGGAAATCACTTCTCAGAAGGCTGAGGTAGGAATCGAACCCGAACCACAAGAGCGACAGCAAAGAATGATATCCACTACACCATTGTAACGCTTTGAAATAACTCAGGTATCATTAAACTGATATGCTAGAGTCGAATAATTCCGTCGATCTTTGTTGCCATGTCTGATCGATTATGTTCTGTTATATTCCAAGTGAAAGCTGTGTTCTTCCTTGTGGAGCTACTTGTATCAGCACTGGCTGCTTGTTGCTGGGTGCGCTATTTATGTGTGGACGTACAATCGAATGAAGAGCACTTCCTGGCAGGGTCCGGGTTTGTTTCCGGTCAATTAGCTAGCGGAACTGCGCCTCACACCGCCCGGCAAATGGCGAGCTAATGAGTCTCTCCTCGCCGCTATGCAACACGCTACACAACAAGTCTCCTTTCTTGCCCTGGTCCATCGTGAGGAATTTCTACGTCAAAATACAGAGTTGAAATGAAAATCCACAGCCTGCTTCCAGTCTCCGACCGGGTCAGGAATGGAATGAATGAAGCTCCCAACTAGCGGCGAGGATATGAACTGTTCCGGCTGCCGAGGCCTGACGCACTCCTCTGGGGCAATGATTAAATGAATGACAGATGAAATGAAATGATAGTGGAGAGTGTTGCTGGAATGAAATTTTGACAGGGAAAACCGGAGTACCCGGAGAAAAACCTGTCTGCCTCCGTTTTGTCCAGCACAGATCTCACATGGAGTGACCGGGATTTGAACCACGGATCCCGCGGTGAGAGGCCGGCGTGCTGCCGCCTAAGCCACGGAGGCTTAACGTCAAAATACAGAGTTATTATTGTAAATTAATTTTTAGCCTATTTTGATTTATTAAAAAAGAAACAATAGACTTATGAGATCACCTTTTGTCCGTTTGTATGTGCCCCCCCCCCTCTAATAGAATTTAAACGGCTGGAGCGATTTGAATGAAACTCGGTAAGATCATAGTACAACTTTGGCCAATCCCGACCGTGCACATCAAATTTTAATACGTCTCCCCAATCCAACATGGCGGATTTGCGAAACATTTCATCGTTATTCTATATCTACGAAACTATTACTGATATCACGCTGAAATTTTGTACGGTGATAAAGGGTACTTCTAGGAGTACACCAATGTGACTTTCAGAAACCTGTTAACTACAAAACGAACATGGCGTCCAGGCGAATTTGAAACATTTAAAAATACTTTTCTCGTGATTTAACCATCCAAACGCAGTGAAACTTGGTACAGCAAATGTTTATACACATTGCAATGCACCGACATATAATACAGTTCAATTGTTTACATAACCTCAAGATGGAGGCTGTATGTTTAGGAGTTCTCCTGAGCGCATACGCAATTTGCTTGCCAGTGTTGGCCAAATGGCAGTGTATCTTATAGGGGAGCTTTCTCTCCTATCTACGAGTCGGCGGGACTCTCGATCGGCGATGTGATTTCAAAAGCTTGTCAACACACCCACACATGGGCGACTGTTGCCGTAATGGCGTCTCAGCCTTGCCAATAGATGCAGGTATTGAACCCTTTACCCTATGTTGGTTAAATGATTCTACTTTTTATTCCTTCAATTAATAAATATTTCAACCAGCATCATGAAAGTAGCCAGACAGTGATGAGGAAATCTCAAGCATTTGTTGGAGACAGTAGGGACATACCTGCAACAGTTTAACAAAAGGCTAAGTACTTGAGCTATGAAAAGAAATAGCTTAGCCATGTATCATAAGGACAGGTGTGGCTACCTCAATTTTAGAAGCGACGCGCGGTGAGACATGGTTCTGGTATGTTCATTGTGTTATTCGCGCCTAGAAGAAATATGATGCAGTAACGTGAATGGCTGATGAAGAAAATAGACATTCCCAAGACGCCAAGATCTACTAGAAACCGCCAAAATTACAGAAAATGGAGAACCAATGAGAAGAGAATGCCTACTTGCGCGCCAACTCCGGCTGGGGTACGCGGTGGCTAGTATTCACGCGGGAAATCGCCTAGACAAAATCTCTACGATCGATTCTAGGATTAATGGGCATATTCTTGACCTGTGCAATATTACGAGTTCAGTGATATTTATTTCATTCCTGTACCACAATTATTTCGATAAATTTTTACATAAAATCCCCCTCCATCTGACCCAAGGGCCAGTTCATTTATAAGTATGTCGAAGAGCCAAGACATTGACTTTTATTCCGTGTGTTGAGGACACATGACTTTTATTCTGTGCGTCTACGGACGTAGACTGATTTTGATTCTGTTCGTCTGAAGAGATAGACTTGTATTTTATGTGTCGAGGAACACAAGATATTCATTGTAAAGTGTTAAATTCAGTGATAGATAGTCATAGTACTATAGTTATAGGGACAGTAGCGTCGATAATTCGCCAACGAACAGTGACAGGGAATTTAGTACCTGAACAAGCGAATTTAGTAGTCAAACATAAAGTGTATAATAACCTAATTTTTGTATCAGCGCAAGGATGACATCGATGAATGCAGAGGAAGTTTGGAATTCTCAACAGTCCGTCCAGATGGCTGCTATGAGATAAAGAACCATCCAGTTGGGGAATGGCGTCTGATGTTCTTTGACGGGTGACTACAAAAAGAGATGAGTACCTAATAATATTTTATTATTTGTTAAATTAACGTATGGTTTATGGGACATATTTTTTGTAAATACTTTGCTTGTGTGATTAATGTAGTATATTTTGTTTTGATCTGACACACTTTTGTTTGGAAGCAGCTCGCACAATTGTAGTTAATGGAAAGTTCTTTTCTTTGTGTTGTGTTAACTAACGTATCTATGTGAACGGCCGTGTTCGCCTATGTTACGAAGTGCGGTTAAAAACGTCTCTCGGAGATATGTCGTGTTTCAGAAGTAGGACTGAATTAATATAATTATATAGTAGATTGGAGGGTAATTAAATTTTGTTGAGATTTATTATTGATCAGATTCAGTGTGATTATTGCCTTTGGAGCAATGTAGTTTGTGACGAAGAGTATTCAGCTCTATCGTAAGTTTTAAATATTGTGTTAAATGTTTGCGAGCTCTAATTCAGCAGACCCATGT
The DNA here is from genome assembly GCA_946902985.2 of Meconema thalassinum. NCBI lineage: Eukaryota > Metazoa > Arthropoda > Insecta > Orthoptera > Tettigoniidae > Meconema > Meconema thalassinum. The sequence continues at coordinate 731,668,262 of OX336388.2, forward strand.
GAAAGGCGTTATGTCAGTCCCAGATGTGTGTATTGTGAGTATATATTTTATGGTATTACAAGCGGGAACTTCAGCAGAGACTGATTTCTGTCAGCTTGGTACCAGATTCATATTGTATCCTTGCGAGGACAATTATGGATATGTGATTATTGTCTGACCATATGTTGAGTTGGAGAAGATGTTAGCTGCTGTTGATTCCTTGAGATAACAGTCCAGCTGGTCGGCTATTTATATACACTGGAAGGGGGACATGACTGATATGTGGAAAGGGTGAGTTGTGGTCACAAGGGCTGGCTGAGTTTCGCAAGCAAGCTCATTAAAGTGGAGTGCACGTCTGGCTCCCAATTACTTGAAAATAAATATAAATGTGAGAAACTGATCAATGGTAAAATTGTTTAAATAAATGGGAGTTGCCTACGAAACACGATAACCTTCGAAGCGTTTCATTAACATGCAAATTTTGTTAATATAAAGTAATCTTAACCACTCAGGTTGTTTGTTGTTGTTGGTTTATTCTATGTTTATTTTCCATGTCAGTGACCCGTGAGTCACGTGCGGCGCTGTGTTTCCTTGTTGTTGAGTATCTGGCCATTGTGGCAGCTCATTTGGTTAAGTGTGTCACCACACTAATAAGGGTCTCAGAGAGATGCCTGTAAATAGTAGAGTTGTAATATGTGTGTCAGAGTTAGATTTAAGGATTTTTATTAATGTTATGCCCATATCCATAAAAGTTAATTTACGAGATGATTGTTCGTGAGCACCGTGGCTGTTAACCCGTTGTGAACGAACGATCATCCAAGTACTCATTTCTCGTAGATAGTCACCACGCGAACATAAATTCACATGCAAGATAGTGGAACTTGGATCCACATTTTATTAGAAAAGGGGAGATCCATCTGACTCCTCAAAGTGATAAATATTCCTGTCAGGGGAAAATTCAGGGAGGATTTTGTTTATTATTGTTTATTTTATTCTTTTATGCACAAATTAGTTATTAAATCTTGTTATTATCTTAAGTTTTGTCTCCTTTGTTTCTTAATTATAGTTTTTATCCTATAACCCTTGCCTCAGAAAAGCACGTAGTTTGGCGGACGTAAACACCACACTATGAACTGAACGCGACCCCTTGATCTAAGATTCTTGCATAAAACACTGCTATTCTGAAGGGTTCATAGGTGAAAACTGGCGGCCAACGGTGGGGCTATTCACTGTGGTGTAACGGGGAGATTACACATGTCAATAGTGGCGTATTTGAGTAAAACTGGCATGCCGCAAGTGCAGGCAGATATGACAGCATTTAATCACCGGGAAGTGATATTTTATTAAAAGTAGTTGAGGCGAAGTGGATACCGCCAAATGTGTGAAAGATAAATTAAAATCAGGAGTTTGCAAAGCAAAATACGGTTCACGTTGTTGTCTTTTAAATTAAAGTAAAATTAAGATGTGATACCGGGCGCCCAATGATAAAGTTAAAACTAGATTTGTTTAGAAAGTCAAACTCATGGAAATATTAGGAGGCTGTAGCCTAAAATGACAATTAATACTTTGTTAATTAGTCAGTGTTAATATCAGATCAGGATAACTGTTTAATGACTAAATATGTGCTTGGGGTTAAAATTAAATTGAGTAAAACTAGAACTACTCAGTGATGCAATCAACTAATGGGATTAAAGGTAAAAATAAATGAAATGAGTAGGATAAAGAAATTAAATGTGCATTGAATTTATGTGCGTGTCAAAGGGCATTGGCGTATGCCATTTCCCATATGTCTCATATATATTGTAAAACATGGCAACGGTGGCGCAGATCCAGGAGATCATTGAAAGTGCAGCAAGGAGAACGCAGGAATTATTGGATACTAAACTAGGAGAACAGAGTCAATCTATAAACACTAGTATGTTAGAGCAAAGTGAAGCGTTGAATACAAAATTATCTGAACAAATAAACACTAGTATGTTAGAGCAAAGTGAAGCGTTGATTACAAAATTATCTGAACAAATAAACACTAGTATGTTAGAGCAAAGTGAAGCGTTGAATACAAAATTATCTGAACAAATAAACACTAGTATGTTGGAGCAAAGTGAATCGCTAAATACGAAAATGTCAGAACAAAGTGAATCGCTAAATACGAAAATGTCAGAACAAAGTAAAGCGCTAAATACTAAACTGTTAGAACAAAGTGAATCATTGCGGACACAGTTAAATAACAGTAGAATTGAACAAAATGAATATCAGGCGGAACAAACTAGGTTATTAAAGAGTGAAATTAATGACACTATAAATTCACAGTTAGAGGCGCAAAATAATAAAAACACGAACCAATTAGCTTCGTTAACCGCAGAGATGAAAGAGCACACAAACCAACAGATGATATTACTGGCCCTTGATGTAAGCAAAAATAATGAGAAACAATTAGAGCAGATTGAAAAAATGGAGATAATTTTTGATAAAAAACTTAGCATTCTCGATGAAACGGTGTTAGCTAAATTAGAGCAGATTGAAATAGCATGCACAATGAATACAAGCGAGGTCAAAATAGCTCAAGATAAGTTGGAAGGACGATTTAAGGAGATGGAGAAAAGTGGCAGGGTCATTCAACAACAAATATCAGCAGTAGATGAGAACATATCAGGCATAATTAAAGATATGGACCGGCTCGAGATAAAATCAGCGGAACAGTGGAAAAGCCTAGAAACGGAACAAGAACAATTTAAGAGCACATTAGACGAAAGGCTAAGCCAGATAGAAAATAATCAGGATGAAAATAAGAGCCAGATTGAAGAAAAAATAAGCACGATTAAAGAACAGATCAGGAAAGATTGGAAGAAAATGAATATTGATTCTAAAGAGGAAAGATCCACTATTATTAAAACAGTAGGCGAAAACCACACGCGTATTCAAGCTTTGGAGCAAGAGGTAAAAAATAGACTTAAAGAGCAGACAGACAGGATCATAAAAGCCGAACTCCGCTCATTAGAACAATCATCTATATTTAAAACGGGAGCGTTGAAAGACAAGCCGGATGACTCACATAGTTCCCAACCCAGCATAGCAGGAAGTCAGACTCAAGCAGAGAGCCCATTAACAACAAACACGGAAGGATTTCGTAAGAACGTAGATAGGAGCTCTACACCACAGGACGGTCATCAGCCCACACAACTTATTCAAGTAATTCGCTCAAATGACTACAAACCGCAGAAATACACCGAAAATTCAGGGGTAACACCTAAGGCCTTTATCAAAGAGATTGAAGACCATTTCAATGACACTGGGGTACCTGAAGCACGTAGATTGAGAATGATGGAGAGATTTTTATCAGGAAATGTTCTCACCTGGTTTTTAAGTTTCAAATATACATTTGGAACCATGTCAGACTTTAATTTAGCGTTTCTGCGCAAATACTGGTCTCCCGCCATACAACAGAGTTTAAGAATGGAGCTTTACTCTAGAAAATACCAAACTACCCAGCAGACGAAATACTCAGATTTCTTTAACATGCAAATGCTAAAATTTCGCGACCTAGATTACCCATTAAACGAAGCAGATTTGGTGATGACAATAGCAAGGCAAATGCCAGTTAATGTACAGCAAGTACTAGTCGCAGCAAACGTCAGTACGGCCCTACATGCAGAGCAGATATTACGGCAAATAGATGAGACCACATCTCATAGTCATTTTAGAGGAGGAAGACAACTGGAATTAGTCAACACTACAGAGGTCGTAAAAGCAAAACAGGGAAGTACTAAAACGCAGGGTACTAATACAAGCACCTCCACACCTAGGCGAAACCAGGAAGAAGGGGAAAACAGACCATATCAGCGTAACGAAAATCACTACAACAATAGATACCAGGGCAACAATAGATACCAACAGAGAGGATATCAACAATGGCGTGATAATCGAAGGAATGACAGGCCTTATGGAAGATACGGTGATTACAATGCCAATCAAAGATGGAGAGGAAGGAGAGATCAAAATCAAGGAGATCAACGTAACTATCGAGATGACTGGGATGATAGGCACGCTCAATCACAAAATTACTTAGAGGAGTTACAAGCTAATCAAGGTGGAGAACTAGGAAGATGGGAAAAGGCCATTGGGAACAGAAAGAACCCAGATACACATACTGAGGAAGCTGGAAGTCTACTGAGACAAGAGGAATATCAAGGACATGAGCGACAGAAGGATGATGGGAGTCGAAATGGAGCTAAAAAAAATGTTAATTTTGGATCAAGGAGACAGTCTCCAAACACAACAGTCGGAAGTTGAAGATGGATGGATAGTAGCGAACATACAAGAATGGATTGCTTTACCAGAAGACTGCCTGGAGGAGACGGTGAAACCACGGAACGATGAAATTAGGCAATTACCCATTATTTACGCAAGGATTGGTGAAATTAATATAAGATGTTTATTGGATACAGGGTCACAGATCAGTCTAGTATCGGAGGCCTTGGTTCGAGAGTTGGGACGGACTCAGAATATTCCTGTAATTCCGGTACCACAGCTCAAAGTGAGGGGTGTTATTCCTGAACGCACCGTCACTTGTAAACGTCAGGCATACTTAGAGCTGAACATATTGGAACATACTTTTGGGCAAACATTTATTATCATGGCAAAGATGAATTTCAATATAATTCTTGGTGCAAATTTCATTTGTGACTATCAAGCAGTGATAGATTTGCACAAGAATACAGTCAGTTTTAGAGAATATGACCAGCTGAAAAACGTGGGATTGCATATGGATGAAATCACTACCGGAAGAGATGTAAATTCTTGGGCATTGGAAGCAATATCAGAAGAGACGGAAGAGGAGGTACGAAAGGCAGAAGATAACATCATAGAAAGGGCTGTTGTGGAACTAGATGAGGAGATAGAATCCCAGGAGATATGGTCTTTATTAACAGAAGGAGATAACAGCGATGCACAATTTGAAGAGTTACTACAGGAGCGGCTCAATGACATTCAACTTGGGGGTGAACACAGAAAACAGTTGGAAGAGATTTTAAGGAAGCACAAAACAGTATTTGATACAGTACCTGGGAAAATTTTAAATTTCAAGTACTCTATGCAAGTCGAGGACTGGTCACCTTTCAAAAGCAGATTGTACCCAATTCCTGAAAAATATCGTGGTCAAGTTAAAATCATTATAGATGAGATGTTAGAAGCTGGAGTGATAAGGAAGACACCTACACCTTATCTAAATGCGATTTTGGCAGTCACAAAACCAAATGGATCTATTAGACTTTGTTTAGATGCCAGAAATCTCAACATGAGACTCATTTTTCCTGAGTATGACAGAGCGCCAATTATCAGAGACGTATTAAAAGGTTTTAAAAACAAGAGCATTTATTCATCAGTCGATCTGACGAGCTCGTTCCACCATCTTGAGTTGGATGAGAAGTCACAGCTTTTAACTGGCTTCTTATTCGATAACCAGACATATTGTTTCGTCAGAATGCCTTTTGGAGTCAAAACAGCGGGCTGTGCTTTAATCCGAGCACTGGACCGGAACCTAACCGAGGAAGTAAAGGAGATGACGGTGCGATACATTGACGATATTCTGTTGGCATCCGACAACATTGAAACTCACATGGAAAATTTAGATAAAGTATTGGGCAACTTGAAAGCATCGAATTTTAAAGTGAACCTGAAGAAATCGCATTTTTTCAAGAGCGAGATCTTATATTTGGGTCACGTCATTGACAAGGAGGGAGTGAAGCCTAACCCAGCTAAGATGGAAGCGATAAAGAATTTCCCAACACCAACGAGAGTCAAGCACATTCGGGCTTTCTTAGGCGTAACGGGATTCTTTAAAGAACACTGTCCAGGTTATACGGAGACTGTAGCTCCAATGCAAGAAATGTTAAAGAAAAATAACAAATGGTCATGGAACGCGGAATGTGAGAAGGCATTCCAAGCAACAAAACAGCTATTGGAAAACTGCATTAAATTAGACTATCCAGATTTCAAGCACAAATTTATAATCCAAGCGGATGCTTCACTAATTGGGATAGGTGCTATGCTCTACCAAGAAGATCCAGCTAACCTGCAGCACAAAACATATTTGGCATTTGTCAGCCGGAAATTGCGTAAGCACGAGCGAAATTATACTGTAACCGAGCTAGAATTGTTGGCCATCCTTCATGCGCTCCAACAATGGAAACGAATAATCTATGGTTACCCTATTGTTGTCAGAACTGACCATAAGGCATTAACATTCTTGTTTAAGACGTCTATGGCAAGCGAACGTGTGACACGTTGGTCTATATACATTCAGCAGTTCAGCATTGAAATTGAACATTGTCCAGGGAAGATGAACGTGATACCGGATGCACTCAGCAGGAACCCAGAGCCTGATAATGAAGAAACAGCGATGGTACAACACTTGGAGTTAACACCGAAGGACCGGGAATTCTTGGAGGAGTTACGTGAGATACAGCGAGAACAGGAAGCGGAACCATGGATGATGCTATTAATTAAATACTTCAAAAAGCAACTACCTACAGGAACACCTGCATTTCGAGAAGCGAAAGCCAAAGAAGGAAGATATTTTTATGTCAACAATTTGCTGCACAAATGGGTAGATAATGACCACACCAAGTTACGCATATTAGTACCTGCATCGTTACAACGAGGATTGACATGGCATACGCACGAAAGTTACGGTCACGTGGGCTTAGACAAGTGCGAAGCGACAATAGGAGAGACATTTACATGGCCACGTATGAGAACAACAATATGTGACGTCATTACAACTTGTGACCCGTGTCAGAGAACAAAGCCAAATAATTATTTACTGAGGCAATATCCTAGACCATTGCTACCTCAGAAACCATGTGAGCTGCTGGCGATGGACTGTCTTGGTCCAATTCCGAAGGGAAGGTGAGGTTGCCGTCATTTGCTAGTGTGCATTGATGTATTTTCTAAGTTTGTAGTACTATGCCCTATTCAGAAAACAACATCGAAGCAGGTACTCAGTCGCATTCGTAATAGAGTTATTCCAACCCTTGGAAAACCAGAGTTTATATTATCAGATCACGGCAGTTATTTCACAAGCGCCGAATTCAAGAAAGGAATGGAAGACATGGGTATAAAACATGTTTTAAGCAGTATCCGACATGCCCAAGCTAATCCAAGCGAGAGAGTAATTAAATGTGTAACTGCATAATTGAGGATCTTCATTCCGAACGAACACCACAAATGGGTCGATAAAATTAAGGACGTAGAGACATGCATGAATTCTACCAGGCACGAGTCAACAGGACAAATCCCTATGGTCCTACACAAGAACGAGTATCCAGTAAGAACGGGGAAAAGCATCATTAACTGTCCACAAGATCCCATGATAGCACCAGACTTGAGAATTGAAAGAACGAGAGAATACATGAGGAAACAAGCAGACCGCAGATTACGGCGAGTAAGAAATAAGAGGTTCCACGGTGATCTTGAAGTCAACCAGCTCGTTTTGGTGAAACGACCTGCTACATCGGACCCAGAAAAGAAAATCTTTAGTAAATTCTGCGAGAAATTCATAGGACCCTATTCTATCGTAAGAAACCTTGGAAATAATGCTTACAGAATGAAAGAATTGAGCACAGGAACAATGTCAGTTTACAACGCTGCCAACCTAAAGAAATATCGTCGAAGTGAACCATGGTAGCGCCGAAATAATGACGCTGTTTGAATATACGGACGTCCTACTATCAACAAAGTCAACGGGGAGCAGTTGAGTACGGCACGTGATGAAGGAGGAAGTAGACTTGTTGTTGACAAACATTAACGAGGCGAGCGAGGTGTTGCCGCAGGCAGCAGAGCGTCACGCAAGATTGAAAGGGGAGAGACAAGCAGGAAATGAAAACGAGTAAATGCCATTGAAGACAGGAGCGCCTAGACCAAGTAAGAAAAAGGGGTGATTCTGGAAATAAAACAAATTGGCCTACGGAAGTATTGTAAAATTGTCGACTTTATTCCTAAGTTCGAAATTTTGTGAGTGGGAGAGTTGTGAACCCTTTACCCTATGTTGGTTAAATGATTCTACTTTTTATTTCTTCAATTAATAAATATTTCAACCAGCATCATGAAAGTAGCCAGACAGTGATGAGGAAATCTCAAGCATTTGTTGGAGACAGTAGGGACATACCTGCAACAGTTTAACAAAAGGCTAAGTACTTGAGCTATGAAAAGAAATAGCTTAGCGATGTATCATAAGGACAGGTGTGGCTACCTCAATTTTAGAAGCGACGCGCGGTGAGACATGGTTCTGGTATGTTCATTGTGTTATTCGCGCCTAGAAGAAATATGATGCAGTAACGTGAATGGCTGATGAAGAAAATAGACACTCCCAAGACGCCAAGATCTACTAGAAACCGCCAAAATTACAGAAAATGGAGAACCAATGAGAAGAGAATGCCTACTTGCGCGCCAACTCCGGCTGGGGTACGCGGTGGCTAGTATTCACGCGGGAAATCGCCTAGACAAAATCTCTACGATCGATTCTAGGATTAATGGGCATATTCTTGACCTGTGCAATATTACGAGTTCAGTGATATTTATTTCATTCCTGTACCACAATTATTTCGATAAATTTTTACATAAAATCCCTCTCCATCTGACCCAAGGGCCAGTTCATTTATAAGTGTGTCGAAGAGCCAAGACATTGACTTTTATTCCGTGTGTTGAGGACACATGACTTTTATTCTGTGCGTCTACGGACGTAGACTGATTTTGATTCTGTTCGTCTGAAGAGATAGACTTGTATTTTATGTGTCGAGGAACACAAGATATTCATTGTAAAGTGTTAAATTCAGTGATAGATAGTCATAGTACTATAGTTATAGGGACAGTAGCGTCGATAATTCGCCAACGAACAGTGACAGGGAATTTAGTACCTGAACAAGCGAATTTAGTAGTCAAACATAAAGTGTATAATAACCTAATTTTTGTATCAGCGCAAGGATGACATCGATGAATGCAGAGGAAGTTTGGAATTCTCAACAGTCCGTCCAGATGGCTGCTATGAGATAAAGAACCATCCAGTTGGGGAATGGCGTCTGATGTTCTTTGACGGGTGACTACAAAAAGAGATGAGTACCTAATAATATTTTATTATTTGTTAAATTAACGTATGGTTTATGGGACATATTTTTTGTAAATACTTTGCTTGTGTGATTAATGTAGTATATTTTGTTTTGATCTGACACACTTTTGTTTGGAAGCAGCTCGCACAATTGTAGTTAATGGAAAGTTCTTTTCTTTGTGTTGTGTTAACTAACGTATCTATGTGAACGGCCGTGTTCGCCTGTGTTACGAAGTGCGGTTAAAACGTCTCTCGGAGATATGTCGTGTTTCAGAAGTAGGACTGAATTAATATAATTATATAGTAGATTGGAGGGTAATTAAATTTTGTTGAGATTTATTATTGATCAGATTCAGTGTGATTATTGCCTTTGGAGCAATGTAGTTTGTGACGAAGAGTATTCAGCTCAATCGTAAGTTTTAAATATTGTGTTAAATGTTTGCGAGCTCTAATTCAGCAGACCCATGTGAAAGGCGTTATGTCAGTCCCAGATGTGTGTATTGTGAGTATATATTTTATGGTATTACAAGCGGGAACTTCAGCAGAGACTGATTTCTGTCAGCTTGGTACCAGATTCATATTGTATCCTTGCGAGGACAATTATGGATATGTGATTATTGTCTGACCATATGTTGAGTTGGAGAAGATGTTAGCTGCTGTTGATTCCTTGAGATAACAGTCCAGCTGGTCGGCTATTTATATACACTGGAAGGGGGACATGACTGGTATGTGGAAAGGGTGAGTTGTGGTCACAAGGGCTGGCTGAGTTTCGCAAGCAAGCTCATTAAAGTGGAGTGCACGTCTGGCTCCCAATTACTTGAAAATAAATATAAATGTGAGAAACTGATCAATGGTAAAATTGTTTAAATAAATGGGAGTTGCCTACGAAACACGATAACCTTCGAAGCGTTTCATTAACATGCAAATTTTGTTAATATAAAGTAATCTTAACCACTCAGGTTGTTTGTTGTTGTTGGTTTATTCTATGTTTATTTTCCATGTCAGTGACCCGTGAGTCACGTGCGGCGCTGTGTTTCCTTGTTGTTGAGTATCTGGCCATTGTGGCAGCTCATTTGGTTAAGTGTGTCACCACACTAATAAGGGTCTCAGAGAGATGCCTGTAAATAGTAGAGTTGTAATATGTGTGTCAGAGTTAGATTTAAGGATTTTTATTAATGTTATGCCCATATCCATAAAAGTTAATTTACGAGATGATTGTTCGTGAGCACCGTGGCTGTTAACCCGTTGTGAACGAACGATCATCCAAGTACTCATTTCTCGTAGATAGTCACCACGCGAACATAAATTCACATGCAAGATAGTGGAACTTGGATCCACATTTTATTAGAAAAGGGGAGATCCATCTGACTCCTCAAAGTGATAAATATTTCTGTCAGGGGAAAATTCAGGGAGGATTTTGTTTATTATTGTTTATTTTATTCTTTTATGCACAAATTAGTTATTAAATCTTGTTATTATCTTACGTTTTGTCTCCTTTGTTTCTTAATTATAGTTTTTATCCTATAACCCTTGCCTCAGAAAAGCACGTAGTTTGGCGGACGTAAACACCACACTATGAACTGAACGCGACCCCTTGATCTAAGATTCTTGCATAAAACACTGCTATTCTGAAGGGTTCAGTATACAGCTCGCCTGCTCGGAATGCCGACCGCAGCTCTGCAACGGCGTAATATCACAACGGGTTTTACTTAAAAGACACGCCCCGTATGTACTTATTATTATTGTTATTATTATTATTATTATTATTGTGATTCATGTGTAATGTCATACGCTACATAAATAAATAAAACGGTTATCTGATAAAGCAAGTGTATTATATAGCTCACGAATATATACGCTTGCAATATGTATAAACGTTTTTTGACCAGTGTTTATTTGAAGATAGTTCGTTACCATCTAATACATGACTACTATGTCACAAATGCCCTAAATGATTCAACAACAACAACAACTACTACTACAACAATAACAACAACAACTAAATTTAATATCTCAACACAGTCGTTTCATTTGAGTTTTATTTTAGGTCATCTGCCCAATCTAAAAAAAATCTTCGGTATTATGATATCTGAGCCGTTATATTGATAAATTATTTACCACCATCGAATTCGTATGGAATAATCAAATTATTAAATCAAACGTGTTTCGCCCGCCTTGTTACGTAGTGGCTAGCATTCTTGGCTGTCACAGTGGAGGCCCGGGTTTGATTCCCAGCTCTGACAAGGAAATGTAACTCTGGTCTGAGGGCTGAGACGGGGTACATTCAACCTCGTTAGGCACAAATGAGAAAAGGTGGATTCGATTCCCACCTCAGCCATCCTGAAAGCAGTTTTCCGTGGTTTCACACTTATACTCCAGGCAGAACCGAGAAGAGCTAAGTTCGATTTCCACCTCAGTCAACCTGGAAATGACTTTCCAATTATTTCCACTCTTCTCCAGGCAAATGCTAGGATGGCTCATAAATTAAGGTGGTTGGTTGGTTCCTCAGTTTAGGGGCTGCGACAACGCGGTCAAGTATCCCCGTGTACTTTGGGTGTGTGTAGAATCTGTCTGATAACCGGTGTTAATTGTGATGGCTGTATTAGTGTGTGTATCTGTTTTTTAATTCAAGTAAGGACTGCAACTTTGAATTTTTCAAATAGTTCCTACTTTTGCCACCAAACGCCACCGTCAAAGACTACTAGGCCTAGTTCAGAACTTAGCTACTAGACGCCACTGCAGTCGACTCTTGGCAACGAACGTAGAAACCTAAGAGCGTTGTTTACATTCCTAATCTATACAATTTAGCTTCACACAGGTGTAATTCGTGGAAGGTTCTTTAACATGCCATAAATCTATGACATGGGACCGCCGGCTTAACTTCTCCTCCGAAGGAAGGCATACTGAGGGATTTTTAACGCTCTTAAAAATCCGACGGCTTCGGCCGTGTTTGAACCGGTGATCTTGGGCATAAGAAGCTCAGCATGCTACCGACTACGCCACCGAAGCCGCCCATAAATTAAGGACACGGCCGCTTCCTACTCAAACCTTATCTGAATTACAACTACACACACTAATGCAGCCATTACAATAACTCAGGCTATCAGACAAATTCCACACACACCCAAGTACCCAGAGCTACATGCTCACGATGTCACAAAATGAATCAACAACAACTTAAACGTATAGTGTGAAGTATTCAACCCGAAGAGAGTCGAAATGGAGTGTTAATTAATTTTTTGAAATCACATTCTTGAACGGGTATGAACTGTATGATCGATTGAGTTAACGAACCACTAATTAATGGACTTTGTTTGTCTGGCTGAAAGAATGAGCTAACTGAACCATTTTTATCATTTATTGATAATTGATCCGCTCAAATGGAAACTACATCATATTCCCTTCGGGAATATTCAAAACCTTATTTGGATTGCCAAGGTAAGGCTTTTGTTTTTATGAAAGGGAGTTTGACTCCCGTAGCACATTGGCATGCTCATGACGTCAATACTGCTTGCCTTTTGTGTCTTGCATGGCCTTCTCAGTATGTTCTAGCCACGCGTATTGGTAGGTGTGTCTGTACCAACTGAGAAGCCCAACGGCACACTGGGGCGAAATGTTTGAGCTAACCGGACCATTTTTTATCATTTATTGATAATTCATCCGCTCAAATGGAAACTACATCATATTCTCGTCGGGAATATTCAAAACCTTATTTGGATTGCCAAGGTAAGGCTTTTGTTTTTATGAAAGGGAGTTTGACTCCCGTAGCACATTGGCATGCTCGTGACGTCAATACTGTTTGCCTTTTGTGTCTTGCATGGCCTTCTCAGTATGTTCTAGCCACGCGTATTGGTAGGTGTGTCTGTACCAACTGAGAAGCCCAACGGCACACTGGGGCGAAATGTTTGAGCTAACCGGACCATTTTTATCATTTATTGATAATTCATCCGCTCAAATGGAAACTACATCATATTCTCGTCGGGAATATTCAAAACCTTATTTGGATTGCCAAGGTAAGGCTTTTGTTTTTATGAAAGGGAGTTTGACTCCCGTATCACATTGGCATGCTCGTGACGTCAATACTGTTTGCCTTTTGTGTCTTGCATGGCCTTCTCAGTATGTTCTAGCCACGCGTATTGGTAGGTGTGTCTGTACCAACTGAGAAGCCCAACGGCACACTGGGGCGAAATGTTTGAGCTAACCGGACCATTTTTATTATTTACAAGCTGTACCCGGCATGCGTTGCAATGCCAATCAAAAAAAGTGTTGGCGTTGAAATTCTGTTTCTTGAAGTGCTTTTGGATACACAACATGTTGACTGCCTCTAAGGTATCGTAAAATGGATTTTCTAATTTAGAACCATTCGTGGAAGCGTGCACAACAACTTTCAAAAGTTTCATCGCTGTCACTCATTTGTTGAATCTACTCGTACGCTACCTGTTGTGAAATGGATTTACTAAGTCGAAACCCTTCCCTGGCGTGTACACAATAACTCATCAATGATTCATCGCAATCGGATGAATTGTATATGCACGTATACGGGGTTTTGTTTAAACGATTCGTGCGCTGTCACTCATTTGTTGAATCTACTCGTGCGCTACCTATTGAGAAATGTATTACTAAGCCGAAGCCCTTCCCTGGCGTGTACACAATAATTCATCAAGGTTTCATCGCAATCGAAGAATGTTATATGAACGCAATAGGGGATTTTGTTGAAACGCTTCGCGCGTCGTCACCCATTTGTTGCATCTACTCTTGCGCTACTTATTGTGAAATGGATTTACTAAGTCCCCTTCCCTGGCGGGTACACAATAACTAATCAATGTTTAATCGTAATCGGATGAATAGTATATGAACGCATACCTGATTTTGTATAAACGATTCGCGCTCCGTCACTCATTTGTTGAATCTACTCGTGCGCTACCTACTGTAAAATGTATTTACTAAGTTAGAAACTGTCACGTAAGTGTCCACAACATCTCACCCAAGTTTCATCGCTATCGGACTAATGGGATATGAAGACATAGGGGACTGTATTGAAACGCTCCGCATGTCGTCGTTCATTTGTCGAATCTACTCGTGTGCTACCTACTGTGAAATGTATTTACTAAGCCAGAAACCTTCCTTGGAGTGTCCACCATATTTCACCCAAGTTTCACTTCTAACGGCAGAATGGTATATGGCCTTATACGGGACTTTGTTGAAACGCTTCGCGCGTCGTCCCTCATTTGTTGAATCAACTTGTGCGCTGCATATTGTATAGTGGATTTACTAAGCCAGAAATTTTCCATGACGTGTACACAACATCTCACCCAAGTTTCATAGCTACGGACGAATGGTACATGAATGCATACGGGACTTGGTTGAAACGCTTCGCGTGTCGTCGCTCATTTGTTGATTCTACTCTTGCGCTACATATTGTAATATGGATGTACTCAGCCAGAAACCTTCCCTGGAGTGTACACAACATCTCACCCAAGTTTCATCGCAATCGGATGAATGGTATGAGAACGTATACGGGACGTTGTCGAAACGCTTCGTGCGTAGTCACTCATTTGTTGAATATAAACGTGCGCTTCGTATTGTAAAATGGATTTACTTAGCCAGAAACCTTTCCTGGAGTGTACACAACAATTCACCAAACATTTATCACTATCAGACGACTGGTATATGACTTTATATGGGACTTTGTTGAAACGCTTCGCGTGTCATCGCTCATTTGTTGAATCTACTGGTGCGATACCTATTGTAAAATGTATGTACTAAGCCAGAAACCTTCCCTGGAGTGTACACAACATCTCACCCAAGTTTCATCGCTATCGGATGAATGGTATATGAAATTATATGGGACTTTGTTGAAACGCTTCGCGCGCCGTTGCTCATTTGTTGATTCTACTCGTGCTCTACCTATTTTTAAAGGGATTTACTAAGCTAGAAACCTTCCCTGGAGTGCACACAAAATCTCAGCCTAGTTTCATCCTTATCGGACGAATGGTATATGAACGCAAACGTGACTTTGTTGAAATGCTTCGCGCGTCGTAGCTCATTTGTTGAATCTACTCGTACGCTGCCTATTGTGAAGTGGATGTACTAAGCCAGAAAATTTCCCTGCAGTGTACACAACATTTTACGCAAGTTTCATAGCTATCGGACGAATGGTATATGAATGCATACGGGACTTTGTTCAAACGCATTGCGTGTCGTCGCTCATTTGTTGAATCTACTTGTGCGCTATCTACTGTGAAATGTATTCACTAATTTTGAAACCTTCACGTAAGTGTACACAACATCTCACCCAAGTTTCATCGCTATCGGACGAATGGTATATGAACACATACGGGACTTGTTTGAAACGCTTCGCGCATCGTCACTCATTTGTCGAATCTACGCGTGCGCTACCTATTGTAAAATGGATTTACTAAGTCAGAAACCGTCCTTAGAGTGTACTCAACATCTCACCCAAGTTTCATCGCAATCGGTTGAGTGGTATATGAATGCATAGGAGACATACACACCCACAGACAAACTATCACGTAAGATTGATTTTTATATATATGGATTGATAATTCATCCGCTCTAATGGAAACTACATTATATTCAAAACCTTATGAAAGAATGAGTAAGGTGAACGAATGAAGGGAGAGACGAGGATGTTAATGTTTAATGTATTACTTACTTTATTATTAATATATTTAATATAAGTTATATAGCTTTTGTCCTCATATTCATGACGATGCAGCCAATGGCCATAACTGGGTATTTTAATTGAACGCCTGTGGGCTCCCAGCAAGTTCAATTTCAAGTAGTTCCAATTTGGCTACCAGATGCTACTGTCACTGACACCTAGTGGGGAACGTTGGAACTTGATAAAGCGTTTCTAATCTACCAAATATAACCTGGCTACACATTACCAATTGTAGTGGTAGGTTCTTTTACATGTCATAAATTTATGGCATGGGCCCGCCGGCTTTAATTGCCCTCTGAAGAAAGGCATACTGAAGGATTTTAACGTTCTTAAAAATCCGACGACTTCGGCCAGGTTTGAACCCGCGATCTTGGGCATGGAAGTTCAGCATGCTACTGACTATGCCACCGAAGACAATTATACATAGTTATTACAAGTAGTTCCGTGAAGAACTATACAGCCTATTTTCATATATCCTACTTATGTTAATTGCCACTATCAACATACAAAATTTCAGTTTGTTTGCTGTAATATATTCGCAGATATTGAGAACCGACTAAATATTTCGGATGGTCGCCATGTTGGATTTTTACATCTGCAGGTCCCAGAGGTATGTACTGTTACATGAAGATTATTGTGCACGTGTAGCATTCAAACTTCAATCGCATGATTAGGACACAAGAAGTAAAAAGAAGATTTTAAAATTTCGCACAGCTGCCATCTTGTGGTTATGGAAACAATTGACATAAATTAGATTCCAGTGGATTAACATTTCTATAAGGATTTACTCTACCTAGTTTCACTGCACTCGGATGGTTAAATTGCGAGAAACGTCCTTGTGAATATTTATACTCCGCGTCACCGCCATGTTGGATTTGTGATCACCAGGTTATTGAAAGTCCTATAGGTGAACTTAAGTTCATAGACCCTATGAAAATTAAAAATCAGTTTGATTGCTCTAATAGATTCGTAGATATTCAGAGCCGTCTAAATATTTCGGATGGTCGCCATATTGGATTGCTAAATGTATAGGCAATAGAGTCATGTACCATTAAAGGAAAATTATTGCGTAGGTTCATTATTCAAACTTTCACTTCCATCACAAGATTAGGACAGAAGAAATAAAAGCTTAATTTTAAAATTCGCACAGCCGCCATCTTGAGGGTATGTAATGTACCCGCTTATACGGAGGATGTTTAGTTAGTACTCGGATTTTGCTACTGCGGTATCGGGGTGCGTTACGTTCCCTACACCACTAACTTCACATCCGATATGTAGACACAATCAGGTTAACAAGTTTAGGAAAAACTCAACATTACAGTTATACATTATTTTATTTACTAACAGGAAAATGCAACAATCAATAAAATTCAGTATCAAATTCATCAAAATAAACAATACTCGGAATCGTCTTCTTCGAGTAAAATATCAAAAATCACTTAAAATCACTTGAAATTTCTTGCTTAGCTAATATATTCATTAATAATCTCAATTTTCAGTTACTCATTTTGGCCTAAAGCCTTCCTATCACTTCAGTAAAAATTCACTTCTAAGGTTTGTGGGTATTTAGATTACTGGACTACCCTTCAGGGTCATGTTTATCCACATAATTATCTTTTACCATTTCTACTCAAACCATCCAAGCCTTAGATATTACAAGTAGGAGTCCACGCAGCACGACCCGCTTTTGATGAGATGGTGGCGCAGCAGCAAGGGGCCAGCAAGAGGGGTTATAATCTCAAACAACAACTTCGTTGGCGGCAAGGCCTGCGGAATTGCATTTCGGAACTTCGACCCGATTGCAAGGAAATGTAGGAAAATTATAAAATGTTATTCTAGGCAATGCTGACACCATCACATGGTTATGAAAGCCGGACGTCCCCGGAAGTGGAAAATATCTTACTGCTGTAAATACATGATTCAACTTATTGAAAAGGTTAAAACGAGTAATTATAGATAATTTTCCGTAGAATTCAATTAGACCGTAAGTTGAATTTTTACCAGTTGTTATATACATTTGGGCCCCATTTTTTTTTCAAAAACCAAAACATCGTTTCCGAGATATATCGATTCAAAAAAAAAAATGAAATTCAGGGCCCCAAAAAAAGATTCGGCCCAGCACCGATTTTAACGCCCAACAACAGGATTCGTCACAGTCACTAACTCTTTCACCGTACCAAATTTCAGCTTCATATCTTGAAAATTGCGACCAGTACTTAGCTAAACGCAAAAATGTCACGCACTATGGACATTTTCAGGGCCCCAAAAAGGAAACGGTGAGGGATATCAAAAAATCGTTCTGAGTAAATAATTTGCATATCGCGGAGATCTTACACCTATACATTTAACATTTTTCGATACGATCAACCGTTTCCGAGATATATCGATTCCAAAAAAAAGTTTGAAATTCAGGGCCCCCAAAAAAGATCCGGCCCTGCACCGATTTTAACGCCCAACAATAGGATTCGTCACAGTCACTAACTCTTTCACCGTAACAAATTTCAGCTTAATATCTTGAAAATGGCGACCAGTACGCAGCTAAACGCAAAAATGTCACGCACAATGGACATTTTCAGGGCCCCAAAAAAAGAAAACGGTGAGAGATATCAAAAAATAGTTTTGAGTAAAAAAGTTGCATACCGCGGAGATCTTACACCTATACATTTAACATTTTTCGATACGACCAACCGTTTCCGAGATATATCGATTCCAAAAAAAAGTTTGAAATTCAGGGCCCCCCAAAAAGATCCGACCCTGCACCGATTTTAACGCCCAACAATAGGATTCGTCACAGTCGCTAACTCTTTCACCGTAACAAATTTCAGCTTAATATCTTGAAAATGGCGACCAGTACTTAGCAAAACGCAAACATGTCACGCACAATGGACATTTTCAGGGCCCCAAAAAAAGAAAACGGTGAGAGACATAAAAAAATCGTTTTGAGTAAAAAAGTTGCATACCGCGGAGATCTTACACCTATACATTTAACATTTTTCGATACGACCGACCGTTTCCGAGATATATCGATTCGAAAAAATAGGATGAAATTCAGGGCCCCAAATAAAGGTCTGGCCCTTCACCGATGTTAACGCCCATCAATAGGGTTCGTCACAGGCCCCAACTCTTTCTCCGTACCAAATTTCAGCTCGATATCTTGAAAATTGCGAACTGTACATTGCTAAACGCAAAAACGTCACGCACATACGTACATACATACATACATACATACATACATACAGACAGACTTTTTTTGAATTTTTTTTTTCAACTCCGATTTGATTGGTAAAGGTTTGAACACTGGGCGACGCGTAGTTTCCGAGATCTCGAAAAATCCTACCACGGCTATATGAAAGCCTATAGGATCTTTAGATCCGGCTTTCATAACAAGAACATAATACATTTGTTTACAAGCAATGTCATAATGTGGATCGGACTCTCACTCCCTTACTCTCTATTCATGCCATGGTTAAGTGTTTTATCGTTACACTATGCACCGTGTCTTTAATTTGTGGGATTACCAATCTTATTATTCATTTTTCCATACCAGTCAGTATCATTTATTCATAAAGAAAGAATCGGTTACTTAACAAAAATAATATTTGATTAAGTCAGTCAAATATTACTTAATTTCTTCAAATATAATATGGGGAGAATTGTATCAACCCCAGCATCTTAATGATCAACTTTGTTTTTCACTAGCACCTTTCAATTTAAAACTTCAATAGCATTTGGTTAACGCTAGTACCTTTTAAAACCCTACTCGATAAACGACAATCTGTGGTCTCTCCCCTTTACGAGAGGCAAGGTCAGATCCGCTGTCACTTCCCTCCCTCGGCAATTACTTGGAGATTTACGATGCATGCGACCCATCTACATTTTCTACAAGGTTTACTGTTTTAAAACCGCGGTATCCAAGTCCTTAAATAGTATTCCTAAGCAACAGATTATTTCTAATTTGCGTTTACTTTAATTATATTTGTGATTTCCAGAATATTGTCGCTCTTGTTCGGAGAAATGTACAACACATTATTTTAGCGACCTTATATACGGCGCTCCAATTCGACGACTTTTCATTCGACGCTCCGTTTCATAACACTTACTTTGCACTGCTGGGAATTACGACGAAGAATATGGCACGATCAGAGACACTATGCTCGTCGCCCATTTTATCAACACATACAGTATTATACTGCATTTTAACAACAATGGCTTGAACGACTCGGGGAGGTCCTTTACCTAGCCCGGCCTCAGCGACAATACAACACAACAATATATAGCATACCTCGCCTGCTTTGGCTATTATACTTACTTTCATTACGACGACGGCGTCTAATTATTTATTTCATTTCAACGTAGCTTCAACTCACTTTCATTTGTCCCATCCCCCGACACAAGGCATATTCTGGATCACCTATTCATTTATAGCTTGCAGCTAACTCATTACTTGGCCATTTTCGGCAATTACAACTTGGCTTGGATCTCCCTAATTTATTAACCTTCTTTATATAATTCCACTATAAGATTTCCGGGTCTTCCTATTTCCTTTACTTCGCAACTTCGGCATGCCAACCTACAATTTACTATTTAAACATATGGTGTTCGTTTTCACCATTTCATTTAGAGCTCTCAAAAATCATTATTTTCATTTCAAAGCGTTATTATTTATTACAACTTATTCTACTCTTATAATTTGAGCTCATTCTTTAACTTCTCAAAAATGCTTCATTATTATTTTATTTATGGGACGCAAATGCTCATTCCCAACCATTTATGTAATACGTGACACTCGATAGCTACATAATTATTATTATTTCTTCAAATTTTAATGACGTTTCTATCACGCTCAATTATTTTATCATTTATTTATCTGGCGAAAATTTAGGTGCTTATTTATCTTTATAATTTATGGCGAAAATTTAAGCCATTTATATCTCCAATCACGATTCTTTCTTTTCAGTCATTTATTTATTTAATCTTTTCATATTTGCGGGTTTTGATTAAATTATATTCAATTTTTGCAATTATCTCTGTATTTTAACGAGATTATCCTCGTGATTACATTTTAACTTTATCCCAAACATATTTATCAATCATTTAGTGCAATTCACATTTTTATCTAGCAAATTATTATTATCTAGCAAATCAAGGCAAAACTCCCCATTATCACTTAATATTATCACTTGGCTCTGCTAGAACGATGCATAGTGCAACACACTCATAGTATATTATTCGTTACTCACCCATGTGCAGCTGGTGATTATATCATTGAAGTGGGGTCACCCACTCCATGCTTAATGATATTTCATGGCACTTGCCTTTACACACTGCCTACCACATTTATAAATTACACACTGGATTTCAAAAGAACACATTTTCACTTTTCAAACAAAATAATCACTTAATCTACAAACATTAATAACCTTTCTTCTATTTTTACACACGTCACTATAATTCACTGCACTTTCTTCCTACTACAAAATCTCAGTGATTTCCTAATTATGGCTGACACTTCGCTGCTGGTTCCAAGAAAACAGCATTGAACGTGCTAAGGGCTCGTACAGTTCTTTCTCCTACTCCGGATCTCTGAATGAGTCTCTTGAATACTGCACTAACTAAGTCTATTATTCGACTTATGGTTTGTTCTGACCTGACGATAACCTGTTCGTAACGACGTTTTCTGTTAGACGGATTGCCACTGGATTTTTACATGCATCCCTAACTTTGTGATAACTGATTCGAACTCGGGCTCCACTGAACTAAGAGTTCTTTAATGTTTTTACGATTCTCCAAATACTGTTCGTTGTTTTTATTGGTCACGTTAATTTCTCGACCCTTCCGTAACGACCTCTTGAATTCTCTAACTCGTGACTATTCCTTTCCACTCGTCGGCTAACACTGTGCAGCGCCCCTTTTGGCTCTGGACTGGCTATCGTTTGTGTGCTGACGAAATAAATTTGTGCTTAAAATTGTTCAGTTTGATATTATTTAGCACGGCTTCCCCAAAGTTCGTGATGTATTAACTTATACTGTTTCTCTTTTAGAGACGGCACTTTGCCTTCTTGACACTTCGATGAACTGAATTATACTCCGCAATTTCTCGGTGTGACACGTTTCGGCACTACACCTTTTACTAAATGACATTTCGATGAACTATGTTGTACTTCCGAGGATTTCAGTATATTAAATGTTGAGTAATTGATGACCCACATGATCCGTCACGGTGGTCACGGTATACTGTCTGACTGATATTACTTAGCGCGTCGCGCCTTAACGCGGACTGGAGTATGACGACCAATACAACCTCTCAGAAGTTCGTCGCAAAACTGAGGTATAATGTTCTTTAAGCCCTTCTCGGGTCCAACTTGATGTAAGTTCGATTTATACTTGTATCGATGATTTGAATAACTTGATATTGTTGAACTAACGTACTCTCCTTCAGAGTAGCGTTCGAAGACTGAATATACTATTGACACAGTACCGTGCCCCCAGGCACCTATGGTAGACTGAATAATACTGCGAAACAGCACGGCCTCCTTCAGATGTCCGTTGTCGACTGAATAATACTGCGAAAGAGTACCGTGCCCCCCAGGCATCTATGGTAGACTGAATAATACTGCGAAACAGCACGGTCTCCTTCAGAGGTCCGTTGTCGACTGAATAATACTGCGAAACAGTACCGTGCCCCCCAGGCACCTATGGTAGACTGAATAACTCCTCTGGCTATCAGGCTCAATTTATATGGTTTACAAAAAATAAACAAACAAGATGTTCAGTAAAGAACATATAGCCTACTTTCTCCTGAATGCATGGGTATTGTTATAACTCTTTGTCCTTTTCAAGGAGTATGATTGAATGTTGGTTGTAGTAGCTTGTTGAAATACAACGTGCTATAGGGATATTAAACATGAATATGAGGTGCCCTTTGCTAGTGCTACCTCTGTACCAAATTTCGTTCAATTCGGTTTCACCGTGTTTGAATTGATAGGGGGAATCGATTTGCACACATACTTGGCCACCATCTGCAAACTATTGGGCTGATGTTCTTGCAGTTTGGTCAGAATATGTTTCCCACATAATGATATGGTGTTGCAAAATTTGGTAGAGACTAGATTATTAGGTTGGTCGTAATTACATTTTAGCTTTTAACATTTGGGTGGACGCGATTTCGTTTCCGTCAAGATAGCGGTGATATAAAACATGACACTGAGGTGCCCTTTGCTAGTGCTACCTCTGTACCAAATTTCGTTCATTCGGTTCCACCGTGTTCGAATTAATAGGGGGAATCAATTTTGACATAAAGATGGCCGCCATCCGCAAACTATTAGGCTAATGGCCTATTAGATTGGTCAAAGGATGCTCCCTCCATAAAGCTATGTTGTTGCAAAGTTTGGTAGAGATCGGATGGTTATGTTAGTCGTAATTTGATTTAAGCTTTAAACATTTGTGTGGCCGCCATTACGTTTCTGTCAATATGGCGGCGATATAAATCATGACACTGAGATGCCCTTTGCTAGTGATATCTCTGTACCAAATTTCGTTCCATTCGGTTTCACCGTGTTTGAATTAATAGGGGGAATCGATTTTGACACAAAGATGGCCGCCATCCGCAAACTATGAGGCGAATGACCTATTAGATTGGTCAAAGGATGCTCCCTCCATAATGGTATGTAGTTGCCAAATTTGGTAGAGATCGGATGATTAGGTTAATCGTAATTTGATTTAAGCTTTGAATATTCGTGTGGCCGCCATTACGTTTCAGTCAAGATGGCGGCGATATAAAACATGAAACTGAGGTGCCCTTTGCTAGTGCTACCTCTGTACCAAATTTCGTTCCATTCGGTTCCACCGTGTTCGAATTAATAGGGGGAATCAATTTTGACATATAGATGGCCGCCACCCGCAAACTGTTAGGCTAATAACCTATTAGATTGGTCAAAGGATGCTCCCTCCATAAAGGAATGTTGTTGCAAAGTTTAGTAGAGATCGGATGGTTATGTTAGTCGTAATTTAACTTAAGCTTTAACCATTTGTGTGGCCGCCATTACGTTTCTGTCAAGATGGCGGCGATATAAAACATGACACTGAGGTGCCCTTTGCTAGTGCTACCTCTGTACCAAATTTCGTTCCATTCTGTTCCACCGTGTTCGAATTAATAGGGGGAATCAATTTTGACATAAAGATGGCCGCCTGCCGCAAACTATTAGGCTAATAACCTATTAGATTGGTCAAAGCATGCTCCCTCCATAAAGGAATGTTGTTGCAAAGTTTGGTAGAGATCGGATGGTTATGTTAGTCGTAATTTAACTTAAACTTTGAACATTTGTGTGGCCGCCATTACGTTTCTGTCAATATGGCGGTGATATGAAACATGACACTGGGATGCCCTTTGCTAGTGCTACCTCTGTACCAAATTGCGTTCCATTCAGTTTCACCGTGTTTGAATTAATAGGGGGAATTGATTTTCACACAAAGATGGCCGCCATCTGCAAACTATTAGGCTAATAACCTATTAGATTGGTCAAAGGATGCTCCCTTCATAAAGGAATGTTGTTGCAAAGTTTGGTAGAGATCGGATGGTTATGTTAGTCGTAATTTAACTTAAACTTTGAACATTTGTGTGGCCGCCATTACGTTTCTGTCAATATGGCGGCGATATAAAACATGACACTGAGATACCCTTTGCTAGTGCTACCTCTGTACCTAATTTCGTTCCATTCGGTTTCACCGTGTTTGAAATAATAGGGGGAATTGATTTTCACACAAAGATGGCCGCTGATCACTTTCGTGATGTTTATAGTGCGTTTTTCTCTCGTGCCGCATTTGTCGGTTAAATGCTTTTGAGACCACCGAACGAGCAATATGTACTTATTCATTTCTGTTAATATTATATTGTTTATTACTAGTGTTTACTCTCTATATATATATATATCTAAGACTCTTACCTCAGCATGTTTAAGGTCATGCGCCTCCAGCATACGCTCGCATACTGAAAAGGGTGTCGACTTGCTTGCTGCCTTCCTGTATGACTGACGTCACAGCTTACCCTGGCCAATCATCGCCCGCCAGCCTAGGCTTCTAGACGTTTCTATGATATTATTTAAGTGGCGGCGTTTTGCTCTCCATCAGCATTCCTTCTTCAAACCTTCTACGGTCTTCTTCAACTTGCGAGAGGCATACGTGCCTTCCGCCCTTCTCCGGGGCCTTCTAAACTTCAGGCCTAATCTGCATTTATGATTGAAACTACCAGGCAACGCAACAGCAGAGAGCTTCAGCACTGAGAAAGTGCATTCTACATTTTACTCCAAACCGCAAGAAGCTGCATCAAATCGCAGTTCTAAAATGCCATGTTATTTGGCATTCAAGAAATAACATCAAACCTAACGATGTTAAACAATGTACAGCGCTGGTGAAGAAGAAGAAGATCGCCCTGGCGAAGTTATTTTCCTGATGCTGGACATCTCAAATTCTACTGCCAAAAAATCAAGTGTTGGCCACGGCAGTCTCCGTCAGCATGCTTCTAGTCATCGCCACTAAAGATAAGTTTGTGCCTTTTTTTATTATTATCTTAATAATCTTCGTTTTAAGTGTTTGCTAGCAAGTGCAAGAATATTAAATTTGTGTGTGCATCAAGCAGAATGAACATGGCTGGGCCAACCTAATTAAAATTAATGAACATTTGAAATTGCCCCAGGTGGGCCAGCATAACTAATTTTTAATTAAGGCTTATTTATTAATGTGTTTGCAAATTTCACCATAAAAATAAAAGTATTTTATTTACTCTCAATGTTCAGTCTAGTATTGAAAGAACCAGGCCGCATTTCCCTAGCCCAATCCTTTCAGTCTAATTTTCTCTTAAGGAAGTTATTTTGTCCAGGCCTTAAGCCTGATGCTGTCCTCCCGTTTATGTTGATGAATTTGGGCTGTTCTTCACATAACCATTTTGGTGCCGAAACCCGGGATGCTTGTAAACATTCTGTTTAACCAAATCTTCAAATTACTTAATGTTGGAACTAATTCAAAATTTAAATGCCATACTGAACATTGAGTGTGTTAATATCTTAAAAATTGTGTTTTCTAATCTACTTCGAAAGTTTCAGCTCGAGTGTATATGGTTGGCACTGAGAAGGGAGACAAACAGCAGGCCCGTATTTCACCGCAGGGGAAGCCGCACTCTCTTTTCTGGCAGACTGTCAACTTCTTCCGAAGCAAGGTGTACCAGCTCACAGTATAGTCGTGAGTACACAACAAACTTTCATAATGCCGATTGACGAGAAACTCATTAATGCCAGAGCTTCTGTCAAAGGCAAGTTAACGCGTTTTCGCACTTTTCTAGATGAGCTCCCGGAAAAAGAACCTAATAGTGACATAATTTCTCAAAGACTGAAAGGTTATGAACAGGCCTTTGAAAAATATGATGAGATCCAAAGTAATATTGAGACCAAGGATCCCGACCAGCAAAGTGACCGCTGTGAGGTTGAAAACTTATATTATAAGGGGTTCGCAGACGCAAAGCAGCTTTTAAGAAGTTTAACATTGCAGGAAAAGCAGGAGAAAACTCCTTCAGAATCTTCTTCTTTTCCTTCCCGTGTTATATTACCGAAAATAGAATTACCTAAATTTACCGGAGATGAAGCTACATGGGAACCATTTTTTGAATTATTCAATTCATTGATTCACGAAAACGATTCTCTTCCTTCAATACAGAAGTTTCATTATTTGCGTTTGTCCTTGCAAGGCAACGCACTTAAACTCATCCAAGAGCTTACGTTGACAAATGAAAATTATGAAGTAGCTTTGACACTTCTCAGAGATCGGTTTGGGAACACTCGTTTAAAAACTCAACGTCACATACAGGGTTTATTCAATTTACCTATTGTTCAAGCTGATAATCTTGCCTCGCTTCGTAATCTGATCGATGCTGCAGAACTTCATATTCGTGCGCTTGCAAATTTGGACCAACCAGTTGACCATTGGGATCTATTTTTGATTCATCTTATTTCTGTTAAATTAGACACTAAAACCTTAAAAGATTGGGAAGCAGATCTGTCGCAACATTCATTGTGTACCTATGAAGCTATTATTAAATTCTTAAAGGCAAAATGCCAAATTCTCTCTGCTGTAGCCAGCCAAAAGAGTAGCTCCACCTTCAAACCTCCTTCTAATAGTAAGGTCATCAGCCCCACTCAGAGAGTACTAAGGTCACATGCCTTTTCTACCAATATTCGGTCTTCCAATCAAGTACAAGCTTGTGTTTTGTGTCAACAACCACATAACTTGTACCAATGCGCTCAATTTAAATCCTTATCTGTGGATGAAAGACGCAAATTAATTACCACCCACAAGCACTGCTTTAATTGTCTATCAGCGACACATATGATAAGCAATTGTCGTTCTGAACGGTTATGTTTTCACTGTAAAGCAAAGCATCATACTCTCCTGCATAGGCATGAAAGATTGCGGTCATCAGCAACCAAGTCCCATAAGTCCAACCCCTCGTCCACGTCGTGGGAGACGGGCAACGGCACAAAGTAGGGGATTGCCTGTAGGGGCGAAGTACAGTGGGGACTTCGTGTGCCCCGGGACCGTTACGGTAGCTGTGAAGGTCCTACAGGAACCCTGAAAAGTGACGGCTAACGGGGCTCTGGTGAAGCTACGATAGGCCCAGCAAGCCAGTAGTGGATTAAACCAAATGCTTTCAAAAATGGAACGAGCCTCGGACAGGATGGATTTAATAGACGACGACACGGCTGTACACACGGACTAAGATTTGGAACTTTAAACCTAAGAACGCTGACGGGGAAGGTGGAGGAGATAGTGGATATGATGGAAAGAAGGAAGTTGGATTTATTGGGATTGGCAGAAACAAAGTGGAAAGGGGAAGGAAGGAGAGTACTGAGAAAAGGCTATAGACTGTACTGGAGTGGGAACGAAGAGGGAAAGAGGAATGGAGTGGGAGTAGTAGTACGAGATGGTTTGAAAGAAGAAGTGAGGAGAATAAGTGATAGGATGATGAAAGTGAAAGTAGCACTGAGGGGAGAGACCGTAGAAATAGTGCAAGTATATGCTCCACAAGTAGGCTGCGCTTCTGAAGAGAAGGAGGAGTTTGAAGAGGAATTGCAGAAGCAGCTGGTAGGAAGAAATATGATTGTTATGGGGGACCTCAATGCCCATGTAGGAAGAGAAAGACAAGGTTATGAGAGTGTTCTAGGACCAGAGGGTTGGGGTGGAAGAAATGAGGAAGGAAAGAGACTGTTGGACTTCTGCCAGAGGAACAGCCTGCTAGTTGGGAACTCCTGGTTTAAGAAAAGAGAGAGCCACACAATCACATGGTACAGTGATGACTTGACCAGGAAGTCGGTGGTCGACTATATACTGTATGAGAAAGAACTAAATAAGAACATCACGGACATCAAGGTTATACCATCGGAGAACCTGGATAGCGACCATCGATTACTGGTAATGAACCTGAGAGGGAGTAAGGAGAAGAAAGGGACTGAGAACCAGGAAAGACGTATAAGGATATGGAAACTGAAAGAAGGGGATAGAAGGGTCGAGTACCTCAAAATGGTAAAGGAAGGAATTCCAACAGATGAAGAGAGAGGGGTGGAAGAGGAATGGGCTAGATTTAAGAAGACACTAGTGGGTGCAGCAGAAGCAGTATGTGGGAGGACAAGTAGTAAGAAGAGGTGGAAGGAAACACCATGGTGGAATGAGAAGACAAAAGATATAGTAAGGGAAAAGAATAGAGCCTTTAGGAGGTGGTATCAAAATAGGACGGTAGAGACAAGGGAAGAGTACCAGGAAAGAAAGAAGGAGGCGAAGAGAGTGGTGGCTGAGGAGAGAAGGAAGTGGATGGAAGAGTGGACAAAGATGATGGAGGAGGATAGTGAAGGTACAAAAAAGGTCCTGTATGGGATGGTGAAAGATAAGAGGCGGAAGGATCCTACGGATTATGTTAGAATGGTGAACAAAAGGGGACAAGAGATAGAAAATAGGGAAGAACTGAAGAAAATGTGGAAAGAATATTTTGAAGAACTTCTGAACCCAAATGGAAAAGATGGTGAGGAGGAAGAAATCGGGGAAGAGGAAGATGAACTGCAAACAGAAAAGGACTTAACATGGAAAGAAGTGGAAGATGCAGTGAACAAGATGAAAGGAGGGAAGGCACCGGGTGTGGATGAGTTGAGTGTGGAGATGGTGAGAGCAGCAGGAGAGGTGGGGATACAGTGGTTGTACCGAGTGATGAAGACAGCATGGAAGGAAAGGAAGACCCCAGAGGACTGGAAAAAAGGAATCATTGTCCCGATCTTCAAGAAAGGTAGTAGAACAGATTGCAGAAACTATCGGGGAATAACACTGATGAGTCATTGTGCAAAGATCTTCGAGAAAGTTTTGGAAAAGAGAATTAGGACAAGGATAGAAGGAGGGATGAGGGAAGAACAACATGGCTTCAGAGCAGGAAGGTCCACAGTGGATTTGATTTTTGCTGTAAGGCAGTTACAAGAACAGCACTATGAATATGGAACAGATCTACTGATGGCCTTCCTGGACATTGAGAAAGCATATGACAGTGTATGCAGAAACAAAGTATGGAAGTCCCTGGAGGATAGAGGAGTAGAGAAATGGACTATAAAGAGGATAAAGGAGATGTACAAGGGAAGCGTGAGCTGTGTGAAAGTGGGAGGAGAGAGATCTGACTGGTTGGAACAAAGAAACGGCCTGAAGCAAGGAAGTGCACTGTCACCGTTACTTTTCATTGTGGTGATGGATGACATAATGACCCGAGTGGCACAAGTAATTGGGGACGGAAAGATGAAAGCAATGGTGTTTGCAGATGATTTGATGATTTGGGGAAACAAGGAGGAGGAGGTACAGGAACAGTTGGACGTGTGGGAAGGAGTAATAAAAGGATATGGGATGAAATTTAGCATAAATAAGAGTGAGATGGTGATCACAACAAGGAAGAAGGAAAGAACCACAACGGGAATAACAATTGGTGGGGAACAGCTGAAGAAAGTGGAGAGTTTTAAGTATCTGGGAAGCCTGATACAAGATAATGGAAGAAACGATAGAGAAATAAATGAGCGGGGGAGGCAGGCAGAAGCATTTCGGAGGAGTGTGAGAAGCATGTTATGGAGCAAGGATGTCCCTCAGAACAGCAAAAAGATCATATATCGGACGTACTATGTCCCTATCCTGACGTATGCCTCGGAGACCTGGGTTATGAAAGGAAGGGAGAGGAGCAAAATACAGGCCAGTGAGATGAGGTTCTTGAGAAGCAGTATTGGAGCTACAAAGATGGACAGAATAAGAAATGAGAGGACCAGAGAATTAATGAAGGAGGAACCATTACAGGATGGTATAGAGAAATCTAGACTTAGATGGTATGGACATGTAAAACGAATGGAGGAGAAGAGGATACCCAGGAGAGTACATGAGACGAAGTGGGAAGGAAAGAGACCGAGGGGAAGACCGAGAGACAGGTGGCTGAAGGGGGTGGAAGAAAGCGTGAAGAAGAGAGGAGAAGACTGGACAAGGGTGGAGGCTGAGAGATGGTGGGAAGACAGAAGACGTTGGAGAGGCTTGTGTTCCAAACAGACCCGGCCAGTGGCTGGAAACTGTGCAAGATGATGATGATGAGCAACCAATAGTTCATCCGCTAAATCTAATTCTGAGACTTTGCCTAATAACGCTAAGTCTTTTACTCAAAGCTCTGTTTCGTTCAGTAAAACTCAAGTTTTATTGTCCACTGTCCAAATTCTAGTGAAGAATGTTCACGGAAAATGGGTTTCTGTAAGGGGATTGTTAGATAATGCTGCAACTAACAATTTTATCAGTGAATCGCTAGTTCGCAAGTTAGGTCTACAAATATGCCCTACTTCTATAGAAGTTACAGGAATTAATGGTTCCAAATCGCAATCTCTGAGTTATGCTAAAGTGGATATAAAAGATTCCAATAATCTTGGCATTCATTTAAATTTAGATTTTTTAATTATAAATTCCATAGGTAATGACACCCCCATTACTTCTTTTCAAGTCCAGGGTTGGAATATTCCGCATCATTTGCAACTTGCAGATCCGAATTTCAACAGAGCTTCATCTGTAGAAATTCTTTTAAGTGCCAGCATTTTTTGGCAATGTTTACATCCGGAAAAGGTTAAAGTTGCCCGTGATGTTTTCTTTCGTAGAACTGATTTTGGATGGATTGCCACTGGACAAATATACCGCAACCCCGTTCAACAAAAATCTCATTGTTATTTTGTTGGTGCTGATTTAAATCAAGAATTAATTAAGTTCTGGGACATTGAGGATATTCAAGTCACCTCACCTCATTCTCGCAATAATGAGATCTGTGAAACACACTACGTAGAAACCACTGTTCGCACTACTGAAGGCAGATTCGTGGTTACTCTTCCTCGCATTTTTAACCCTCCTGTTATTACAGAATCACATTCCAGAGCTCTCAAAGCTTTATTCGCAATTGAAAATCGCTTTAAAAAAGATGCTCTCTTAAAAACTCAGTATACTTCCTTCATGGAAGAATACGAATCAGCGAATCACATGGAAGTAGTTCCAAAATATGAAGAAATTAGTAATTATCCTAAAGAAATAGTATATCTTAATCATCATCCGGTTTGGAAAAATTCTTCCACCCGAGAACAGATAAGAGTGGTTTTTAATGGGTCATCTCCAGATGCTAATGGTGTTTCTCTCAATGACACTCTGCATTCTGGACCCGCTATTCAGACAGATATTACTTCAGTTTTACTTAACTTTCGTCTATTCCCCATTGCTGTTCTTGCTGACATCAAACAAATGTATAGGCAAATTCTAGTAAATTCAGAACAACGTGATTTGCAAAGAATTTTGTGGCGAGACGACAATGCAAAACCTATAAAAATATTTCGTTTAAGAACAGTGACATACGGTCTTAAGCCGTCTGCTTTTCTCGCAATACGATCTCTTCACATGTTGGCCGAACAAGATGGTCATCTTTTTCATCCTCTAGCTTCTGAAGTTTTGAAAACTGCATTTTATGTAGATGATTTTCTGTATTCCTTTCCTAGTATCTCTGACGCACTTCTTGTTTGTGAAGATTTAAACTCTATTCTTTCCGGTGGTGGGTTTACCCTTCATAAGTGGAACTCGAACTCAACCGAATTTTTATCTAACTTTTCACAAGTAACTCCTGTTGACAAATGTGTTGCGCTTCCTACTGAGGAATCAGCTATTAAAACCATGGGTGTTTTTTGGTCTCCTTCTTCAGATACCTTTTCCTATCAGGTACACTTATCTGAGTTTCACCCTCGAACGAAAAGGCAATTATTATCGGAAATAGCAAGAGTTTTTGATCCCTTGCAGTACATTGCTCCGGTGGTTATTACTGCAAAAATTTTCTTGCAAAAACTTTGGTTATTGAAAATTGGTTGGGATGAAAAGGTACCCTCCCCCCTTTTGGAGGAGTGGTTGAAATACCGCAAGAGTTTGTTAGATCTTTCTCAAATTTCTATTCCTCGCATTTTAATTTCCGACATTTCATGTCAGTATTTCGATTTGCACGTATTTGCAGATAGTTCTGAAAAGGCATACGGTTGCTGCGCCTACTTAGTAGGCCGCCCTTCCAATACTTTACCCGGATTTTCCAATTTAATTTGTGCAAAATCAAAGGTAGCCCCACTCAAATCCATATCTTTGCCTAGATTGGAATTATGTTCTGCTGTAATGGCTGTGGAATTAGCCAGTAAATTAAAAATCAGTTTAAATTTGAAATTTTCGACCACATGGTTTTGGAGTGATTCTTCCATCGTGTTAGCTTGGCTTTCAAAACCTTCTTCGCATTGGACCACTTTTGTGGCTAATCGCGTTTCTAAAATACAAGAGTTGTCTCATTTTGACCAATGGAATCATGTTCCGGGGAAAGAAAACCCCGCTGATATAATTTCACGTGGCTGTTTGCCCAAGAAATTAATTTCTCTTAAACTATACTGGAATGGTCCGGCGTGGCTCAGTCTGGATTTTTCTTGTTGGCCTCGTTCATCTAATCCGCTCGCAGAAGATGTTCCTGATGCTCTCATTGTTACCGCTTCCCTTTTCTTACTTCTATTGCTACTAGTCTTTTTCAGCGTTACTCTTCATTTAATAAATTAATTCGTGTGGTAGCATATTTATTTCGATGGAAATTTCTTGTTCTTGATGAGCCTGTGAAGCCGCAACCCTTTCTCACTAAAATGGAATTGGAATTTGCTACTCGTAGAATCTTGTTTCTTATGCAACAAGAAGTATTCTTTCTTGAGTATCAGACGCTTTTAAGCAAAAAAGCTTTACCAAAGTCTAGTAGGCTGTTACCTCTCACCCCTTTTTTGGACCAAGATGGATTAATAAGAGTGGGGGGCAGGCTAGAAAATTCTAGTTACTCAGATGAGAAAAAACATCCCATTATTCTCCCTTCTAGACATCCTATTACTACTCTCATCGTAAAGAAATTTCATTATCAGAATGTGCACGCTGGCACCCGCACTTTGCTTTGTTTAATTCGCGAGCAATATTGGCTCATTAACGGTGTTCATGAAGTTTCTTCTGTTATTCGGAAATGTATACCTTGTTTCAAATCCAAGCCCCCGCCAATCACGCAAATTATGGGAAACTTGCCATATTTTCGTTCCGAACCTAGTAAGCCTTTCGCCCTGACGGGTATCGATTATGCCGGTCCTTATGTCTATCAAGTTAATTCCCCTTTATCTAAACGAAAGTTGTTAGGTAAACTTTATATTTCTTTATTTGTGTGCATGGTGACTGGAGCCATTCACCTTGAGTTGGTTACAAGTGCTTCTACTCCTTATTTTATAGCAGCCTTTTCTAGATTTGCCTCTAGAAGGGGTGTTCCTTCTGAGGTTTTCTCAGATAACGCAAAAATTTTTGTTAGTACTTTTCATCTTTGGAAAACTGCACTTACCTCTCCTTCTGCTAAGGAACAGTTTTCTAATTTTTCTCATGCTAAGGGATTCAAATGGCATTTCACTCACCCTTACGCCCCCCATCATGGTGGTCGTTGGGAATCTTGCATAAAGCTCACGAAGAGACAGCTGAAGAAAACCCTTGGTTCAGCCATCCTTTCCTATGAGGAATTTAATTCCTTAATTATTCAGGTTGAGGGTATCGTAAATTCTAGGCCGCTCACGCCTTTGTCTAACGATCCTAAAGATCTTCTTCCGTTAACACCTGGCCATTTTTTAATAGGCTGTTCTTTAGCTTCTACGCCTCCTTTGCTGAGTCGACGCTGTGATCTCAGGTTGCCTATTTTTTGGAGAAAGTTAGACTCTTTGCGAAACTCCTTTTGGCGCCGTTGGAAGCTGGAGTATCTCGGCTCACTTAACAGAAGAGAGAAGTGGCGGCTTTCCCAGCCTGATGTGCGAGTGGGAGATATGGTTCTTTTGCGAGATCCAAGTCCCCCTCTCGTATGGAATATTGGTAGGGTAACTCACTGCCATTTGGGTCGTGATAATCATGTGAGAGTTGTAGATGTTCTCACTAGTAAGGGTGTCTATACTAGACCAATTTCTATGGTTGCTATCTTGCCTGTTGAGGCTTAGTGTCATCTTCTTTCATTGTTGTTCACGTTTTTGTAACTGATACTTTGATTGTTTTCTTTCGGGGGTCTCGGAGCATGATCACTTTCGTGATGTTTATAGTGCGTTTTTCTCTCGTGCCGCATTTGTCGGTTAAATGCTTTTGAGACCACCGAACGAGCAATATGTACTTATTCATTTCTGTTAATATTATATTGTTTATTACTAGTGTTTACTCTCTCTATATATATATCTAAGACTCTTACCTCAGCATGTTTAAGGTCATGCGCCTCCAGCATACGCTCGCATACTGAAAAGGGTGTCGACTTGCTTGCTGCCTTCCTGTATGACTGACGTCACAGCTTACCCTGGCCAATCATCGCCCACCAGCCTAGGCTTCTAGACGTTTCTATGATGTTATTATTTAAGTGACGGCGTTTTGCTCTCCATCAGCATTCCTTCTTCTAACCTTCTACGGTCTTCTTCAACTTGCGAGAGGCATTCGTGCCTTCCGCCCTTCTCCGGGGCCTTCTAAACTTCAGGCCTAATCTGCATTTATGATTGAAACTACCAGGCAACGCAACAGCAGAGAGCTTCAGCACTGAGAAAGTGCATTCTACATTTTACTCCAAACCGCAAGAAGCTGCATCAAATCGCAGTTCTAAAATGCCATGTTATTTGGCATTCAAGAAATAACATCAAACCTAACGATGTTAAACAATGTACAGCGCTGGTGAAGAAGAAGAAGATCGCCCTGGCGAAGTTATTTTCCTGATGCTGGACATCTCAAATTCTACTGCCAAAAATCAAGTGTTGGCCACGGCAGTCTCCGTCAGAATGCTTCTAGTCATCGCCACTAAAGATAAGTTTGTGCCTTTTTATTATTATTATCTTAATAATCTTCGTTTTAAGTGTTTGCTAGCAAGTGCAAGAATATTAAATTTGTGTGTGCATCAAGCAGAATTAACTTCTGAATAATAGCACATGGCTGGGCCAACCTAATTAAAATTAATGAACATTTGAAATTGCCCCAGGTGGGTCAGCATAACTAATTTTTTAATTAAGGCTTATTTATTAATGTGTTTGCAAATTTCACCATAAAAATAAAAGTATTTTATTTACTCTCAAAGTTCAGTCTAGTATTGAAAGAACCAGGCCGCATTTCATTAGCCCAATCCTTTCAGTCTAATTTTCTCTTAAGGAAGTTATTTTGTCCAGGCCTTAAGCCTGATGCTGTCCTCCCGTTTATGATGATGAATTTGGGCTGTTCTTCACATAACCAGCCGCCATCCGCAAACTAATACGCTGATGGCCTATTGATTTGGTCAAAGGATGCTCCCCCTGTAAAGGTATGTTGTTGCAAAATTTGGTAGAGATCGGATGATTAGGTTAGTCGTAATTTGATTTAAGCTTTGAACATTTGTGTGGCCGCCATTACGTTTCTGTCAAGATGGCGGCGATATAAAACATGACACAGGAGTGCCCTTTGCTATTACTACCTCTGTACCAAATTTCGTTCCATTCGGTTTCACCGTGTTCGAATAAATAGGGGCAATCGATTTTCACACAAAGATGGCCGCCATCCGCAAACTATTAGGCTGATGACCTATTAGTTTTGGTCAAAGGATGCTGCCCTAATAAAGGTATGTTGTTGCAAAATTTGGTAGAGATCGGATGATTAGGTTAGTCGTAATTTGATTTAAGCTTTGAACATTTGTGTGGCCGCCATTACGTTTCCGTCAAGATGGCGGCGACATAAAACATGACACTGAGGTGTCCTTTGCTAGTGCTACCTTTGTACCAAATTTCGTTCAATTCGCATTCACCGTGTTCGAATTGATAGGAGGGACAGACATTCAGAGTACACACACTCACACACACACACAGACACACACACAGACTCACACACACACATACACACACACACACAGACTCACACACACACATACACCCACACAGACAGACACACTTTTTTCGCCCTGTGTTGATCTCATAATTCTACTTTCATTTTTTGCAAAAATCGAAAGTAGGCTAAAAATGGCTCCCGTTCTGAAATTATCTTCTAAACCAACCATGGTATTCTTATGAGAACATAATCATCTTACAGCTTTTAGTCTAAACGTTTCAAATCTGTTTATTATTTAAGAATCGCATCGTGAGAACCTATTTTAATTAATTTAAATCGCTCCTCCAATCGCGTGGGTAGACGTTTCTTTCTGCCTCTACTCCCACTCCGTGAGTCTGTGAAGCCCCTTTAATATATCGCTGACATGGCTTTTCTGTTAGGCATAACTCTTAGAAACTTTTGTCATCCATAAAATTCTAATTTCCAAAATGAGTGTTCTCTGTGGAAAGATCCTTTAATAATATTGCATATTTTAGCCAATATCAATAATTTCTGCTAATTTCCTGCCTGCAGCGTTGCCATTTTATCGCTTAGTTCGCACTTCTCTGTTTCATCTGCTGTCTTCGTCTTGAATGGAAACTTTATAAGGTTATATTTATATCGTGCGTCAACTCTTTTCTGCCTCACTAGCAATGACATCATATGCAGCTGTGTCTTCTTGCTTAACTCTTATCTTATTGATTCATGCGTCACCTAGACGTGCATTTAGCATTAACCGTTTCGGTTCTTTTAAATTTCTACCAAACTCTATATTTCCTTAGTTCTCTTGACTCAAACTGGTATGGGTTCGACGCCTGTGCCAAAGTCCACTTGGGTACAGTAAACAATTGAAAAAAATAGATACCAGTGCATTACAATGTGTATAAACATTTCCTGTACCAAGTTTTATTGCGTTTGGAACATTAAATCGCGAGAAAGGTCTATTTAAAATTTTCAAATTCGCTTGGCCGCCATGTTCGTTTTGTAATTAACCGGTTTTTAAAAGTCCTATAGATGATCTTCCAGTAGTGCCTTTTATCTCCGTACAAAATTTCAGGGTGATACCACTGATAGTTTCAGAGATATAGAATGCCGGTGAAATACTTCGCACAGCCTCCATCTTGTGGTTATGTAAACAATTGAACGAAGTTAGATGTCGGTGCATTACAATGTGTGTAAACATATTCTGTAGCATGTTTTATTGCGTTTGGATGGTTAAATCCCGAGAAACGTCTATTCAAAAGTCGCAACTTCGCTTGGCCGCCATGTTGGTTTTGTATTTACCAGATATTCAAAAGTCACATAGGTGAACTTCTAGTAGTTCCCTTTATCACCGTAAGAAATCCAGGGTGATATCGGTAAAAGATCGGAGATATTGAATGCTGGTGAAATATTTCGTACAACCGCCATGTTGGATTGGTGAGACGTAACAAAATCTGAAGGGCACGCTCGGGGTCGTCCGGAATAGTGCTATGAACTTACCGAGTTTAATTGAAATCACTCTAGCC
The DNA here is from genome assembly GCA_946902985.2 of Meconema thalassinum. NCBI lineage: Eukaryota > Metazoa > Arthropoda > Insecta > Orthoptera > Tettigoniidae > Meconema > Meconema thalassinum. The sequence goes on from OX336388.2 coordinate 731,705,985, forward strand.
GTTTAGAAGTTATTAGGGGGTGGGGGTGGGGTGGACACACACACACCATCACACACGCACACACACGGACAAAATGTGATCTCATAAGCCTATTTTTTTCAAAATTGAAAATAGGCTAAAAATATGCAAATACTTTTAATATGAACACTGGAGATCTGAGAGTTGGCAGGAGACGAACCTTCTGGTTAAATAAATTATCTATTTATTTATGTATCTATTTATTTATTTATTTATTTATTTATTTCATGAAATATATATCAATTTATTTAACTATTTATTGTCTGTTGGTCTACTCTACAGTATCTATGAATATATTTAATTATCTACTGGATCTATCTATTTCTTTATTCATTTAATTATCTACTGAATTTATCTAATTCTTTATTCATTTAATTATCTACTGAATCTATCTATTTCTTTATTCATTTAATTATCTACTGAATTTATCTATTTCTTTATTCATTTAATTATCTACTAAAACAAGACTGTGTCAATGACTTTCCGCAAAGGGGGAAAACCAGCAGTTTTTCACTCACACAGAAAACCCCCGGAGAGCGTTTCTAACTTTAAATATCTAGGCGTGACACTTCAGACAACGGGCAACGTCTTTACGCTTCACGTTAAAGATAGGATCAGCGCGGCTACGAGGGCCATAAATGATATCAGACAGTTGAGAAAACTCTCCGTCAAAACAGCCTTGAAACTCTTCCAGCTCAAGGTTACACCCGTTGTAACATATGGATTAGAGAATATCTGGACACACCTCAAATTAAAACACCTGGAAAAGTTGGAAAAACTAAAAGTGACTTTCTTAAAGAAGGTTCTGTGTGTTTCAAAATACACGCCTTCAAGGCTAGTCTATGAATTAACACGTGAATTATATTATGTGGAAGAGCTCCGCCTCCAACTGTCGCTACCGTCTATACCAGCATACGTGCAACTCATGGAGAACCTGAAATCGAAGAAGAAAGACATATGGTGGGATTTCTACATCACTGACGCAATGACCTGTAATGATTGGAAACGGGGAGGCTACGAACTAAGACATACTGTTACACGCTTTGCCATACATGAGTAGTGGGGTAGTGGGGGAGCTGCTTACCTTTTTATTGAGCCACCCTCGTATTTGCCCCGAACCTGATATCTCGCTAACCAAACATGGGATTAGAACATACAGGGTGTCCTAACACTGCTAGTAATGCCCCCTACTTTCCTATAGCCTCTTTATTTAATGAAAATACAAAAACTAAAAGATCATTCGCGAGTAGTGGGGTAGTGTTGGTTTCCTCAAGTCGAGCTCGTGCTTGAATATGTATGGCTATGTTGGGAAAGGGTTAGGTGGTGGGAAAGGAGTAGGGTCGAGTGAGGGGTCGTTTAGATGGCATTTTTTCCTCTCTAGGTGATGGTGAGGTTATTTTTTAAAATGGATGGAATTGGGAAAGGCCATTTGGGGTAAACATGTTGTTTTGACATTTTGGCGATGAATGTTTTTTTATACGCATGCGCACTTGAGGGGTTTTGTAAGAGGGCGGGCTTTTTAAATGATGATTTATAAATGAGTTTTTTAATATGTATTTAAATAAACCAAAAAAAAACTAACAGGTCATTGGCTTTTTACTATCTCGCTAACCAATAATCGGATTTAAACGTATGAGGTGTCGTAGGACTCGTGGTGAACTCTCTTTTTCTATCGAAGGGGTATATTCACATCAAAATAAAAACTACCCTTGCCCGGGGGATGAAATAGTAATTTATTTTTTGTACGCCTGCGCATTTGGTTTTTTTGTAAAAGAGCGGGCTTTTTAAATGATGATTTATAAATGAGTGTTTTTTTAATACGTATTTAAATAAACCATAAAAACTAATAGGTCATCGGCTTTTGACTATCTCGCTAACCAATAATCGGATTTAAACGTATGAGGTGTCGTAGGACTCGTGGTGAACTCTCTTTTTCTATCGAAGGGGTATATCCACTCCAAAATAAAAACTACCCTTACCCGGGGGTTGAAATAGTAATATTTTTTGTATGTGCGCGCACGGACGGCTTTTGTCAAAAGGACTTAACTATACGTTAGTTAATATTTTCTGAACCCCTCATGGGATTTTGCCATAGGCAGTATTATAGCCCTGGGGGGTAACGCCCCGTTTTTGAATGTAGGATTTATTTTTGTCGAAAGGGCCTAACGACACTTTTGTTCATATCTCGCGAACCAATCATGCTAGGGACTTGTATGAGGGGTCCTAGCACTTGGGGCAACATTCCCTGTTTGGGGGTGAAACTACCCCCCAAAATTGAAAAATCCCTATCTCGGAAACGAAGAATCCTAAAATTAAGTGTGATAGCTTAAAAAATAGGGGATGATATAGGCTTTTACCTCGATGGATCATTTCACCCCTAAAACAGTAAATAGTCATGTTATGGGAGAAAAACGTGTTAAACACCTAAAAATGATAAATGAACCTAAGATCTTTTGTTTTTGATGAAAAATAGTAGAGGGGTGAAACTACCCCCCAAAATTGAAAAATCCCTATCTCGGAAACGAAGAATCCTAAAATTAGGTGTGATAGCTTAAAAAATAGGGGATGATATGGGCTTTTACCTCGATGGATCATTTCACCCCTAAAACAGTAAATAGTCATGTTATGGGGAAAAAACGTGTTAAACACCTAAAAATGATAAATGAACCTAAGATCTTTTGTTTTTGATGAAAAATAGCAGAGGGGTGAAACTACCCCCCAAAATTGAAAAATCCCTATCTCGGAAACGAAGAAGCCTAAAATTAGGTGTGATAGCTTAAAAAATAGGGGATGATATGGGCTTTTACCTCGATTGATCATTTCACCCCTAAAACAGTAAATAGTCATGTTATGGGGAAAAAACGTGTTAAACACCTAAAAATGATAAATGAACCTAAAATATTTTGTTTTTGATGAAAAATAGCAGGGGGGTGAAACTACCCCCCAAAATTGAAAAATCCCTATCTTGGAAATGAAGAAGCCTAAAATTAGGTGTGATAGCTTAAAAAATAGGGTATGATATGGGCTTTTACCTCGATGGATCATTTCACCCCTAAAACAGTAAATAGTCATGTTATGGGGGAAAAAACGTGTTAAACACCTAAAAATGATAAATGAACCTAAGATATTTTGTTTTTGATGAAAAATAGCAGGGGGTGAAACTACCCCCCAAAATTGAAAAATCCCTATCTCGGAAACGAAGAAGCCTAAAATTAGGTGTGATAGCTTAAAAAATAGGGGATGATATGGGCTTTTACCTCGATGGATCATTTCACCCCTAAAACAGTAAATAGTCATGTTATGGGGGAAAAACGTGTTAAACACCTAAAAAATGATAAATGAACCTAAGATCTTTTGTTTTTGATGAAAAATAGCAGGGGGGTGAAACTACCCCCCAAAATTGAAAAATCCCTATCTCGGAAACGAAGAAGCCTAAAATTAGGTGTGATAGCTTAAAAAATAGGGGATGATTAGGGCTTTTACCTGGATAGGTCATTTCACCCCTAAAACAGTAAATAGTCATGTTATGGGGAAAAAATGTGTTATACACCTAAAAAATGATAAATGAACCTAAGATCTTTTGTTTTTGATGAAAAATAGCAGGGGGGTGAAACTACCCCCCAAAATTGAAAAATCCCTATCTCGGAAACGAAGAATCATAAAATTAGGTGTGATAGCTTAAAAAATAGGGGATGATTAGGGCTTTTACCTGGATAGGTCATTTCACCCCTAAAACAGTAAATAGTTATGTTATGGGGGAAAAATGTGTTATACACCTAAAAGCATAAGCATCTTTGTGAAACCATGCTTTAATGGACATGTGTATGGAGGATGATTGTTGTTATTATTATTATTAGGTAATTATGGATTAATGTGCGGATAGATAACTAACCTGTGGGGAGCGTGATGGCGCAGGTGCTTAGCTGCTCGTCTTTACTCGGGCAGGTGGGGTTCAAATCCCGGTGACGGCGGGGGTTGGAATTTTCACCTGAAAAAAATCACGTGGCGTCAGGAAGGGCATTCGGCCTTAAATCCCCGGCCAAAACCAAAATGAGCCTGGTTGGCTCCGGCGACTCAAAATAATTGGGAAAAGCCGAAGAAAGAAAAAAATGATAACTCACCAGTAATAGTAAACATTGGTTTGAGGTGTTGAAGAAGTCAGGATGGCCAACCCTTTACCCTGGTTCACGAATGGACCCCAAAAAGTTTTACCTGTCAAGACTCAGTCTACCCTGTTGCAGCCTTGTGAAAAAAAATCGAACCGGGGCCTCTGTAGTGACAGTGGAGCTATATTCATGATGATTTTTAAACAAACATAGGCTTGCCTACTACCGCTGTGTTGAATCTGCACAGAGACTCTGGCTTTGGTTTGCGTAGTGTGCCTTGCTGATAACAGCACAGCGACCTTGTCAGGAAGTTTCATATTACTCATTTGCTTGATAGCGGACATGCTATGCACATGACTAGATCGTTGTTAGGTTTGACAAAGGCTTAGTGAAGCTTATGGCAACCTTGAAATGAATGTCATGGTATAGTCGGGGTTGGAAGCCAAGACCTTAGGGTTGACAATCAAGTAGGTTAACCACTACACGGTGATATGGTGAAATAATAATGTAACAGAACATATAGAAACGTTTTCTATAGTTTAACGAATTGGCATACCATGAGAGGTGTAGGTAATGGAAATTGAATCCTTAGCTGATGATTATACTACTTTCCATGCCCACGTATAAGCTATCATGTTAGAAAAAGAATGGTATGGCTTGTTTTAAACGGAGAATAATCATTGTGTTTACTGTGAAACACAAATCTGAATTTAAAATTAATTTAAAATAATTAATTTAAAATTAACTAATTTAAAATTAGTTTAGTACGCTGAAGTTAAAATGAATAATGATCACGTTACAGACAGCCAGTTTCAAAGCCATGAGAACTAAGTGAACAAAGTATAAAATTCATGAGCCAGTGAGGAATTCAACATGCTGTCCTTTGGACAAGAGAGAAGCGTTCTACAGCGACCCTCAATGGTTTGGGACATCGTAAAGATGAAAATTAAATCTAAGCTACTACACGCTTATATACTAGAATAAGAAATGGAAAACAATTGGTCAAATAAAGGACAGAAGGAATAAAAAATGGCCCTCAACCCTCAAGCATAAGGATTGAGGGAGTTGGAAGGAAGGAGAGCCATGAAAGGCAGATAAAAAGTATACTAGGAGTGGCTTTGCCCCAGAGGTAATGGATAAAGAGGAGGAAAACTGGACTCAGCTCAGAAATCCCTTGGGGTTGCCAACTTCCAAACTGATCAGCCCTTGAGGGTGTAGCCATAGGCAGAGTGCATCGCAAGTCGTGGGGCTAAATACACCCTACCTTCTTGAGGGGGCTTGGGCAAAAGACAGGAAATAACATGAAAATAAAAAAGCAAGGCTGCCTCCTCAGGATATCAGAAAAAATAAATAAACCAGGGCCAATGAAGTTTCAAAAGGAAGAGACTCCCTAGGGCTCGGATACTCTAATCATGTTGGGGTCGGTAGAGAACAAGAGTTGAGCAAGTGTGGTCGACAGGAAATAAGAGAGTGAGGAGCCTAGCACAAGTTAGTGGAAGCAATGACGGTCTCAGCTGGGACTCCGTGATCGTCAACCTACATGACACTAGATATGACGCCCAGGGGTGGAATTAAAGACCTCTTTTTGTTTTTTATCACTGGCTTTTAAGAACGCTAACACATGGCATGCCTTATAATGCAATACTGGTCCTAGGGTATGCAAAAATTGTATTAGAAACTCAGCTAATAATAGAGTGCTTGCCCATGATTTACCTTAAATTTTCCTAAAATCCACTACATTTTCCGCAAATTGACCAAATGACACAACATTCCAGCAAAATTCAACAAATGACTACCAGATTTATTGAAATTCCATTGATTTACCTAAGCATGGTTTAAACTACCTCAAATTCATATAAAATTAGACGAATATAGATGAAAATTCACTAAAATTTACCGAATTTAGCCAAGTGGTGTACAAACCATGAAATTTATCCAATTTTTATTAAAATTGACTACATGTACTCGAAAATTCCATAATATTCCCTTTACATGTATGCTTTTTGTTGTTGTTGTTGTTGTCTCGTTTACCACACTCCCTGTAGACAATCACTTCAACATGACTTTTTCCTAGACTAGGAGCTTCACATTCGACATGATAGCTGAGTTTCATTTCCCATAAACTTGTCTCTGAGGTGGGTGTCAGGAAAAGGCATTCAGCTGTAAAAACCACACCCTCACGTAGACTTTCATAACCTCTTACGTTGAGGTTCCTTACACTAACGACATTAAATGATTGAACGGTTTCCTTTTCACAATTCCTGTCTATACTTTCCTCTTTAAGGTTGCAAGATGTTTGCAAGATTCCTAAAATGCAATTAAATGTAATAAATACCTTAAGATGGTTTCATTTGTTTAATGATATGGTGTTGATGATGGATATATACGTTAAGACTAATTTTTGTTAGATCTTGACTGGCCTTGCAATTAGAAATTGACAAACCAAACATGGGTTATCTACCAGGGGAACACTTTGACCACTATATTGGTTATTTACCAGTAAGTACAGTTCTAGTAATGAGACAGAAATCCAACACAAACAATGAGCGCGCAATGCGGCGGAGATTGGTACCACGATGTACTGTCGGTTATGTAGCTATGTGGAATGCACATCATATATGGTTTACTTGAAGGTTTGGAGATTCCATTAAAGATATTTCTACAATAAACCATTTTCAAATGGTCATTCGTTGGTGTGAAAATATTTATTATATGGTATTTTATGAAAACAATTATGATTTATAATTTATATGTTTATTGTATTCTTATTTAATGTAAGCACTGGAGGCACTATCGACCAAAATACAGCACTATCTGGAATGTATATTGCATACTTGAAGGTTTGGTGATCCCATTAAAGGTATTCCTACAATAAATGATTTTTAAGTTCTCGTTTTATGGCATGATTATTTAATATATGCTATTTGCTAATAGGATTTGACACTGGAATTATTTTACAAGTAGTTATTTTAATGACCAACAGAGTTTAATGTTAACAAGGCACAGCTCTATTTGAAATTTTGAATAACATGTTGCATGTCATACATCATATGCAACTACTGTAAGGCTTGTGATTTATTTAATGCCTTTAACCCTATATTAAACACGCAGTTTGCAATACTGATAACTGCAATGTTAGTGAAAAAAAATTGAAACAAAACAAAAATCAGCATTGAAAAACCAAAAAGTGGTTGAGCATATATATAGTGGGGAAAAGAAAAGTTTTGTAAACACTAATGTCCAACAAGATTAATTAAATCAGTAACTGTCAGGGTGGCCGAGTGGTTAAGGCGTTTGACTTAAGATCAAATTTCCAAATATATAAGGAAGCAAGGGTTCAAATCCCTTCCCTGACATAACTATTGCTTGAACATGCAAGAAAACAAGAAATATACACAAACTATGTTTATCAATTTAATCATTTTTTTACAAGAGATAGACACACAGAATACAGCTCTTTTGGTTTATCAGTTCTTTTAAACATAACACTTGTTGAAAATTATTTTTTAGGGGATGGGGGTGTTGCTACGTTGACCCATTACACAATAATAGCAGCTTTACGAAGTTCATTTTCTATATTTAATAGCTCTTTCTCATAACCAATATGGCCAAGCTGTTTACAGGCATGCAAGAGCTGTAGACGTTCGACTAATATATTAGGATCGTTCCATTTACTATTTTTTATGAATCGTTTCAGAATCTCGGGAAGCAGTTCATCATTATCACCATCATTATGATTATCATCCTCATTATTATAATCATTTTCATAATGATGATCATTATCATCGTTATCATTACCATCATAATTTCCACCTTTGTCCACAGACTGTTCAATGGATTGAGTTGCCTTTGATAGTGTTGAAAGCTTCTTTTTAGATGTGCTAGAATGCTTTAACATTGTTATGTTATTATTACCACTATTACCTTTCCCCACTAACTTCTTGATGGGGTATATTGTCTCTGATAGGGTTGAGGGCTTTTGAGATGTGGGTGCATGTCTGAACATGGGTTTCACAGGAGGTGTCGAAGGTTTCTCATTAAACAACTCGCTAACAGTATGAGTGCGTTGTAGTGTATTAAACTTGAGGTTAATATTATCTTGAGCAGTACTATTTTTCTCTTGGACTTGGTTTCTTGCTTTGGTTTGGGTTTTCCTTACATTTAGACTAGCGTGATTATTAAGTTTACATTCATGATTGTTTGAAGAAAGTACGTCGAATTCTTTTGTTTTAAGCATTCCTCGACACTGTTTCGATCGTTGCTTTGAACAGCGCCAAATAATAGTTCCATTTTTATTGCTTCGTTTCACAATATATGAATATCCTTTATAGTATGCATAAGGCTTACCATACCTAGTCACTGATACTTCCATATCAACTGTCAAGCACAAACTAATCTCTAGTAAAGACAACTCGGTAATAACAACAATAGTTTAATGTGGGAGCATATATACATGCAAAAAGTGGGAGCAAAGGTGGGGGGTAAAAAGTGGGAGCAAAAGTGGTAGCAAATGTGGGAGAAAAAAAATAACTGTGAGCAAAAAGTGGGAGCAAATATGGGATCAAATGTGGGAGCAAAGCAAATATAAAAAGTGGGAGCAAATATGCTAAGAAATATGTCAACAAATATACCAGCAAAAGTAAATACACAAGTCAAGATAGATTAAAGTGCAAAGAAAATATGGAAGCAAATATGAGAGCAAAAATTGTGTTTTTCTAAAACAACTAGACATAACAAACTTAGTCATAACCTAACCTAACCTAACCCAACCTAACCAAACCTAACCTCACCTAACCTCACCTAACCTAACCTAACCTCACCTAACCTCACCTAACCTAACCTCACCTCACCTAACCTCACCTCACCTAACCTAACCTAACCTAACTTTACCTAACCTAACTTGACTGAACTTTACCTAACCTAACCCATCATAACTTCACCTAACCTAACTTTACCTAATCTAACTTCACCTAACCTAACGTTCAACTCTCAGATCAAAATTAAATTCTAGGCATAGTTGAGTTGGAACCCAAGACTTCAGGGATAACACACAAGTATACTAGCCACTACACCGCAAAATGGGCAAATTATCATGCAACACAACATAAAGTAAAAGTTTCCTGTAGTGTAACTCATTGGCTGTCAACCATAGTTTGGGAATTCAAACCCAAGACCTCAAGACTTTTGTTTTGAACATTATCAGAAATATTATTCCATTTACATTTTGCTGCTGCTTATAGTTATAAGAGTTGGCATTAATATGGGAAGCAAAAAAAAAGTGGGAGCAAATGTGGGAGCCAATATGGGAGCAAATATAGGAGCCAAGATGGGGGCAAAAGTGGGAGCAAATGTGGGAGCCAATATGGGAGTCAATATGGAGGCAAATATGGGAGCAAATGTGTGAACTAATCATCTCACCTCGGATATCGCCAGTGAGTACTCATATCCACCGCAAGGTAGCGGAAACATACTTTGTGTGTTGTATGTATCTATCTTACAAAGTTTGACTGCATGCAAAACGTCCTTGTATAAGCTGTGCATATAATTTTCATATACAATTAAGACCAAGTGTTCAGTACTAACATGTATAGCCTTGTCTAGGGTATATAGAGGATCGTTAGCAAGAAAGACTGACTAACCCAGGAGTGTAAAGCCTTGCCATATGCAGTAAGCATCTGTTGGCAGAAATGGTTCCTAATAATAACGGACTTAATGAATATGAAACGTGTTTTGAGTGTCGTCTTAAATCCTATTTTATACGTTGTGATACGTGTAAGGATTTAAGACGACACAAACGTATTTTGGGTGTTGTCTTTTGTGTGTCGTCTTAAATCCTTACACGTATCACAACGTATAAAATAGGATTTAAGACGACACTCAAAACACGTTTCATATTCATTAAGTCCGTTATTATTAGGAACCATTTCTGCCAACAGATGCTTACTGCATATGGCAAGGCTTTACACTCCTGGGTTAGTCAGTCTTTCTTGCTAACGATCCTCTATATACCCTAGACAAGGCTATACATGTTAGTACTGAACACTTGGTCTTAATTGTATATGAAAATTATATGCACAGCTTATACAAGGACGTTTTGCATGCAGTCAAACTTTGTAAGATAGATACATACAACACACAAAGTATGTTTCCGCTACCTTGCGGTGGATATGAGTACTCACTGGCGATATCCGAGGTGAGATGATTAGTTCACACATTTGCTCCCATATTTGCCTCCATATTGACTCCCATATTGGCTCCCACATTTGCTCCCACTTTTGCCCCCATCTTGGCTCCTATATTTGCTCCCATATTGGCTCCCACATTTGCTCCCACTTTTTTTTTGCTTCCCATATTAATGCCAACTCTTATAACTATAAGCAGCAGCAAAATGTAAATGGAATAATATTTCTGATAATGTTCAAAACAAAAGTCTTGAGGTCTTGGGTTTGAATTCCCAAACTATGGTTGACAGCCAATGAGTTACACTACAGGAAACTTTTACTTTATGTTGTGTTGCATGATAATTTGCCCATTTTGCGGTGTAGTGGCTAGTATACTTGTGTGTTATCCCTGAAGTCTTGGGTTCCAACTCAACTATGCCTAGAATTTAATTTTGATCTGAGAGTTGAACGTTAGGTTAGGTGAAGTTAGATTAGGTAAAGTTAGGTTAGGTGAAGTTATGATGGGTTAGGTTAGGTAAAGTTCAGTCAAGTTAGGTTAGGTAAAGTTAGGTTAGGTTAGGTTAGGTGAGGTGAGGTTAGGTGAGGTGAGGTTAGGTTAGGTGAGGTTAGGTGAGGTTAGGTTAGGTTAGGTGAGGTTAGGTGAGGTTAGGTTTGGTTAGGTTGGGTTAGGTTAGGTTAGGTTATGACTAAGTTTGTTATGTCTAGTTGTTTTAGAAAAACACAATTTTTGCTCTCATATTTGCTTCCATATTTTCTTTGCACTTTAATCTATCTTGACTTGTGTATTTACTTTTGCTGGTATATTTGTTGACATATTTCTTAGCATATTTGCTCCCACTTTTTATATTTGCTTTGCTCCCACATTTGATCCCATATTTGCTCCCACTTTTTGCTCACAGTTATTTTTTTTCTCCCACATTTGCTACCACTTTTGCTCCCACTTTTTACCCCCCACCTTTGCTCCCACTTTTTGCATGTATATATGCTCCCACATTAAACTATTGTTGTTATTACCGAGTTGTCTTTACTAGAGATTAGTTTGTGCTTGACAGTTGATATGGAAGTATCAGTGACTAGGTATGGTAAGCCTTATGCATACTATAAAGGATATTCATATATTGTGAAACGAAGCAATAAAAATGGAACTATTATTTGGCGCTGTTCAAAGCAACGATCGAAACAGTGTCGAGGAATGCTTAAAACAAAAGAATTCGACGTACTTTCTTCAAACAATCATGAATGTAAACTTAATAATCACGCTAGTCTAAATGTAAGGAAAACCCAAACCAAAGCAAGAAACCAAGTCCAAGAGAAAAATAGTACTGCTCAAGATAATATTAACCTCAAGTTTAATACACTACAACGCACTCATACTGTTAGCGAGTTGTTTAATGAGAAACCTTCGACACCTCCTGTGAAACCCATGTTCAGACATGCACCCACATCTCAAAAGCCCTCAACCCTATCAGAGACAATATACCCCATCAAGAAGTTAGTGGGGAAAGGTAATAGTGGTAATAATAACATAACAATGTTAAAGCATTCTAGCACATCTAAAAAGAAGCTTTCAACACTATCAAAGGCAACTCAATCCATTGAACAGTCTGTGGACAAAGGTGGAAATTATGATGGTAATGATAACGATGATAATGATCATCATTATGAAAATGATTATAATAATGAGGATGATAATCATAATGATGGTGATAATGATGAACTGCTTCCCGAGATTCTGAAACGATTCATAAAAAATAGTAAATGGAACGATCCTAATATATTAGTCGAACGTCTACAGCTCTTGCATGCCTGTAAACAGCTTGGCCATATTGGTTATGAGAAAGAGCTATTAAATATAGAAAATGAACTTCGTAAAGCTGCTATTATTGTGTAATGGGTCAACGTAGCAACACCCCCATCCCCTAAAAAATAATTTTCAACAAGTGTTATGTTTAAAAGAACTGATAAACCAAAAGAGCTGTATTCTGTGTGTCTATCTCTTGTAAAAAAATGATTAAATTGATAAACATAGTTTGTGTATATTTCTTGTTTTCTTGCATGTTCAAGCAATAGTTATGTCAGGGAAGGGATTTGAACCCTTGCTTCCTTATATATTTGGAAATTTGATCTTAAGTCAAACGCCTTAACCACTCGGCCACCCTGACAGTTACTGATTTAATTAATCTTGTTGGACATTAGTGTTTACAAAACTTTTCTTTTCCCCACTATATATATGCTCAACCACTTTTTGGTTTTTCAATGCTGATTTTTGTTTTGTTTCAATTTTTTTTCACTAACATTGCAGTTATCAGTATTGCAAACTGCGTGTTTAATATAGGGTTAAAGGCATTAAATAAATCACAAGCCTTACAGTAGTTGCATATGATGTATGACATGCAACATGTTATTCAAAATTTCAAATAGAGCTGTGCCTTGTTAACATTAAACTCTGTTGGTCATTAAAATAACTACTTGTAAAATAATTCCAGTGTCAAATCCTATTAGCAAATAGCATATATTAAATAATCATGCCATAAAACGAGAACTTAAAAATCATTTATTGTAGGAATACCTTTAATGGGATCACCAAACCTTCAAGTATGCAATATACATTCCAGATAGTGCTGTATTTTGGTCGATAGTGCCTCCAGTGCTTACATTAAATAAGAATACAATAAACATATAAATTATAAATCATAATTGTTTTCATAAAATACCATATAATAAATATTTTCACACCAACGAATGACCATTTGAAAATGGTTTATTGTAGAAATATCTTTAATGGAATCTCCAAACCTTCAAGTAAACCATATATGATGTGCATTCCACATAGCTACATAACCGACAGTACATCGTGGTACCAATCTCCGCCGCATTGCGCGCTCATTGTTTGTGTTGGATTTCTGTCTCATTACTAGAACTGTACTTACTGGTAAATAACCAATATAGTGGTCAAAGTGTTCCCCTGGTAGATAACCCATGTTTGGTTTGTCAATTTCTAATTGCAAGGCCAGTCAAGACCTAACAAAAATTAGTCTTAACGTATATATCCATCATCAACACCATATCATTAAACAAATGAAACCATCTTAAGGTATTTATTACATTTAATTGCATTTTAGGAATCTTGCAAACATCTTGCAACCTTAAAGAGGAAAGTATAGACAGGAATTGTGAAAAGGAAACCGTTCAATCATTTAATGTCGTTAGTGTAAGGAACCTCAACGTAAGAGGTTATGAAAGTCTACGTGAGGGTGTGGTTTTTACAGCTGAATGCCTTTTCCTGACACCCACCTCAGAGACAAGTTTATGGGAAATGAAACTCAGCTATCATGTCGAATGTGAAGCTCCTAGTCTAGGAAAAAGTCATGTTGAAGTGATTGTCTACAGGGAGTGTGGTAAACGAGACAACAACAACAACAACAAAAAGCATACATGTAAAGGGAATATTATGGAATTTTCGAGTACATGTAGTCAATTTTAATAAAAATTGGATAAATTTCATGGTTTGTACACCACTTGGCTAAATTCGGTAAATTTTAGTGAATTTTCATCTATATTCGTCTAATTTTATATGAATTTGAGGTAGTTTAAACCATGCTTAGGTAAATCAATGGAATTTCAATAAATCTGGTAGTCATTTGTTGAATTTTGCTGGAATGTTGTGTCATTTGGTCAATTTGCGGAAAATGTAGTGGATTTTAGGAAAATTTAAGGTAAATCATGGGCAAGCACTCTATTATTAGCTGAGTTTCTAATACAATTTTTGCATACCCTAGGACCAGTATTGCATTATAAGGCATGCCATGTGTTAGCGTTCTTAAAAGCCAGTGATAAAAAACAAAAAGAGGTCTTTAATTCCACCCCTGGGCGTCATATCTAGTGTCATGTAGGTTGACGATCACGGAGTCCCAGCTGAGACCGTCATTGCTTCCACTAACTTGTGCTAGGCTCCTCACTCTCTTATTTCCTGTCGACCACACTTGCTCAACTCTTGTTCTCTACCGACCCCAACATGATTAGAGTATCCGAGCCCTAGGGAGTCTCTTCCTTTTGAAACTTCATTGGCCCTGGTTTATTTATTTTTTCTGATATCCTGAGGAGGCAGCCTTGCTTTTTTATTTTCATGTTATTTCCTGTCTTTTGCCCAAGCCCCCTCAAGAAGGTAGGGTGTATTTAGCCCCACGACTTGCGATGCACTCTGCCTATGGCTACACCCTCAAGGGCTGATCAGTTTGGAAGTTGGCAACCCCAAGGGATTTCTGAGCTGAGTCCAGTTTTCCTCCTCTTTATCCATTACCTCTGGGGCAAAGCCACTCCTAGTATACTTTTTATCTGCCTTTCATGGCTCTCCTTCCTTCCAACTCCCTCAATCCTTATGCTTGAGGGTTGAGGGCCATTTTTTATTCCTTCTGTCCTTTATTTGACCAATTGTTTTCCATTTCTTATTCTAGTATATAAGCGTGTAGTAGCTTAGATTTAATTTTCATCTTTACGATGTCCCAAACCATTGAGGGTCGCTGTAGAACGCTTCTCTCTTGTCCAAAGGACAGCATGTTGAATTCCTCACTGGCTCATGAATTTTATACTTTGTTCACTTAGTTCTCATGGCTTTGAAACTGGCTGTCTGTAACGTGATCATTATTCATTTTAACTTCAGCGTACTAAACTAATTTTAAATTAGTTAATTTTAAATTAATTATTTTAAATTAATTTTAAATTCAGATTTGTGTTTCACAGTAAACACAATGATTATTCTCCGTTTAAAACAAGCCATACCATTCTTTTTCTAACATGATAGCTTATACGTGGGCATGGAAAGTAGTATAATCATCAGCTAAGGATTCAATTTCCATTACCTACACCTCTCATGGTATGCCAATTCGTTAAACTATAGAAAACGTTTCTATATGTTCTGTTACATTATTATTTCACCATATCACCGTGTAGTGGTTAACCTACTTGATTGTCAACCCTAAGGTCTTGGCTTCCAACCCCGACTATACCATGACATTCATTTCAAGGTTGCCATAAGCTTCACTAAGCCTTTGTCAAACCTAACAACGATCTAGTCATGTGCATAGCATGTCCGCTATCAAGCAAATGAGTAATATGAAACTTCCTGACAAGGTCGCTGTGCTGTTATCAGCAAGGCACACTACGCAAACCAAAGCCAGAGTCTCTGTGCAGATTCAACACAGCGGTAGTAGGCAAGCCTATGTTTGTTTAAAAATCATCATGAATATAGCTCCACTGTCACTACAGAGGCCCCGGTTCGATTTTTTTTCACAAGGCTGCAACAGGGTAGACTGAGTCTTGACAGGTAAAACTTTTTGGGGTCCATTCGTGAACCAGGGTAAAGGGTTGGCCATCCTGACTTCTTCAACACCTCAAACCAATGTTTACTATTACTGGTGAGTTATCATTTTTTTCTTTCTTCGGCTTTTCCCAATTATTTTGAGTCGCCGGAGCCAACCAGGCTCATTTTGGTTTTGGCCGGGGATTTAAGGCCGAATGCCCTTCCTGACGCCACGTGATTTTTTTCAGGTGAAAATTCCAACCCCCGCCGTCACCGGGATTTGAACCCCACCTGCCCGAGTAAAGACGAGCAGCTAAGCACCTGCGCCATCACGCTCCCCACAGGTTAGTTATCTATCCGCACATTAATCCATAATTACCTAATAATAATAATAACAACAATCATCCTCCATACACATGTCCATTAAAGCATGGTTTCACAAAGATGCTTATGCTTTTAGGTGTATAACACATTTTTCCCCCATAACATAACTATTTACTGTTTTAGGGGTGAAATGACCTATCCAGGTAAAAGCCCTAATCATCCCCTATTTTTTAAGCTATCACACCTAATTTTATGATTCTTCGTTTCCGAGATAGGGATTTTTCAATTTTGGGGGGTAGTTTCACCCCCCTGCTATTTTTCATCAAAAACAAAAGATCTTAGGTTCATTTATCATTTTTTAGGTGTATAACACATTTTTTCCCCATAACATGACTATTTACTGTTTTAGGGGTGAAATGACCTATCCAGGTAAAAGCCCTAATCATCCCCTATTTTTTAAGCTATCACACCTAATTTTAGGCTTCTTCGTTTCCGAGATAGGGATTTTTCAATTTTGGGGGGTAGTTTCACCCCCCTGCTATTTTTCATCAAAAACAAAAGATCTTAGGTTCATTTATCATTTTTTAGGTGTTTAACACGTTTTTCCCCCATAACATGACTATTTACTGTTTTAGGGGTGAAATGATCCATCGAGGTAAAAGCCCATATCATCCCCTATTTTTTAAGCTATCACACCTAATTTTAGGCTTCTTCGTTTCCGAGATAGGGATTTTTCAATTTTGGGGGGTAGTTTCACCCCCTGCTATTTTTCATCAAAAACAAAATATCTTAGGTTCATTTATCATTTTTAGGTGTTTAACACGTTTTTTCCCCCATAACATGACTATTTACTGTTTTAGGGGTGAAATGATCCATCGAGGTAAAAGCCCATATCATACCCTATTTTTTAAGCTATCACACCTAATTTTAGGCTTCTTCATTTCCAAGATAGGGATTTTTCAATTTTGGGGGGTAGTTTCACCCCCCTGCTATTTTTCATCAAAAACAAAATATTTTAGGTTCATTTATCATTTTTAGGTGTTTAACACGTTTTTTCCCCATAACATGACTATTTACTGTTTTAGGGGTGAAATGATCAATCGAGGTAAAAGCCCATATCATCCCCTATTTTTTAAGCTATCACACCTAATTTTAGGCTTCTTCGTTTCCGAGATAGGGATTTTTCAATTTTGGGGGGTAGTTTCACCCCTCTGCTATTTTTCATCAAAAACAAAAGATCTTAGGTTCATTTATCATTTTTAGGTGTTTAACACGTTTTTTCCCCATAACATGACTATTTACTGTTTTAGGGGTGAAATGATCCATCGAGGTAAAAGCCCATATCATCCCCTATTTTTTAAGCTATCACACCTAATTTTAGGATTCTTCGTTTCCGAGATAGGGATTTTTCAATTTTGGGGGGTAGTTTCACCCCTCTACTATTTTTCATCAAAAACAAAAGATCTTAGGTTCATTTATCATTTTTAGGTGTTTAACACGTTTTTCTCCCATAACATGACTATTTACTGTTTTAGGGGTGAAATGATCCATCGAGGTAAAAGCCTATATCATCCCCTATTTTTTAAGCTATCACACTTAATTTTAGGATTCTTCGTTTCCGAGATAGGGATTTTTCAATTTTGGGGGGTAGTTTCACCCCCAAACAGGGAATGTTGCCCCAAGTGCTAGGACCCCTCATACAAGTCCCTAGCATGATTGGTTCGCGAGATATGAACAAAAGTGTCGTTAGGCCCTTTCGACAAAAATAAATCCTACATTCAAAAACGGGGCGTTACCCCCCAGGGCTATAATACTGCCTATGGCAAAATCCCATGAGGGGTTCAGAAAATATTAACTAACGTATAGTTAAGTCCTTTTGACAAAAGCCGTCCGTGCGCGCACATACAAAAAATATTACTATTTCAACCCCCGGGTAAGGGTAGTTTTTATTTTGGAGTGGATATACCCCTTCGATAGAAAAAGAGAGTTCACCACGAGTCCTACGACACCTCATACGTTTAAATCCGATTATTGGTTAGCGAGATAGTCAAAAGCCGATGACCTATTAGTTTTTATGGTTTATTTAAATACGTATTAAAAAAACACTCATTTATAAATCATCATTTAAAAAGCCCGCTCTTTTACAAAAAAACCAAATGCGCAGGCGTACAAAAAATAAATTACTATTTCATCCCCCGGGCAAGGGTAGTTTTTATTTTGATGTGAATATACCCCTTCGATAGAAAAAGAGAGTTCACCACGAGTCCTACGACACCTCATACGTTTAAATCCGATTATTGGTTAGCGAGATAGTAAAAAGCCAATGACCTGTTAGTTTTTTTTTGGTTTATTTAAATACATATTAAAAAACTCATTTATAAATCATCATTTAAAAAGCCCGCCCTCTTACAAAACCCCTCAAGTGCGCATGCGTATAAAAAAACATTCATCGCCAAAATGTCAAAACAACATGTTTACCCCAAATGGCCTTTCCCAATTCCATCCATTTTAAAAAATAACCTCACCATCACCTAGAGAGGAAAAAATGCCATCTAAACGACCCCTCACTCGACCCTACTCCTTTCCCACCACCTAACCCTTTCCCAACATAGCCATACATATTCAAGCACGAGCTCGACTTGAGGAAACCAACACTACCCCACTACTCGCGAATGATCTTTTAGTTTTTGTATTTTCATTAAATAAAGAGGCTATAGGAAAGTAGGGGGCATTACTAGCAGTGTTAGGACACCCTGTATGTTCTAATCCCATGTTTGGTTAGCGAGATATCAGGTTCGGGGCAAATACGAGGGTGGCTCAATAAAAAGGTAAGCAGCTCCCCCACTACCCCACTACTTACATGGCTTTCACCATAAGCTGTGCAAGTTAAAGAAGTTTCACCAGCCAGTCGCTGGTGTATGTGAACGTTGCAGCAAATGTTACGAAATATATCATGCGATGTACTGTACATATAGACTTGAATCTCTGACGTCCTTCTGTTGTAATGAATAGTTTATTCCTATGTATGTTTCATTTTGTCTGTATCATTCCTTTGGCTATTAGCTGCAATATATATTTTATATAATTATCTACTGAATTTATCTATTTCTTTATTCATTAAATTATCTACTGAATTTATCTATTTCTTAATTTATTTAATTATCTACCGGATATATATATTTCTTTCTTATTTAATATACTGTATCTAATTGTTTATTTATTTAATTATGTAATATACACAACATAGATATATAGATATATTATCTATCTAAATCTTTTTTAAATAAATACTAGATGAAACCCGTCAAAACTTGACGGACAATGGAAAACAAAATTACTGAAGAAGCTTCTTATATAAGTTACATTCTTTGTACGATTACTTTTTAGCACTATTGCAACTTTTAGGGCGTCAAAAGATAGCACTCTCAGCATTGCAATATATTGCTGGTCATGACTGAAAACGTGATGAGGTCATCATCATCTTGCACAGTTTCCAGCCACTGGCCGGGTCTGTTTGGAACACAAGTCTCTCCAACGTCTTCTGTCTTCCCACCATCTCTCAGCCTCCACCCTTGTCCAGTCTTCTCCTCTCTTCTTCACGATTTCTTCCTCCCCCTTCAGCCACCTGTCTCTCGGTCTCCCTCTTGGTCTCTTTCCTTCCCACTTCGTCTCGTGTATCCTCCTGGGTATCCTCTTCTCCTCCATTCGTTTTACATGTCCATACCATCTAAGTCTAGATTTCTCTATACCAGTCTGTAATGGTTCATCCTTCATTAATTCTCCGGTCCTCTCATTTCTTATTCTGTCCATCTTTGTAGCTCCAATACTGCTTCTCAAGAACCTCATCTCACTGGCCTGTATTTTGCTCTTCTCCCTTCCTTTCATAACCCAGGTCTCCGAGGCATACGTCAGGATAGGGACATAGTACGTCCGATATATGATCTTTTTGCTGTTCTGCGGGACATTCTTGCTCCATAACATGCTTCTCACACTCCTCCGGAATGCTTCTGCCTGTCTCCCCCGCTCATTTATTTCTCTATCGTTTCTTCCATTCTCTTGTATCAGGCTTCCCAGATACTTGAAACTCTCCACTTCCTTCAGCTGTTCCCCACCAATTGTTATTCCTGTTGTGGTTCTTTCCTTCTTCCTTGTTGTGATCACCATCTCACTCTTATTTATGCTAAATTTCATCCCATAACCTTGTATTATTCCTTCCCACACGTCCAACTGTTCCTGTACCTCCTCCTCCTTGTTTCCCCAAATCATCAAATCATCTGCAAGCACCATTGCTTTCATCTTTCCTTCCCCAATTACTTGTGCCACTCGGGTCATTATGTCATCCATCACCACAATGAAAAGTAACGGTGACAGTGCACTTCCTTGTTTCAGGCCTTTTCTCTGTTCCAACCAGTCCGATCTCTCTCCTCCCACTTTCACACAGCTCACGCTTCCCTTGTACATCTCCTTTATCTTCCTTATAGTCCATTTTTATATTCCTCTATCCTCCAGGGACTTCCATACTTTGTTTCTGCATACACTGTCATATGCTTTCTCAATGTCCAGGAAGGCCATCAGTAGATCTGTTCCATACTCATAGTGCTGTTCTTGTAACTGCCTTACAGCAAAAATCAAATCCACTGTGGACCTTCCTGATCTGAAGCCATGTTGTTCTTCCCTCATCCCTCCTTCCATCCTTGTCCTAATTCTCCTTTCCAAAACTTTCTCAAACAACTTTGCACAATGACTCATCAGTGTTATTCCCCGATAGTTTCTGCATTCTGTTCTACTACCTTTCTTGAAGATCGGGACAATTATTCCCTTTTTCCAGTCCTCTGAGGTCTTCCTTTCCTTCCATGCTGTCTTCATCACTCGGTACAACCATTGTATCACCACCTCTCCTGCTGCTCTCACCATCTCCACACTCAACTCATCCTCACCCGGTGCCTTCCCTCCTTTCATCTTCCTCACTGCATCTTCCACTTCTTTCCATGTTAAGTCCTTTTCTGTTTGCAGTTCATCTACTGTACTTCTTCCCCGATTTCTTCCTCCTCGCCGTGGTTTCCATTTGGGTTCAGGAGTTCTTCAAAATATTCTTTCCACATTTTCTTCAGTTCTTCCCTATTTTCTATATCTTGTCCCCTTTTGTTCACCATTCTAACATAAGCCGTAGGATCCTTCCGCCCCTTATTATTTACCATCCCAAACAGGACCTTTTTTGCACCTTCACTATCCTGCTGGTCATGACTGAAAACGTGATGAGGTAAATAGCCCAATACGTTCAAGAGTTTCTCCTTGAACTTGATTGATTTTGATAAAGTAGGCCGAGCGAATAGGACATTGTTGTCTATTAAAATAAAATGTATTGTACCTGTAAGTGTTTTATCGGAAGGTGTTTAATCAAGTCGTAGAATTTGAGCTCTCTGCCTAATATAACTGCACCTATTATATCCGAATCCAAGCGATTTCTTACAATTAATATATTACCATATATGAGTCCTTGGGAAACGTTCAGATTTCTAAGAAGCATATCTTCGGCTCAAACGTTCGAAGTATGTGGAGGCGAATCTCTTAATTCCAAGGAATTGAAAAATTCAATAATATGGAAATGAAGTAGCTGGCTTTCATCTTCAGTATCCAATCTGTTAACGCTGATGTATGTGTTTGAACTACTGGATATAAGTTCAATGACTTTTAAATTAATATCATTACATTGTTGCAGCTTGGCAAATATTTTATATTCCAGCAGATCAATTTTACCCTCTCAACAGTAAAGACCAAAGTAACCACGCATAGATTTTACGCAAGAGAAATACAATATAGAACAATGTTTACATTTGATCGTCAAGGACCTTACAGTACACTGTACTGCATAATATCTGGAATTGTTTCTGAAATGGCCTATTTATATTGGATTTTAAATGTGGCTTCGTATTATTCGATAACACTATAGTGTCCTGCAATAACGGAGCCGCTAAATATTAAATGGCAAATAATACTTCCATTGCCGAAATCAACTCCGTAGTTAGACTCAGTACTCTAAACAAATAATCATTAAACAATTGTCTTATACAAAGAAGTTCAACATGACCGTCCAGAGACTTTCATACTCAAGTTGGTTGGTGAGGAGAATGCGATGAGACTGATCGCTTAAAATAAATTCCTTATAATTGTTCCTGCCAGCGAATTTTTTTGCAATAGCTTGAAAACGCAGCTCAGAATGACGTTCTTCATTTTGTTATAAACAGTATGAAACTGCTCTAAATAAGCAATTTCCATCACCTGTTATAGGTTATGGCAGTACATTTTGCAGGGGAACATAGAATCACTTCGCCAACTACTGGAATGACCATAGGCCTATACTCAATACTCACTTCGACAGTCACCCTAATGGAGGCAGTTTTTGAATTCTATGTCCCGTGCATGTCAAAAATCGTATTAACACATGGAGGCCCACTTATTCTTGTCTATCGCCCTGGAGACCCGGGTTACAGTTCCTGCTCTGCCAAGAAATTTAATTCTGGTCTCAGGGCAAAATCGGGGTACATTCAGTCTCTTGAGGTATAACTAAGAAGAGGAAGGTTTAATTCCCTCCTCGACAATCTTGGATGTGGTTTTCCGTGGTTTCCCACTTCCACTTAAGGCAAATACCGGGATGGTTCCTAACTTAAGGCCTTGGCCGTCTCCTTGCCATTTACCACCTTAATTACAAATACACACAGTAATGCAGCCATCACAATAACACAGGTTATCAGAGAAAATTTCACACATACACACCCAAGTACACGAGGCTGAGTGACCAAGATGTCGGAGCCCTTCAAACGAATTATATTTGCCAAGTGTCTCTCATGGCGAAAGCAATTGTGGACACACGCGAGTGCCTGGAAAACTACTTTTTTCTTTAATAATTTAAGAGTATATCGACGATGCATAATTATAACTTTTAGTCTAGGACGCTAATAACTTGACCACCGAAGCATTGGGAAGAAATTGCAATATTAAGGTACATAAACAACCTAGCCTACACATTCAACTGTCGGTTAATGTTCCTCAACATTTCCCTTCTTAAATATTCCCCTCCTTTATAATTTTCCATCACGTGAAAACATGCCATGTCTTGTGTTTTAAATATATCGACGCAATGGTGTTGCCATCTGCTGTCAGTTAATGGAACTATATGGGCGATGTACTGCCATCTGTTGTCAGTTATAGGAACTGATTGCAGATATTTAAACGGTGTACTGCGGACAATAGTTTGCTCTTTGATCACATGCTGCAATGCAATGGTAAAACGAAAATAAAACGTATTTAGAGGGAATGTAGAAATAAGTATCTTTAACAGACATAAAACCTTACTAATACTCCTTGATAAAACAATATTTCAGTGGTAAAAAAAAAAATACTGGCGAGGGCTAGGATCGAACCGGCGCTTCTTGGAACCACAGTCGGTCGCCTTAACCACATGGCTACTCCGGCACTCATATTTAGGAGCAGACGCCGCCATTCATTATATTCAAAAGCCGCTGTTTGATGGAAATAATCAATTTCATTAACCAAATAAATCAATGTTGCACATTCGTATACGTTCATACTGTTATTATATTTTATTGTCAGAACTTGGTTAATGTATGTTTTCAATTACATGGAAGCTTATTAAATAACTTACATTTTAATGGACTTCTCACCGCCATTTTGTCATGACCCCAGGCGGATTGTGCGCATGCGTGAGAGGCTAGAATTCTGCTATTTTCTATATTAATTTAAAAATATACCGTAATATATTTGTTTATTTTAGAGACACTCTGCAAATCTAGAGGCCAAGAGATTTCGTTAGAGTGCTCTACGAAGTAAATCGGTTCTGTCGTTTTCTCAATCTCGTGATAACAAAAATCACCTTACTGTTTTAAATATATAGATGTTGATATATAATTGGATAATATAATGGAATAATTAAATACATAGGTAAATAAATAAATAGATAAATAGATAGATGGGTCTAATACCAAGAAATACATTTTACAATTTTCAATTTCTGCCGTGAATAATAATGGAAGGAGTGTATATCGATACACTATTTCATCTACTTCCATATAACTACTAGCATATGATGTGGATGCTATTATATGCTATTATAAATTGATTCTGTTGCTGTCACAAGCTCGACATAAATAGCTATTTTTTGTACTTAAAAGTCTATTCTTGAGCTAGCGTGCTGGAGTATACGAGTATATCTGGTCGTGCTTCTGCACGAACTAAAACCATCAAGTCAACGCTCTTAATCTCGAGAGATTTCAGACACGTAGGTTTCCATAAATCATCTCAAGGCATGTTCCTAAAAATGGAGATATTTATTGTCAAAATACCTGAATAATACAGATTTGTTCAACAACGTCTCAGATACGCTGCAATACCACGAAGATTCAGATTCTATAAACTTATTTTCTTCTTTCTCCTGGATTTTTTCTCGTATTACTTCAGTCTGGGATAGTCCTGTACAATTTAATATTAACAGAGACATTCTGAACTTAATTATTAAGGATATTTGTGGCATAATTTTCCTGAATTATATCAACTGTTTTGAATATTAGAGTGAAAAGCCATTTATTTTCATATCTTAATCACTGGGAATTAGTGGTGGTGGTTTGTTTTAAAGGGCGGAACATCGTAGTCATATGACGCTTATCATAAAGAAGTGGCGGCTAGTGAGTGGCTAGGGTCTTGGCTGTCACCGGGCAGGCCTGGATTCAACTCCAGCTCTGCCAAGAAATAGAATTCTGGTCTTAGGGCTGGAACGCGGTACACTCAGGCTCGTGGGGGAAAACTAAGAGGAGGAGGGTTTGATTCCCACCTCAGGCATCATGGAAGTGGTTTTCTGTGGTATCTCTACTACTACTCCAGGTGAATGCTCGGATGGTTTCTAACTTAAGATCACGGCTGTTTCTTTCCAATCATAATAACAAACAAGATGTTCGGGAAAGAACATATAGCCTACTTTCTCCTAAATGTATGGATATAGTTATAACTCCCTGTCCTTATCATCTCCTAATTTCTTCCTATTTGAAGTGCAAATTGGCACACAGGATTTGAACAGTGGCGTTCAAACCATAGTTTATAATTTACCCCAGCATTTTGCAATTTCATCAGAAAACACTCCAAACACCGACTACTTACAATAATTGAAACTTAGTTGCTCTAATAAGGCCCATCTACAATGCGCAGTCGGCAGTCCGTAGTTGGTAGTCCTCGGTCGGCAGTCGCGATCGACTCCGTGTATACTATAGGCACCATACACAACATGAAGTTGCAGTTGGTAGCTGGCAGTTGGCAGTCGCGAATTTTATCCTTGACTGCCAACTACCCGACTGCAGCAATGTAATAGCCAATCAGAGCAGATCAGAAACTGACGTCACGTTGTTGTTCTGTGTCGTATACGAATGATATAGGACTAAGTGAAGTAACTTCGCAACCCGTTAATTTATAGGCTAATCTTAAATACACGGTATAACAAAATAATCCATCTCCAAATCATCCATATTGCAAGTTTTGAGGTTATCAACAACGCCTCTGTGCACAAGGAATAAACGAATGTTACTGTATTATTACTCCTAGCAGTCGTTAAGACTGGGTTCACTAACTGGCCGGTATAGAGTGCTGCTCGAATCTATAGTGTCTGCATAGTACAACTGAAGGCTGGTAGATGTCACTCCGGTGGAGAATGTCGTTTTTAGCCTACTTTAGATTTTTGCAAAAAATGAAAGTAGACTTATGAGATCAACACAGGGCGAAAAAAGTGTGTCTGTCTGTGTGTGTGTGTGTATGTGTGTGTGTGAGCCTGTGTGTGTGTGTGTGTGTGTATGTGTGTGTGAGAGTCTGTGTGTGTGTGTGTCTGTGTGTGTGTGAGTGTGTGTACTCTGAATGTCTGTCCCCCCCTATCAATTCGAACACGGTGAATGCGAATTGAACGAAATTTGGTACAAAGGTAGCACTAGCAAAGGACACCTCAGTGTCATGTTTTATATCGCCGCCATCTTTACTAAAACTGAATGGCGGCCACTCAAACGTTCAAAACGTAAAATCAAATAACGACTAACCAAATCATCCGATCTCTACCAAATTTGGTAACAACATACCTTCGTATGGGATGCGTCTTGTGACCAAACTACAAGGTCGTCCGCCATACCATTTCAGGATGGCGGCCGTGCGAATTATGCAAACTTTATAATCCATATCATGGGACCCACCAGTTCCGATTATCGAGCCGAGAATCGTTTTAACTGTTCTAAAGGAAGAGGCACGTTCGAAATTAAAAGTTTATTTTGTAATACTATAGTGCAGACGTGATTTTAAAAAGCTGAACTGATTCAGTAATAAGACAAGATGGCAGCGGATATCTTGTGCCTGACTTATATTTCACTAATTTGAGTATTGCATGCAATATAGCGTACTGATAAAAAATAAATAAACTTTGTATGAAATGCTTTATATATAAATAATATACTCCAGTGATGAAATCGTTTAGTATAAATCATTATTTGCTAACAAGTTCTATGTAAGTCATTTTAAATAGAACGATATTCGTTGACACAATTAGCTCAGTGGTAGAGCGTTAGCCTATGGCTCAAATGCCTATGGTTCAAACCCGATCACAGCTAGGTTTTTTGCTTGAAATGTTATATGTTTATTGTTTTGTAATGACTCATATGTTTTAAAATTAAGCGTTATATTGTGCACATTATGGTGTAAAATATATATTTAAATAAAACATAATTCGCCAGCAGATTCACTCGAGACATCTAGCTACCAAAAAGGTAACTTCCAGATTTTATTGAAAAGTTTCTTCTTCTGGCCGCTAGAATGCA
This sequence comes from Meconema thalassinum, assembly GCA_946902985.2. Taxonomy (NCBI): domain Eukaryota; kingdom Metazoa; phylum Arthropoda; class Insecta; order Orthoptera; family Tettigoniidae; genus Meconema; species Meconema thalassinum. Next base: position 731,732,770 of record OX336388.2, read on the forward strand.
CTCGCTCTGTTAGGATTATATTGTTCGATATTTCACCACTAGATGTCACGACTAGTCTACGTGGGGATCCATTGATTACTATACCATTATCATTCTATGCGCATCGAATTTGAAGAATGACAAGATGATACTACGATACATTTTAACTTTTTATTTTAAAGGGTTTGTAACAGCCTATTTTGCGTTACTTGAAAATGTTATTAAGCGTTATATTGTGCACATTATGGTGTAAAATATATATTTAATTAAAACATAATTCGTCAGCAGATTTACTCGAGACATCTAGCTGCCAAAAAGGTAACTTCCTGATTTTATTGAAAAGTTTCTTATTCAGGCCACTAGAATTCACTCGCTCTGTTAGGATTATATTATCGAAAATATCCACATAGTTTGTATACACACGTCTCTGTAGGGTCATGGAATGATTTGTTAATTCAATTAGGGTTGTGAAAGCCATGCACAACCAGACGTGTAAAGACATGCCTCAACTCAAAGTTGGATGTTGCCCACGGCAGGTCGTAATAATAATAATAATGTTATTGGTTCTACATCCCTTTTAACTACTGCTGCTTTTAGAGACACCGGGGTGCCGGAATTTTGGCCCGAAGGGGATCTTTAACGTGCCAGTAAATGTACTGACACGGCTCCCTCGCATTTGTGCACCCTCAAATGCCAGCTGACTGCGCCAGGATACGAACCTGCAACCTAGGGCCCAGCAAGCGAGAACGTTACCGCTGAGCCACGCCGCCAGTCCGGTCGATTATGTCTCCAGATCCATAACATTCTTGATATACTTCTTATCTTTCTTTCTTCAATGATGGTAGCAGTTTTTATCTAGGTTGTGGCGTTTGGTAGAGGTAAATCGTTTCTAAGGTCTTCAACAAAGAATAGTTCTATTATACTCTTTGATAATAACAACGAGTTATAACTATACTCATACATTTAGGAGAAAGTAGGCTATATGTTCTTTACTGAACATCTTGTTTTAATATATAATTTCCATTGCAAAAAGCACCATATAACGCTTTATTTTATAACGTCTCAGTACTCAAGAAACAATGAATATAAAAAAATCAAGCAAAAAAGTTCTACTCTGATAGGATTTGAACCCCGGCCAGCCACATGAAAAACGGGAGCTCTAACCACACTGCCAATCGTACACTCATAACTCACGCGTTATCGATCAAATACATATAACGTACTATATTAGCAAATAATCACTTGGACTGAAGATTTCTTCACTGAAGTGTATTTCAAACCGAGTTCATTTCATATTAAATTCATATAATTTTTATCAGTAGGTTATATTGCATGCAACATACTGAAATTAGTAAAATGTAGGTCAGAACGAGAGATCAGCTGCCATCTTGTCAAATAGCCGAGACGATTCAGATTTTTAAAGTCACTTCTAGATTATAATATTACAATATAAACTTTTAATTTCAAACGAACCACGTCGCTTAGAACAGATTAAACGATTCTTGGTTCGATGTGCACAAGGAATAAACGAATGTTACTGTATTATTACTCCTAGCAGTCGTTAAGACTGGGTTCACTAACTGGCCGGTATAGAGCGCTGCTCGAATCTATAGTTTCTGCATAGTACAACTGAAGGCTGGTAGATGTCACTCCGGTGGAGAATGTCGTTTTTTTAAATATATAATTTCCATTGCAAAACGCACCATATAACGCTTTATTTTATAACGTCTCAGTACTCAAGAAACAATAAATATAAAAAAATCAAGCAAAAAAGTTCTACTCTGATAGGATTTGAACCCCGGCCAGCCACTTGAGAGACGGGAGCTCTAACCACACAGCCAATCGTACACTCATAACTCACGCGTTATCGATTAAATACATATAACGTACTGTATTAGCAAATAATCACTTGGACTGAAGATTTCTTCACTGGAGTATATTTCAAACCGAGTTCATTTCATATTAAGTTCATATAATTTTTATCAGTAGGTTATATTGCATGCAACATACTGAAATTAGTAAAATATAGGTCAGAACGAGAGATCAGCTGCCATCTTGTCAAATAGCCGAGACGATTCAGATTTTTAAAGTCACTTCTAGATTATAATATTACAATATAAACTTTTAATTTCGAATGAACCACGTCGCTTAGAACAGATTAAACGATTCTTGGTTCGATAATCGGAACTTGTGGGTCCTATGTTATTGATTAGAAATTTTGCATAATTCACACGGCCGCCATCCTGAAATGGTACGTTTGATGACCTTGTAGTTTGGGCACAAGACGCGTTCCATATGAAGGTAGGTTGTTACCAAATTTGGTAAAGATCCGATGATTAGTTTGGTCGTAATGCATTATTAAGTTTTGACCATTCGATTGGCCGCCATTACCTTTTGGTAAAGATGGCGGCAATATAAAACACGACACTGAGGTGCCCTTTGCCAGTGCTACCTCTGTACCAAATTTCGTTCAATTCGGTTTAACCGTGTTCGAATTGATGTGGGGGGGACAGACATTCAGAGTACACACACACACACACAGACTCACACACATACACACACACACACACACACACACAGACAGACACACTTTTTTTCGCCCTGAAGTGATCTCATAAGTCTACTTTCATTTTTTGCAAAAATCGAAAGTAGGCTAAAAACACCACATACACATGCACCCCCTCCCCCCTCCCCAACCGATCCATGATCTCATAAGCCCATTTGTCATATGATGAAAATAGGCTAAAATGTATCATTGATAGTTTGTCCGGTATTTCAGCGGAGATTTGTGTGGTTTCAGTGTGTGATTGATGCGTATGCGTTCCTGTCAGAATCATCCAATTGCGATGAAATTTTGATGAATTATTGTGCGCACGCCCGCGAAGGTTTCTGCATTATAAAATAAATATTATAATAGGTGGAGTGCGAGTAGTTTCAATAAATTAGGGGTGCTGCGCAAACCATTACAACAAATTAATTTAGGTGGGTTTTATGCGCACACCCGGCAAGGTTTCTGCATTAGTAAATCTATTTTACAATTTGTTAGCGCGATTCGTTTCAACAAATTCCCGTATGTGATCATATGCCATTCATCAGATTGCGATGAAATTTTGCTAAATTGTTATTCGCACGTCCACGAAGGTTTCCGAATGATTAAATACATTTTATAATAGGTGGAGTGCGAGTCGTTTAAACAAAAAATTTTGGCACATGATTAGTATCAATCAATGAACCTTGGAGAGTTATTATGCGCACACTCGCGAAGGTTTCCAAATGAGTAATTGCATTGTACAATAGGTGGCGCTCAAGTTGTATCAGCAAATGAGTTTTGGTGCACGAATAGTTTCAAAACAAGATGTTCAGTAAAGAACATATAGCCTACTTTCTCCTAAATGAATGGGTATAGTTATAACTCTTTGAATTTATCAAGGAGTATAATAAAATCATTTCTCGGTTGAAGACCTTAGAAACTATTTACCTCTACCAAACACCAGAGCCTCGGAAAAACTACTAACGTCATTGAAGAAAATATGAGAAGACGTACATCAAGAATTTTATGGTCTCGGAGACATGATCGACCAGACGTTGGCAACATCCAACTTTGAGTTGAGGCATGTGTTTACACGTCTGGCTGTCCACGGCTTTCACCACCTTAATTGTAATAACAAATCTTTCCATGACCCTACAGTGACGTGTGAATGCCAACTATGTAGACAAGCATGTGAACGCTACAACGTAGAACTCTGTAGTAAAAGAAAACAAACAAACAAGGACTATGCAATTCAAATCGCCAGAGCGCAATTTTAGTGTACATGTTCATTATTGATTTTCGATTGCTATTTGACTGCAATACAAATATTAATTAATATCCTGAATTTGCACCAAGAGTACAGGTACTATGTGGGATCGTTTTGTTCTTTAGTTCAAATAACCTTTTCTAGTAACACACAATAGGCTGTTACAAGCGCTTTAATATAAACAATTATCTTATTATCAACTTGTCATTCTTCAAATTCGATGCGTATAGAATGCCAACGGAAGGCAAACCAATGCAGTCCCGCATAGTCCAGTCATGACATCTGGCGGTAAAGTTTCGCATAGGATAATCCTAATAGGGCGAGTGCATTCTAGCGGCCATAATAGGAAACTTTTCAACTTTTCAATTACAGCTGTTCCAACGCCCAGGCCGGTGAGAAGCCCACATCCAGTTGGCGGTGTTTGTCACCCTCATAGTTCATCTGGTTGCTGTTAGATGTCTCTCGTGCATATCCGGTGGTGAATGTTGTTTTAATTAAATATATATTTTCCATTGTAATATGCACAATATAATGCTTATTTTTGTAACGTGTGGCACAGACGTATGAGACCAAACAATTACAAAACCTGTTTTCTTCCTGCGACATGACTATTCTACCCCTAGAACCTACAAACCACATTTACTCTGATAAATACGAATCACATACACTCATTGACCATCTTGTGACAAGCAATCTCGGCAGAGTTGAAACTTTCGGGCAAATACCCGTACCATATATTTCCACCCATGACCTAATTTACCTATCGTACTCCCTACGTGTGCCTAAGTACACACCTAAATATATTATCACTAGAAACACGAAAAATATTAATATGGATGACTTAAAACATGACGCATACAAACTTCCCTGGAATGACATATTACTCTTAGATAACATTGACGCAAAAGTAAACAAGTTAAATTCTCTTATTATTAGTCTGTATGACAAACATGCCCCTAAACATTCGATCAAAGTTACTCGCCCAGCATGCCCATGGTTAAATGATAACATTAAAAGTATGATGGCACAGCGTGATGCACTGTTCCGGCGTTTTAAACGTACCCTTGACGAAACTGATTTTGAAAATTATCGTGTGCTCAGAAATCGTATTAAGCAGCTCGTAAGAAACGCCAAATTCTCCTACATACAAAACGTGACAAAGAAGATGAATACAAGGAATGCCTGGAATAATATGCGTTCTCTAGGTATAGGCAAACAGCAGCTACAGACACATGTACCAGACATACCGCTTGATGAGTTAAATGAATACTAGTTGAAACCCGTCAATACATGACGGTCAATAAGAAAATATTTACTGAAGAATTTTCTTATATACACTTAGAATGGCCCTCCAGATCCCCGGACCTCAGCCCTATTGAGCATGTGTGGGACATGATGGGTCGACAACTGGCCAACCGTCCTCAGCCACCCATAACTCTGGAATAACTGACCCGTGCAGTGCAGCAAGCATGGGCCACAATTCCTCAGGAAGCGATCCAGGGCCTTATTGACTCCATGCCTCGCCGAATTCATCAATGTATTGCAGCTCGTGGTGGGCACATCCAGTATTGATTGTTGTCTAAACTTGCGGTCAGATTGCCCTGAAAGTGTAATCATGGAATCACAACCGAACACTCGTCCTGTATGTTCAATTGCAGCAATGTAGCACCACTCCTTCTGGATGTTGCAATTTCCATTTTCTTCATTGTACGTTCTTTGTACAATTATTTTTTGGCGCTATTGATACTTTAAGAGCGTCAAAAGATTCCAGAGTTCCCCATTGAGCTTTATTGATTGTGATAAAGTATGCCAAGCGAATCGGAAAATGTTGCCTCTTAAAAGAAATTGATTGGTTTATCCTATGGTGTTAAATCAAGTCGAAGGATTAGACCTCTCTGCCTAATTTTAACTGCACTTATTTCCAAATCCAAGCATTTTCATGCATATTTCTTATAATTAATATGGAATCAAATCGAAGGGTTAGATCATCCGCCTGATTTTAACTGCACTTATTATTTCCAAATTCAAGCAATTTTCGTACACATTTCTTATAATTAATATGGTAGTATTTATGAGCCCTTAGGAAACTTCAGTTTTCTAAGGAGCATAACTATGGGTCAATCGTTTGGAGTATGTGGAAGCAAATCACTTAATTCCAAGGAATTCAAGAATTCTGAGGAGTCTAATATATACAACTGGCCGCAAGAACCGTCGCTTATAATTTTGGAATATACATTAACGAAGAAATGCGATGATGTGCAATTCCATACATTTTAAAACAATATGGACCGTATGCATGTGGCACAGTGACATTGGCACCAAATGAAACCAAGGGCATAGCATTTGTTGTACTGCCGATTATTCTCTCCTAAATTCCTTGAGGTATCATTTCCAGTGAAAAATTGTTGCAGTCTGTCAAATATTTTATATTTAGTAAGATCAATTTTGCCATTACAACATCAAAGGTCAAAGTAACCAAGCGTAGATTTCTCGCTACAGAAATACAGTGCAGAACAATGTTTACATTTGTTCGTCAAGGATCCTACACTGTACGGCATAATATCTGGAATTGTTTCTGAAATGGCATATTTATATTAGATTTTAAAAGTGGCTTCGTATTTTTCTTCGATTTCCCACTTTTTTGTGGCTAATGTTCTTTTTCGTCAAATGGATATATTTATTGTAGCATTTTTCTCCAAATTAGCGTCATATTCAATAACACTATAGTGGCCTGCATCAACGCAGCCGCCAAATATTAAATGGCACATAATACTTCCATTGCCAAAATCAACAGCGTGGTTAGAGTCATTGTTATGTACTCTAAACAAATAATCATTAAACAATAATATTCATTTATACAGTGAAGTTCAGATACTTTCATTCTCAAGTTTGTTGCTGATGAGAATGCGATGATACTGATCGCCAATAATAAAATCCTTATAATTATTCATGCCAACACCAATTTTTGCAATTTGCTTGCAGAAGCAGCTCAGGATGACGTTCTGCATTTTGGAATAAACAGTACGAAACTGCTTTAAATAAGCAATTTCCATCACCTGTTGTAGGTACAATCCTTTGCATTTCCATGACAGTAAATTAAGCAAGGGAGCATAGTTCGCCAACGACTGGAATGAGCATAGACTCACTTCGACAGCCACCGTAATGGAGAGTTTAAGGGTTAGACTATATGTTCAGTGCTTGTCAAAAATCGTATAAACACAGGGAAGCCAAATCTTAAGGCTAAATTCTGAGCTATCGCCCCGGATTCCGGGTTCGAACCCTGGTTTGCCAAGAAATTTAATTCTGGTCTGAGGACTGGTACGGGGTGCACTCTTGAGGCAAAACTAAGGAGAGCAAGGTTAGATTCCTATTTCAACAATCTGGCATGTGGTTTTCCGTGGTTTGCCACGTCCACTGAAGGTAAATACCGGGATAGTTCCTAACTTAAAGCCTCGGTCGTCAATTCTCCATTCCCCACATGAATTACAAATGCACACATCAGTAAAGGCATCACAATAACACAGGTTATCATAGAAAAATTTACACACACACCAAAGTAGACGGGCCTGAGTGACCACGATGTCTGAGTCCATCAAATGAATTATATTCGTCAATTGTGTCTCATGGCGAAAGCGATTGTGGCCATCTTTTATTTAATAATTTAAAAGTATATGGCAATGCAAATCGAGGATAATTCCTTACTGTACGGGAATAATAAAAGTAAAATATGTTAAGACAATGAATTACCAATAGCCAGAAAGAATAATTAGGAAATAGAAATACATGTTTGAGGTGAGATGTGAACTCCTTCGACTATGCTAAATTCATTCCTGGGTCCGCAATGTTACCCCTGAGCCACCCAGTCAACAGACTTCGAAAGCAATATTAAGTTACTTAAACAACAAACGAACTCAAACGCCTGTTGAAGTTCTTCAATCCCCTCTTTTTAATTCTAAAAAACAAAGATCACACTACGATACGGAGGATCCTTTATCCGCCATTTCTCTAGAAATGTAATTCTGGTCTGAGGGCTGGAACGGGGCGCACTCTTGAGGCAAAACTAAGAAGGGCAAGGTTCGATTCCCATCTCAACAATCTAGGATGTGCTTTTCCGTGGTTTGCCACTTCCACTGCAGGTAAATACCGGGATAGTTCCTAACTTAAAGCCTCGGTCGTCAATTTCCCATTCCCCACTTTAATTACAAATGCACACATCAGTACAGCCATCACAATAACACAGGTTATCAGAGAAAATTTGAGACACACACACACACACACACACACTAAAGTAGACGGGGATGAGTGACCACGATGTCTGAGTCCGTCAAATGAATTATGTTCGTCAATTGTCCCTCATGGCGAAAGCGATTATGGCCATATTTTATTTAATCATTTAAAAGTGTATGGGAACGTAAATCGTGGAGAATTCCTTACTTTACGGGAATAATAAAAGTAAAATATGTTAAGACAATGTATTACCAATAGCCAGAAAGAATAATTGGGAAATAAAAATATGTGGCGGAGGTGGGATTCGAACTCCTCCCAATGGGCGATGCACAAACTAAGACTTCAGCGCTGCCATCTGAGCTACCGAATCACTGAAGTTGTGGAGCAATATTAAGGTACTTAAGCAACATTCACACTCAACAGTCAGTATAAGTTCTTCTACATTTCCCGTCCTTTATAATATTCTATTCCTGTTTATATCGTGGGAACTTCATATTCGATATTCCCTTCCTTTATTATAATTCTTATAAATAACTATTACATTAAAACGCGGTGGACATCCGCCATGTCTGTCATTAACCAAGGTGATTCTGCGCATGCGCTTGAGCCAATAATTTTGCAGTTTTGTTTATAAATTTAAAAATATATGATAACATATTTGTTTATTTGAAAGACACCCTGCAAATCTGCATGCCAAGAGCTTTCGTTAGAATGATTTACGAAGCCAATCGGTTAAGTCGTTTTCACAATCTCGTGTGTACAAAAAACAGCTTAGTGTTTTAAATATATAGATGGCAATGCAAATCGAGGATAATTCCTTACTGTACGGGAATAATAAAAGTAAAATATGTTAAGACAATGAATTACCAATAGCCAGAAAGAATAATTAGGAAATAGAAATACATGTCTGAGGTGAGATGTGAACTCCTTCGACTATGCTAATTTCATTCCTGGGTCCGCAATGTTACCCCTGAGCCACCCAGTCAACAGACTTCGAAAGCAATATTAAGTTACTTAAACAACAAACGAACTCAAACGCCTGTTGAAGTTCTTCAATCCCCTCTTTTTAATTCTAAAAAACAAAGATCACACTACGATACGGAGGATCCTTTATCCGCCATTTCTCTAGAAATGTAATTCTGGTCTGAGGGCTGGAACGGGGCGCACTCTTGAGGCAAAACTAAGAAGGGCAAGGTTCGATTCCCATCTCAACAATCTAGGATGTGCTTTTCCGTGGTTTGCCACTTCCACTGCAGGTAAATACCGGGATAGTTCCTAACTTAAAGCCTCGGTCGTCAATTTCCCATTCCCCACTTTAATTACAAATGCACACATCAGTACAGCCATCACAATAACACAGGTTATCAGAGAAAATTTGACACACACACACACACACACACTAAAGTAGACGGGGATGAGTGACCACGATGTCTGAGTCCATCAAATGAATTATGTTCGTCAATTGTCTCTCATGGCGAAAGCGATTATGGCCATATTTTATTTAATCATTTAAAAGTGTATGGGAACGTAAATCGTGGAGAATTCCTTACTTTACGGGAATAATAAAAGTAAAATATGTTAAGACAATGTATTACCAATAGCCAGAAAGAATAATTGGGAAATAAAAATATGTGGCGGTGGTGGGATTCGAACTGCTCCCAATGGGCGATGCACAAACTAAGACTTCAGCGCTGCCATCTGAGCTACCGAATCACTGAAGTTGTAGAGCAATATTAAGGTACTTAAGCAACATTCACACTCAACAGTCAGTATAAGTTCTTCTACATTTCCCGTCCTTTATAATATTCTATTCCTGTTTATATCGTGGAAACTTCATATTCGATATTCCCTTCCTTTATTATAATTCTTATAAATAACTATTACATTAAAACGCGGTGGACATCCGCCATGTCTGTCATTAACCAAGGTGATTCTGCGCATGCGCTTGAGCCAATAATTTTGCAGTTTTGTTTATAAATTTAAAAATATATGATAACATATTTGTTTATTTGAAAGACACCCTGCAAATCTGCATGCCAAGAGCTTTCGTTAGAATGATTTACGAAGCCAATCGGTTAAGTCGTTTTCACAATCTCGTGTGTACAAAAAACAGCTTAGTGTTTTAAATATATAGATTTCACTGAAGAGAGAGTACCAACTAATTCAACACCCCATGATTCTTTTCACCCACTACCTGACCACCCGCTCTTTACTTTCCATCCGGTTACGGCAGACAAAGTAAAAAAGGTACTATATTCCATAAAATCAAAAGCGAGAGGAGTTGATGATATTCCCATATCCTTCATACATAATATCATCGGTGCCGTTCTACCAATTATTACTCACATATTCAACCATAGCCTTACAACTAACACCTTTCCCTCCCTATGGAAACAAGCCAATGTCATCCATATTCCTAAGAAAACCGAACCTTTATTTACATCTGACTATCGGCCAATATCCATTCTACCTGCACTTTCAAAAGCCCTCGAGCGTCTGGTTCATGAGCAAGTACTTGAATATTTGAATAGCCGTTCTCTTTTAGACCCTCTGCAATCAGGTTTCAAGAAGGGACATAGCACCGCAACAGCATTACTCAAAGTGACTGACGACATTAGACACGCAATGGACCAAAAACTTGTGACAATCCTCACCCTTCTCGACTTCAGCAGTGCTTTTGACACCATAAATACTCAGACACTATTGAAAAAGATGGAATTTTATTACTTCGACCAGCAGACAATTAACTTTTTCGCATCATACCTGAATAATCGCCAGCAACGTGTTGTAACCCAGGAAAAAACTTCTCAGTGGCTAAGCAGAAAGTCAGGCGCCCCACAGGGTAGTGTACTAGGACCCTTGCTTTTTGTACTATATATCACCGACATCTCATCTAATTTGAAAAATTGCAAATATCACCTATACGCAGATGATTTACAAATGTACTCCCACTGCAAGACAAATGACATTCCATTGACTATTGAAACTATCAACGCTGACCTTCAACGACTTGGAAAATATTCTCAGGAAAATTCTCTTCTTCTGAATCCATCCAAAACACAAGTTATCATAATTGGCTCTCAAAAACTATTGACGTCACTCCGAGATCAAATTATTCCCCCAATTGTACTGAACAACAATGAAATTCCATACTGTCCTACAGTGAAAAATCTAGGTGTGATAATTAGACTCTTAACCGGTCTGAACATGTACAGAATGTATGCAAGAAGATTTTCGCAACCCTCCACTCCCTCAAAATAAAAAAAGATATTTTACCATTTAAAGTAAGAATCCTACTCATACAGACACTAATACTTCCTATTCTTGACTACTGTGACGTTATTCTTGTAGACGCAACCAAAACATTCACTTTGAAACTTCAACGAGCTCTGAACTCTTGCATACGATTTATATACGATCTGAGCTATGATAAACATATCACTCCCTATTATTGCGCTCTTTCCTGGCTGAAACCTGGACTACGTCGATCATATCACATTATTGTCCAGATTTTCCGATTATTGCCTGACGATAGACCACTATACTTATCAAATAAATTCAAGTACTTGTCTTCTTTCCATGGTAATAATACACGCTCTGGTTCTTCCCTCTCCATTCCTATTCATCGCTCCTCTATATACAACAACTCTTTTCATGTGGTGGGGTCTAGGCTGTGGAATACCCTTCCAGCCAGTGTCAGGGGTACCACCTCACTATCTAAATTCAAGACCACCTGCTGGGGAAGCCTGCTGAGCATTGCTGACCGACAACAAGTATGACTGGATGAGTGAATGAGAGTGTGAAAGTCATGATCAATGTCAATTATTATTGTTTAATTTTGTCGCCATAATATGTTTATTGTATTGTATTAATGTGGTTAAGTGTAAGAGAGGGCCAAGAGCCCTAACTGCGCCACCAATAAAGGCAATAATAATAATAATAATAATAATAATAATAATAATAATAATAATAATAATAATAATAATAATAATAATAATAATAATAATAATTACTGCTCGAGTCTAAGCTGCGTGAACATGAGAGGAATGTGCATCGCGGACTTTGAGTAGTGGTGTTGTTGAGTGATGAGGTTTCTCGGTCCGTGCATAGTATAGAACCAAATACATTGGTCGGTGACTCACTCAGTCATTCCTAACACCACAGTGGTTTGAGCAACGGCCGAATGTTAGCAGTATTGGAATAGAAAGGAATACCATATATCACGGTGGGCTGTTGACATATCCTTCACTTCACGCCCGACCCTTCCCTGCTCTGTCTCCTCCCCCCGCAAGTTCACAGAGCTTGGACTCAAGCAGTGCAAAACAATTAATATAAAATAATTCAATCAATATCAATCAATCAAAGACTAAGCAATTCAAATCGCTAGAGCGCAATTTTAGTGTACATCCTCATTATTGTTTTTCGATTGCTATTTGACTGCAATAGAAGTATTAATTAATATCCTGATCTGGATTTGAACACCTTTCAAACGGGTGAACGCTTTACCACACAGCAAATATATCCACCAAAATTCTTAGTATCAATTGTTTATACACAATGTCTTAGCAAATAATGTTTTGGACTAAACGATTTCTTCAGTGGTGTATATTTTTGTTATAAAGCATTTCATACAAAGTTTATATTATTTCTATCAGTAGGCTCTATTGCATGCAATACTCAAATTAGTGAAATATAGGTCAGAACGAGAGATCAGTTGCCATCTTGTCTAGTAACCGAGACGGCTCATCTTTTAAAAGTCACTTCTGCAGTGTAATATTATACCGTACTGTAATATAAACTTTTAATTTCGAATTGGCCACGTCCTTTAGAACAGTATAAACCATTCTCGGTTCGATAATCGGAACTGGTGGTTCCCAAATCATGCATTATAAAGCTTGTATAATTCACACGGCTGCCATACTGAAATGGTAGGTCCGATGACCTTGAAGTTTGTATGAGAGACGCGTCCCATTTGAAGGTACGCTTTTACCAAATTTGGTAGAGATCCGATGATTAGTTTGGTCGTAGTTTAATTTTAAGTTTTGACTATTTGAGTGGCCGCCATTAAGTTTTGGTAAATATGGTGGCAATATAAAACATGACACTGAGGTGCCGTTTGCTAATGCTACCTCTGTACCAAACTTCGTTCAATTCGGTTTCATCGTGTTTCAATTGATAGGGGGAGGGGGCAGACATACATACACACACACACACACAGACAGACACACAGTATTTTGGCCCTATGTAGATCTCATAAGTCTACTTTCATTATCTTGAAAAAATCGAAAGTAGGCTAAAAATGAGTATTTCATACAGTAAGCGGCAGTTTATTTTCTGGGTTGTATGAGTGCGCTCCTTTGACAGTCTTCAATTACATCAAATACAAACGGCAATGTGACATGACAAGTGGTGTTGGTGTTTGTTGTGAAATTCCAAACGCCGGTCAACAATAAATAATTTATATCACACGATTTTCTCTAAGGGAATTGTAATAGACATCAGAAAGCATTACTTTCGATGTCAAATCAATTGTCATTTAAGCGACAAGTGACTGGTTGATCTACACCTCAAGCTCGAAAGAAAAAATCATCACAAATTCAGAATCATACGAGTAATACTGGATACCGTTCGAGTACACACTACTCTATACAGAAAAACATTGCATGGTGATTTTAATCTCGATGCATTCTATTACGATGCTACACCAAGATAGGTTTTGCATATTGCCATGGAGCAAAGTGAGGACTGACATTCCACTCGGTTGCTGGATATTTTTGTGGGAGTGATTTTGAAAAATGGGACGGAAGAGGATCGGACGATCCAGCTGGCAGTGGTACCATGTGGAATGTATAGGTATAACATACGGATTACTTCAAGGTTTTGGAGGCGCCATTACAGATATTTCTACAATAAATCATCTTCAAGTTTTCGTTCTTTGGTGTAAAAATATTCAATATATCATATTTGCTGAAAACAATTATGATTTATTAAGAGTTTTTTTTTTCAATCTCTGGATAAAAGTGATGGGCATCCACTCGACGAGTAACTTTCCTCAACACTTTCGAACTGAACGGTAAACGTTCATGCGAACTCTGGTGTCAACTCATTGAAACACAAACCACATGTCTTCGTATCAGTATTTAAATGATGATATGCTTTGATATGAAACATTGTAACTAGTCGGCAAAGCCGGTATTATGATTCTGCACAATGGCTATTCAGATATTAACCCACATTGCGGTAATGCAGTGATCAATGTAATATACATCGATGATTTTATACTGGAACTGGGCTAGCATTCCATAGACCACTATAGGAATTCCCTTTACTGTCAAGTAGGCTTATTCATAACTAATTTAAAACTCAATTCTAAGCAGGAACATTATCTAAAAAGCGAAATATTAATGGAGCATGAAAAAATACTTCCATGTTATTACCGGCACGTGAAAATGAGTACCTGTCTTGTACTTCAAATGTCTGTGGTTATAATGGCTGCATGGATAACATCTTGGTCTGCAAATCATGAGGTCCCAGGTTCGAACCCCAGTCTCGACAGTTATTTTTGCTACCGGATTATCGATTTAAACGATATCTATCATAACATTATGCGTCATTTTAACAGAATCTACATGAAACTACGATGTATCTAATTTTAATTACAATAGTTTGCACCAAGCAGGAGTTTGGAAATTTGATTGTATTGAAAATTGTTTCTAGTAGTCTATAGATAGGCTAGAGACTATGGTTTCATTCCTCCTCTTAATTTACAGTATAATATGTGATGTTTGTTCAAACAAGTGTCACAGTAGCATATCTCCAATTCAATCTATACATTCATCATAGTACCAGTATGAAAACGGAGCGTAAATTAACATTTTAAGAATGTCCAAGCTGTGTAGTATACGAGTAGGATAACATGTCAGATTTTACACATCTTATACGACTACTGTAAGGCTCGTATCTTTTTTTGAAAGTAATCAGTGTCCAAGCTTGCTCTACACAATAAATTGAGATCGGGAGCATACGCAGGCCATTCCATTCTGTGAATACCATTCTCCTGAAGAAAGAGGCGAGCGTTATCGTCCTCGAAAGTGAAATGTAGGCCGAAATTGTTAGCATAGCCTTTCGCTACAGGTGCCAGGATAGTATCCCGGTAACGTACGCCGGCCATACGCCCTGGGATGTACACAAGAGGGGTTCGGCGACCATACATGATGTCACCCCAATACATAGCACCACCTCCTCCCTGTTGGTATCGGTCTCGGAAATATGGGTCGTCTCCACTCTCACACAGATCTATCCTCATTGGCACAGGCGAGTGTACACAGCCGATATACACGCACACAAGAACGACAAATGGGTTTGAGACCAGTACGACCCTTGGCCGGCAATATGCAAAACTTTCTTTGATGTGTGTAATTAGGACTACAGTCTTCATCCAAGTGTGATTATTGAAAGAATGGATAAACTATGCGTGTATTGCAGTGCCCTCAAATTTAAGAATGAAACATCACGAAAGTGCTGAGCAGGCGGAAATATTAAATTGCCACGCTTCCCAATGATTCCGATAGATATGCAATTCCAATTCAAACGTTTTCAGTTTCCAGTGCGTCTGTCATATTATGCAATGCCTATCAAAAATGACAGAAGTAATCGCTACGAGTGTATGGACTAAATTTGGAAAAGCCATGCTTCCCACACGAACAGCTGTTTGCGACCTGCTCACGCTTTGGAAAACCTTCTGATTTATTTGTGTACGCAGCAGACGGAAAAACATACAAATATTGTGTACCCAAATCACTTCACTAAGCAAAATTAAAACACCAACATTTCCTTTGATTAACTGTCATTGCAACGCATGCTAGGTACTACTAGTTCCATTAATTTAAACGTAGTTTACTTTTCCGACTTCATAGGCTTGTCAGCGATGGGAAAATGCTACGGTTTTAATCCTGCAGTATGCAATTTGCAGGTTATCAATGATGAAGTGAACTTTGATTGATCCTCACTCGCAAAGCTGCTTATTCCGCTCAGCGGCGCATGGCCAATACAATCGAACATCACATCATTCCACTCTGTCACACAGAGCCTGGAGCAAGGAGTGTTGCCTACCCAACATGGGACACTGTGTTCTCAATGACGTTATTACGTGGGTATTGATACTTGTTGATCCTTAAGTTAAAGTTCATTAATTGACCAATTTCCATTCTTAGTCCAAACGGGTATTATATAGCAAATGTCGTGTGTTCTCCGTGCAGTCGAATTTCAGAAATTAAATTATTGGAAATCAAATGTATTTTAATGAATTTCGAACTTACCCAGCGTAATCACGACCACACTTTGATTTTAAGCCCACTTAAATAATTAAAAAATTGAATATGAATAATTGAAACGTAAGCTTATGAGATCACTATGTGTACATATAGCCCAGGCATTTTAGTCTAAAAATCGTCAAAACCTAGAAAAAAATCATGTAAAGCTAATTTTCTCAGAATTTGATAATTTGACCCTGGGAAACAACATACTAAAATTGTCCAAGCTTCCGATGCCGGGTTCCGTGTTTTCCAGGCCTGGAAATCTGGAATTTCAGGATATTCCTGGAGCGCCCACAAAAACCGAATCGTTTATCCAAAATTGACAAAGTATGGTATCAAATGAAAGAGGAAAATAAGCAGGTTCTAAAACAACTCAAGAAAAACAACATTCGGCCACTTCCGGTCGAATAAAAAACAAAACAAAAACGCTCAAAATTTAAATTTTTAATATGTTTTTTCAATCAACGCGCTTTGAAGTGACCAAAACATGGAGGTAAAGGAAAATAAGCTAAATAGAACGAAAGAGCATGTTTTTAGATTTCCAGAAGTGTATTTTGTTTGTTTGTACATCTAATAGTGTACGAGCTACAGCCAGAATAAATTGAACACCAAATTAAGTTGGTAGCGCCGTCGCGTCGTGTACATTGTTGGGTCCAATGCTCGTTGCTGCTCCTAGGCTGCAGCTTACGATGTGCAAGGGGAGGAGGCTTGTTGTTGCTATTGTGTTGTTGAGTTTAACGTTTATTGGTGGTACGTTGCGATATAGGCCTACCGGTACTATAAAAGTACAGTGAAGAATTTTGTGTGAAAATGTGGAATTGCGTTTTATGTAAAGAACCTTTAATTGTTGGTGTTGTAAGTTTAGTGAAAAAGAAAGGCCTCGAAAGTTTAAAAATCGCAAGCGTGAAGCGAAATGATGGCTTGGTGGATACTTTTACCTCACCGGAATTTCTGAAAGTTCACCTTCATTGCAGGTAAGGATGTGTTTTGTATTCTATATACTATACAATACAACGGACGCACCTTAACAACACAAATAAAAAAATTACTATAGTTGAATTTAGTTTATAGATTTCATGTTTCAACATGCTTTATGTGTATATAAGCCTAGGACTTATTGCCAGTCGCTTAAGGTATTGAGGCAGTTGTATATGTGCGGATTTGGGGTTTAATACGATCTTTACACTCATTGATAAAGTCTTAAATGTTGAAATTTAACGGATTTCGAGCCAACTGAAATTGCACAATTCACATTTGCTTCGTCGCGCAAGGGAAGGTATGCCAGCAAGCTATGTGCACAGCCGTCGGCCTAGCGGCTTTAAGTGCTAAGGAGAGAAAAAAAAATGCTGGGTTGGAATGAGATTTGAACCCAAGACGCACTCAAGCTTTGTAAGCAAAATGGGAGCGCCTTTGCACCCGAGGCCGCCAGGCCGACACCTGTAAGCGATGCTTACTGGGATAACTTCGCTTATGCGACAAAGCAAACGTGAATTTCATGTTTTTAATCGGCTCTAAATCCGTTAATTTTGAGCGTTTGGAATTTTATCATATACCACCGTGTTCGCCTTAACGAGACCTATGCAATGGTAAGGGTTTTTGAAAAAATAAATCCGTTAACTATTTTTTTACGTTAGAAATTGGGATACCGTCCAAATCTTTTATAGCTTACTTCATACAGTTTTTACAGCTTTTTGTGCATGTTAGTAACGTTTTTAGTTGAAGTAGGACTTAATGAAGTTTAATTTAGGAAAACTGACCAGGAGTTTGTTTGATCTTAAAAACTCTGCTTCAGAGTTGGTTATTTAGATCTAACTGAGGGCCCACTTTCTCGTAGTAGAACCATGTAAAAATTTAACTAATTTTGCTTATTTTATTTTTAGGATCGCTTACATGCGGCCTGGTTCGATAAAGGCATCTCTAGATAAAAGGCCCGAAGGAGAATTATCCAATGAGGAAACGCTCTTAAAACCTACTCTTCGTTCTTCTGTTGACCCTTTCAACATAAAAGAAGATTGTCTGTTCTGTGGCAAAGAGGCCTCTTCTCGGAAGGAGACGAAAAAGGAAGTTAAGTACAGACGTATTATCCACGAGATCCGAACGATTCCGGTTATTACAGGCATCCGACTCCGAGCATTCGAACGTGGCGATGAATGGGGACGTACTGTATGTGCTCGTGTGGACAGCATAAAAGACCTTGTTGCTGCCGAGGCCAAATATCATCGAGAATGTCATCTCCGATTTGTATCTGGAGGCGTTTTGGAGGGTTGATGGTAGCAGCGTCAAGACTGGCCGTGGCCGTCCTGCGGACCCCGAAAAACACGACGCCTTTGAAAAGCTATGTACGGTACGTTCTTGGAGACCAATGAAGATTGCTAGTTCGCGCTTGGTGATCTTCATGACTACCTTGAGAAAGTATGTAAAGAAATGGAATGTGGCCTATACGCGCAAAAGTATCTCAAAGGAAAACTACTTAGCCACTATGGACAGCGAATCTTCATCACCGAGCTGCCAGGTCGAAACTGCATTGTAAATATGAAAGAAACGGCAGAAAACATCTTGCATGACAAATGGTACGAGGAACGTGGGAAGTCCAAGGCCGATGAACGTCGGCGAATCGTAGAAAAGGCCGCTCAAATTATAAAAGAAGATATTCGGACGCGTGCATATAATCTGGAGGAATATCCGTCCGCAGAAGAGCAGTCGTTAGATGCCGACGTTCTACCGAATACTCTAGCTCTGTTTCTTGATCGGATCATCACGACCAAGTTAGAGGGCGCAACCGGCAAATCCGCCAAGAAAAAAGCCATTGGGCAGGCAATTATTTCAGCTTGTCGTCCGAAGTCCTTTTTATCTCCTATCTTGTTGGCAGTTGGCGTGTATGTCCACCGACACTACGGGTCGCGGCAGCTTGTGGATCTTCTTCATAACATGGGTTTCTCCGTGTCCTAAAACGAGGTTCTTTGTTACGAGAATAACGTAATAGCTTTCACGACCAGTGGAAATGACACAGGCGAAGAACCGCTTGGCGAACAAGAGCCGAACAAAGAATTTGTTCAATATTCCATTGATAACACTGACGTTAATGTGCGCACGCAGACCAGACACGGGACGTTTCACAACATGGGTGGTGTTATGATGTCTACACCAGCCCAAACTTTACCTCGGAAAACTGTACCACGGCAACGAAATATATCAGCTGCTGCTGAAACATTTAGTTTATAGATTTCATGTTTCAACATGTTTTTATGTGTCTATGAGCCTAGGAGTTATTTATATTGTTTTATATTTTACAAATTTCTGTCATTGTAATAATTCGAACGATTTCACGAAAAAGAGCTATTAATTTTCCTTTACTTTCCAGGAGGAGGCCGTGCCAGCCATAGACACCGACGTAGGACATTAGTCGACCCTACATGTACTATATTGCACAAAATATTTTTTAAATTTCACAAATGTTTTTTTGTTTATATAATTGTCGCTGTTAAACCACAAACCAAATGTTCATTAAAACGCAAGTTATCAACTGTACATGTGAGTGTGTTTTTTGTCGGCCTTTGTTATTCATTTAGCAACTCTTGCGTCGTTTTATGATTTTTACATGGGCGTCGCGTAACCAACTCAACGTGGTGTTCGACTTATTCTGGTTGTAGCTCGTGCATTATTAGACGTACGAACAAACAAAAGACCCTGCCGGAAAGCCAAAAACATGCTCTTTTGTTCTCTATAGCTTATTTTCCTTTACCCCCATGTTTTGGTCACTTAAAACCGCGTTGATTGAAAACAAAATTAAAAAAATTGAATTTCACGCGTTTTTTGTTTTTTTTTATCGACCGAAAGTGACCGAATGTTGCTTCTCTTACGTATTTTAGAACCTGCATTTTCTCCTCTTTCATTTGATACCATACTTTGTCAATTTTGGATAAACGATTCGGTTTTTACGGGCGCTCCAATAATATCCTGGAATTCCAGGTTTCTAGGCCTGGAAAACAAGGAAGCCGGCATCGGAAGCTTGGAGAATTTTAGTATGTTGTTCCCCAGGGTCAAATTGTCAAATTCTCAGAAAACTTGCTTTACATGATTTTTTTCAACCTTAAATCCTAAAACGCCTGGGCTAATACCGTATGTGTGTGGTCTGTTAGTGTGTTGGATCTCCTAATCAATTCCTAAACTACTCTTCAGGACTGAAGAAACTCAATCAAACTTTTTATTTTGCCAGTATCTGAACTTATAGAATAAGGCAGTAGTCTGACTCTACCATTGCCCAAATAAGCTATCGGTTAAACCAACCATCGGGTTACTATGACATTTTACAAACTTGTGAGGTAATTGAAGGACAGGTTGCACATTCATTGACTGTCGTAAATGGAGATGAGCGAAACTCTTACAGATTAGGTGACCGGAGAGTTCCACAACAACAATTCAACTTACAAGCTACAGCAATAGCCTTCTCTATAGAATTGAGCCTCGCCGGGGCCATGTGACTGGTGGTGAGCGTTGAGTCAGCGCCAGTTGACTAACATCTACCGTTACACAACAGTGGGTCGGGAAGCGCCGGATGCGGTCAACTTTATTACGTTCCCAGCTGGCAAGATACTTACGTTGAGAGAGTTAAGGCTTGTGGTGAAGTACTGTAGCCTATCTTGTATCCCGTGAACATAATTAGCTATTAAAAATATTGAATTTTCCAAGTGAAAAGTTTCTTCTCAAGAAGAAGTCTTCAATAAATGTGTTCGTACGTTTCAGCGCCGTGCGATTTTTACTTGTGGGGAGGGAACCTCAAACAAAAGGTATATAGAAACAATCCGCATACTCTGGAGGCTCTCGAGAACGAAATAACCACAGTGGTGCGAAATATCAGTGAGGATGAATTACAGTGAGTGTACCAAAACTTCCTACTTTGGTGCAATGTGTGTTTAGAAATCGAAGGACAGCTTTTCCAGCAACTACTCTGAAATTCCTATACGTGAAAATGAAAATCCACAGCCTGCTTCCAGTCGACCGACCGGGTCAGGGAATGGAATGAATGAAGCCCCAATATTGCGGCGAGGATATTAACTGTGCCGGATGCCGAAGCCTGTCGCACTCCCCTGGGGCAATGATTAAATGAATAACTGATGAAATGAAATGGTAGTGGAGAGTGTTTTTGGAATGAAAGGAATTATAATTATTAAATACGTTAAAAAGTGTAAATGTGTTCAACTAGTTGGGCGCTACGCTGCTGCTATCCCCAGTGCCAGTGCCTTGCTTGCTTGATGACTAGCCACAGTGCTTCGTCCACCACACGGCACCTGCCAAGTTCTGTTCTGTGGAGAAGGCTCTCACTGTACTATACAGCGTGTAATCGATGAACATGAGGTTTGTTAAACTGGTGATAGATTAGGCCATTATAAGCAAACTATGTCCATAACAGTTAGGAATATCTATCAATGTGACGTCGAGTGATAAACATGTTAAATAACTAGTGGAAGAACCCGTGCTTCGCTATGGGTCATAAATACATTAAAATCTAAAGGTGACAGTTAAATCAGAGGATAGGCGAGGTGCTGCGCCCAGGGAGAGTAAGGATGGAAAAATTTTGTCCAACTAAACCGCTCGGCGTTGACCGTGTTTTATAGCACAAATTTAGGTTTTACACGCTAACCGTTGGAGATACATGAAACGGGATAAGGGCCTTTCGGATAGAGAATTACATTTTAAACCTCGTATATGCCATCAGAAGTTTACTATTTCTTGAAGTTCTCATTTTATTTGAAATGGAAATATGAAAGTTTGAAACCAAAGGGTGTAGTGATGTCACTAAAATGATCGCCATCTTTAAATAGTGCAAAGTGTCGAAATGAAAAGTAGCCTATATGTTAACCAGATAATTCAGCTACTTCCATGTAAAATTTCATGTAAATCGGACCAGTGGGTCTTGCGTGATTGAGTAATACACAGACAGACACACAGACACTCACCATCTCATTTTTATATATTAGGACAGATTAATTAAAACTTTCAATGCTTTTTTGTTTATTAGTCGCATCATGTAATATTACAAGCCATTTTTCAGTGTTGCTTAAGTAATCTATTAATAGAATCGCTTTACAGTTGATCAATAGGCGTGTGCCCAATTAGATTTATTTATACACTTAATAAAAAAATCTCACACAAATGCAGAGTTTAAATTGGATGACTGATTTCGTGAATCAGGCAAACATCATCAGTTTCTGTTCACTTAGGTTTAAACTAGGTTTGGCGGATACGTACAGTACAAAACATGTACAACGAATTTAAAATTACCACCTCGTGTTCTAGCGACTAGCATTCTTGGCCTTCGGCTCGGAGGTCCGGGTTCAATTCTCAGCTCTGCCAAGAAATGTAATTATGGTCTGAGAACTGGAACGGGGTACACAAAGCCTCGTAAGGCAAAAATTAGAAGACGTGTGTTCGATTGACGCTTCAGCCTTCCTGTAAGAGGTTTTTCGTGGTTTCTCACTTCTAATCCTGGTGAATGTCGTGATGGTTCCTAACTCAAGAACACGGCCAAGCCTTTCCAAATCCTCACCAGTATTCCAAATACACATACTGATACAGTCATCACAATAACACACGTTATCAGACAAAATTCCACACTCACCGAGGTACATGAGGCCAAATGACCACGAGGTCCAAGCCTCTAAAAATAGACAACAAAATTGAGAACATTCTCAACTAATGATAATGAAGTGCTACTGCCACCTGTCCACTGCGGTATGTAACTCCATGCTCCCATGAGGATGGTTTTATGGGAATACATTCAAATATGACCTACAGGAAGTGCAAAGGGGATTATCAAAGAATCGCTGGGGGAATAAACAGCTCATTTACTAGAATATTGAAACAGGGGATTATTAAACTATGGTTATGTAATTTTATTCCTGACAAAGTGAAGGACGATGGAAAGACAGACAGAAACATAGTTGGGTGAAGACCAGTTTAGCTTCAGGGGAAATGTGGGAACAAGGGAATCTGTACTGTCATAGGCTGAGTTTGGAAGCTAGAATAAGGTACGATAAAAGAACGTTCATGGCAGTTGTAGACTTAAAAAAGGCTTTTAATTGGAGTAAGTTGTTTGACATTTTGAGAACGATTGGAATAAAGAACAGGGATAGTAGGGTGCTCTACAATCTATACAGAAACCAGACAGCAGTCATTATAGCTGATGGACATGAGAGTAAAGCTGGTATTCAGAAAGGTGTAAGGC
Organism: Meconema thalassinum; assembly: GCA_946902985.2. Taxonomy (NCBI): domain Eukaryota; kingdom Metazoa; phylum Arthropoda; class Insecta; order Orthoptera; family Tettigoniidae; genus Meconema; species Meconema thalassinum. Next base: position 731,756,313 of record OX336388.2, read on the forward strand.
AAGACTGCAACTTATCACCCATACTTTTCAATCTTTTCATTGAACAAGCAATGAAGGAAATTGGAGAAAAATTCCAAGTAAGAGTAAAGATCAAGGAGAAGTAGCTTTGAGATTTGCTGATGACATCGTCATCTTAGCTGACACACCAGAGGATTTGAATGACTATTTAAATGGCATGGATCCTGCCTTGAGGAAATAAGTCATGATGGAAATTAATACACGTTCAGGAAAAATATAAAAAATAAATTAGGAACCCCTGTCGAGGTCAAATTGGCAGGTGAAAAGCTAAAGGAAGTAGGAGACTTCTGTTACTTAGGAAGCAAAATAACCAGTGATGGACGAAGCAAAGTGGATATAAAAAATAGGTTGGCTCAGGCAAGGAAAGCATTTCTACAGAAAAGGAATCACACTCTATGGAAGTGAAACGTGGACTATTGGAGCAGCAGAAAAGAGGAGAATTGAAGCGTTTGAAATGTGGTGTTACAGGAGAATGTAGAAGATCGGATAGGTTTTTAGGGTTACAAATAAAGAGGCATTAAGACGATTAGGAGAGAAAAGATGTTTGTGGCGACAGCTAATGAAGAGAAGAGATAGGTTGGTAGGACACATACTAAGGCACCCAGGAATAGCAAGCTTAGTTTTGGAAGGAAGGGTCGACGATAAGAACTGTAGGGGTAGACCAAAGTTAGGACATGCTATACAGATTGCCTCGGATGTAGGGTGTGAGTGGTAACTATGTAGAGATGAAAGGATTAGCTCAGGACAGGGTAGCATGGAGAGCTGCATCAAACCAGTCAATATACTGAAGACTCAAACAACAACTACAACAGTGAAAACTTGGCGATTGTTATTACTGTTGTTGTCGTTGTTTCAATTATGGAATTGTGACATCGTGGCCATTAGTCGCAATTACTTCAGTGTATGCAGAATTTACACGATAACCTGTGTTATTGTGGTATCACTAGTAATACGTGTATTTTCAATTGGGGTTATCATTGGGAAAGAGGTGAACGTTAGAAGCCATCCCCACGATTGCCTGGAGCAGAAGTAGAAAATCACCGTAAACCACCTCTGGGATGATTGAGGAAGGAATCGTACCTAAAGCTCGGCAAGTTCAACTGAAGCTCTCAGTGAGGGCGCTGCAGGCGCGAGTGAGTGAGGAGGGAACGCACGTGCATGGCTGGGGGAGAGAGTGACACCATTGGTAAATCATCCTTACGTGCACGCTATCCAGCGCCAGTTGGTTTCTGTGCAAGTCACGTCTTTCGCGGCAGCAAATAGCAGTAGATCCAGCAAAATGATGACTAGAGGGGCAAGGGGAAGCCTAGTAGTTCACATGTTTTCCGAGGCTTCAGATGAACTTGTCGCGCTGTATCATTTCTCAGTTTTATCCTACGGGGATTAGTGCACCGGTAACAACAGTCGACAAGAGCAGAGCTGGGAATCGAAATATGTTGTCATTCATACGTTGGACATGACCGGTCCACCTAACTGGTTGGTTGGTTCCTTAGTTTAGGGGCTGCGACAACGCGGTCATGTAGCTCCGTGTACTTTGGGTGTGTGTAGAATCTGTCTGATAACCGGTGTTAATTGTGATGGCTCTATTAGTGTGTGTTATCTGTTTTAATTCAAGTAAGGACTACAGACAATAATTTCAAGTAGTTCCTAATTTTCCTACCAAATGCTACCGTCCACGACACCTAGCTTGTGGACTTGGCTACTAGATGGCATCGCAGTCAGCACCTGGCGGCGAACATTGGATCTAATAGAGCGTTATCAATTCTAACCTACAACGTTGGCTTCCCACAAGTGCAGTTAGAGGAAGGTTCTTTTTCATGCCATAAATCTATGACATGGGACCGCCGGCTTTACTTCCCCTCCGAAGGAAGGAATACTGAGGGATTTTTAACGCTCATAAAAATCCGACGACTTTCGCCGGGTTTGAACCCGCGACCTTGGGCATAGAAGCTCAGCATGATACCAACGTCGCTACCGAAGCCGCATCCATCTAAGCTGATGACTAATGATGATGGCCTCTCGACTCTTCAGCTCAGATTTCCCGAGATCAATACTACATGCTGTACAAAAGATAATTTTCAACAACCATGAACATGTTGCTCATATAGCAACCACAAACCAAAACTAACCCTGTGGTACTTAAGTTGTGGGGGGACACGTGGGCAGCACGTTGGATCCCCTCAGTCGTTATTTTTGGTCTTCTGGGCCAACCACTCTACGGTTAAATACAAAGTGATATTCGTATTTTAAAATATCCCTCCCTATATTATTCTGCTAAGATCCCATTCCTGTTTTGTTCCGAAAATAAGGTCCCATTAACATCAACCTACACATATGGGTACCTACAGGCTCAGCATAACCCAATGCGTAAGCGAAACGCACTCACTTACTCTTTAAATGCCTCACAATTAAATAAATACCTTAAACATGTATATTTACAATGAAATAATGAAAGAATGCAACACGGTAACCATGGTAACAGAATCTCACAGCTCCATCTATTTCTGTAAGACGCAATGCAATTCCAATGATTACATTACTGTGAAAGTTTCCAGACGGTTATAAGGTTATCACTGAACCAAATTAAGCTGTAAAATTCATCAATACATACAGTACATACAGGGGTCAAGGGGCACTCTAGAATTTTTTCACGCAATTTTCACGTGTGAGTTTGGTACGAAAGGTCTTTTTCACCCGACTATAAAGGGTCTCCGAAAAACACATTTTAAGGCCCTTAAATTAACAGGGTCTGTGATATTCCCAGAAAAGTAACTTCGCTCTGATATACTGTGCCCATTTGGGATTGGCACAAGTTGAACCCCGGACCGTTTATAAGAAGATATTTTAGAATTGTATAAAGACCACGAGAAGTAACGAAGAGATTTCACCCCGAAACAGAAACAGAGACATTGCTAGAGGGTGCAGGTGGTCAGTTCAAACGCATAAACTCCTATTATTTTGACAGCTTAAAAGTAAAAGGCCATTAGGGAAACCATAAAAGAGCTAGAGGAATGCATAGTCAAGAGGCCATAAGTAACACTCGAAACTCCAATGAAACAGAAACTTCAGGGAAATTATAGCTTTTCAATTATGACTTTATGAGGGAACTATTTACCCGAGAGCCACTTGAGAGAAGGCCCTCCAAAGTGTGAAATCAGCAAAAAAATCAAGTAAGGAAAGAAGGAAACTCCTGAGGTAAAACATAACAACATAAGCTCTCAAAGTTATTAAATCTGAAGTTAGGGAAGAATCAGGGACAACAAAATTCGAAAAGTTGGCAGACCTGAAATTAGACACTTCAAATAATGCTAACTCAGGAAAATATCATCGGAATGTGAGCGGACTAATATCTGCGGAGGACATGGAGAATGAGGTCGGCCCCGACGAGGGGATAATAACTATTTTAATTAATTATAAATAAACCAGCGAACCATTTTCGTTCCGCCAGCCGGCAATTGTAATATTATTACAAATTACACTTGGGATTAAAATTTAAAGAAGATTGGAGCTAGGATTCATGATTTGAACTCCCGAAGCTTGTCAGGGACTAATTTCTTACCCGAAATGAATAAATAGGCTTAAAGCCAGAGCCAAAGTATGAAGTCTCATCAGTTTGCGAAAGAGCCGTGCATGAAGACACGTCGCGTCGGAGTCAGTCAGTCTGTCAGATACTCAGTAGAGGCACGCTATAGTCAAAGTCGGTCAGTTTAGACAAAGCCTTACTGTAGGCATGTAGGGAAAGTTTATTCAGTTCGATCATATCAGATCAAGCCTCGGTGAAAAGTTACGCGAGAAACCGTAATAAAAGACATTTAAGTTCGAACCTCAGAAGGGCAAAAATACAAGAAAAGTTGCGATAGGCAAATCAGTAAGTTTTAAGTGAAGCGTAGCAAATTCATATTAGTTCGAGATCAAGTAACATTCAGATCGTCGGATTATAAAATTCGAAAGCACTCTAGAAACCTTAAAACGTCAGAGGACGTCGGTTCGAGGAAGCAGAACATTTAAAGGGAACAAAAATCCTATAGTGTACAGTATTCACGGAAGTTAAAAATAGAAGAAAAACCAAATGTAAGATTGCGCTAGGAGCACAATAAAAGTATTGTATAGAGTTATAGTAAATGGACAAATAAAAGCAATAAGTGAAGAAGCTCTATAAAACAGTACTCGAGCGGAAGATAGGCACGATACTAGTAAAAATAGGAAGGAAAGAAACTTACCTAAAGGAGGAGAAATAGGAGCAATCACACGTACAAAGCTGTAGAGAAAGAGACTTACCTAAAACATAGGGAGGATAGGAGCAGTCACACATGCAAACCAGTACAGAAAGAGACTTACTAGGATCATCAGCAATGTGAGGTTACCTTCATCGTACGCTGAGATTTGGTCCGTGTGAAAAGTGTAAATAATAATCAAGTGATTTTTCTTTTAGTGTCATAAATATTGTAAAGAAGTGTAAAATGTATCAAAATGTATTCGTGTGTGAAGTCAGAGGCCAGGAATTGAAGAAGGTCTATTTGAGTATAGTGATGGAGTGTTGAAGAAACCATATTGGGTGAACCCATCCAAAGATCATGTCATGAGCTGGAAAAAGGGTGAGTCAAAAATGTCTATAATACTGTGTAAAAGTGAATGTATCATATGCTATTCAGTGGATTTATGTATGAAATGTATGCACAATGAATAATCAAATAATGTTAAGATGTCAAAGGGCAACCGCCAAGACAGTTTGAAAAAATGTGAAGAATAATTATAAAAGTGCAAAAGGTAATAATAATAATAATAATAATAATAATAATGAAAACCCGTAAAAATGGTTAAATGATAATTAAATGAAATCTGAAAGGAGGAATCGAATATAATAATGTAAATTGCCAGTAAAATATATGCCAGATAAATGAAAGTAACGTAAATGAAATAAGCACCGTTAGAATAATAATAATAATAATAATAATAATAATAATAATAATAATAATAATAATAAATAATAAATATTGAGTTTTATACTCCGAAATAATAAGTGTTAAAGTAAATAATTGCATTCCGCAAGTTAATAATGAAGTAATGAATATTAATAAAAATGATAATAATAAACTCGAGTTGTAATGATCAAATAATTGAAATAATTGAAGTGAAATGAAAATCCACAGCCTGCTTCCAGTCTCCGACCGGGTCAGGAATGGAATGAATGAAGCCCCCCATCTAGCGGCGAGGATGTGAAGTGTGCCGGCTGCCGAAGCCTGTCGCACTCCTCTGGGGCAATGATTAAATGAATGACAGATGAAATGAAATGATAGTGGAGAGTGTTGCTGGAATGAAATTGTGACAGGGAAAACCGGAGTACCCGGAGAAAAACCTGTCTGCCTCCGTTTTGTCCAGCACAAATCTCACATGGAGTGACCGGGAATTGAACCACGGACCCAGCGGTGAGAGGCCGGCGTGCTGCCGCCTAAGCCACGGAGGCTCTTGAAATAATTGAAGTACGTGGAATAATTAAAGTAATTGAAGGATCGTTGGGGATACCTTAAAGTAATGGTATGATAACGCTATTCAGCAAATGATAAAAGTAATATGTTAAAAGTAATAGGTGAAAATCGAACACCGTGAAAATGAAGTAGGAAGTTATAAGCTGTAGGCTATGTTAAGTAAATGCTAACGCGAGCAAAGTTGTTGGAAATGCGATGACGATCCAAGTTTTATAAAAGTTGTGCTGCCGAAATAGGCCTGTAAAGAATGAATAAAATAAAGTTATGCTAGCAAATGAAATAAATATGTCCTGTAACGTGCATAAGTTGAGAGATCAAAAATGTATAATTGTGTTGTACGAGGGTGTGACCCACCTGATCGAACAGGGATTCAAGTCAGAGGTATTATAGTTGGAAGTCGTCGGTATTATTGTGGTTACGAGGGTTGACCCACCTAATCGAACAGGGGATTCGAGTCAGAGGTATGTGGTGCAATCTAAGTCCCGTCGGGCAATTGCTAGGTATGAATATGTTAATCTGGAAAGTATCAGTGCTTCTACGAGCTATGATTACAACTGGAGAGGCGTAAAATGTGTCTCTGAGCCTAGAATCATATAGCCCATACTTTGCCAGCATCGTTATGTTATATCCGACCAAATAAAGTGTGTGAAATGAATGATACGGGAGTCGAAGAAAGGATGATGATGATCTCTTGTCTTCACCCAATAAATATGTAATGCGTTGTGATCTCCAATTATGGCACTGGTTACAAGGAAAGTGAAATGAATAATGAGTCATTGAGGGATAAAGTCAGTGAAATAATATAGTAACTTGGATTCTCATGCGCCTTCTGTTTTAGAAGAAATAAACATTTGAAAGTTTTAAGGGGAATGAATGGAGCGAGGACAAGGTCGTAAATCACAGTTAAGCGAGGGTGTGAGGGAGGTCTAGCCGCCCAGCAGACCGTCTCTAAACGCGAGGGGAGAAATACAATGGACGTTTGTATACAAAGGTTGTGGTTTCTGAATAGATATTAATGCGTTGTAGCGGAATATGCAAATTCGTAAATTAAAGGTGCTATGATGTTGTGAAATAAATACTTGAATTGGTGGGTTTTTGAAAATCATCCCCACATTAAATTTGTAGAAATCTGATAATATTTGACCATAGTAGTCAAAGAATAAGTTGATCACTAAATATTCGATTCCTGCCTAGAAGAAATATATGAAATACAAACGGGTTAACTCATAATTGAGTTTGCAAGTAACTGAATAATTGTATAGTGATAGCATATGGTACATCATTTATAAACCACCCTACTGCAAGGAAAGACATTGTGAGCGGACGTGAATTCGAGGATGTGGCATGCATTTGTTTTAAAGTGTTGATTTGTTGTGAAAACTAAGGCTTACAGGTAGAGGCAATACAATTAAAAATGAATGATAATAAAAAGATTCAAAGTAAAATAAGAATAAATAAAACCCAGAAGGGATGTTGTTAATACGGTTAAATGTCCGTAAAGCCTTAGAGTAAGATTGTATGAAATGATAGGCATGCTCTATGCCTAAATAAATAATATGTTGCGAAAAGGAAATGTAGATTGATATTTAAATATAAATAATACCTAAGCAAGATAAAGCGATAGTGTAAGATTATGTGAATTTATGAGAAAGATTACGTATTTTTGATGATTTTTATATTTGGATTTTCCAAATATTGATGTTTTGTAGATTGTTTTGTATTATTTCTGGGATTTTTTTTAATAAATAAATTCATGTCATTTGTAACATGTTATGTTTTCAATTTAGTCTTGTAGATCCTAAAAAGTGCTATCATATCAAATGTAAGATCACGTTGTGGGTTGGTCGTAACATGCCCCGAACCGCAGCAGCAAGCCAGGTCGTGATTAAGCATTTCCATACAATATGGGTACAATACCTATGAAGGAATGACAAACCCCTAACCACTGCACCAGTAGCTGAATTGATAAAGTCTGATTATTCATACCAAGGATAAATCAGTCATAGCATTCATGATTGAGATTTTGCTAAGTGTACTCTTTACAACTAGAATATTCGCGGGCGAAGCCGCGACGGATAATGCTAGTAAATACATATTCCCCATAAACTGGTTATGAATTTGCATTACTGTTGCCTTCCAAGTATTTGCAAAGTTACACCAACGCAGGGTTTGAAGTTGTTGCACATGAAGTTTTTCTGTTTTCTGAAATATTATAATAATTGAAGACGCCATCAGTGGTGGGCAGTTATAGAATGCCTTTCATTCGGTCACCACGATTGCCGGGATTAATTTTAGTTTTATGCACTTTATGTTGAACCAAATATTCTTGACTAAGATCACGAGTTTTATTCTCATCGATATCAATCTTTCGACTTTACTGGCTGTGAGTATTAAATTATTAGAGGCCATTTTTCAATGTTACCTAGTAATCTATTATAGCATGATTTGCAGTCGATCTACACGATCGTAGATTATGAGGCAACATTGAAAAATGGCTTTTAATACAGTAATTCAATTAATGGTGGGATAAATATAACATACCTGAACCTGGATGGTCGTGCTTTCGAAGGCGTTGAACAACATAGGTAACACTTCTGTTCGGATGTCATCCCGCGGTGTCTTCTCCAGGATAATGTGCAAGTTCTCCAGGAGCGTTACCGTCGCTTGGATTGACTTGGGTATGGAGAACACGTTCCTGAAAATATGCAAATAAATTCCTATCATTAGTTAGGAAATTAAAAAGAGCATTTAACAGTCTCTTAAGAGTGGCAGTCATAGTTTTACTTAAGAAGAAAAAGTCTACATCTGGTAGTAAAAAGCAAAACAATACATGTTCTTGATCAGGCTGGAACGGGAACACTCAGCCTCATGAGCTAAAAATAAGAAAAGGTGGGTAAGATTTTCATCTCAGCCATCCTGGAAGTGGTTTTCTGTGGTTTCCCACTTCTACTCTTGGCAAATGCTGGGACGGTTCCGAACTTAAATCCACGGTCGGTTTCTTCCTAATTCTCGACTAAATTAAAAATACAAACACTGCTACAGTTACCACAATAACATAAGCTATCACATAATTGTACACACCCCTCAAAGCGTGATACTAAATGACCACGATGTCCAAGCTCCTGACGACGACGACAAGGACAAGGACAACGTCAATGGTTAACGGATTCTGGTTGACAATTTGTTCCCTCGTGGCTATGTTGTTGATAAACTCTACCTGATTGGTTAACTGCTATGGAATGCTTCGCCCCCGGGTGCGGGAGTGTGGTGGGTGAAGCGTGACGTGGGTCACGTTCTAGATTTTCAGTCTTGGAAGAGGCTGACTTTTGGTTATATGAGGCAAAGACATAAACCATATTGGATAATGCTTGGTTCTGCGTATCTGATTAAATTGTTAACACCTGCTAACACTCAATATGCTATCTTGTTTATTGGAACATGTTTTCGGTCCTACATTGGAACCTTCTTCAGCTTGTTTTCTTAGCCTACATCCCCCAGGGGCTCACATCTAGTGGGACGTTGGTTGGTGACCACGGGGCTCCAGCTGAGTCCGGCATTGCTTACACTTACTTGTGCCGGGCTCCTCTCTGTCTTCTTTCCTGTCGACCTCACTTGGTCAACTCTTGTCCTCTTCCGACCTCGACGGTATTAGCGTATCCGAGGCCTAGGGAGTCTCTTCCTTTCCCGCCTTCATTGGCCCTTGTCTCATATTTTCTGATACCCTCCTTCCGCGAGGGGTCAGCCTTCTTTTTTTTCTTTACCTTTTACCTCCTGCCTTGTGCTCAAGGCCCTTAAGGAGGCCGGGTGTATGTAGCCCCACCACTTCTGGTGCACCCTAGATAATGCTACACCCTCAGGGGCTTACGGCTGGTGAGTTCGGGAGTTGGCGACCCCGAGGGATTCCTGAGCTGGGTCCGGTTTTCCCCCTTTTATCCATTACCTGTGGGGCGGACCCTCTCCTCTTTCACTTTCCTATCTCCTTTTATGGCTCTCCTTCCTTCCAAGTCCCTCAATCCGCATTCTTCGAGGGTTGAGGGCATTTATCTTCCTCCTGTCCTCTATTTGCCTTATTCTCCTTTTGTTTTCCATTTCTTCTTCTAGTATATAAGTTAGTAGTTAGTTTTAGTTATAGTTTAAATTTCATTATCATCTTCAATATCACCCAAACCATTAGGGACCGATAACTAGATGTTACGCCCCTTAAACAACAATTATCATCATCATCATTCTTAGCCTAACATCTTCACGTGTATGCTTTATGAAACAATGACATTAATGACAATATAAATAAACATTACGAAATGGGCGTCATTACATTATTAATTAAGAAAATATTGCTCGTATTACAATCAGAAAGCAAAAGTGTAAAGTTGTAATTCAATATATGTATACAAAATTATTGTCTTGATTCAATGAACTCTCAAAATGAATTGGGTCTTTTGGAGGTCTTACTCGATTTGAAGTCACCCATCCACATGAATATCGTCCCTACAATCCTGGATTATATGTTTGATAATTTCAACTTTTTCTCACTGCGAAACTTTCTGTACTATTGGACATCTTCGGTTAACTTTATTACTAGAATAGTTGGTCGAATATATTGAAACTGCCTTCTTGATGTTTTTAATTATCTTGTCAATTCCGTATGGTTTCCATATCTTATCCATATAAAGTATCTTCATATTGTGGAGGTTAATACATTACGATTCCAAGTCTAGCGTAATCGAGTGTATATCAGTATTATCGCCTCGTGGGAACGAAACAAGAAAACTGTCGACCAGAAACTTCCAGAATCCGTTCAGGTTTCGTGTTTATTCAAATGCATTCTAATAGTCTATATCGAGAAGGGGGAATGGGGAGGATGGGGGAGGGGAGAAGAGAGAGACACACACACAGCGGGTGCCCTCTCGAAACTGTTGTGTGATTTATAAAAGAATAAACAAAACAAAAAGAATAAAGTAAAGAAAGAACGTTAGTTATGATATTTGTATGAAACCCAGAAACCTGAAATTTGGGACAAAGTTAAAATTTTAAGAAAGAAATAAGGAGAAATGCCTGTGACATAAATGATAGCTTAATCCCATAGCACAGCGGCTTTGGACTGATCCTTATGGACTGGCCCGTACATTTTATCTAAATTATATCAAAGGGGCCCGCCCACAGGGACCCGTCAACAAGGACCCGTCCTCCGGGACCCGTAAAAAAAATGACTCCCCCTTTAAAAAAGACCCGTCCAAAGGGGCCAGTCAACAGGGACCAGTCCAAAGGGATACATCAACAGAGATCAATCAAAAGGGGTCAATCAACAGGGATCAATCAAAGGTTAAGTTAAGCTACGGCAGCCATTTTGGAAATTTTTGAACACACCTCGTAGGGTTAGGTTAGGTTGAGTTAAGCTACGACCGCCATTTTGGAACTAATTCTTAGTTTCCAAAATATAGGCAATTTTGAAAATTGGACTTTTTTTTTTGAAAAAATGAAAAAAATGTTAAGTTTTGTTCTAACGTTAAGGGACTTAAAGGACATTTGTTTGAGTCTATATATGACTTTTTTAGAATGATTAGTTTTCAAAATATCGTCTACTTTCAAAATTGAACCTTTTTGGATTTTGTCCCAGAGACCTGGGACTTGGTTTGTGGGTAGAGGGGGTAAATACCTGTCATTTTTATGTCAAACACATTTTTTGTGTAATTCATAGTTTACAAAATATAGCCCATTTTTAAAAATGATCAATATTTGGAAAAATGTCAAATTCCATGTTTTGTTCTAACGATTAAGGACATAAAAGCCATTGGTTTGAGTCTATATATGACTTTTTAGGATGATTAGTTTTCAAATTATAGCCTACTTTCCAAATATTTTTTGGAAAAATTTAAAGAATATATATATTTTTTTTGACTGAGAATGGGATAGACGTAGGTGTTGGAGTTAGCATATGATTTTTTAGTTTAAATATATAGCCTACTTTCTCAATTTACCTTTTTTGAAAAATTTGAAATGTATAATGTTTTTGACTAGGCGTGGAATGGAGTTGAGAGACCATCATTAACCTTAGACTAGTTTGGATTCTTGGAATTTTAGTGTGTTGTTGTTGCTTACAAACATGACGGTAAGCATTATGCTATCATAAAAAGGGCTGAGATACTTTCCATGAACAAGAGAAATATCCTCTAAATACATTGACAAAAACAACTTGTGAAATAAGCCATTACGAATAGGGTACCACAAAATAACTTGTCAAATAAGCCATTACAAATAGGGTATCACTTTTACACCCCACTTTTGCACTCACTTTTGCACTCACTTTGCACTCACTTTTACAACTACTTTTACACTTACTTTGCACTCACTTTTGCACTCACTTTGCACTCACTTTTACACCCACTTTGCACTCGAACATTACATCATCTGACATAATAAAAATAGGCATGGTTGTTGTCGAGACCGAGATAAGAGTGGGGGTAATGAATTTATAGTGATAGGATCGGAAAACCCATTATCACTTTAGTATTGACATCAAGTAAAAATTAAAAAAAAAATCGTGTTTTTGACAGAGTGGGATAGACATAGTTATAAGAGTTGAGAGTCGATAATTAATCTAAAAGTACTCTGGAATTCATGGAATCTTAGTGTGTTGTTGTTGCCCACAAACCGGTATGGTCACGTCAGGTGAAGTTAGCTAGGATTAGATTAGGATATGTTCAGGTAGTTTCCATAGTCACCGCTAGATAGCGGAAACATACTTTGCGTGTCGCATGTGGCTATTTGACAAAGTTTTACTGTGTGAAAAAACGTGCTTGTATAACCTGTGTATATAAATTTAAAATACAAATAACCACTAAGTGTTTAGAACTAACATGTATAGCCTTGTATAGGGAATATATAGGGGTCCTTAACAAGATAGAGTGTCTAACACACGAGTGTACAGCCTTTTGATATGCAGTAAGTACCTGATCACACCTACTATCAATTGCGCCTACCATTAATCGCGTCTACTATCAATTGCGTCTACTACCAATCGCGCCTGCTAGGACATGACGTTTCATTAAACCAGAACATTTCCTTTTTTGTCAGCCTCTCACCCCTCCCATCAATCTATGACGTCATAATCAGTCTTAAAGCAAGTCTAAACTTGTAGAACATGTCACGTGACAAAGTTAGGTTAGGTAAAGTTAGGTTATGTTAAGTGAGCTGAGGTTATGTCTTAAAATACCCTCTACCTTGTACTTTGTATAAACATTGACACTGTAACTTTATGATATCAAAAATGATCTGAGTCGCGCCCATGTCAAATTGCGCCTACTATCAATCGCGTCTGCTATCAATCACGCATACTATCAATCGCGCCTACTATCATTTGCGTCTACTATAAATCGCGCTTACTACAAATCACGCCTACTATCAATCACGCCTAGTATCAATTGCGTCTACTATTAATCACGTCTAGTATCATTTGCGTCTACTATAAATCGCGCTCATGTCAAATCGCGCCTACTACCAATTACACCTACTATCAATCGCGCCTACTATCAATTGCGTCTACTATAAATCTCGCCCATGTCTAATTACGCCTACTATCAATCGCGCCTACTATCTTTCGCGTCTACTATAAATCGCGCTCATGTCAAATCATGCCTACTATCAATCACGTCTACTATCAATTGCGTCTACAATTAATCGCGCCTACTATCAATTGCGTCTACTATAAATCGCGCCTACTAGGTCATGACGTTTCATTAAGTTAGGTTAGGTAAAGTTAGGTTATGTTAAGTGAGCTGAGGTTATGTCTTAAAATACCCTCTACCTTGTACTGTGTATAAACATTGACACTGTAACTTTATGATATCAAAAATGATCTGAGTCGCGCCCATGTCAAATTGCGCCTACTATCAATCGCGTCTACTATCAATCACGCCTACTATCAATCGCACCTACTATCTGTCGCGTCTACTATAAATCGCGCTTACTACAAATCACGCCTACTATCAATCACGCCTAGTATCAATCGCGTCTACTATCAATCACGCCTACTATCAATCGCGCCTACTATCATTTGCGTCTACTATAAATCGCGCTTACTACAAATCACGCTTACTATCAATCACGCCTAGTATCAATTGCGTCTACTATTAATCACGTCTAGTATCGATTACACCTACTATCAATTACGTCTACTATCAATCGCGTCTACTATAAATCACGCCTACTAGGACATGACGTTTCATTAAACTAAAACATTTCCTTTTTTGCCAGCCTCTCACCCCTCCCATCCGCAAAACGTGCTTGTATGAGCTGTGTATTTAAATTCAATATATACAATTAACCACTAAGTGTTCAGAACTAACATGTCTAGAGTATATATGGATTCCTTAGCAACAAACAAAAAATACGGTCTAACCTACGAGTGTACGGTCTTGTCATACGCAGTAAGTACCTGTTAACCTTGACTAGGGTATAAGAATATTGTCAGTTGACTACTGCCTGTTACAGTGTTCAAATCGTGAAAGACCGTCTCACTTACCAGTCTCCAGCCTTGTCATACGCAGTAAGCAGCTGTTGGCGGAAAACAACATCCATACATCTTGACATTTAGGAAAGTGTGTGTGTGTGTAAATCACTTGTAATCTAAAGATTGTTCATGTGACTTTACTAAAATTCAATTCATATGTATTAGTTGATATGGAAGTCTCAACAACCAGTCATGGCAAGCCATGTGTCTTCTATAAAGGATATACATATATTGTAAAAACAACCAATAAAGATGGAACTGTTATTTGGCGATGTTCAAAACAACGATCCAAAAAGTGTCGAGGAATGATTAAAACAAAAGACTCCAACGTACTTACTTCAAAAGAACATCATTGTGAATCTCAAATTAATACACATTTAAATACGCAAAATACTCTAACCCAGGTAAAAAAGCAAGTCCAAGAAAAATATATTGCTGCTCAAGATAGTGCATTGTTTGTTAAAAAGCATTCATCATCACCTCAAAAAGACATGTTAGGACAAATACCATCGTTCAAAAAACCCTTAACACTATCAAAAGCAACGCAGACTCTACAAGAGGTCCCTGTGGAAAACAAACAAGAGGAATTGGATAGTTCTAGTGATGTTGAGAATGATGATGATGATGATGATAATGATGGTGACAATGACTATAATAATTTTGATGATAATATTCATAATGATGATGATGATGATGATAATTATGAAAAAGAAGAGGATGAGGGTTTTATGTTTATAAAACCATTGCGGCTTCCCCAGTTTTTAAGAGCAAGAGTATCTGGAGAAAGTTGTAAAAGGATCTACAACAAGCGTTGTGTTTAAAAATCTATATAGAACAATGGTAAAGAGATAGACTTGAATTCAGTGTGTAACTATTATAAAATGAATTTAATAAAAATATTGTATGGGTATTGTCTGTTTTTCTTAATTACTATCCCCATGTCCCACTATTAATACAATTGTTAACCATCAACAGTCTCTGACTATGTTCAGAAAGAGAGTGGCCTTAAACAATACACTATATCTATGGTTTGTGTACCGAGTGTCATAATAATGCAGTGTGGCCAAGCCATGTCAAGGCAATAGTTATGTCAGGTAAGGGATTCGAACCCTTGCTTCCTTACACAGAAAATTTGATCTTAAGTCAAACACCTTAACCACTCGGTCAACCTGACAGTTACTAATTTAATTAGTCTTGAGGACTTGAGTGTTTACAAAACTTTTTCCAGTATACATTGACTAAACCACTTGCTTGTTTTGAAATATAGATTTTGTTTTGTTTTACCATAACATTGCAGTTATGAGTCTTGTGAACTGGGTGTTCAATATAGGGTTAAAGGCATTTTAAAATCATTTTAGAAAAGCTCTTAGGTATCGTGTCATGGGTTTTAGTAATGCATTACTGTTCGTTGACTAACATATACCGTTACACAACATTATTTTAGTGAACTTACATGTTGTTGTTTGAGTCTTTAGTCCTTTGACTGGTTTGATGCAGATCTCAGCGCCTATCTGTCCCGAGCTAATCGTTTCATCTCTATATAGCTACCACACCCTACATTCAAGGCTATCTGTTTAACATATTCTAAACTTGGTCTACCCCTACAGTTCTCGTCCTCGAACCTTTCTTCCTTAACTAAGTTTGCTATTCTTGGGTTTCTTAGTACGTGTTCTACCAACCTATCTCTTTACTTCATTAACAGTCACCAGATACATCTCTTCTCCCCCACTCGTCTTAATACCTCTTTGTTAATAACCCTATTTACCCATCTAATCTTCATCCTTCTCCTGTAACACCACATTTCAAACACTTCAATTCTCCACTTTTCTGCTACACCAATTGTCTAAGTTTTACTTTCATAGAGTGCCACGCTCCAGACAATGGCCTTCAAAAAGACTTCCTAATACCTAAATCTATATTCAATGTCAACAGATTCTGTAGAAATTCTTTCCTTGTCTGAGCTACATAAGAATCCTAATCGTGTCTGGTATAATGTCTTGTTTAGCAAACATAGTCACTCAAAAGGTCTAAGCATTTTTTGTATATAACCCAAAATAGCAAACAGTTTTTCTAAAACCCTACTCATTGGTCAATAACAAGCAGAGTCGCCAAAGTGTTTCGTTGGTAGTTAACTCATGTCTGGTTAATCAATTCCTTTCATATCGTTATCCAATTGTAGTAGTAAGGACTGGTGAACAACGTCAGTTCAACACACACTGCTTTACACACAAATGTAGTTAGGCCCTTTGACATAATTTGGATACATTTCATGGGCCGGTCCATAGGGACCAGTCCAAAGGGGCCGGTCTAAAGGGACCCTTCCACAGGGACCCATCAACAGGGACTTGTCAGCAAGGACCCATCAACAATGATCCGTCAACAATGACCTGTCATCAATGACCTGTCAACAATGACCTGCCAATAGGGACCCGTCAACAATGACCCGTCCACAGGGACTCATCAACAAGGACCCGTCAGCAATGACTCGTCAACAGGGACCCGTCGAAAAGCACCTGTCAAAAAGGATCCATCAAAAATGACCCCCTGTCAAAAAGGGCCCGTCCAAAAGGGGCTAGTCAACAGAGACCAGTCCAAAGGGACAAATCAACAGAGATCAATCAACAGGGATCAATCAAAAGGGGCTATCACCTCAAGGCCTGACATATCCCTCTTTGATTATTGGTTTGCCAATCGACAAGCGTCACTTAAAATACTTTTTGATCACCACTCGTGGGTTGGGTTAGGTTAGGTTACACTACAGCCGCCATCTTTTAAAAAGCCTGCCCTCTTACAAAAGCTACGAGTGGGCATGCGTAAAAAACAAAAAACAAAAACAAGCATGTTAATTCATAGTGGCTATCCACCAAACACATGTCTCTTGTGTGGAACAACGTTTTATTCCATATCGGCATTCAAACTCTCACATGTTGCAATTGGAAAGAGAGATTCTCTAAAAAAATTACAATTTCACCCCCTAGTAGGGGGAGGTTTTATTTTGGGGTGGAAATATGTTGTTCATTGGAAAGGGGGTATCAGCCCGAGTTCAATGACACCTCATTCGTCAAAATCCGACCACGGATTCGAACTCACATTTTCTCACGTATGAAGCAAAACAGGATGTGACTTGTTTCACAAGGAGGACGGTAATAAGGTCATTTCACACGTGTTCACATGTATTTCGTCACTTTCCTTTCATATCGTTATTCCATTATAGTAGTGGTGAACAACGTCAATTCAACACACACACAAATGTAGTTAGACCCTTTGACATAATTTAAATAAATTCATGGACTAGTCCGTAGGAACCAGGCCAAAGGGACCCGTCCAAAGGGATCAGTCCAAAGGGACAAGGACTCGTCCACAAGGACTTGTCCACAAGGACCTGTACACACAGACTTGTCCACAAGGACTTGTCCACAAGGACCTGTCCACAAGGACTCGTCCACAAGGACCTGTCAACAATAACCCATCAACACGGGCCCGACAGCAGGGGGCTCGTCAACAATAACAGGGGCTCTCACCTCAAGGCCTAACATGCCCCTCTTTGATTATTGGTTTGCAGAACATCGTTACATCCATATCGACATTCAAACTCTCACATGTTGCAATTGGAAAGAGAGATTTTCTAAAAAATTACAATTTCACCCCCTAGTAGGGGTAGGTTTTATTTTGGGGTGGAAATATATTGTCCACTGGAAAGGGGGTGTTCGCCTGAGTAATTTGACACCTTGTACAAGTCTCTAGCCTGATTGTTTCGCGAGATATTGCCATTTTAGTATTCCAGCGGTGGCGGTGGCGGTGGATTTAGAACCGGCCAAAACACACTACTATTATTATTTCCAACCCGTATTATTGCCGTTTCTACGGAGTTGGGGTTGAACTAAGATGATTTTTTTAAAATGTGGCGAATGGATTTTACGGTCGGATGCCTTTCTGACGCCGGCCTCACCAGAATAGTTTATGAGAGATAAAATGACAGAAACTGGGCAAAGAATTGGATGGAAGCGTCAGTGGCCGGCATTTGCCTGGAGCTAAAAATTGGAAACCACGGAAAACCATTTCAAGAACGGTTGACGACGGGGTTCGAACTTACTGGTCTTCCAAGTCCAGAGATAGTCTGGTCCCATGGCTTTGCGCCTTAACGTGAGTACCTACCCCGGTCGATATTACCACTATTAGTAGTAGTAGTAGTAGTAGTAGTAGTAGGAGTACAGACGGTACTGAATTTGCCGTCAGATTCGTGAGACATATCTCATTAATATAATATAATATCAATAGTACCGATATTTAATAAATAAATAACATTATTATTATTATTATTTATTTAATCGATTGTTCCCCTTTAGGAGAGCGATTGAACTTGAATACATGATTTCATCTTCTGGCGTTTTCCCGCTTCTGTTCCCAAAACCTCTTCATCCTCTCAGAATGCTCCTTCTTTCGCTCAACTGTCCACTTTCTTCCAGGCTGTCGTGATGGTCTATGATCTAACTTAACATTTTTGATTTTATTCCTGCACTCGGTGCGGTCTTCAAAATTTTCAATGTTGACTTGTTGTAGGTCCCTCTGAACCTCTGTCAGCCACTCCGTGCCTCACTTACTCCGTGTTATAACGTTGAGCAATTTCTTCGGCGTTCTGAATTTTTCCATCCTGAAAATGTGTGTATAAAACTGTACTCGGCGTTTTCTGATTACTTCCGTTATCATGTGGATCTTTTGGTAGAGTTCGCTTTGAGGTCTCTTCATCCAAATACCGTTATTATTAACTGCCCCGTAAATCTTTCTGAGAATTATTATTATTATTATTATTATTATTATTATTATTATTACTATAGACAGACGCATTGGATAGGCCTACTTCAAGTGAAAGTAGGAAACGAAAATTGTTAACACTTATATGAAGTACTAGATGTTACCCGCGGCTTCGCCCGCAATAACATTTGGAATCCCGTTATAACATTAGTTATATAGATAGATAAGCATGGTCTATCACCTGAAACCAAAAGGCATGGGACGAAAAAAAACATCAAAATATCATGTTGGTTTCGGACCAAAAAAGACGTGAAAAATATAATAAAAGTATAAAAAAAATATTTTTTTAAATTTCATTCAAATCAATTTTTATGTCATTCCTGGGACTTAGAAAATTCCGACCAAAAAGTACAAAATCATTAATAACTCCGTAAGTATTCGTCGTATGATGAAATAGCAAGATACAAAAAAGATGTAATGTGTTCTTGTCTACAACATAGGCCATGTATAATTTTACACTCAGACATATTACGTCCCCCCCCCCCCATAATTTCACCCCTCCCCATGGGCCCCTTA
Source organism: Meconema thalassinum (assembly GCA_946902985.2). Taxonomy (NCBI): domain Eukaryota; kingdom Metazoa; phylum Arthropoda; class Insecta; order Orthoptera; family Tettigoniidae; genus Meconema; species Meconema thalassinum. The sequence goes on from OX336388.2 coordinate 731,775,654, forward strand.
AATTGGATTTATGAAAAAACGGTCAACCACCTATTTACTTATTTTTATGCTGATTTTTTCCCGCTGAGTTCCAAACTCTTGGCCTATGTCGTTTAAGGGATACACGCTCCGTTAGGAGTCCTTCAACACCCACTTTTCACCCCTTTCACCTCATAATATACACCACATCGAAAAATCCTCAGACACGTGTCTTCTTAATAGCCTACTTTCGATTTTTGCAAAAAATGAAAGTAGACTTATGAGATCAACACAGGGCGAAAAAAGTGTGTCTGTCTGTGTGTGTGTATGTGTGTGTGTGAGTCTGTGTGTGTGTCTGTGTGTGTGTGTGTCTGTGTGTGTGTGAGTGTGTGTACTCTGAATGTCTGTCCCCCCCTATCAATTCGAACACGGTGAATGCGAATTGAACGAAATTTGGTACAAAGGTAGCACTAGCAAAGGACACCTCAGTGTCATGTTTTATATCGCCGCCATCTTGACGGAAACGTAATGGCGGCCACACAAATGTTCAAAGCTTAAATCAAATTACGAACAACCTGATCATCCGATCTCTACCAAATTTTGCAACAACATACCTTTATGGGGGGAGCATCCTGTGACCAATCTAATAGGCCATTAGCCTAATAGTTTGTGGATGGCGGCCATCTTTATGTCAAAATTGATTCCCCCTATTAATTCGAACACGGTGGAACCGAATGAACGAAATTTGGTACAGAGGTAGCACTAGCAAAGGGCACCTCAGTGTCATGTTTTATATCGCCGCCATCTTGACGGAAACGTAATGGCGGCCACACAAATGTTCAAAGCTTAAATCAAATTACGATTCGCCTAATCATCCGATCTCTAGCAAATTTAGCAACAACATACCTTTATGGAGGGAGCATCCTTTGACCAAACTAATAGGTCATCAGCCTGATATTTTGCGGATGGCGGCCATCTTTGTGTGAAAATCGATTCCCCTTATCAATTCGAACACGGTGAAAACGAATGGAACGACATTTGGTACAGAGGTAGCACTAGCAAAGGGCACCTCAGTATCATGTTTTATATCACCGCTATCTTGACGGAAACGTAATCGTGGCCACCCAAATGTTAAAAGCTAAAATGTAATTACGACCAACCTAATAATCTAGTCTCTACCAAATTTTGCAACACCATATCTTTATGTGGGAAACATATTCAGACCAATCTGCAAGAACATCAGCCCAATAGTTTGCAGATGGTGGCCAAGTATGTGTGCAAATCGATTCCCCCTATCAATTCAAACACTGTGAAACCGAATTGAACGAAATTTGGTACAGAGGTAGCACTAGCAAGGGGCACCTCATATTCATGTTTAATATCCCTATAGCACGTTGTATTTCAACAAGCTACTACAACCAACATTCGATCATACTCCTTGAAAAGGACAAAGAGTTATAACAATACCCATGCATTTAGGAGAAAGTAGGCTATATGTTCTTTACTGAACATCTTGTTTTTAATGATGAGTTTATATGCCGAGTATCACATCCCCCAATGAAACCAATCGGGAGATATTGCTATTCAATGAAATGCAGGTCTACCCCCTCAACACCCCTTTAGAACCTGTATGTCCAAAAATCCTTTCTTAGTGGGCGTTTGCGGCCCTTGAGGAAGCTGCATACCAAATTTCAGTCCAATCCGTTCGGTGGTTTCTGAGATTTCGTGATGAATGAATCAGTCAGTCAGTGAGTGGTATTTGAGCTTTATATAGTAGACTAGCTGTTACCCGCGCCTTCGCCCGCAATAACATTTGGAATCCCGTTATAACATTAGTTATATAGATAGATAAGCATGGTCTATCACCTGAAACCAAAAATGCATGGGACGAAAAAAATACATCAAAATATCATGTTGGTTTCGGACCAAAAAAGACGTGAAAAATATAATAAAAGTATAAAAAAAATATTTTTTGAAATTTCATTCGAATCAATTTTTATGTCATTCCTGGGACTTGGAAAATTCCGACCAAAAAGTACAAAATCATTAATAACTCCGTAAGTATTCGTCGTATGATGAAATAGCAAGAGACAAAAAAGATGTAATGTGTTATTGTCTACAACATAGGCCATGTATAATTTTACCCTCAGACATATTACGTCCCCCCCCCATAATTTCACCCCTCCCCATGGGCCCCTTAAATTGGATTTATGAAAAAACGGTCAAACACCTATTTACTTATATTTTATGCTGATTTTTTCCCGCTGAGTTCCAAACTCCTGGCCTATGTCGTTTAAGGGATACACGCTCCGTTAGGAATCCTTCAACCCCCACTTTCCACCCCTTTCACCTCATAATATACACCACATCGAAAAACCCTCAGACACGTGTCTTCTTATTTTTAATGATGAGTTTATATGCTGAGTATCACATCCCCAATGAAACCAATCGGGAGATATTGCTATTCAATGAAATGCAGGTCTACCCCCTTAACACCCCTTTAGAACCTGCATATCCAAAAATCCTTTCTTAGTGGGCGTTTGCGGCCCTTGGGGAAGCTGCATACCAAATTTCATTCCAATCCGTTCGGTGGTTTCTGAGATTTCGTGATGAATGAATCAGTCAGTCAGTGAGTGGTATTTGAGCTTTATATCATACTAATATATAACAAGATGTTCAGTAAAGAACATATAGCCTACTTTCTCCTAAATGCATGGGTATTGTTATAACTCTTTGTCCTTTTCAAGGAGTATGATTGAATGTTGGTTGTAGTAGCTTGTTGAAATACAACGTGCTATAGGGATATTAAACATGAATATGAGGTGCCCTTTGCTAGTGCTACCTCTGTACCAAATTTCGTTCAATTCGGTTTCGCCATGTTTGAATTGATAGGGGGAATCGATTTGCACACATACTTGGCCACCATCTGCAAACTATTGGGCTGATGTTCTTGCAGTTTGGTCAGAATATGTTTCCCACATAAAGATATGGTGTTGCAAAATTTGGTAGAGACTAGATTATTAGGTTGGTCGTAATTACATTTTAGCTTTTAACATTTGGGTGGCCGCGATTACGTTTCCGTCAAGATAGCGGTGATATAAAACATGACACTGAGGTGCCTCTTGCTAGTGCTACCTCTGTACCAAATTTCGTTCATTCGGTTCCACCGTGTTCGAATTAATAGGGGGAATCAATTTTGACATAAAGATGGCCGCCATCCGCAAACTATTAGGCTAATGACCTATTAGATTGGTCAAAGGATGCTCCCTCCATAAAGGTATGTTTTTGCAAAGTTTGGTAGAGATCGAATGGTTATGTTAGTCGTAATTTGATTTAAGCTTTAAACATTCGTGTGGCCGCTATTACGTTTCTGTCAATATGGCGGCGATATTAATCATGACACTGAGATGCCCTTTGCTAGTGCTATCTCTGTACCAAATTTCGTTCCATTCTGTTTCACCGTGTTTGAATTAATAGGGGGAATCGATTCTGACACAAAGATGGCCGCCATCCGCAAACTATTAGGCGAATGACCTATTAGATTGGTCAAAGGATGCTCCCTCCATAAAGGTATGTAGTTGCAAAATTTGGTTGAGATCGGATGATTAGGTTAATCGTAATTTGATTTAAGCTTTGAACATTCGTGTGGCCGCCATTACGTTTCAGTCAAGACGGCGGCGATATAAAACATGACACTGAGGTGCCCTTTGCTAGTGCTACCTCTGTACCAAATTTCGTTCCATTAGGTTCCTCCGTGTTCGAATTAATAGGGGGAATCAATTTTGACATAAAGATGGCCGCCATCCGCAAACTATTACGCTAATAACCTATTAAATTGGTCAAAGGATGCTCCCTCCAAAAAGGTATGTTGTTGCAAAGTTTGGTAGAGATCGGATGGTTATGTTAGTCGTAATTTAACTTAAGCTTTGAACATTTGTGTGGCCGCCATTACGTTTTTGTCAATATGGCGGCGATATAAAACATGACACTGGGATGCCCTTTGCTAGTGCTACCTCTGTACCAATTTTCGTTCCATTCGGTTTCACCGTGTTTGAATTAATAGGGAGAATTGATTTTCACACAAAGATGGCCGCCATTCGCAAACTCTTAGGCTAATGACCTATTCATTTGGTCAAAGGATGCTTCCTCTAAAAGGGTATGTTGTTGCAAAATTTGGTAGAGATCGGATGATTAGGTTAATCGTAATTTGATTTAAGCTTCGAACATTTGTGTGGCCGCCATTACGTTTCCGTCAAGATGGCGGCGATATAAAACATGACACTGAGGTGCCTTTTGTTAGTACTACCTTTGTACCAAATTTCGTTCCATTCGGTTGCACCGTGTTCGAATTAATAGGGGGAATCGATTTTCACACAAAGATGGCCGCCATCCGCAAACTTTTACTCTGATGACCTATTAGTTTGGTCAAAGGATGCTCCCCCCATAAAGGTATGTTGTTGCAAAATTTGGTAGAGATAGGATGATTAGGTTAGTCGTAATTTGATTTAAGCTTTGAACATTTGTGTGGCCGCCATTACGTTTCCGTCAAGATGGCGGTGATATAAAACATGACACTGAGGTGCCTTTCGTTAGTACTACTTCCGTACCAAATTTCGTTCCATTCGGTTGCACCGTGTTCGAATTAATAGGGGGAATCGATTTTCACTCAAAGATGGCCGCCATCCGTAAACTATTACGCTGATGACCTATTAGTTTGGTCAAAGGATGCTCCCCCCATAAAGGTATGTTGTTGCAAAATTTGGTAGAGATCGGATGATTAGGTTAGTCGTAATTTGATTTAAGCTTTGAACATTTGTGAGGCCGCCATTACGTTTACGTCAAGATGGCGGCGATATAAAACATGACACTGAGGTGTCCTTTGCTAGTGCTACCTTTGTACCAAATTTCGTTCAATTCGCATTCACCGTGTTCGAATTGATAGGGGGGGACAGACATTCAGAGTACACACACTCACACACACACAGACACACACACAGACTCACACACACACATACACACACACAGACAGACACACTTTTTTCGCCCTGTGTTGATCTCATAAGTCTACTTTCATTTTTTGCAAAAATCGAAAGTAGGCTAAAAATGAGATGGTGTGTGTCTGTCTTTCTGTCTGTCTGTCTGTCTGTCTGTTACCTAATAACGCAAGAACCACTGGTCCGATTTAAATGAAATTTTGCATGGATGTAACTGAAATACCAGGTTTACATATAGGATACTTTTAATTTCGTTATTTTGCACTATTAAGAAATGGCGACCATTTTAGTGACGTCACTACACCCTTTGGTTTCAAAATTTCATATTTCCATATCAAATAAAAAGAGAACGGTAGGAAATAGCAAACTTTTGATGGCACATATGAACTTTGAGATTTAATTTCCTATCCGAAAGGTCCTTATCACTTTTCGTGTATCTCCAACGGTTAGCGAGTAAAACCTACTTTTGTGACGTCACTACACCCTTTGGTTTCAAAATTTCATATTTCCATTTCAAATAAAAAGAGAACGCTAAGAAATAGCAAACTTTTGATGGTATACACGAGCTTTAGCATTTAATTTTCTATCCAAAAGGTTCTTATCACTTTTCGTGTATCTCCGACGGTTAGCGAGTATAACCTAAATTTGTGTAATAAAACACGGTCAACACCGAGCTGTGCAGTATATCTCTATATGTATAAATAGAAAATTTGTCTGTTTTTTTTCTGAATTTCTACGGAAATTTGAGTTATTTACACGTTTCAGACTGTTTTATGATAGATGCGCGCGAAAATAATGTTTTGGTCTGTCTGTTTGTTTGATTGTCTGTGGACAAATTTGTTCCCTTATAACTTGAGAACGGCTGGGTGTATCAACGTAAAATTTGGTACAGATATCCATCAGAGGCACGACACTAATCATTGATGTAACCCTTCTCCGTACCTCTCATAAAAGGGGGCCTACCCCCTTAAAATGCATGCTGAAATAGGAGTAGAAGGACGAGACAAAAATCATTTTCAAGCCCTCGATGTGAGAGACAAAACTCGGGGGCCCTGAAGGGTCCCCGAAATCCACATTTTAAGGCCCTAAAACCAACCGTTTTTGAGATATTCCCAGAAAACTAATTTCATTTAATAAACTAATGAACGAATACAAGCCGGTAACCATGGCAACAGATTCTCAGAGGTCCATCTATTGCTGTAAGACGCAATGCAATTCCATTAATTACATTGGTGTGAAAGTTTGCAAACGGTTAGAAGGTTATAACGGAACCAAATTAAGCTGTAGAATTCATCAATACGTATAATACGCTTAAGGGGTTCAAGGGGTACAGTATAATTTTTTCACGCGATTTACACCTCCGGGTGTGGTATGGCAGGTCTATTATATTCCTATCCCTATATTATATTATTATTATTATTATTATATTATGGCGTACAACGAGGAGACAAAGCCCCCTCGGTGCCAGAAACAAAACTTGGGGGCCCTAAAGGGTCCTCGAAAACTACATTATAAGGCCCTAAAACCAAAAGTATCTGAAATATTCCCAGAAAACTAATTTAATTTAACAAACTAATGAAGGAATGGAAATCGCTAACCATGACAATATTATCTCAAAGGGTGGCATCCAACTTTCCATCTATTTCTGTAAGAAGTAATGTCACTCTATTTATTACATTTCTGTGAAAGTTTGCAAATGGCTATACGGTTATCACGGAACCAACGTAGACTGTATAATTCATCAATGCAATTAAGGGGATCAAGGGAAACTTAGATTTTTTCCATGCAATTTTCACGTGCGACATATAGTACAGAAGGACTATTATATCTCCAAACATTTGCAAAGTGAAATGCCATGCCCTGTGGTTCAGATTCCACGTAAAATGGAGGTCCCGTGTCTTATGATCTCGCGATTAATGGTCACGTAAAACTACAATCATCCTTTATATCTCCAAACAGCAACATTATTTTCAAAAATTCCTGAATCGAATCAGCATTTTTTGCGGCTTTTAGGAATTTGGGCCATTTGAGACTAAAGAACCTGAATTTTCATGCACCACAAGCCTTTATAATTTATGAAAGTGGTCTTCCTGTGTATGTGGACCTAACACAACGTAGAGGGTCATTTTTTAATGTGAGGTGTATTGCGTTTCGTCTACAAGTCTTTCAATTCTATTTCACGTCAAGAAGTACAAGTTAGGTGAATTTAGTTTGAGAGCAAATTTTAACTAATCTTTCTTTTGTCGACATACGGGTTCATCGTAAGGATGATTTTGTTTGATACTGTATGGCAGATATACCCATATTTGGATATCTGGGTGATATGTTGTAGACAATAGAATTGCCTGTTTGTCTTTCTGTGTATCTTTATGTACGCCTATAAATCGTGTTCGTAGGCGTGGTGCATCGTAAAATTAGGTATGGTAAACATGAGTCAATACACCAATCATTTATAAAACTCCTCACCGTACTTTTCAAACAGTAGATGGGTGGATATAGGGAAAAACTTCTCAAAATACATGCTAAAATGGGCGAAATATAAAAAATTATCCTAGAAGGACGATCAAGGCATATGTTGCGCTTCTCAATGTGAGACACAAAATTCGCGAGTCTATAAGGGGTCTCCGAAAACCACATTTTAAGGCCCTTAAATTAACAGTGTGTGTGGTATTCCCTGAAAACTAACTTCGTTCTGATAAACTTATGAAGGAATGAAAAACCGCTAACCATTGCAACAGTAGCTCAATTGATAATGTCTGGTGTTAATATATAACACTGTTCGAAGGACGGATACTTCTGCTATACTAATATATAACAAGTAGTTCCGTGAAGAATTATACAGCCTATTTTCATATATCCTACTTATGTTAATTGCCTCTATCAACATACACAATTTCAGTTTGATTGCTATAATAGATTCGTAGACATTGAGAACCGACTAAATATTTCGGATGGTCGCCATGTTGGATTTTATATATGTAGGTCCTAGAGTTATGTACTGTTACATGCAGATTATTGTGTACGTGTAGCATTCAGACTTCAATCGCATAATTAGGACACAAGAAAAAACAAGATGTTCGGGAAAGAACATATAGCCTACTTTCTCCGAAATGTATGGGTATAGTTATAACTCTCTGTCCTTATCCTCTCCCAATTTCTTCCTATTTGAAGTGCAAATTGGCACACAGGATTTGAACAGTGGCGTTCAAACCATAGTTTATAATTTACCCCAGCATTTTGCAATTTCATCAGCAAACACTCCAAACACCGACTACTTACAATAATTGAAACTTCGTTGCTCTAATAAGGCCCATCTACAATGCGCAGTCGGCAGTCCGTAGTTGGTAGTCCTCGGTCGGCAGTCGCGATCGACTCCGTGTATACTATAGGCACCATACACAACATGAAGTTGCAGTTGGTAGCTGGCAGTTGGCAGTCGAGAATTTTATCCTTGACTGCCAACTACCCGACTGCAGCAATGTAATAGCCAATCAGAGCAGATCAGAAACTGACGTCACGTTGTTGTTCTGTGTCGTGTACGAATGATATAGAACTAAGTGAAGTAACTTCGCAACCCGTTAATTTATAGGCTAATCTTAAATACACGGTATAACAAAATAATCCATCTCCAAATCATCCATATTGCAAGTTTTGAGATTATCAACAACGCCTCTGTGCACAAGGAATAAACGAATGTTACTGTCTTATTACTCCTAGCAGTCGTTAAGACTGGGTTCACTAACTGGCCGGTATAGAGCGCTGCTCGAATCTATAGTTTCTGCATAGTACAACTGAAGGCTGGAAGATGTCACTCCAGTGGAGAATGTCGTTTTTTTAATATATAATTTCCATTGCAAAAAGCACCATATAAAGCTTTATTTTATAACGTCTCAGTACTCAAGAAACAATAAATATAAAAACTAGTTGTGAAATATCGAACAATATAATCCTAACAGAGCGAGTGCATTCTAGCGGCCAGAAGAAGAAACTTTTCAATAAAATCTGTTACCTTTTTGTCAGCTAGATGTCTCGATTAAATCTGCTGGCGAATTATGTTTTAATTAAGTATATGTTTTGCACCGTAATATGCACAATATAACGCTTAATTTTAAAACGTCTGAGTCATTACAAAGCAACAAATATGTAAAATGTCAAGCAAAAAACATATCTCTGATGGGGTTTGAACCATAGGCATATGAATGACAGACTAACGCTTTACCACTGAGCCATTTGTGCCAACAAACATTGATCCATATAAAATGACTTACATAGAACTTGTTAGCAAATAATGATTTATACTAAACGATTTCATCACTGAAGTATATTATTTATATATAAAGCATTTCATACAAAGTTTATTTATTTTGTTTCAGTACGCTATATTGCATGGAATACTCAAATTAGTGAAATATAAGTCAGGCACAAGATATCCGCTGCCATCTTGTCTTATTAATGAATCAGCTGAGCTTTTTAAAATCACGTCTGCACTATAGTATTACAAAATAAACTTTTAATTTCGTACGTGCCTCTTCCTTTAGAACAGTTAAAACGATTCTCGGCTCGATAATCGGAACTGGTGGGTCCCATGATATGGATTATAAAGTTTGCATAATTCGCACGGCCGCCATCCTGAAATGGTATGGCGGACGACCTTGTAGTTTGGTCACAAGACGCATCCTATACGAAGGTATGTTGTTACCAAATTTGGTAGAGATTGGATGATTTGGTTAGTCGTTATTTGATTTTACGTTTTGAACGTTTGAGTGGCCGCCATTCAGTTTTAGTAAAGATGGCGGCGATATAAAACATGACACTGAGGTGTCCTTTGCTAGTGCTACCTTTGTACCAAATTTCGTTCAATTCGCATTCACCGTGTTCGAATTGATAGGGGGGGACAGACATTCAGAGTACACACACTCACACACACACACACAGACTCACACACACACATACACACACACAGACTCACACACACACATACACACACACAGACAGACACACTTTTTTCGCCCTGTGTTGATCTCATAAGTCTACTTTCATTTTTTGCAAAAATCGAAAGTAGGCTAACAAGGAGATTTAAAAATTTTCACAGCTGCCATCTTGAGGTTATGGAAACAATTGAAATAAATTAGATGCCAGTGGATTAACATTCGGATAAAGATTTACTGTACCAAGTTTCACTGCACGCGGATGGTTAAATTGCGAGAAACGTCCATGTGAATATTTATAATTCGCGTCACCGCCAAGTTGGATTTGTGATCACCAGGTTATTTAAAGTCCTATAGGTGAACTTAAGTTCATAGCCCCTATGAACATTAAAAAATGCAGTTTGATTGTTAAATAGATTCGTTGATATTCAGTATCGTCTAAATATTTCGGATGGTCGCCATGTTGGATTGTTAAATGTATAGGCCATAGAGTCATGTACCATTAAAGGAAAATTATTGCGTAGGTTCATTATTCAAACTTTCACTTCGATCGCATGACTACATCACAAGAAATAAAAACTTAATTTTAAAATTCGCACTGCCGCCATCTTGAGGTTATGTAAACAATTGAACTAAATTAGATACCAGTGGATTACAATGTGTATAAATATTTCCTGTACCAGGTTTCAGTGCGCTTGGAACATTAAATCGCGAGAAAGGTCTATTTAAAATGTTCAAATTCGCTTAGCCGCCATGTTCGTTTTGTAGTTAACCGGTTTTTGAAAATCTTATAGATGGACTTCCAGTAGTGCCTTTTATCTCCGTACAAAATTTTAGGAAGATACCGCTAATAGTTTCAGAGATATAGAATGCCGGTGAAATATTTCGCACATCCGCCATCTTGTGATTATGTAAACAATTGAACGAAGTTAGATGTCGGTGCATTACAATGTATATAAACTTATACTGTACCAAGTTTCATTGCGTTTGGTTGGTCAAATCGCGAGAAACGTCTATTTAAAAGTCGCAAATTCGCTTGGCCGCCATGTTGGTTTTGTAGTTACCATGTTTTCAAAAGTCACATAAGTGAACTTATAGTAGTCCCCTCTATCACCATAGAAAATGTCAGGGTAATATCGGTAATAGTTTCGGAGATATTGAATGCTGGTGAAATATTTCGCACAGCCGCCATGTTGGATTGGTGAGTCGTAACAAAATTTGAAGGGCACGGTCGAGGTCGCCGGGAATAGTGCTATGAACTTTCCGAGTTTCATTGAAATCGCTCCTGCCGTTTAGATTTTATTAGGGGGGGACACACACACGAATCACACACACACACACACACACACACGCACACACACACGGACAAAAGGTGATCTCATAAGCCTATTTTTTCAAAATTGAAAATAGGCTAAAAATGAGATGGTGTGTGTCTGTCGGTGTGCTACTCAATAACGTAAGAACCACTGGTCCGATTAAAATGAAAGTTTGCATGGATGTAGCTGATTTACCAGGTTTACATATAGGATACATTTTATTTCGATAATTTGCACTATTAACAAGTAGTTCCGTGAAGAACTATACAGCCTATTTTCATATATCCTACTTATGTTAATTGCCACTATCAACATACACAATTTCTGTTTGATTGCTGTAATAGATTCGTAGATATTAAGAACCGACTAAATATTTCGGATGGTCGCCATGTTGGATTTTATATATGTAGGTCCTTGAGTTATGTACTGTTACATGAAGATTATTGTGAACGTGTAGTATTCAAACTTCAATCGCATAATTAGGACACAAGAAAAAACAAGGAGATTTTAAAATTTTTCACAGCTGCCATCTTGAGGTTATGGAAATAATTGAAATAAATTAGATGCCAGTGGATTAACAATCGTATAAGGATTTACTGTACCAAGTTTCACTGCACTCGGATTGTTAAATTGCGAGAAACGTCCATGTGAATATTTATAATTCGCGTCACCTCCATGTTGGATTTGTGATCACCAGGTTATTTAAAGTCCTATAGGTGAACTTAAGTTCATAGCCCCTATGAACATTAAAAAATGCAGTTTGATTGCTAAAATAGATTCGTAGATATTCAGTATCGTCTAAATATTTCGGATGGTCGCCATGTTGGATTGTTAAATGTATAGGCCATAGTCATGTACCATTAAAGGAAAATTATTGCGTAGGTTCATTATCAAACTTTCACTTCGATCGCATGACTACATCACAAGAAATAAAAACTTAATTTTAAAATTCGCACTGCCGCCATCTTGAGGTTATGTAAACAATTGAACTAAATTAGATACCAGTGGATTACAATGTGAATAAATATTTCCTGTACCAGGTTTCAGTGAGCTTGGAACATTAAATCGCGAGAAAGGTCTATTTAAAATTTTCTAATTCGCTTGGCCGCCATGTTCGTTTTGTAGTTAACCGGTTTTTGAAAGTCTTATAGATGGACTTCCAGTAGTGCCCTTTATCTCCGTACAAAATTTTAGGGAGATACCGCTAATAGTTTCAGAGATATAGAATGCCGGTGAAATATTTCGCACATCCACCATCTTGTGATTATGTAAACAATTGAACGAAGTTAGATGTCGGTGCATTACAATGTATATAAGCATATACTGTACCAAGTTTCATTGCGTTTGGTTGGTCAAATCGCGAGAAACGTCTATTTAAAAGTCGTAAATTCGCTTGGCCTCCATGTTGGTTTTGTAGTTACCAGGTTTTCAAAAGTTACATAAGTGAACTTATAGTAGTTCCCTCTATCACCATAGAAAATGTCAGGGTAATATCGGCAATAGTTTCGGAGATATTGAATGCTGGTGAAATATTTCGCACAGCCGCCATGTTGGATTGGTGAGTCGTAACAAAATTTGAAGGGCACGGTCGAGGTCGCCGGGAATAGTGTTATGTACTTTCCGAGTTTCATTGAAATCGCTCCTTCCGTTTAGATTTTATTAGGGGGGGACACACACACGAATCACACACACACACACACACACACACACACACACGCACACACACACGGACAAAAGGTGATCTCATAAGCCTATTTTTTCAAAATTGAAAATAGGCTAAAAATGGTGACCATTTCAGTGACGTCACTACACACTTTAATCAAAACTTCATATTTCCTTATCAAATAAAAAGAGAACGCTAAGAAATAGCAAACTTTTGACGGTACATACGAGCTTCACTTTTCATTTATGTCCAACGGTTAGCGAGTAAAACCCACATTTATGACGTCACTACACCCTTTGGTTTCAAAATTTGATATTTCCATTTCAAATAAAAAGAGAACGCTAAGAAATAGCAACCTTTTGATGGCATACATGAGCTTTAACATTCAATTTTCTATCCAAAAGGTCCTTAACACTTTTCGTGTATCTCCAACGGTTAGCGAGTAAATCCTAAATTTGTGCAATAAAACACGGTCAACACCGAGCCGTGCAGTATATCTCTACATATATAAATAGAAAATTTGTCTGTTTTTTTTTCTGAATTTCTACGGAAATTTGAGTTATTTACACGTTTCAGACTGTTTTATGATAGATGCGCGCGAAAATAATGTTTTGGTCTGTCTGTTTGTTTGATTGTCTGTGGACAAATTTGTTCTCTTATAACTCGAGAACGGCTGGGTGTATCAACGTAAAATTTGGTACAGATATCCATCAGAGGCACGACACTAATCATTGATGTAACCCTTCTCCGTACCTCTCATAAAAGGGGGCCTACCCCCTTAAAATGAATGCTGAAATAGGAGTAGAAGGACGAGACAAATATCATTTTCAGCCCCTCGATGTGAGAGACAAAATTCGGAGGCCCTGAAGGGTCCCCGAAATCCACATTTTAAGGCCGTAAAACCAACCGTTTTTGAGATATTCCCAGAAAACTAATTTCATTTAATAAACTAATGAACGAATACAAGCCGGTAACCATGGCAACAGATTCTCAGAGGTCCATCTATTGCTGTAAGACGCAATGCAATTCCATTAATTACATTAGTGTGAAAGTTTGCAAACGGCTAGATGGTTATTATGGAACCAAATTAAGCTGTAAATTTCATCAATATGTAAAATGCGCTTAAGGGGTTCAAGGGGTAGTCTAGAATTTTTTCACGCTATTTACACCTGCGGGTGTGGTATGGCAGGTCTATTATATTCCTATATTAGTAGTATTATATTATGGCGTACAACGACGAGACAAAGCCCCTCGGTGCCAGAAATAAAACTCTAGGGTCCTCGAAAACTAAATTATAAGGCTCTTAAACCAACAGTTTCTGAAACATTCCCAGAAAACTAATTAAATTTAATTTAACAAACTAATGAAGGAATGCAAATCCGTAACCATGACAAAATTATCTCAAGGGGTGGCATCCAACTTTCCATCTACGCGTATTTCAGTAAGAAGCAATTTATTACATTTATTACATTTCTGTGAAAGTTTGCAAATATAAGGTTATCACGGAACCAACGTAGACTGTATAAGTCACCAATGCAATAAAGGGGGTCAAGGGGTAACCTAGGATTTTTCATGCAATTTTCACGTGCGACATATAGTACAGAAGGTCTATTATATCTCCAAACAACAACATTATTTTCAAAAATTCCTGAATTGAATCAGCATTTTTTGCGGCTTTTAGGAATTTGGGCCATTTGAGACTAAAGAACCTGAATTTTCATGCACCACAAGCTTTTATAATTTATGATAGAGGTCTTCCTGTGTATGGGGACCCAACACAATGTAGAGGGTCAGTTTTTATGTGACGTGTATTGCGTTTCATCTACAAGACTTTCAATTCTATTTCATGTCAGGAAGTACACGTTAGGTGAATTTAGTTTGAGAGCACATTTCAACTAATCTTTTTTCTTTTCTTTTTTTTGTCGACATACGGGTTCATCGTAAGGATGATTTTCTTTGATACTGTGTGGTAGATATACCTATATTTGGATTTCTGGGTGATATGTTGTAGACAATAGAATTGTCTGTCTGTCTTTCTGTGTATCCTTATGTACGCCTATAACTCATGTTCGGATGCTTGGTGTATCGTAAAATTAGGTAAGGTAAACATGAGTCAATACACCAATCATTTATAAAACTCTTCACCGTACTTTTCATACAGTAGAAGGGTGGATATAGGGGAAAAAAAAATTAAATTACATGCTAAAATAGGCGAAATATAAAAATTATCCTAGAAGGACGACCAAAGCATATGTTACACTTCTCAATGTGAGACAAAGAATTCGCGAGTCTATAAAGGATCTCCGAAAACCACATTATAAGGCCCTTAAATTAACAGTGTGTGTGATATTCCCAGAAAATTAACTTCGTTCTGGTAAACTTATGAAGGAATTACAAGCCGCTAACCATTGCAACAGTAGCTCAATTGATAATGTCTGGTGCGTCTCTAAAAGCAACAGTACTTAAAAGGGATGTAACACCAATAACATTGTTATTATTATTATTATAATGTCTGGTGTTAACACCGAACACCGTTCGAAGAAAGGGTACTTCTGCTAGTAGTAGATAAGCATGGGTCCTAGTGGAAAATAATTCTATCACCTGAAACCAAAAATGCATGGGACGAAAAAAAACATCAAAATATCATGTTGGTTTCGGACCCTAAAAGACGTGAGAAATATAATAAAAGTATTCAAAAATTATTTTTTTTTTTGAAATTTCATTCGAATCAATTTTTGTGTCATTCCTAGGACTTAGAAAATTCCGACCAAAAAGTACAACATCATTAATAACTCCGTAAGTATTCGTCGTATGATGAAATAGCAAGAGACAAAAAAGATGTAATGTGTTATTGTCTACAACATAGGCCATGCATAATTTTACCCTCAGACATATTACGTCCCCCCCCCCATAATTTCACCCCTCCCCATGGGCCCCTTAAATTGGATTTATGAAAAAACGGTCAAACACCTATTTACTTATTTTTTATGCTGATTTTTTCCCGCTGAGTTCCAAACTCCTGGCCTATGTCGTTTAAGGGATACACGCTCCGTTAGGAATCCTTCAACCTCCACTTTCCACCCCTTTCACCTCATAATATACACCACATCGAAAAACCCTCAGACACGTGTCTTCTTACTTTTAATGATGAGTTTATATGCCGAGTATCACATCCCCAATGAAACCAATCGGGAGATATTGCTATTCAATGAAATGCAGGTCTACCCCCTTAAAACCCCTTTAGAACCTGAATATCCAAAAATCCTTTCTTAGTGGGCGTTTGCGGCCCTTGAGGAAGCTGCATACCAAATTTCATTCCAATCCGTTCGGTGGTTTCTGAGATTTCGTGATGAATGAATCAGTCAGTCAGTGAGTGGTATTTGAGCTTTATATAGTAGACAAGCTGACCCGGCAGACGTTGTCCTGCCAATCAAAGAAAGTGTTGTAACTTTGTTTCTTGAAGTGCTTTTGGGTACACAATATTTTTTTCAATTTCTGGTAACTGCCTCTAAACTATCGTGAATTGAATTAACTAATTTAGAAACATTCGTTGGAGCGTGCACAACAACTCTCCAAAGTTTCATCGCAAACGGATAAATGGCATTTAACGCATACGGGATTTGGTTTAAATGATTCGTGCGCTGTCACTCATTTGTTGAATCTACTCGTGCACTACCAACTGTGAAATGGATTTACTAAGTTAGAAAGCTTCACGTAAGCGTACACAACAACTCATCAAAGTTTCATCGCAATCGATGAATAGCATATGAACGCATACAGGATTTTGTTGGAACGCTTCGCGCGTCGTCACTCATTTGTTACGTCTACTCGTGCGCTACCAATATTGTAAAATGGATTTTCCAAGTTGAACACCTTCCCTGGCGTGTGCACAACAACTCATCAAAGTTTCATCGGAATCGGATGAACGACATATGAACGCATAAGTGATTTTCTTTAAACGATTCGCGTGCCGTCACTCATTTGTTGAATCTACTCATGCGCTACCTATTGTAAAATAGATTTACTAAGCCTGAAACCTTCTCTGGCGTGTACTCAATGATTCACCACGGTTTGATCGCAATCGGATGAATGATATATGACCGCATACGGGACATTGTGGAAACGATTCGCGCGCCGTCGCTCATTTGTTGAATCTACTAGTGCGCTACTTATTAAAAACTGGATTTACTAAGACAGAAACATTTCCTGGAGTGTACACAACAATTCACCAAAGTTTCATCGCAATCTGATAAATGGTACACACATCAAAAAAAGTTTTGCATCACCTCGGTTCCAAGAGTTCCGGAACCTTTAAATACAAAGGGAATAGAGATCAACACAAACAACATTTCAGCTCGTTTTATTGCTCATGAGACCCACACATTGCATGTTGTACCATCATACAGCTAGACTTTCAGCATTTGTGGTCCAGATTGCAGTACACACCACTACCTCTAATACCCAGTAGCACGTCCTCTTGCATTGATGCATGCCTGTATTCGTCGTGGCATACTATCCACAAGTTCATCAAGACACTGTTGGTCCAAATTGTCCCACTCCTCAACGACAATTCGGCGTAAATCTCTCAGAGTGGTTGGTGGGTCAAGACGTCCATAAACAGCCCTTTTCAACATATCCCAGGCATGTTCGATAGGGTTCATGTCTGGCGAACATGCTGGCCACTGTAGTCGAGCGATGTCGTTATCTTGAAGGAACGCATTCACAAGATGTGCACGATGAGGTCGAGAATTGTCGTCCATGAAGACAAATGCCTCTCCAATATTCTGCCGATATGGGTGCACTATGGGTCGGAGGATGTCATTCAGGTATCGTAAAGCCGTTTCGGAGCCTTCCATGACCACCAGTGGCGTACGTCGGCCCCACATAATGCCACCCCAAAACATCAGGGAACCACCACCTTGCTGCACTCGCTGGACAGTGTGTCTAAGACGTTCAGCCTGACCAGGGTGCCTCCAAACACGTCTCCGACGATTGTCTGGTTGAAGGCATATGCGACACTCATCGGTGAAGAGAACGTGATGCCAATTCTGTGGGGTCCATTCAGCATGTTGTTGGGCCCATCTGTACCGCGCTGCATGGTGTCGGGGTTGCAAAGCTGGACCTCGCCATGGACGTCGGGAGTGAAGTTGCGCATCATGCAGCCTATTGCGCACAGTTTGAGTTGAAACACGACGTCCTGTGGCTGAACGAAACGCATTATTCAACATGGTGGCATTGCTGTCAGGGTTCCTCCGAGCGGCAATTCGTAAGTAGCGGTCATCCACTACAGTAGTAGCCCTTGGGCGGCCTGAGCGAGGCCTGTCATCGACAGTTCCTGTATCTCTGTACCTCCTCCATGTCCGAACAACATCGCTTTGGTTCACTCTGAGACGCCTGGAAACTTCCCTTGTTGAGAGCCCTTCTTGACACAAAGTAACAATGCGGACGCGATCGAACTGCGGTATTGACCTTCTAGGCATGGTAGAACTACAGACAACATGAGCAGCGTACCTTCGTCCTGGTGGAATGACTGGAACTGATCGGCTGTCGTACCCCCTCCGTCTAATAGGCCCTGCTCATGCATGGTTGTTTACATCTTTGAGCAGTTTTAGTGACATCTATGAACAGTCAAAGGGACTGTATCTTGGATACAATATACACAGTCAACGTCTATATGCCGGAGATCTGGGAACCGAGGTGATGCAAAACTTTTTTTGATGTGTGTATATGGCCGCATACGGTACTTTGTTGAAATGATTCGCTTGCCGTCACACATTTGTTAAATCTACTTGTGCGCTACCTATTGTAAAATTGATTTATTAAGCCAGAAACCTTCCGTAGGGTGTACACAACATGTCACCCAAGTTTCATCGTAATCGGACGAATGGTATTTGAACGCATACGGGACCTTATTGAAACGCTTCGTGCGTCGTCGCTCATTTGTTGAATCTACTCGTGCGAAACCTCCTCTGAAATGTATTTACTTAGTTAGAAACCCTCACGTAAGTGTACACAACATCACACTCAAGTCCATTGCAATCGGATGAATGGTATATGATCGCATACGGGACTTTGATTAAAAGTTCGCGCGTCGTTGCCCATTTGTTGAATCTACGCGTGAGCTACCTATTGTAAAATGGATTTACTAAGTTAGAAACCCTCACGTAAGTGTACACAACATCTCACCCAAGTTTCATCGCTATCGGACGAATGGTATTTGAACGCATACGGGACTTTGTTGAAACGCTTCGCACGTCGCCGCTCATTTGTTGAATCTACTCGTGCGCAACCTCCTGTGAAATGGATTACTAAGTTAGAAGCCTTCACTTAAGTGTACACAACAACTCATCAAAGTTTCATCTCAATCTATGAATGGAATATAAACTTATACGGGATTTTGTTGAAACGCTTCGCGCGTCGTCACTCATTTGTTTAATCTAGTCGTGCGCTACCTAATGTGAAATTGATTTACTAAGCCAGAAGCCTTCCCTGGAGAGTACACAACATCTCACCCAAGTTTCATCGCTATCGGACGAATGGTATTTGAACGCATACGGGACCTTTTTGAAACGCTTCGCGCGTCGTCGCTCATTTGTTGAATATATTCGTGCGCTATCTATTGTAAAATGGATTTACTAAGCCAAACACTTTCCCTGGAGCTCACTAAACATATCGCCCAAGTTTCATGGCAATCGGATGAATGGTATATGAACGCATACGGAACTTTGAAACGCTCTAACGCAGAGACAAACAGTAGAATTCGACATCACTACCACCTTTGGTATAAAACACAACTTTTCGCCACGGGCGGAGTGTATGTAATGGCGGTAATTGCACAGGTTGCGACCAGGTGGCTCTAACGTGCAGAGACAACCCGTCCAAAGACATCAGCTTTCACGAAGGCCAAGGCTAGTGGTTTCCATGACGACTGTGTTTGACTGTATATTGTGGTTCTAAAATTGTGGGTAAATTGTGGTTCTAAAATTGTGTTCATTCCACCTACCGGGTCAGATTGTGAATCTAAACCATACATGGACCCACCCTAATATACATACCAAATTCCATCAAAATCGGTTCAGTCGTTTAGGGGGAGTTCAGTCACATACACACGTGTCGAAGAATTATATATACACACATCAAAAAAAGTTTTGCATCACCTCGGTTCCCAGATCTCCGGCATATAGACGTTGACTGTGTATATTGTATCCAAGATACAGTCCCTTTGACTGTTCATAGATGTCACTAAAACTGCTCAAAGATGTAAACAACCATGCATGAGCAGGGCCTATTAGACGGAGGGGGTACGACAGCCGACCAGTCATTCCACCAGGACGAAGGTACGCTGCTCATGTTGTCTGTAGTTCTACCATGCCTAGAAGGTCAATACCGCAGTTCGATCGCGTCCGCATTGTTACTTTGTGTCAAGAAGGGCTCTCAACAAGGGAAGTTTCCAGGCGTCTCAGAGTGAACCAAAGCGATGTTGTTCGGACATGGAGGAGGTACAGAGATACAGGAACTGTCGATGACAGGCCTCGCTCAGGCCGCCCAAGGGCTACTACTGTAGTGGATGACCGCTACTTACGGATTGCCGCTCGGAGGAACCCTGACAGCAATGCCACCATGTTGAATAATGCGTTTCGTTCAGCCACAGGACGTCGTGTTTCAACTCAAACTGTGCGCAATAGGCTGCATGATGCGCAACTTCACTCCCGACGTCCATGGCGAGGTCCAGCTTTGCAACCCCGACACCATGCAGCGCGGTACAGATGGGCCCAACAACATGCTGAATGGACCCCACGGAATTGGCATCACGTTCTCTTCACCGATGAGTGTCGCATATGCCTTCAACCAGACAATCGTCGGAGACGTGTTTGGAGACACCCTGGTCAGGCTGAACGTCTTAGACACACTGTCCAGCGAGTGCAGCAAGGTGGTGGTTCCCTGATGTTTTGCGGTGGCATTATGTGGGGCCGACGTACGCCACTGGTGGTCATGGAAGGCTCCGAAACGGCTTTACGATACCTGAATGACATCCTCCGACCCATAGTGCAACCATATCGGCAGAATATTGGAGAGGCATTTGTCTTCATGGACGACAATTCTCGACCTCATCGTGCACATCTTGTGAATGCGTTCCTTCAAGATAACGACATCGCTCGACTACAGTGGCCAGCATGTTCGCCAGACATGAACCCTATCGAACATGCCTGGGATATGTTGAAAAGGGCTGTTTATGGACGTCTTGACCCACCAACCACTCTGAGAGATTTACGCCGAATTGTCGTTGAGGAGTGGGACAATTTGGACCAACAGTGTCTTGATGAACTTGTGGATAGTATGCCACGGCGAATACAGGCATGCATCAATGCAAGAGGACGTGCTACTGGGTATTAGAGGTAGTGGTGTGTACTGCAATCTGGACCACAAATGCTGAAAGTCTAGCTGTATGATGGTACAACATGCAATGTGTGGGTCTCATGAGCAATAAAACGAGCTGAAATGTTGTTTGTGTTGATCTCTATTCCCTTTGTATTTAACGGTTCCGGAACTCTTGGAACCGAGGTGATGCAAAACTTTTTTTGATGTGTGTATAAATATAAGCATGGGTCCTAGTGGAAAATAATTCTATCACCTGAAACCAAAAATGCATGGGACGAAAAAAAAACATCAAAATATCATGTTGGTTTCGGACCCTAAAAGACGTGAGAAATATAATAAAAGTATTAAATTTTTTTTTTTTGAAATTTCATTCGAATCAATTTTTGTGTCATTCCTAGGACTTAGAAAATTCCGACCAAAAAGTACAAAATCATTAATAACTCCGTAAGTATTCGTCGTATGATGAAATAGCAAGAGACAGAAAAGATGTAATGTGTTATTGTCTACAACATAGGCCATGTATAATTTTACCCTCAGACATATTACGTCCCCCCCCCCATAATTTCACCCCTCCCCATGGGCCCCTTAAATTGGATTTATGAAAAAACGGTCAAACACCTATTTACTTATTTTTTATGCTGATTTTTTCCCGCTGAGTTCCAAACTCCTGGCCTATGTCGTTTAAGGGATACACGCTCCGTTAGGAATCCTTCAACCTCCACTTTCCACCCCTTTCACCTCATAATATACACCACATCGAAAAACCCTCAGACACGTGTCTTCTTACTTTTAATGATGAGTTTATATGCCGAGTATCACATCCCCAATGAAACCAATCGGGAGATATTGCTATTCAATGAAATGCAGGTCTACCCCCTTAAAACCCCTTTAGAACCCGCATATCCAAAAATCCTTTCTTAGTGGGCGTTTGCGGCCCTTGAGGAAGCTGCATACCAAATTTCATTCCAATCCGTTCGGTGGTTTCTGAGATTTCGTGATGAATGAATCAGTCAGTCAGTGAGTGGTATTTGAGCTTTATATAGTAGATAAGCATGGGTCCTAGTGGAAAATAATTCTATCACCTGAAACCAAAAATGCATGGGACGAAAAAAAAAAAAACATCAAAATATCATGTTGGTTTCGGACCCTAAAAGACGTGAGAAATATAATAAAAGTATTATTTTTTTTTTTTTTAAATTTCATTCGAATCAATTTTTGTGTCATTCCTAGGACTTAGAAAATTCCGACCAAAAAGTACAAAACCATTAATAACTCCGTAAGTATTCGTCGTATGATGAAATAGCAAGAGACAAAAAAGATGTAATGTGTTATTGTCTACAACATAGGCCATGTATAATTTTACCCTCAGACATATTACGTCCCCCCCCCATAATTTCACCCCTCCCCATGGGCCCCTTAAATTGGATTTATGAAAAAACGGTCAAACACCTATTTACTTATTTTTTTAGCTGATTTTTTCCCGCTGAGTTCCAAACTCCTGGCCTATGTCGTTTAAGGGATACACGCTCCGTTAGGAATCCTTCAACCCCCACTTTCCACCCCTTTCACCTCATAATATACACCACATCGAAAAACCCTCAGACACGTGTCTTCTTATTTTTAGCCTACTTTTCACATTTTGCAAAAATGAGGAAAAAGTAGTCTTATGAGATCGGGCAAATGTCTGTCTGTCTGTCTGTCTGTCTGTCTGTCTGTCTGTCTGTCCTTCTGTCTGTCTGTCTGGCTGTGTGTGTGTGTCCCCCTATCAACTTCTAAACGGCTGCAGCAATCAAAACCAAATTTAGTATGAGTAAAGATGTGCACCGGAATAGCTCACGTCCATATTTGAAAATGATGTCAGTGCTACCAACTGCTGAAAAAACGCACTAGAAATTTGAGCTCCATGTTGGATATCCTGCAAGGTATCCATAGGAGCTATTCCAAAATTGGCACACATGTAGATAATACTATTTCAGTTTAATTTCCAGGAGGCCAACCATGACAGTGTTGCCAAAATAATTTTAAGCCTTCTGATAGGTCCAATGTTTAAATGCATATAACTTCTACACTATCAACTGGATTTCAACCAAATTTTGTATGTAATATCTGTACATAAACAGATATGACTGAGCGTATTCTTAAGAGCCACCAGGGCTGCCAACTGTTAATAATGGCTCTCTCTATTTTTTTTATCCAAATACCAATATATCAGAATGTGTGCAAGCCGACAGCTTTAAACTATGCACACGTTTAGTACCTGACGTGTTTGATTAATTTTGAAGTAACTTATATACGTCAGTTCTACCAACATGATTCTAAGCCTGCTGATAGGGCCAATTTTTAAATACATGTAACTTCTATACTATCAGTAGGATTTCATCCAAATTTCGCATGTGCTATGTGTAACATATCAGATATGACTATAAGTATTCTTCAGTGCAATCAGGGCTGCCAACTGTTAATAAATGCTGTCTATATTTTTTACCCTAATATCAATATATCAGAAAGTATGCAAGCCAACAGCTCTACACTTTGCACACGTATAGCACCTGACATTGTAGATTAATTTGGAGTAATTAATACAAGGCAGTGCTGCCAACATGATTCTATACCTGCTGATATATCCAATTTTAAAATACATGTAACTTCTATACTAACAAATGGATTTCATCCAAAATTGGCACAACAAGATATCATAATATTTCAGATTATTTCTGACCAGCACACGCAAGGTATTGTTGGCAACATGCTTTTACGCGTGCTGATAGATCCAGAGTCTAACTGCAAGTAACGTCCATTGGACTTCAACCAAATTTTGTATTCTGTACCTTAAGAGATGGAACTAAGAATATATTCAGTCACCAGGGCTGCCAACTGTAGTGCTCTATTAGGCTACATTATACCAGGTATATTTTGAACTAATTAGATATTTAGATATTACCAACTTAATTTCGTCATTATTCTAGATAGGTTCATATTCTGTAGAATAATCATTGGCATGAAAAGTAGGCTGTATAGTTCTTAACGGAACTTCTTGTTAATGATGAGTTTATATGCCGAGTATCATATCCCCCAATGAAACCAATCGGGAGATATTGCTATTCAATGAAATGCATGTCTACCCCTTAACACCCCTTTAGAACCTGAATATCCCAAAATCCTTTCTTAGTGGGCGTTTGCGGCCCTTGAGGAAGCTGCATACCAAATTTCATTCCAATCCGTTCGGTGGTTTCTGCGATTTCGTGATGAATGAATCAGTCAGTCAGTGAGTGGTATTTGACAAATATAGTAGATTTATTTGATTCTTGTCATGTTTTAGTATACGTTAAATTTAAATGGCGGAATTGACTCTAATCAGTTGCTAGCTGACTTGGGTTTTCACGTCCCTCAGAGAAGCGCCAGACGGAAGCACACGTTCGAGAATTAATGTACATAAAAATTCATGTCTGATCCGGTTGCAGTCAACATACAGCTTGATGGAGAGTAAAAGTGCTACTGATATTCACTTCGACTCTCTATCGACTGTTATGAGAAACATCTCAAGTGGGCTGTAAAATAGTGTATGCATTTTGTGTTATTTTCTATTTGCGTTATTGATTGATTGATTAATTGATCATGTGGTTGAATGAATGGTTGATTGATTTTTGGATTGAATGTACGAGTGACTGAAGTAATGTATTTTTTGTTTGCTGTTATCTAGATCCTCGAATGTCACTCTTGTATTACTTTTTTCCCAG
Organism: Meconema thalassinum; assembly: GCA_946902985.2. NCBI lineage: Eukaryota > Metazoa > Arthropoda > Insecta > Orthoptera > Tettigoniidae > Meconema > Meconema thalassinum. The sequence continues at coordinate 731,800,629 of OX336388.2, forward strand.
TTTCTGAACTTTTCCTTCTAGCCTTTTATTTTATGTTTTTGCCTTTTTCCGCTTACTGTAGATAGTTTTTTTTTCTGTAATAATTATTTCAATGTTTCTTGTACAAAGGGATTGTATGAATGAATGCTTGAGATAGAATGTTTGATTGCGTGTCTGTATGGTTGTGGTTGTTGATTTATAATAGACTAGTGTATTTCTACTTTTTGTTCGTGTTCGCTGTTTTTGTTTTGTTTATACTTGTAAATTTTATCGTTAATTATTATATTGTCACTAGTGGATTCTATCTGTCTGACAATAAAGAATACATACTGTACCCATGTGAGTAATCTCGATGGAAAATATGCTTCTGCCTCCAGCTAGCGTCAGGTCTCAGGCGTGTACCGTTCCCCCATTGAGCAGTTGCATATTTTGGATTTGAGGCTAAAAGGTATCAACTCTACAGTGATAAGGCACAACTCTATTCTAATACTTTAATTCAGTAATAAAATCATGGCTTCAAACAAATAAAACAATCCCATCAAACATAACACAAAATCAAACAAAAATTTACTTCCACAATCCACTAATATTAACATAATATTATCATAATAAACTCATACCATTACTCAAATCTTTACCCTTATATTAGCTTTACAATACTCTAGTGCGCGGATGCACATACAACTTCATAAACAAAACTGTACTTTGATTCTTCTGTCATCTACTGTGACTTCTTTAATTTCTCAAAATTACTTATTCTTTAAACCTCGTCTTACTTTAACAATTATGTGTACCGTGTGTGTTTGATCTCTCTCTTCCCACCAAATGCTTTACATGCATTAGCCTATTCAGGTGCTGCACAACAATCTACGTGCAACCCCCTAATTATGTAAAGATACCCCTACACTCCCTCTATTTATATAGCTCCACTGCATGCCGTTGTGATTTCATCCTAAATACTTTTGTTATTGCTGTGTCGGATGGTATCATTAAGCTACCCTTGCGAGCGTAACTTGTGGCGTAAGTAGCCAACTTCTGAACTAGGCGTCAGTGACAGTAACAAATGCAACTTCCAACCATTCGTTAGATTGCTAAAATCATGAACCATCAGGGTGATCTATAATTGCCAATGTGTTCTTAAACCACATGGCTACATTACTCAATATAACAATGTTTCTTTTCATGTTTACAACTAGGGTCTAAAATCTGCCCTTCATTAAACTTAAACCTTCACGGTTCGCTTGACAGCGCAGCCCCTTTTCCGAGCGGCCTGTATACAATAGGGTGGAGTGAGGTCCCAACAGTGCCTCGACCCTCGCCATGTCACATGGCTTATCTCCCCAAGCAGTAATACAATTTTTAAAGACAATACCGTGGTCTCAATGACCCACAGTAGTGGGATGATGGGGGAGCTGCTTCCCTTTTTATTGAGCCACCCTCGTAGCGGCCCCGAACCTGATATCTCGCTAACCAATGGTCGGATTTGAACATACAGGGTGTCCTAGCACTGCTAGTAATGCCCCCTACTTTCATATAGGCTCTTTATTTGATTAAAAGACCAAAACTAAAAGGTCATTCGCGAGTAGTGGGGTAGTGTTGGTTTCCTGAAGTCGCGCTCGTGCTTGAATATGTATGCCTATGTTGGGAAAGGGTTAGGTGGTGGGGGAGGAGTAGGGTCGAGTGAGGGGTCGTTTAGATGGTATTTTTTCCGCTCTAGATGATGGTGAGGTTATTTTTTAAAAATGGATGGAATTGGGAAACGCCATTTGGGGTAAACATGTTGTTTTTTGACATTTTGGCGATGAATGTTTTTTTATACGCATGCGCACTTGAGGAGTTTTGTAAGAGGGCGGACTTTTTAAATGATGATTTATTAATGAGTGTTTTTTTAATACGTATTGAAATAAACCAAAAAAAACTAATAGGTCATCGGCTTTTGACTATGTCGCTAACCAATAATCGGATTTAAACCTATGAGGTGTCGTAGGACTCGTGGTGAACTCTTTTTTTCTATCGAAGGGGTATATTCACTCCAAAATAAAAACTACCCTCACCCGGGGGGTGAAATAGATTTTTTTGTATGTGCGCGCACGGACGGCTTTTGTCAAAAGGACCTAACTACACGTTTGTTAATATTTTCTGAACCCCTCATGGGATTTTGCCATAGGCAGTATTCTAACCCTGGGGGTGACGCCCCGTTTTTGAATGTAGGATTCATTCTTGTTAAAAGGACCTAACGACACTTTTGTTCATATCTCGCGAACCAATCATGCTAGGGACTTGTATGAGGGGTCCTAGCACTTGGGGCAACATTCCCTGTTTGGGGGTGAAACTACCCCCTAAAATTGAAAAATCCATATCTAGGAAACGAAGAATTCTAAAATTAGGTGTGATAGCTCAAAAAATAGGGGATGTTATGGGCTTTTACCTCGATTGATCATTTCACCCCTAAAACAGTAAATAGTTATGTTATGGGGGAAAAAACGTGTTAAACACCTAAAAATGATAAATGAACCTAAGATCTTTTGTTTTTGATGAAAAATAGCAGGGGGGTGAAACTACCCCCCAAAATTGAAAAATCCCTATCTCGGAAACGAAGAAGCCTAAAATTAGGTGTGATAGCTTAAAAAATAGGGGATGATATGGGCTTTTACCTCGATTGGTCATTTCACCCCTAAATCAGTAAATAGTCATGTTATGGGAGGAAAAACGTGTTAAACACCTAAAAATGATAAATGAACCTAAGATCTTTTGTTTTTGATGAAAAATAGCAGGGGGGTGAAACTACCCCCCAAAATAGAAAAATCCATATCTCGGAAACGAAGAATCCTAAAATTAGGTGTGATAGCTTAAAAAATAGGGGATGATATGGTCTTTTATCTCGATTGGTCATTTCACCCCTAAAACAGTAAATAGCCATGTTATGGGAAAAAAAACGTGTTAAACACCTAAAAATGATAAATGAACCTAAGATCTTTTGTTTTTGATGAAAAATAGCAGGGGGGTGAAACTACCCCCCAAAATTGAAAAATCCATATCTCGGAAACGAAGAATCCTAAAATTAGGTGTGATAGCTTAAAAAATAGGGGATGATATGGGCTTTTACCTCTATTGGTCATTTCACCCCTAAATAAGTAAATAGTCATGTTATGGGAAAAAAACGTGTTAAACACCTAAAAATGATAAATGAACCTAAGATCTTTTGTTTTTGATGAAAAATAGCAGGGGGGTGAAACTACCCCCCAAAATTGAAAAATCCATATCTCGGAAACGAAGAATCCTAAAATTAGGTGTGATAGCTTAAAAAATAGGGGATGATATGGGCTTTTACCTCTATTGGTCATTTCACCCCTAAATAAGTAAATAGTCATGTTATGGGGAAAAAACGTGTTAAACACCTAAAAATGATAAATGAACCTAAGATCTTTTGTTTTTGATGAAAAATAGCAGGGGGGTGAAACTACCCCCCAAAATTGAAAAATCCCTATCTCGGAAACGAAGAATCCTAAAATTAGGTGTGATAGCTTAAAAAATAGGGGATGATATGGGCTTTTACCTTGATTGATCATTTCACCCCTAAAACAGTAAATAGTCATGTTATGAGGAAAAAATGTGTTATACACGTAAAAGCATAAGCATCTTTGTGAAACCATGCTTTAATGGACATGTGTATGGAGGATGATTGTTATTATTATTATTAGGTAATTGTGGATTAATGTGTGTATAGATAACTAACCTGTGGGGAGCGTGATGGCGCAGGTGCTTAGCTGCTCGTCTTTACCCGGACGGCTGGGGTTCAAATCCCGGTGACAGCGGGGGTTGGAATTTTCACCTGAAAAAATCACGTGGCATTCGGCCTTAAATCCCCGGCCAAAACCAAAATGAGGCTGGTTGGCTCCGGCGACTCAAAATAATAGGGAAAAGCTGAAGAAAGAAAAAAAAGAAGAAGAAAAAATGGTAACTCACCAGTAATAGTAAACATTGGTTTGAGGTGTTGAAGAAGTCAGGATGGGCAACCCTTTGCCATGGTTCACGAATGGACCCCAAAAAGTTTTACCTGTCAAGACTCAGTCTACCCTGTTGCAGCCTTGAGAAAAAAAAATCGAACCGGGGCCTCTGTGGTGACAGTGAAGTTATATTCAATCATACGCTTGCCTACTACCGCTGTGTTGAATCTGCACAGAGATTCTGGCTTTGGTTTGTCTAGTGTGCCTTGGCGATAACAGTACAGCGACCTTGTCAGTAAGTTTCATATTACTCATTTGCTTGATAGCGGACGTGCTCTGCACATGACTAGATCGTTGTTAGGTTTGACAAAGGCTTAGTGAAGCTTATTGCAACCTTGAAATGAATGTCATGGTATAGTCGGGGTTGGAAGCCAAGACCTTAGGGTTGACAACCAAGTAGCTTAACCACTACACGGTGAGATGGTCAAATAATAATGTAACAGAACGTTTTCTATAGTTTAACGAATTGGCATACCATGAGAGGTGTAGGTAATGGAAATTGAATCCTTAGCTGATGATTATACTACTTTCCATGCCCACGTATAAGCTATCATGGTAGAAAAAGAATGGTATGGCTTGTTTTAAACGGAGAATAATTGTGTTTACTGTGAAACACAAATCTGAATTTAAAATTAATTTAAAATAATTAATAATTTAAAATTAACTAATTTAAAATTAGTTTAGTACGCTGAAGTTAAAATGAATAATGATCACGTTACAGGCAGCTAGTTTCGAAGCCATGAGAACGAAGTGAACAAAGAATAAAATTCATGAGCCAGTGAGGAATTCAACATGCTGTCCTTTGGACAAGAGAGAAGCGTTCTACAGCGACCCTCAATGGTTTGGGTCATCGTAAAGATGAAAATTAAATCTAAGCTACTACACTCTTATATACTAGAAGAAGAAATGGAAAACAAAAGGGCAATAGGCCAAATAAAGGACAGAAGGAATAAAAAATGGCTCTCAACCCTCAAGCATGTGGATTGAGGGAGTTGGAAGGAAGGAGAGCCATGAAAGGCAGATAAAAAAGTGCATGCCCCAGAGGTAATGGATAAAGAGGAGGTAAACTGGACTCAGCTCAGAAATACCTTGGGGTCGCCAACTTTTAAACTGATCAGCCGTAAGCCCCTTGAGGGTGTAGCCATATGCAGAGTGCATCGCAAGTGGTGGGGCTTCTTGAGGGGGCTTGGGCAAAAGACAGGAAATAACATGAAAATAAAAAAGCAAGGCTGCCTCCTCAGGATATCAGAAAAAATAAATAAACCAGGGCCAATGAAGTTTCAAAAGGAAGAGACTCCCTAGGGCTCGGATACTCTAATCATGTTGGGGTCGGTAGAGAACAAGAGTTGAGCAAGTGTGGTCGACAGGAAATAAGAGAGTGAGGAGCCTAGCACAAATTAGTGGAAGCAATGACGGTCTCAGCTGGGACTCCGTGATCGTCAACCTACATGACACTAGATATGACGCCCAGGGGTGGAATTAAAGACCTCTTTTGTTTTATATCACATGGCATGCCTTATAATGCAATACTGGTCCTAGGGTGTGCAAAATTGTATTAGAAACTCAGCTAATAATAGTGTGCTTGCCCATGATTATTTTCCCAAGGACTGATAACCATGATTTCCAAGCCCCTAAGTAAGACAAAAAACAAATTATTTTCATTTTTCCAATGAGTTGGGGTGAGGTGAGTTTTCTATACACCAAACTGATGTGGTTTCCCACTTCTACTCCAGGCAAATGCACATTTGATGTTAAGAATAGTCAAATGGTTTGCAACTGCCCAATGCTAGGACCTGATTAGTGGCTTTTAAAAAATGGAATGGAATGGAGTACACTTCCCCCAAAACCAACAAGAGGAGTGTTCGATCCCCCACAACAACCATCCTTAAAGTCAATATAAATGACTATGCACTTCAGCTCATGACAGTCTCCTCTCTCCAATCCTACCCCTTGCTGGTGAAAGACACACTCTAATACAACCATCATAGTGACAGGTTATCTGTTAAATACCTAACTATCCCCAGATTTACCTTAAATTTTCCTAAAATCCACTACATTTTCCGAAAATTGACCAAATGACACAACATTCCAGCAAAATTCAACAAATGACTACCAGATTTATTGAAATTCCATTGATTTACCTAAGCATGGTTTAAACTACCTCAAATTCATATAAAATTAGACGAATATAGATGAAAATTCACTAAAATTTACCGAATTTAGCCAAGTGGTGTACAAACCATGAAATTTATCCAATTTTATTAAAATTGACTACACGTACTCGAAAATTCCATAATATTCCCTTTACATGTATGCTTTTTGTTGTTGTTGTTGTTGTTTCGTTTACCACACTCCCTGTAGACAATCACCTCAACATGACTTTCTCCTAGACTAGGAGCTTCACATTCGACATGATAGCTGAGTTTCATTTCCCATAAACTTGTCTCTGAGGTGGGTGTCAGGAAAAGGCATCCAGCTGTAAAATCCACACCCTTACGTAGACTTTCATAACCTCTTACGTTGAGGTTCCTTACACTAACGACATTAAATGATTGAACGGTTTCCTTTTCACAATTCCTGTCTATACTTTCCTCTTTAAGGTTGCAAGATGTTTGCAAGATTCCTAAAATGCAATTAAATGTAATAAATACCTTAAGATGGTTTCATTTGTTTAATGATATGGTGTTGATGATGGATATATACGTTAAGACTAATTTTTGTTAGGTCTTGACTGGCCTTGCAATTAGAAATTGACAAACCAAACATGGGTTATCTACCAGGGGAACACTTTGGCCACTATGTTGGTTATTGACCAATAAGTACAGTTCTAGTAATGAGACAGAAATCCAACACAAACAATGAGCGCGCAATGCGGCGGAGATTGGTACCACGATGTACTGTCGGTTATGTAGCTATGTGGAATGTACATCACATATGGTTTACTTGAAGGTTTGGAGATTCCATTAAAGATATTTCTACAATAAACCATTTTCAAATGGTCATTCGTTGGTGTGAAAATATTTATTATATGGTATTTTATGAAAACAATTATGATTTATAAAAAAAATTATACGTTTACTGTATTCTTATTTAATGTAAGCACTCGAGGCACTATCGACCAAAATACGGCACTATTAGGAATATATATTGCATACTTGAAGGTTTGGTGATCCCATTAAAGGTATTCCTACAATAAATGATTTTCAAGTTGTCGTTCTATGGCGTGAAAATATTTAATATATGATATTTGCTAAAAGGATTTACCACTGGAATTATTTTACAAGTAGTTATTTTAATGACCAATAGAGTTCACTGTTAAGAAGGTAGAGCCCTATGTGGAATGTAGGATAACATGTTATACATGATACGTGACAACTGTAAGGCTTGTGATTTTTAAGATGCCTTTAATCCTATATTAAACACTCAGTTTGCAATACTGATAACTGCAATGTTACTGAAAAAAATTGAAACAAAACAAAAATCAGCATTGAAAAACCAAAAAGTGGTTGAGCATATATATAGTGGGGAAAAGAAAAGTTTTGTAAACACTAATGTCCAACAAGACTAATTAAATCAGTAACTGTCAGGGTGGCCGAGTGGTTAAGGCGTTTGACTTAAGATCAACTTTCCAAATATATAAGGAAGCAAGGGTTCGAATCCCTTCCCTGACATAACTATTGCTTGAACATGCAAGAAAACAAGAAATATACACAAACTATGTTTATCAATTTAATCATTTTTTTTACAAGAGATAGACACACAGAATACAGCTCTTTTTGTTTATCATTTCTTTTAAACATAACACTTGTTGAAAATTATTTTTTAGGGGATGGGAGTGTTGCTACGTTGACCCATCACACAATAATAGCAGCTTTACGAAGTTCATTTTCTATATTTAATAGCTCTTTCTCATAACCAATATGACCAAGCTGTTTACAGGCATGCAAGAGCTGTAGACGTTCGACTAATATATTAGGATCGTTCCATTTACTATTTTTTATGAATGGTTTCAGAATCTCGGGAAGCAGTTCATCATTATCACCATCATTATGATTATCATCCTCATTATTATAATCATTTTCATAATGATGATCATTATCATCGTTATCATTACCATGATAATTTCCACCTGTGTCCACAGTCTGTTCAATGGTTTGAGTTGTCTTTGTTAGTGTTGAAAGCTTCTTTTTAGATGTGCTAGAATGCTTTAACATTGTTATGTTATTACCACTATTACCTTTCCCCACTAACTTTTTGATGGGGTATATTGTCTCTGATAGGGTTGAGGGCTTTTGAGATGTGGGTGCATGTCTGAACATGGGTTTCACAGGAGGTGTTAAAGGTTTCTCATTAAACAACTCGCTAACAGCATGAGTGCGTTGTAGTGTATTAAAATTGAGGTTAATATTATCTTGAGCAGTACTATCTTTCTCTTGGACTTGGTTTCTTGCTTTGGTTTGGGTTTTCCTTAGATTTAGACTAGCGTGATTATTAAGTTTACATTCATGATTGTTTGAAGAAAGTACGTCCAATTCTTTTGTTTTAAGCATTCCTCGACACTGTTTCGATCGTTGCTTTGAACAGCGCCAAATAACAGTTCCATTTTTATTGCTTCGTTTCACAATATATGAATATCCTTTATAGTATGCATAAGGCTTACCATACCTAGTCACTGATACCTCCATATCAACTGTCAAGCACAAACTAATCTCTAGTAAAGACAACTTGGTAATAACAACAATAGTTTAATGTGGGAGCATATATACATGCAAAAAGTGGGAGCAAAGGTGGGGGGTAAAAAGTGGGAACAAAAGTGGGAGCAAATGTGGGAGAAAAAAATAACTGTGAGCAAAAAGTGGGAGCATATATGGGATCAAATGTGGGAGCAAAGCAAATATAAAAAAAAGTGGGAGCAAATATGCTAACAAATATGTCAACAAATATACCAGCAAAAGTAAATACACAAGTCAAGATAGATTAAAGTGCAAAGAAAATATGCAAGCAAATATGAGAGCAAAAATGGTGTTTTTTCTAAAGCAACTAGACATAACAAACTTAGTCATAACCTAACCTAACCTAATCTAACCTCACCTAACCTCACCTAACCTAACCTAACCTACCCTCACCTCACCTAACCTCACCTCACCTAACTTCACCTAACCTAACCTAACTTAACTTCACCTAATCTAACTTGCTGAACTTTACCTAACCTAACCCATCATAACTTCACCTAACCTAACATTACCTAATCTAACTTCACCTAACCTAACTTTCAACTCACAGATCAAAATTAAATTCTAGGCATAGTTGAGTTGGAACCCAAGACTTCAGGGATAACACACAAGTATACTAGCCACTACACCGCAAAATGGGCAAATTATCATGCAACACAACATAAAGTAAAAGTTTCCTGTAGTGTAGCTCATTGGCTGTCAACCATAGTTTGCGAATTCAAACCCAAGACCTCAGGACTTTTGTTTTGAACATTATCAGAAATATTATTCCATTTACATTTTGCTGCTGCTGCTTATAGTTATAAGAGTTGGCATTAATATGGAAAGCAAAAATAATGTGGGAGCAAAAAAAAAGTGGGTGGAAAACGTGTAAGCAGAAGTGGGAGCAAACAAGTGTGAGCAAATATGGGAGCAGAAAGTGGGAGCAAATGTGAAAGCAAAAGTGGGAGCAAAAAGAGCGAGCAAAAGTGAGTGCACAAAGTGGGAGCAAAATGTGTGAGTAAAAAGTGGGGCCAAATGTGGTGTTTTACTAAAACAATCTCCCCTAACCTAACCTAACCTAACTTCACCCAACCTAATTTCACCTAACCTAACTTCACCTAACCTAACCTTCCAACTCTCAGATCAAAAATTAAATTCTGGCCATAGTCGAGTTGGAACCCAAAACCTCTGGGATAACACCCAAGTATATTAGCCACTACATCGCGAAATGGGCAAATTATCATGCAACACAACACAAAAATAAAAAGTTTTCTGTAGTGTAACTCATTGGCTGACAATCATAGTTGAGAATTCAAACCCAAGACCTCAGGACTTTTGTTTTGAACATTATCAGAAATATTATTCCATTTACATTTTGCTGTTGCTTATAGTTATAAGAGTTGGCATTAATATGGGAGCAAAAGTGAAAGCAAAAAGTGGGTGCAAGCATGGCTGGTTGTAGAGGCTTTCATATCAACAAATACACATAAATTAAATTTTAGTAAAGTGACTTGGCTAATAATAATAATAATAATAATAATATTAACAGTTAAAAAAGAATCAAGGGGATTGATATTTTTCAGGGTGTAATTTCCAAAGTACTGTCAAGAATAATAATTATATGAACAGATTCCAAGAACTCTAGAGTGCTTTTAAGGTTAATGATTGGCTAGGAGTGAGATAGAGCTAGCTAACCTAAGTTAACCTCAGCTCAGTAAACCTAACCTTGTCACATGGCATGTTCTACAAGTATAGACTTGCTTTGAGACTGGCTATGACGTCACAGATGAATGGCGGTGGGAGGCTGGACATGACGTTTTTATTACCCAAAAACATTTTCCTTTTTGCCAGCCTCCCACCGCCATTCATCTGTGACGTCATAGCCAGTCTCAAAGCAAGTCTATACTTGTAGAACATGCCATGTGACAAGGTTAGGTTTACTGAGCTGAGGTTAACTTAGGTTAGCTAGCTCTATCTCACTCCTAGCCAATCATTAACCTTAAAAGCACTCTAGAGTTCTTGGAATCTGTTCATATAATTATTATTCTTGACAGTACTTTGGAAATTACACCCTGAAAAATATCAATCCCCTTGATTCTTTTTTAACTGTTAATATTATTATTATTATTATTATTATTAGCCAAGTCACTTTACTAAAATTTAATTTATGTGTATTTGTTGATATGAAAGCCTCTACAACCAGCCATGCTTGCACCCACTTTTTGCTTTCACTTTTGCTCCCATATTAATGCCAACTCTTATAACTATAAGCAACAGCAAAATGTAAATGGAATAATATTTCTGATAATGTTCAAAACAAAAGTCCTGAGGTCTTGGGTTTGAATTCTCAACTATGATTGTCAGCCAATGAGTTACACTACAGAAAACTTTTTATTTTTGTGTTGTGTTGCATGATAATTTGCCCATTTCGCGATGTAGTGGCTAGTATACTTGGGTGTTATCCCAGAGGTTTTGGGTTCCAACTCGACTATGGCCAGAATTTAATTTTTGATCTGAGAGTTGGAAGGTTAGGTTAGGTGAAGTTAGGTTAGGTGAAATTAGGTTGGGTGAAGTTAGGTTAGGTTAGGTTAGGGGAGATTGTTTTAGTAAAACACCACATTTGGCCCCACTTTTTACTCACACATTTTGCTCCCACTTTGTGCACTCACTTTTGCTCGCTCTTTTTGCTCCCACTTTTGCTTTCACATTTGCTCCCACTTTCTGCTCCCATATTTGCTCACACTTGTTTGCTCCCACTTCTGCTTACACGTTTTCCACCCACTTTTTTTTTGCTCCCACATTATTTTTGCTTTCCATATTAATGCCAACTCTTATAACTATAAGCAGCAGCAGCAAAATGTAAATGGAATAATATTTCTGATAATGTTCAAAACAAAAGTCCTGAGGTCTTGGGTTTGAATTCGCAAACTATGGTTGACAGCCAATGAGCTACACTACAGGAAACTTTTACTTTATGTTGTGTTGCATGATAATTTGCCCATTTTGCGGTGTAGTGGCTAGTATACTTGTGTGTTATCCCTGAAGTCTTGGGTTCCAACTCAACTATGCCTAGAATTTAATTTTGATCTGTGAGTTGAAAGTTAGGTTAGGTGAAGTTAGATTAGGTAATGTTAGGTTAGGTGAAGTTATGATGGGTTAGGTTAGGTAAAGTTCAGCAAGTTAGATTAGGTGAAGTTAAGTTAGGTTAGGTTAGGTGAAGTTAGGTGAGGTGAGGTTAGGTGAGGTGAGGGTAGGTTAGGTTAGGTTAGGTGAGGTTAGGTGAGGTTAGATTAGGTTAGGTTAGGTTATGACTAAGTTTGTTATGTCTAGTTGCTTTAGAAAAAACACCATTTTTGCTCTCATATTTGCTTGCATATTTTCTTTGCACTTTAATCTATCTTGACTTGTGTATTTACTTTTGCTGGTATATTTGTTGACATATTTGTTAGCATATTTGCTCCCACTTTTTTTTATATTTGCTTTGCTCCCACATTTGATCCCATATATGCTCCCACTTTTTGCTCACAGTTATTTTTTTCTCCCACATTTGCTCCCACTTTTGTTCCCACTTTTTACCCCCCACCTTTGCTCCCACTTTTTGCATGTATATATGCTCCCACATTAAACTATTGTTGTTATTACCAAGTTGTCTTTACTAGAGATTAGTTTGTGCTTGACAGTTGATATGGAGGTATCAGTGACTAGGTATGGTAAGCCTTATGCATACTATAAAGGATATTCATATATTGTGAAACGAAGCAATAAAAATGGAACTGTTATTTGGCGCTGTTCAAAGCAACGATCGAAACAGTGTCGAGGAATGCTTAAAACAAAAGAATTGGACGTACTTTCTTCAAACAATCATGAATGTAAACTTAATAATCACGCTAGTCTAAATCTAAGGAAAACCCAAACCAAAGCAAGAAACCAAGTCCAAGAGAAAGATAGTACTGCTCAAGATAATATTAACCTCAATTTTAATACACTACAACGCACTCATGCTGTTAGCGAGTTGTTTAATGAGAAACCTTTAACACCTCCTGTGAAACCCATGTTCAGACATGCACCCACATCTCAAAAGCCCTCAACCCTATCAGAGACAATATACCCCATCAAAAAGTTAGTGGGGAAAGGTAATAGTGGTAATAACATAACAATGTTAAAGCATTCTAGCACATCTAAAAAGAAGCTTTCAACACTAACAAAGACAACTCAAACCATTGAACAGACTGTGGACACAGGTGGAAATTATCATGGTAATGATAACGATGATAATGATCATCATTATGAAAATGATTATAATAATGAGGATGATAATCATAATGATGGTGATAATGATGAACTGCTTCCCGAGATTCTGAAACCATTCATAAAAAATAGTAAATGGAACGATCCTAATATATTAGTCGAACGTCTACAGCTCTTGCATGCCTGTAAACAGCTTGGTCATATTGGTTATGAGAAAGAGCTATTAAATATAGAAAATGAACTTCGTAAAGCTGCTATTATTGTGTGATGGGTCAACGTAGCAACACTCCCATCCCCTAAAAAATAATTTTCAACAAGTGTTATGTTTAAAAGAAATGATAAACAAAAAGAGCTGTATTCTGTGTGTCTATCTCTTGTAAAAAAAAAATGATTAAATTGATAAACATAGTTTGTGTATATTTCTTGTTTTCTTGCATGTTCAAGCAATAGTTATGTCAGGGAAGGGATTCGAACCCTTGCTTCCTTATATATTTGGAAAGTTGATCTTAAGTCAAACGCCTTAACCACTCGGCCACCCTGACAGTTACTGATTTAATTAGTCTTGTTGGACATTAGTGTTTACAAAACTTTTCTTTTCCCCACTATATATATGCTCAACCACTTTTTGGTTTTTCAATGCTGATTTTTGTTTTGTTTCAATTTTTTTCAGTAACATTGCAGTTATCAGTATTGCAAACTGAGTGTTTAATATAGGGTTAAAGGCATCTTAAAAATCACAAGCCTTACAGTTGTCACGTATCATGTATAACATGTTATCCTACATTCCACATAGGGCTCTACCTTCTTAACAGTGAACTCTATTGGTCATTAAAATAACTACTTGTAAAATAATTCCAGTGGTAAATCCTTTTAGCAAATATCATATATTAAATATTTTCACGCCATAGAACGACAACTTGAAAATCATTTATTGTAGGAATACCTTTAATGGGATCACCAAACCTTCAAGTATGCAATATATATTCCTAATAGTGCCGTATTTTGGTCGTTAGTGCCTCGAGTGCTTACATTAAATAAGAATACAGTAAACGTATATTTTTTTTTATAAATCATAATTGTTTTCATAAAATACCATATAATAAATATTTTCACACCAACGAATGACCATTTGAAAATGGTTTATTGTAGAAATATCTTTAATGGAATCTCCAAACCTTCAAGTAAACCATATGTGATGTACATTCCACATAGCTACATAACCGACAGTACATCGTGGTACCAATCTCCGCCGCATTGCGCGCTCATTGTTTGTGTTGGATTTCTGTCTCATTACTAGAACTGTACTTACTGGTCAATAACCAACATAGTGGCCAAAGTGTTCCCCTGGTAGATAACCCATGTTTGGTTTGTCAATTTCTAATTGCAAGGCCAGTCAAGACCTAACAAAAATTAGTCTTAACGTATATATCCATCATCAACACCATATCATTAAACAAATGAAACCATCTTAAGGTATTTATTACATTTAATTGCATTTTAGGAATCTTGCAAACATCTTGCAACCTTAAAGAGGAAAGTATAGACAGGAATTGTGAAAAGGAAACCGTTCAATCATTTAATGTCGTTAGTGTAAGGAACCTCAACGTAAGAGGTTATGAAAGTCTACGTAAGGGTGTGGTTTTTACAGCTGGATGCCTTTTCCTGACACCCACCTCAGAGACAAGTTTATGGGAAATGAAACTCAGCTATCATGTCGAATGTGAAGCTCCTAGTCTAGGAGAAAGTCATGTTGAGGTGATTGTCTACAGGGAGTGTGGTAAACGAAACAACAACAACAACAAAAAGCATACATGTAAAGGGAATATTATGGAATTTTCGAGTACGTGTAGTCAATTTTAATAAAATTGGATAAATTTCATGGTTTGTACACCACTTGGCTAAATTCGGTAAATTTTAGTGAATTTTCATCTATATTCGTCTAATTTTATATGAATTTGAGGTAGTTTAAACCATGCTTAGGTAAATCAATGGAATTTCAATAAATCTGGTAGTCATTTGTTGAATTTTGCTGGAATGTTGTGTCATTTGGTCAATTTTCGGAAAATGTAGTGGATTTTAGGAAAATTTAAGGTAAATCTGGGGATAGTTAGGTATTTAACAGATAACCTGTCACTATGATGGTTGTATTAGAGTGTGTCTTTCACCAGCAAGGGGTAGGATTGGAGAGAGGAGACTGTCATGAGCTGAAGTGCATAGTCATTTATATTGACTTTAAGGATGGTTGTTGTGGGGGATCGAACACTCCTCTTGTTGGTTTTGGGGGAAGTGTACTCCATTCCATTCCATTTTTTAAAAGCCACTAATCAGGTCCTAGCATTGGGCAGTTGCAAACCATTTGACTATTCTTAACATCAAATGTGCATTTGCCTGGAGTAGAAGTGGGAAACCACATCAGTTTGGTGTATAGAAAACTCACCTCACCCCAACTCATTGGAAAAATGAAAATAATTTGTTTTTTGTCTTACTTAGGGGCTTGGAAATCATGGTTATCAGTCCTTGGGAAAATAATCATGGGCAAGCACACTATTATTAGCTGAGTTTCTAATACAATTTTGCACACCCTAGGACCAGTATTGCATTATAAGGCATGCCATGTGATATAAAACAAAAGAGGTCTTTAATTCCACCCCTGGGCGTCATATCTAGTGTCATGTAGGTTGACGATCACGGAGTCCCAGCTGAGACCGTCATTGCTTCCACTAATTTGTGCTAGGCTCCTCACTCTCTTATTTCCTGTCGACCACACTTGCTCAACTCTTGTTCTCTACCGACCCCAACATGATTAGAGTATCCGAGCCCTAGGGAGTCTCTTCCTTTTGAAACTTCATTGGCCCTGGTTTATTTATTTTTTCTGATATCCTGAGGAGGCAGCCTTGCTTTTTTATTTTCATGTTATTTCCTGTCTTTTGCCCAAGCCCCCTCAAGAAGCCCCACCACTTGCGATGCACTCTGCATATGGCTACACCCTCAAGGGGCTTACGGCTGATCAGTTTAAAAGTTGGCGACCCCAAGGTATTTCTGAGCTGAGTCCAGTTTACCTCCTCTTTATCCATTACCTCTGGGGCATGCACTTTTTTATCTGCCTTTCATGGCTCTCCTTCCTTCCAACTCCCTCAATCCACATGCTTGAGGGTTGAGAGCCATTTTTTATTCCTTCTGTCCTTTATTTGGCCTATTGCCCTTTTGTTTTCCATTTCTTCTTCTAGTATATAAGAGTGTAGTAGCTTAGATTTAATTTTCATCTTTACGATGACCCAAACCATTGAGGGTCGCTGTAGAACGCTTCTCTCTTGTCCAAAGGACAGCATGTTGAATTCCTCACTGGCTCATGAATTTTATTCTTTGTTCACTTCGTTCTCATGGCTTCGAAACTAGCTGCCTGTAACGTGATCATTATTCATTTTAACTTCAGCGTACTAAACTAATTTTAAATTAGTTAATTTTAAATTATTAATTATTTTAAATTAATTTTAAATTCAGATTTGTGTTTCACAGTAAACACAATTATTCTCCGTTTAAAACAAGCCATACCATTCTTTTTCTACCATGATAGCTTATACGTGGGCATGGAAAGTAGTATAATCATCAGCTAAGGATTCAATTTCCATTACCTACACCTCTCATGGTATGCCAATTCGTTAAACTATAGAAAACGTTCTGTTACATTATTATTTGACCATCTCACCGTGTAGTGGTTAAGCTACTTGGTTGTCAACCCTAAGGTCTTGGCTTCCAACCCCGACTATACCATGACATTCATTTCAAGGTTGCAATAAGCTTCACTAAGCCTTTGTCAAACCTAACAACGATCTAGTCATGTGCAGAGCACGTCCGCTATCAAGCAAATGAGTAATATGAAACTTACTGACAAGGTCGCTGTACTGTTATCGCCAAGGCACACTAGACAAACCAAAGCCAGAATCTCTGTGCAGATTCAACACAGCGGTAGTAGGCAAGCGTATGATTGAATATAACTTCACTGTCACCACAGAGGCCCCGGTTCGATTTTTTTTTCTCAAGGCTGCAACAGGGTAGACTGAGTCTTGACAGGTAAAACTTTTTGGGGTCCATTCGTGAACCATGGCAAAGGGTTGCCCATCCTGACTTCTTCAACACCTCAAACCAATGTTTACTATTACTGGTGAGTTACCATTTTTTCTTCTTCTTTTTTTTTCTTTCTTCAGCTTTTCCCTATTATTTTGAGTCGCCGGAGCCAACCAGCCTCATTTTGGTTTTGGCCGGGGATTTAAGGCCGAATGCCACGTGATTTTTTCAGGTGAAAATTCCAACCCCCGCTGTCACCGGGATTTGAACCCCAGCCGTCCGGGTAAAGACGAGCAGCTAAGCACCTGCGCCATCACGCTCCCCACAGGTTAGTTATCTATACACACATTAATCCACAATTACCTAATAATAATAATAACAATCATCCTCCATACACATGTCCATTAAAGCATGGTTTCACAAAGATGCTTATGCTTTTACGTGTATAACACATTTTTTCCTCATAACATGACTATTTACTGTTTTAGGGGTGAAATGATCAATCAAGGTAAAAGCCCATATCATCCCCTATTTTTTAAGCTATCACACCTAATTTTAGGATTCTTCGTTTCCGAGATAGGGATTTTTCAATTTTGGGGGGTAGTTTCACCCCCCTGCTATTTTTCATCAAAAACAAAAGATCTTAGGTTCATTTATCATTTTTAGGTGTTTAACACGTTTTTTCCCCATAACATGACTATTTACTTATTTAGGGGTGAAATGACCAATAGAGGTAAAAGCCCATATCATCCCCTATTTTTTAAGCTATCACACCTAATTTTAGGATTCTTCGTTTCCGAGATATGGATTTTTCAATTTTGGGGGGTAGTTTCACCCCCCTGCTATTTTTCATCAAAAACAAAAGATCTTAGGTTCATTTATCATTTTTAGGTGTTTAACACGTTTTTTTTCCCATAACATGACTATTTACTTATTTAGGGGTGAAATGACCAATAGAGGTAAAAGCCCATATCATCCCCTATTTTTTAAGCTATCACACCTAATTTTAGGATTCTTCGTTTCCGAGATATGGATTTTTCAATTTTGGGGGGTAGTTTCACCCCCCTGCTATTTTTCATCAAAAACAAAAGATCTTAGGTTCATTTATCATTTTTAGGTGTTTAACACGTTTTTTTTCCCATAACATGGCTATTTACTGTTTTAGGGGTGAAATGACCAATCGAGATAAAAGACCATATCATCCCCTATTTTTTAAGCTATCACACCTAATTTTAGGATTCTTCGTTTCCGAGATATGGATTTTTCTATTTTGGGGGGTAGTTTCACCCCCCTGCTATTTTTCATCAAAAACAAAAGATCTTAGGTTCATTTATCATTTTTAGGTGTTTAACACGTTTTTCCTCCCATAACATGACTATTTACTGATTTAGGGGTGAAATGACCAATCGAGGTAAAAGCCCATATCATCCCCTATTTTTTAAGCTATCACACCTAATTTTAGGCTTCTTCGTTTCCGAGATAGGGATTTTTCAATTTTGGGGGGTAGTTTCACCCCCCTGCTATTTTTCATCAAAAACAAAAGATCTTAGGTTCATTTATCATTTTTAGGTGTTTAACACGTTTTTTCCCCCATAACATAACTATTTACTGTTTTAGGGGTGAAATGATCAATCGAGGTAAAAGCCCATAACATCCCCTATTTTTTGAGCTATCACACCTAATTTTAGAATTCTTCGTTTCCTAGATATGGATTTTTCAATTTTAGGGGGTAGTTTCACCCCCAAACAGGGAATGTTGCCCCAAGTGCTAGGACCCCTCATACAAGTCCCTAGCATGATTGGTTCGCGAGATATGAACAAAAGTGTCGTTAGGTCCTTTTAACAAGAATGAATCCTACATTCAAAAACGGGGCGTCACCCCCAGGGTTAGAATACTGCCTATGGCAAAATCCCATGAGGGGTTCAGAAAATATTAACAAACGTGTAGTTAGGTCCTTTTGACAAAAGCCGTCCGTGCGCGCACATACAAAAAAATCTATTTCACCCCCCGGGTGAGGGTAGTTTTTATTTTGGAGTGAATATACCCCTTCGATAGAAAAAAAGAGTTCACCACGAGTCCTACGACACCTCATTGGTTTAAATCCGATTATTGGTTAGCGACATAGTCAAAAGCCGATGACCTATTATTTTTTTGGGATTTATTTCAATACATATTAAAAACACTCATTAATAAATCATCATTTAAAAAGCCCGCCCTCTTACAAAACTCCTCAAGTGCGCATGCGTATAAAAAACATTCATCGCCAAAATGTCAAAAAACAACATGTTTACCCCAAATGGCGTTTCCCAATTCCATCCATTTTTAAAAAATAACCTCACCATCATCTAGAGCGGAAAAAATACCATCTAAACGACCCCTCACTCAACCCTTCTCCTCCCCCACCACCTAACCCTTTCCCAACATAGGCATACATATTCAAGCACGAGCGCGACTTCAGGAATCCAACACTACCCCACTACTCGCGAATGACCTTTTAGTTTTGGTCTTTTAATCAAATAAAGAGGCTATAGGAAAGTAGGGGGCATTACTAGCAGTGCTAGGACACCCTGTATGTTCAAATCCGACCATTGGTTAGCGAGATATCAGGTTCGGGGCCGCTACGAGGGTGGCTCAATAAAAAGGGAAGCAGCTCCCCCATCATCCCACTACTACCCACATATCCCAATGGATTTTAAACTGAATATTATGCAAATAGGTAGTGGATGAGCTTAACATTTATTCCTACCCTGAGGATAATAATAACTGGCACCAAATAGGTCCATTTCAACATGAAGGCACGAGATTCATAAAACATTGGTCGATCTGGATAACCGGTATTTTAATAAATGATGCGGTCAGCACATACTGCCGTCATAAGATTCGCTTCACACGAGCCGAATCACTCAATAATACGTTCTCGGGTGATCAGATAGAGTGCAGAGGTGTCCAACGTTCTCCCCTCACCTATCACAGGATTCGAACATGGAACATTCCATATCCATCATCAGAGTTAGGGTCCAAACACTAATTACACTCTGGCACACAGCACATATCTCAGTATGCCCCACGGCTATACGAGATTTCATACGTCGAATAGATTACCTGATTCCATGACCTAATATTATGATCTTCGTCCTATAATTATTAAGAGAAATATATCAATTACTCTATAAGCTTCTACACAAGCTGCAAATTCAATTCACTAGAAAGCTCTTCCATTTACTGGCATAATTATATTCCCATTAATACAATATATTCTGATATTAAATTCTTTTCTTCATCCCTTAATATAATCTTACTGTATAATCTTACTGCTTAGATCGATAAATCTTCCAATTAGCGTAAATATTTCTTGCTTGCAACATTTCACCTGATGTATTCATTCATACCTTTATTATTATTATTTATTATTATTATTATTATTATTATTATTATTATTATTATTATTATTATTATTACTGACATAAATTACCATAATTCCGACACAACTTAACCATCTTAAAAATCGAACAACCGTGTTCGTTAAATTAAGTTTACATAACTGATTTGCCATTTTATTAATAGTGGTAACGATTAATCCACTTACTGAGGTATAACCACATCTCAACTCTATTAAAATCAACACAATAACAATTAAACTTGGAGGGTCTATCTCCTAATACTGATTCTTACTGGCATCAACTTTATAATTCTGAAATCACATTACATGCAGTGGGCTATAGATCTATATAATCATAATTAGTGGGGTACTCACATTTCTAGGCTATCCTGGCGGCTCCAACCACCTATATCCTTCCGGGTCGCCTGCCATTTGCAGAATTAGTGCGACATTTGCATCTTGCCTATACACATTTTATGATACATTTCTTTCACCAACCACACGGCACTTTTCATTTCTATAAAGAAGCTATTGCTTCCAAAACACATGACACTTTATAACATTTATTACACCATTAATTTAAAAGATATTTCACATATGATTTATACATAACACTCGTCACTTTTTACATTTTTCATTGGTTGAAATTCCCTGGCAAAATATCAGAATTGCAGGTATCAACGGCATCCTCCGTGCTCCTACCAACTCCTGATTGAAAGTCTGGTTCATCTGCCTCCGGAATTCACCAACAGTCTATCAATAATCCTACGGTAAACTTGCTGCTTTGCATAAATATGCTTACTTCCGTCCTGAGCGTTACTATTTGGTATTCTAAGACATTACCAAATGCTTCGTAAAGTTTCTCCCAGCGCAGTCCAGCGTAATAAGACATGTATAACCAGTCAATATATTATACACTGCGCTTAACATTGTACATAATTTTTACACAGATTATTACTTTCAATAGTTCTGCAACTTATATCACACGGTACTTCCTATGTGAACATAAACCATTGTTCGTACTGCTGACTACACCTGCAGCACGACTGTCCTTAATAAAAGCCTTCTAAAGGTTTTACTGCACGGCTTCCCAAGTTGAAGTCCGGGCCTCCTTCCTTGACTTCGGTAATACGCATTTCACACAATAAAGTTCGTTGATTACCGTACTTCTTATTCCTTCATGACCATGCATGATTATCTTATCACTTGGTGCATTACATTGCACGGTGAATATAATGATTAACACTCAATGTTCAAGTCTTTGTTTGAGCGTCCTGTCCTGAGCCGGAGTAACATACGTTCAGCGCTCGAGTCTGTTCAAAAACTGCCAACAACTGTCTTCTGCCAAGGGTCGACTCCCTTATATTGGTTTCACACAAAAAAGTAGAGCTAGAATTCCCGCGCTATATTAACTCCTCTCCCAGCATGATTCTGGTCTCGAAACAATGCTCATCGGGTTCCTTTTTCTTCACTGATCCCAGAACTATCTGCGTGCTGAAGGATCGATCGGCCAATTAATTAATATTAATTGCTTTCTCCATGGCGTGGGGACGCTATTTCCGAGGGAATCCCTGGCGACATCGTCAAACCCAGCCGCGAACCTCCATAGTCCTATGTCCTTCCGCACTCCATTAAATATGCCTCAATTTCGCAGATTAAAGGTTTTAAAATTAGCCTCCTGGCTAAAGATTCACCTGTGTGCAACTCTCATGTCATTGCGTTACTCCAATCACGAGTAATCAATGATTTTCCTTGGGGTCTATTCTCAAACGGGGAAGAACTGGGTCATTATTCAACCCTCCGACCTCTTCCAGGCGACATAACTAGGTCAGCGAGATTGACAGGGCTCCAAGGGTCTCCTCCCACAATTCTGGGGCTATTAGTAAAATGTCAAACTCTCTACTTCTGTGTTCTAAGTCCAGCATAGCCTACTCCATGTAGTTCAATAATGCTGTATTCTGATCATTTTCCCTGCATTATTTTAATAAATAATGCCATTATCAACTGAAATCACACCAGTGATTAAATATATACTTCCCTCCAGGGGTTTTTGCAATGAAACTCCCTCAGCAGATCTCGGGTTCGTTCCCTGGTGGAACCTTTATTCTGAGATCACAGTCTCTGAGATCCACGTTCGTTACTAGTCAGCATGTCCCCCTCGGGTTCATATTCCCCTTGCAAAACTTATAGAAGTCAATTGCAAGTGACTTTCTGTAAGTAACCAGCTGACTGTCTACCACTGTCTGTGTTTACATTAGGGGTCTTTCACCTCGTCTGGCTGCGAGTAGGTTAGTCTAGCTCCCCCTTCCACACTGCGCTCAGCTCTAAGCTGTTCATTCTCTTGACGGAGGGCTTCATTTATGGCCTCAACTTCCCTTGCCGCTTCGACCATTTCTTTGTAAAGTTCTTGCAGGCACTGGCATGCTTGCTGTGTGTCCCTTTCACTGGGCAAGCTGTCTGCTTCTCGTTCCGTCTCGCCACGCGAACTTTCAGGTCTGACTGCCTGGCTGACTTTGCCATCCACGTACAGTTGGGTGTGCGCTGCTAATACTTCTTCTTGTTCGTCAAATTCTTCTAGCGAATAATAAATTTTTAAATTGGCTGCATTCATAACGACCTCGTTTCCTGTTTCTAAATGCCTTATTCTGTATGCATTGTTCTGTAGGTCTCTGATAACCTCGAACGGGCCGTGATAACCAAAAATGAACTTCTTATATTTCCTTGCTCCTGGATCTGAACTGGCTGGCCTCCTGACTAAAACTCTTTCGCCGATGAGAAGCGGTCTGTGATATCTCTTCGCACGATTTCTTCTCTGGCGTCTCTCCGCCTGTGCTTGGAGATATTCGAAGGTCCGTTGGATCCTCAATTCTCGTCCTGGCTGTGCGTCTACTGGTAATGGAATAACACCAGTCCACGGTCTCTCCGGTCTCTGATCCAAATGTAGAGTCACGGGAACCTGACCTGTCGCCTCATGCACAGTATTATTTATGCAGTATTCAATTACTTCAAGGAACTCAATCCAACGCCAATTCTCTTCAGAGCAGTAGATCTTCATGTACTTCTGGATCTCTCTCATTACTCTTTCAACTGGACTTGTCTCAGGATGGCGAATGGTAGATAAAATCTGCCTAATTCCTAGACTTTCCAGTTCCCGACGAAATTCTGCACTAGTGAAGCAACTTCCATGGTCGGAGAGTAGATTATCCGGTTTCCCAAGAATCGGAATAACTCTCTCTTTCAGGCGTTTCAATACCTGCTTTGAGCTGGTTTTCTGTATGGGGCATAATACTACCATTTTTGAGAATACATCCATGGCTACAAAAATGTGTCTATTGCCTCTACGTGCTCTAGGCAGTGGCCCAAAATTGTCTATGCTCATTAGCTGCCTTGGTTTCTCTGGTAACAACGGAATAGGTCGTTGCCTCATTAAAAAGGGATTTGGCTTTACCCTTTGGCACAAATCACATGTCCTAATAGCATTTCTCACCGTTTCTCTCAAATTTGGCCAAGCAAATGCTTCTTTCAATAGAGCAGTGATCTTGTCTATCCCGGGATGTCCAAATGCTCTGTGTGCTAGCCATACCAATCTTCTCTGTAAAGATGCAGGAATAACAATCCTTTGGCGGGTGTGGTCTACATCATCCCACTTATGTAGTATCTGATTATACCAAACATAATCTGTTGCCAATGCCTCTGCCTCTCTGTATATTGCAGTTCCCCTTGCTAAGCGTCCCTCGAAGTAATCGATCATCATCTTCAACCACGGGTCTTCGCGTTGTAGGTTGGTAAGATTCCTCAAGTCATCCAAGGTCTTCTGATCTCGATTCTCAATCTGGACAGCTAGCGCTTCCTATTCTCTAGGGTAACGGCTTAATATGTCCGGTATTACATTCTCTTTCCCTGGACAGTGTTCTATTTCCACATTGAATTGCTGAATATACAGAGACCATCTTGTCAACCTCTGGCTAGACAAGTCCGTCTTTAACAAAAATGTTAAAGCTTTATGGTCTGTTCTGAGGACTATTTGAAACCCGTACACGAGTTTATGCCAGTATTGCAACGCGTACAAAATTGCAAGTAACTCTATCTCTGTAATCGTGTAATTTTTCTCATGGGCTTTCAACCTCCTACTTATAAAGGCAATAAAAACTTTCTTTTCGGGCTGGTCAACATTTTCTTGGAATAGCATCGCTCCTATCCCAACAAGTGATGCTTCCGTCTGTATGATGAACTTCTGGGTATAATCGGGGTATCCCAGTTTCACATATTCCAAAAGCATTTGTTTTGACCTCACGAATGCTTCCTGACATTGCCCCGTCCAATTCCATCTGCCGCCTTTCTTCAATAGGTCCTGCAGGGGTGCTACTGTCGTAGTATAATTTGGGCAGTGGTTCGAAAAGAATCCAATTACTCCCAAATACTGTCGGACGTGCTTAACTTTCGTGGGTCGAGGGAAATTTCGAATTACCTCTAATTTATCTGGGTTTGGCTTAACTCCATTGGCATCAATAACATGCCCAAGGATTTAACTTCCCTCTGACAGAAGTGCGATTTCTTGATATTAACCTTAAAGTTAGCTTCTCGAAGGTAATCTAGCAACTTCTTCAGGTCTCTCATGTGCTCCTCCAGAGATTCTGATGTGAGTAGAATGTCGTCTACATATCTGATGGTACCCTCTTTAACATCATCTGATAGATTGCGATCTAACGCTCTTATCAGGGCTGAACCAGCTGTTTTCAAACCAAGAGGTAGCCTTAAAAACGTATATGTGTGTTGATCAAACATGAATCCTGTCAACAGACTAGTTTTCTTCTCTAATTCAAGATGGTGGAAACTTGAAGTAATATCTAAATTTGTGAATATGGTCTTCCCTTTGAATTTCCTGAGGATTTCTTTAATAGGTGGCACTTGGTCGAACTCCGGAATTACCTTCAAATTTAAGTGTCTCAGGTCCAGACATACTCTGACAGTCCCGTCTGTCTTAGGTACAATTACCAATGGACTTACATAAGGCGTAGGTGTTTTCTCAATAACACCGGCCTCCAACATCTCCTGAATTGCCTCTTTCACCTTAGCATAATGCTTTTCGGCTATAGGGTAGGGTTTCTGCCTAAATGGTGTCCAATCACTGACTTGAGAAGCATAAGTGAAGTTCTTTATACGACCAGGTCTCGAATCAAAGACTTCCTTCTGTTCCAGTAATAATTGCTTTAAATTTTCCTTCTCTCTTGGCCCAATTTTTGCTTCTTCTAGTTTTTCCGAAATATGTTCTTCCAGTTCGGGTTCCAGATCTTTCTCCATGTCTGTGGCTAGTGTTTTCAGTTCTTCTTCTAACTGCTCAATAGCTAACACTTCTTCCTCCGCCACGTCTCTGTATGTATGCCATACTTGTTCATCTGACCCTGGTTCATTCTGATTGAGTGAGACCTCTAAGCCTTCGGCTTCCTCATTCACACGGAACATAACTCTGTCCTGTGCTAGGTCTATTATCACTCTGTATTCCCTTATAAATTCTGCCCCAATAAGTAGGTTATAAGGCAGTTTGTTTACTAATAGAAAACTCTGTGAAAAGATAGAGCCTCCTATCTGTAAATCTAGGAATACCTGATATTTACACATCATCGTTCTGTCTGGAATTACACCTTTTATTTTGACACTAGAGATCGGTATTTTCAAAACATTCTCTCTCTGGGCTATTTCATTATATAAAGCTTGCGTCATAAGGCACACTGTTGAACCCGTGTCTAACAGACTTCTTATTTTCAATCCTGCCACTCTTACTATTATAATGGTCAATTCTCTCTTGACCATGACCTGTGATCCTCCTGTATCCTCGAATAGCTCTTCTGGTTTGGCTATCCAATTGATGATGTTAACTGACTTCCATCCATCATTTTCGAACTCTTCTAATTTTGGAGTTTTTTTTTTCTATAGCGCCAGTCCCTTTAGAATTTCTTCTCTCTTGTTCGCTGCGCTGTACCTCCAAACTATTAGCCCCATCTCCATATCTGTCTTGCGACGTTCTGTTCTCCATAACTTCTTGCCAGCGGACTTGTTGCTTCTGGGGCTCATCTCCCCTTTCCTCGAGGTATCGCAATGAAGCGTGATATCATTCCTCTACCTCGTCATGTAAGTTACTTCTTCTTTCCTGGGGTCTCCAATTCCTATTGTTGCCTTCTTGGCCATTGTTACCTCCATTGTTTTGGTACGGTCTACCCCTGGTATTCTGCTTATTCCACGAATTTTGGCCTCTTCCTCCTCTACTAGCATTCCCTTTGTATTTCGGTTGCTATCTTCTGGGTTCCTGTTCCCATTGACGTCCGTTGGAATCTAATGTTTCAGTGCTAGTAGCTTTGCTGTTCCTTGGAGCTTGATGCTGGTCAGTCTGTGTGTTGGTCACATGTACCTGTTCCACGGTTCGATTCTGACGCATAGTATTGGCTGTTGTGAGGTCCAGTTGTCTAAGAACTGTCTCCATTTCCA
This sequence comes from Meconema thalassinum, assembly GCA_946902985.2. Taxonomy (NCBI): domain Eukaryota; kingdom Metazoa; phylum Arthropoda; class Insecta; order Orthoptera; family Tettigoniidae; genus Meconema; species Meconema thalassinum. The sequence goes on from OX336388.2 coordinate 731,827,505, forward strand.
TAGCAGTTTTTGCATTTGCCGAGATTAGCAGTCTTTGGATCTCGTATGGAAGCTGCTTGGCGATAGCAATACATAGCTCCAGTTCGCTAGGTTTTTGGTCCAGTTCTTTGAACCGACACATCTGAGAGATGAAAAACTCTGCGTACTTCGTTGGGTTGTTGGTGCTGTATCTCTTTGAATACAAATCCAATCTCAAATTTTGCTGGGTCGCTGGATCCCAGTACCGTTTCAAAAATGCCTCCCGAAACTCCTCAACAGTATCGAAAGTATACCGGAAACTGCGAAACCATAATGCACATTCTCCCACTGTTAGTTTCTCAATGGCTCGTAGCCTGCGCTCTTGTGGTATCCGCGCATCATTCAGATATTCAGACACTTCCTTCAACCAATATTTTGGTGTCATATTACAGTGGCTACCTGAGAATTTCCTTGGTTTCTCTTCGCTTGCCCTGATTACGTTTATCACCTGGGTGTGCATAGCATTTTCATGTGGCGTTGATGCTGCAACTGGTGCACCTGGCGTCATATAAGTACTTTCGCCTGGGCCTGTAGCATTCCTGATTATAGGTTGGGTTTCTAAGTCTGCCCAACTTGTTTTCCTCATATCTTCCATGCTGCCTTCACTTGACTTAGGATCTTTCATAAGGGTTTCCTCCTGTGCGATTATCCTAGTCTCCTTTTGATTGTGGCGCATCTCTGCCCTTTCCAGTCGAGTAATTACCTCTTTCTCGATTCTGGTAAGCCTATCTCGATTTTCCTCTGCCACTTGAAATATTTTCTTCTTGTCTTCTTTCAGGCTTTGTTTGATATGGGAGATTTCATCCTCTACATCTTCCTTAATTTGAGCAAGGGTCTTGTCGCTTGCCTCTGTCTTCTGGCCTTCTAAGAACTGACTCCATTTCCTCATGAATGTGTCCATTAACTTTTGACATTTCATTCCGGACCTTAACAATTTCTCCTCTGTTCTCCTCTTGCTTTTTATTAACGATGATAATGTCACTGTGAATTTGGTCCACTTCTTGATGAACTTTGCTCATCTGACCTTTCATGTTGCCTACCAGCTCTTTACTTTCATTAGCGATAGCCTTAATCTCGCCTATTTCCTGACATTGATCTAATATGTTCTGATCCTGTTTCTTTAGATCACCGTTAATTGCTCTAGCATAGCTTTTCAATTTCTGGTCCCATTTAGAGTCGTTCTCTTATAAACTCTGATCAACCGTTCTCGTAAATTCTGAAAACTGTTTCGCTTGGCGTTCGAGATTCGCCTCATTTTGGATTTGAATATCCTTAATGTCATTAGACAGCGCATCTAACCTACTGTTGGTTTCATCCTGCGCATGCTTACACGCTTGTAAATTACTTTCAAGCTTGGCTTCTATAGCCTCGAAACTTTTATCTGTTTTAACCTGCATTTCTGATATAATGCTTACAACAGTTTCTGTTACCTCGGTCTTAATCGTTTCCTGCATTTGACCTAGCTTATCATTTGATTCAACCTTATTTGCATTCATTGACAGCTGATGGGCATCTAACCGATTACTCAATTCAACCTGATTGGCATTTAAACGGTTACCCAATTCAACCTGATTGGCATTAATTGCCTCCTGATTGGCATCTAACCGATTATTCAATTCACTCTGATTATCATCTAACCGAGCGTTTATTCCATCCTGGAAAGCCTTAGCTTCCAGCCTATTCTGTATATTAACAGCGTCAAAATGCTGTTTCAACCCTGCAATCACCTGCAGGATCTCCTCTGTACCATCCATTCTCACAATAATACACTTTGAGATGCAGGCAGGCTTCCTGGAAACATGTGTGGATACGTTTTGAAGAGAGACACCAAACACTATACACATATTGTAAGATTGTACCAGACCTATGAATTCTATGATAAATTGTGGATTGGGTATGAAGCGCTCGTACCCTTGGGTAATTCTCTTCTCAATAGAGAGATTCTGCGTTACATCAAAAGCCTACTGAACTCAAAATCACTCAAACACAGTTTGAGGCAACAAAATAATTACTATGGTTTTCCCCATGAAATACCATAAAAATCTATGGGGTTTCCCTAAATCCCATAAGCTCCACGTTGGGCGCCATGATAAATTAATCAGATAGGAGAGGTCCTCGTTAAGACATCGCAGCAACCATCCAAGGTCTCGGTTGTACTGTCGAATGCCCCACTTGGGTCTCGCCATGATAAATTAATACACCTCTGCGCCTATGGTGACCTGTGTTTAAAACTGGTCCACATACCAGCGCCATGATAAATAAGTGTATAGGAGGTGTTTATCAAAATTTATAATGTTTGTATCGGAGCTTAGCTAAGGTTAGGCGCGGTCATCCCCTAATTCACGTTAATTGTTACTTTAATAGAGTTGTGTGCACTAAATCTAGACCGACTTTAGTTGTACCTATAGTTCAAATCACTGTACAGGACATCAATTTCCATGTACCCATGTGAGTAATCTCGATGGAAAATATGCTTCTGCCTCCAGCTAGCGTCAGGTCTCAGGCGTGTACCGTTCCCCCATTGAACAGTTGCATATTTTGGATTTGAGGCTAAAAGGTATCAACTCTACAATGATAAGGCACAACTCTATTCTAATACTTTAATTCAGTAATAAAATCATGGCTTCAAACAAATAAAACAATCCCATCAAACATAACACAAAATCAAACAAAAATTTACTTCCACAATCCACTAATATTAACATAATATTATCATAATAAACTCATACCATTACTCAAATCTTTACCCTTATATTAGCTTTACAATACTCTAGTGCGCGGATGCACATACAACTTCATAAACAAAACTGTACTTTGATTCTTCTGTCATCTACTGTGACTTCTTTAATTTCACAAAATTACTTATTCTTTAAACCTCGTCTTACTTTAACAATTATGTGTACCGTGTGTGTTTGATCTCTCTCTTCCCACCAAATGCTTTACATGCATTAGCCTATTCAGGTGTTGCCCAACAATCTACGTGCAACCCCCTAATTATGTAAAGATACCCCTACACTTCCTCTATTTATATAGCTCCACTGCATGCCGTTGTGATTTCATCTTAAAAACTTTTGTTATTGCTGTGTCGGATGGTATCATTAAGCTACCCTTGCGAGCTTAACTTGTGGCGTAAGTAGCCAACTTCTGAACTAGGCGTCAGTGACAGTAACAAATGCAACTTCCAACCATTCGTTAGATTGCAAAATCATTAACCATCAGGGTGATCTATAATTGCCAATGTGTTCTTAAACCACATGACTACATTACTCAATATAACAATGTTTCTTTTCATGTTTACAACTAGGGTCTAAAATCTGCCCTTCATTAAACTTAAACCTTCACGGTTCGCTTGACAGCGCAGCCCCTTTTCCGAGCGGCCTGTATACAATAGGGTGGAGTGAGGTCCCAACAGTGCCTCGACCCTCGCCTTCTGTCACATGGCTTATCTCCCCAAGCAGTAATACAATTTTTAAAGACAATACCGTGGTCTCAATGACCCACATATCCCAATGGATTTTAAACTGAATATTATGCAAATAGGTAGTGGATGAGCTTAACATTTATTCCTAACCTGAGGATAATAATAACTGGCACCAAATAGGTGCATTTCAACATGAAGGCACGAGATTCATAAAACATTGGTCGATCTGGATAACCGGTATCTTAATAAATGATGCGGTCAGCCCATACTGCCGTCATAAGATTCGCTTCACACGAGCAGAATCACTCAATAATAAGTTCTCGGGTGATCAGATAGAGTGCAGAGGTGACCAACGTTCTCTCCTCACCTATCACAGGATTCGAACCCGGAACATTCCATATCCATCATCAGAGTTAAGGTCCAAACACTAATTACACTCTGGCACACAGCACATATCTCAGTATGCCCCACGGCTATACGAGATTTCATACGTCGAATAGATTACCTGATTCCATGACCTAATGTTATGATCTTCGTCCTATAATTATTAAGAGAAACATATCAATTACTCTATAAGTTTCTACACAAGCTGCAAATTCAATTCACTAGAAAGCTCTTCCATTTCCTGGCATAATTATATTCCCATTAATACAATATATTCTGATATTAAATTCTTTTCTTCATCCCTTAATGTAATCTTACTGTATAATCTTACTGCTTAGATCGATAAGTCTTCCAATTAGCGTAAATATTTCTTGCTTACAACATTTCACCTGATGTATTCATTCATACCTTTATTATTATTTATTATTATTATTATTATTATTCTTACTGACATAAATTACCGTAATTCCGACACAACTTAACCATCTTAAAAATCGAACAACCGTGTTCGTTAAATTAAGTTTACATAACTGATTTGCCATTTTATTAATAGTGGTAACGATTAATCCACATACTGAGGTATAACCACATCTCAACTCTATTAAAATCAACACAATAACAATTAAACTTGGAGGGTCTATCTCCTAATACTGATTCTTACTGGCATCAACTTTATAATTCTGAAATCACATTACATGCAGTGGGCTATAGATCTATATAATCATAATTAGTGGGGTACTCACATTTCTAGGCTATCCTGGCGGCTCCAACCACCTATATCCTTCCGGGTCGCCTGCCATTTGCAGAATTAGTGCGACATTTGCATCTTGCCTATACACATTTTATGATACATTTCTTTCACAAACCACACGGCACTTCACTTTCCATTTCTATAAAGAAGCTATTGCTTCCAAAACACATGACACTTTATAACACTTATTACACCATTAATTTAAAAGATATTTCACAAATGATTTATACATAACACACGTCACTTTTTACATTTTTCATTGGTTGAAATTCCCTGGCAAAATATCAGAATTGCAGGTATCAACGGCATCCTCCGTGCTCCTACCAACTCCTGATTGAAAGTCTGGTTCATCTGCCTCCGGAATTCACCAACAGTCTATCAATAATCCTACGGTAAACTTGCTGCTTTGCATAAATATGCTTACTTCCGTCCTGAGCGTTACTATTTGGTATTCTAAGACATTACCAAATGCTTCGTAAAGTTTCTCCCAGCGCAGTCCAGCGTAATAAGACATGTATAACCAGTCAATATATTATACACTGCGCTTAACATTGTACATAATTTTTACACAGATTATTACTTTCAATAGATCTGCAACTTATATCACACGGTACTTCCTATGTGAACATAAACTATTGTTCGTACTGCTGACTACATATGCAGCACGACTGTCCTTAATAAAAGCCTTCTAAAGGTTTTACTGCACGGCTTCCCAAGTTGAAGTCCGGGCCTCCTTCCTTGACTTCGGTAATACGCATTTCACACAATAAAGTTCGTTGATTACCGTACTTCTTATTCCTTCATGACCATGCATGATTATCTTATCACTTGGTGCATTACACTGCACGGTGAATATAATGATTAACACTCAATGTTCAAGTCTTTGTTTGAGCGTCCTGTCCTGAGCCGGAGTAACATACGTTCCGCGCTCGAGTCTGTTCAAAAACTGCCAACAACTGTCTTCTGCCAAGGGTCGACTCCCTTATATTGGTTTCACACAAAAAAGTAGAGCTAGAATTCCCGCGCTATATCAACTCCTCTCCCAGCATGATTCTGGTCTCGAAACAATGCTCATCGGGTTCCTTTTTCTTCACTGATCCCAGAGCTATCTGCGTGCTGAAGGATCGATCGGCCAATTAATTAATATTAATTGCTTTCTCCATGGCGTGGGGACGCTGTTTCCGTGGGAATCCCTGGCGACATCGTCAAACCCAGCCGCGAACCTCCATAGTCCTATGTCCTTCCGCACTCCATTAAATATGCCTCAATTTCGCAGATTAAAGGCTTTAAAATTAGCCTCCTGGCTAAAGATTCACCTGTGCGCAACTCTCATGTCATTGCGTTACTCCAATCACGAGTAATCAATGATTTTTCTTGGGGTCTATTCTCAAACGGGGAAGAACTGGGTCATTATTAAACCCCCCGACCTCTTCCAGACGACATAACTAGGTCAGCGAGATTGACAGGGCTCCAAGGGTCTCCTCCCACAATTCTGGGGCTATTAGTAAAATGTCAAACTCTCTACTTCTGTGTTCTAAGTCCAGCATAGCCTACTCCATGTAGTTCAATAATGCTGTATTCTGCTCATTTTCCCTGCATTATTTTAATAAATAATGCCATTATCAACTGAAATCACACCAGTGATTAAATATATACTTTCCTCCAGGGGTTTTTACAATTAAACTCCCTCAGCAGATCTCGGCTTCGTTCCCTGGTGGAACCTTTATTCTGAGATCACAGTCTCTGAGATCCACGTTCGATACCAGTCAGCATGACCCCCTCGGGTTCAATACATACATATAATGTGAAGTAATTTTCATCAGTTTTATCGTTTTATTGATTAATTATTAAATACTTTACATCAGAATTTCCTTTTGCCATCTAACAATATATGCACCTTTCCCCGTCCATATATATTAGTGAACTTCTTTCCAATAACCTGATTTCAAATTAGAATATTGAGAGACAGCAATGTCTACTCTGCCCTAGGCACATGGCAGGACCCGGACGTATGACGCTAGCGAAGCGGTGTTGCAATTCGGTGTGGTCAAGGCCTGTTTATAGGTGGCTATGCCAATCCCAATTAATAGGATTTAAAAACAGTGAATATCGACAGTGCAGATGGCATTCATAGACTTAGAAAAGGCTTTTGATAACGTTGATTGGAATATGTTTGACATTTTGAAAACGATTGGATCAAGTACAGGGATAGGAGGGTGATCTACAATCTATACAGAAACCAAACAGCAGTTATTCAAACCAAAGGTTATGAGAGAGAAGTTGGTACTCAGAAAGGTGTAAGGCAAAGCTGCAACTTATCACCCATACTTTTAAACTTATATAAGGTGAGTTCTAAAAGTAACGAGCCGGAGGCATACTTACCGAAACCAGTACCTGTATGTTAGAAGTATTAGCCCTGGCTGTTGAGGCACTTGTCCCACTGTGACACGAGGCGGTGAATGGCTGTCTCATAAAATTCCCTGGGCTGCGATGTGGACCAGTTCCGCACGTACAGCTGGACATCGGCATCCGATTTGAATCGTTAGCCTCGCAGAGCCCTTTTCAGGGATCCAAACATGGCGTAATCACAGACAGAGAGAGAGAGAGAGGTCTGGACTGTATGGAGGGTGGTCGAGAACCTCCCATTTGAATTTCTGCAGGAGTGCCGCGACTGTGTTGGCCGTATGAGGTCGTGCATTGTCGTGGAGCGACCACGGCGGCTGTGGCGTTCACTGTCACTCGGCGGTCCAGGGTAATGAGTGCATCAACCAGCTGGACGTTGCCATCGGTAATGCAGGGGGGTTCCCCAGACCGGGCATCATCGGTTAACGACACCCGTCCTTCCCTGAAGCGCTTGTGCCACGCCTTGACCCTCGCAAGGGACATGCAGTGTTCGCCATACACTTGTGACATTCGGCGATGAATGTCCGTTCCCCCTACTCCTTCCACTGTCAGAAACCGAACAACACCTCTTTGCTCTTCGGTTGACGCCTCCATGTTACTGTTAGCAATGCGACTGGCAACGTTGGATGATTGATGCATGCTGCTGCTCGCTTTGTATCGTCACGTGACGTGCACGCGTGCCCTTTAGCGACGGGTTGTGACCTTCCACACTCTGGTCGGAACCACACGTCATTACACACGGCACGATTAGACGATGTTTGCGCATTCCAGCCTCTGGCTCGTTACTTTTTCAACGCACATTATACATTGAACCATCTCTACAATCAATGAAGGAAATTGGAGAAAAAATCAAATTGGGAGTAAAGATTCAAGGAGAAATAATTTCAACTCTGAGATTTGCTGATGACATCGTCATCTTAACCGATACCAGAGAATTGGAATGAGTTTTTGAACGGTATGTATTCTGTATTGAGGAAAACATTCATAATGATAATTAATAAATGTAAAACAAAAATATTGGATTTGGAGGCGAAAAAAATCAGAAATACATATGGACGTCAAATTGGCAGATGAAAGGCTAATGGAAGTGAGAGGCTTCTGCTACTCACGAAGAAAAATAACCAGTGATGGACGAAGCCCAGGGGTTATAAAATTGGTTGGCTCAGGCATGGAGAGCATTTCTACAGAAAAGGAATATGCCGACATCGAATATACTGCAGATTTACTGTAGGTAATGGGAATTCATTTTTAAAGCCTTTTTTCTGGAGGATGGTAGTCTACTATATGGAAGTGAAACTTGGACTGTTGGAGCAGCAGAAATGGGGAGAATTGAAGTGTTTGAAATGTGGTGTTACAGGAGAATGAAGATCAGATGGACATACAGGGTTACAAATGGAAAGGCATTAAGACGATTGGGAGAGGGGAGATGTATGTGGCGACTGCTAATGAAGAGAAGAGATAGGTTGGTAGAACACATACTAAGACACCCAGAAATAGCAAACATAGTTATGGAAGGAAGGGTCGAGGACAAGAACTCTAGGGTTACATCAAGGTTAGAATATGTTAAACAGATTGTCTTGGATGTAGGGTGTATATCTATGTAGGGATTAAACGATTTGCTCAGGACAGGGAGGCATGGAGTGCTGCATCAAACCAGTCAAAAACTGAAGACTCAAAGAACAGATTTTTTGGATATTAGCAACTCATTGTCTATCTACGTGGCAAATTTAAAGGTTTTATATACACTGAAAGTATTGCTTATAAAGGGATTATGACATTTTGGTAAGGTTTTCTCGAAATTCCATCTTTACATAGACGTGCAGTAATAAAGTCAGAAGTGTAGGAAACCCTTTCTCAGTGAAGTCATTTAGTAAATGCTTCACACTTGAACAACGCAACGCCGTTTCTTATTTAATTAATCCAGTTGTGCTAAGTCTTGCGTGTTACATCAGCAGTGCCATCATTTTGTTTTAGTTAACTCGCCTGCTCGTCGCGTGATCATGGCAAAAGTCAACTCAACTTGGTGTCAATTTAATTTACTCTGAAACGTCGTTTAATGTGTCATTACGGAAGTATTCGGCTGCTATCTTAAAAGAGGGCGAACCCATTCATTAGTAATGCTTTCACCCTCTCTCTCTTACTTCAGTGCACACTCATTTTGTGGAAGTGTTGAGTAAGAATGTTCCCTATTTTCATTATAGAGGAGAATAAAATAAAGGAGCAAAATGTTTTATACCATTAGTACAAGCAAATTTGAAACTCGTGTAGTGTACGGTGGCCGCCGCCATCAAATACCGAGGAATTTTCTATAGGAATAGCTAATGTGAGTAAAATACAGGAGTTGAACATTTTATCGCTAGTGGGTGTTGTTGCATTTTTAGCCTACTTTCGATTTTTGCAAAAAATGAAAGTAGACTTATGAGATCAACACAGGGCGAAAAAAGTGTGTCTGTCTGTGTGTGTGTATGTGTGTGTGTGAGTCTGTGTGTGTGTGTGTATGTGTGTGTGTGAGTCTGTGTGTGTGTGTGTGTCTGTGTGTGTGTGAGTGTGTGTACTCTGAATGTCTGTCCCCCCCTATCAATTCGAACACGGTGAATGCGAATTGAACGAAATTTGGTACAAAGGTAGCACTAGCAAAGGACACCTCAGTGTCATGTTTTATATCGCCGCCATCTTGACTGAAACGTAATGGCGGCCAAACAAATGTTCAAAGCTTAAATCAAATTACGACTAACCTAATCATCCGATCTCTACCAAATTTTGCAACAACTTACCATTATGGGGGGAGCATCCTGTGACCAAACCAATAGGTCATCAGCGTAATAGTTTGCGGATGGCGGCCATCTTTGTGTGAAAATCGATTCCCCCTATTAATTCGAACACGGTGCAACCGAATGGAACGGAATTTGGTACAGAGGTAGTACTAACAAAAGGCACCTCAGTTTCATGTTTTATATCGCCGCCATCTTGACGGAAACGTAATGGCGGCCACACAAATGTTCAAAGCTTAAATCTAATTACGACTAACCTAATCATCCGATCTCTACCCAATTTTGCAACAACATACCTTTATGGGGGGAGCATCCTTTGACCACACTAATAGGTCATCAGCGTAATAGTTTGCGGATGGCGGCCATCTTTGTTTGAAAATAGATTCCCCCTATTAATTCGAACACGGTGCAACCGAATGGAACGAAATTTGGTACAGAGGTAGTACTAACAAACGGCACCTCAGTGTCATGTTTTATATCGCCGCCATCTTGACGGAAACGTAATGGCGGCCACACAAATGTTCAAAGCTTAAATCAAATTACGATTAACCTAATCATCCGATCTCTACCAAATTTTGCAACAACATACCCTTGTAGAGGAAGCATCCTTTGACCAAATGAATAGGTCATTAGCCTAATAGTTTGCGGATGGCGGCCATCTTTGTGGGAAAATCAATTCCCCCTATTAATTCAAACACGGTGAAACCGAATGGAACGAAATTTAGTACAGAGGTAGCACTAGCAAAGGGCATCTCAATGTCATGTATTATATCGCCGCCATATTGACAGAAACGTAATGGCGGCCACACAAATGTTCAAAGCGTAAGTTAAATTACGACTAACATAACCATCCGATCTCTACCAAACTTTGCAACAACATACCTTTATGGAGGGAGCATCCTTTGACCAATCTAATAGGTTATTAGCCTAATAGTTTGCGGATGGCGGCCATCTTTATGTCAAAATTGATTCCCCCTATTAATTCGAACACGGTGGAACCGAATGAACGAAATTTGGTACAGAGGTAGCACTGGCAAAGGGCACCTCAGTGACATGTTTTATATCGCCGCCATCTTGACTGAAACGTAATGGCGGCCACACGAATGTTCAAAGCTTAAATCAAATTACGATTAACCTAATCATCCGATCTCTACCAAATTTTGCAACTACATACCTTTATGGAGGGAGCATCCTTTGACCAATCTAATAGGTCATTCGCCTAATAGTTTGCGGATGGCGGCCATCTTTATGTCAAAATTGATTCCCCCTATCAATTCGAACACGGTGGAACCGAATGGAACGAAATTTGGTACAGAGGTAGCACTAGCAAAGGGCACCTCAGTGTCATGTTTTATATCGCCGCCATCTTGACTGAAACGTAATGGCGGTAACACGAATGTTCAAAGCTTAAATCAAATTACGATTAACCTAATCATCCGATCTCTACCAAATTTTGCAACTACATACCTTTATGGAGGGAGCATCCTTTGACCAATCTAATAGGTCATTCGCCTAATAGTTTGCGGATGGCGGCCATCTTTGTGTCAGAATCGATTCCCCCTATTAACTCAAACACGGTGAAACCGAATGGAACGAAATTTGGTACAGAGATAGCACTAGCAAAGGGAACCTCAGTGTCATGTTTTACATCACCGCTATCTTGACGGAAACGTAATCGCGGCCACCCAAATGTTAAAAGCTAAAATGTAATTACTACCAACCTAATAATCTAGTCTCTACCAAATTTTGCAACACCATATCTTTATGTGGGAAACCTATTCTGACCAAACTGCAAGAACATCAGCCCAATAGTTTGCAGATGGTGGCCAGGTATGTGTGCAAATCGATTCCCCCTATCAATTCAAACACGGTGAAACCGAATTGAAAGAAATTTGGCACAGAGGTAGCACTAGCAAAGGGCACCTCATATTCATGTTTAATATCCCTATAGCACGTTGTATTTCAACAAGCTACTACAACCAACATTCAATCATACTCCTTGAAAAGGACAAAGTGTTATAACAATACCAATGCATTTAGGAGAAAGTAGGCTATATGTTCTTTACTGAACATCTTGTTTCAGCAGTGCCATCATTATTGTTTTGCCGCTTATTTCTAAACATGGAAGTGAGGTCATTGCAGTAGTGAACGCGGAATAAGGTTTTACGATGCAAACACAAACATAACCTGGAGACCCCTTGCTTGTAGTACAATCAGTAATATTCGACCAGACAGTCGTATAACCAAGTAGCGACCAATGGTTTCGTCCGGACCGTCGCCTAACCTAGTAGCGACCAATGGTTTCATCCAGACAGTCGTCTAACCTAGTACCAGCCAATGGTTTCATCCATGCCGTCGTATAACCAAGTAGCGACCAATGGTTTCGCCCGGACCGTCGCCTAACCTAGTAGCGACCAATGGTTTCGTCCGGACCGTCGTCTAACCTAGTACCAGCCAATGGTTTCATCCATGCCGTCGTATAATCAAGTAGCGACCAATGGTTTCGTCCGGACCGTCGCCTCACCAAGTAGCGACCAATGGTTTCGTCCGGACCGTCGCCTAACCTAGTAGCGACCGATGGTTTCGTCCGGACCGTCGCCTAACCTAGTAGCGACCGATGGTTTCATCCGGACCGTCGCCTAACCAAGTAGCGACCAATGGTTTCGTCCGGACCGTCGCCTAACCTAGTAGCGACTGATGGTTTCGTCCGGACCGTCGTCTAACCTAGTACCAGCCAATGGTTTCATCCATGCCGTCGTATAACCAAGTAGCGACCAATGGTTTCGTCCGGACCGTCGCCTAACCAAGTAGCGACCGATGGTTTCGTCCAGACAGTCGTCTAACCTAGTACCAGCAAATGCTTTCGTCCATGCCGTCGTCTAACCAAGTAGAAACCAATGGTTTCGTGTAGACCGTTGTCTAACCACGTAGCGACCGATGGTTTCGTCCAGGCAGTCGTCTGACCTAATAGCGACAAATGGTTTCGTCCAGACCATCATCTAACCAAGTAGCGACCATTGGTTTCGTCCACACCGTCGTCTAACCTAGTACCAGCTAATGGTTTCGTCCATGCCATGGTCTAACCAAATAGCAACCAATGGTTTCGTGTAAACTATCGTCTAACAACGTAGCTACCAATGGTTTCGTGTAAACTATCGTCTAACAACTTAGCTACCAATGGTTTCTTCCAGGCAGTCGTCTGACCTAATAGCGACAAATGGTTTCGTCCAGACCATCATCTAACCTGCATGTGAGATTTTCGAAGTGAAATGCCATGTCCTGTGGTTCGGATTCCACGTAAAAAGGAGGTCCCGTGGCTCATGATCTCGAGATTAACGGTCACGTTAAACTACAAGCTTGCTTTGCTTGCATCATCTAACCAAGTAGCGACCAATGGTTTCGTCCACACCGTCATCTAACCTAGTACCAGCCAATGATTTCGTCCATGCCGTGGTCTAACCAAGTAGCAACCAATGGTTTCGTGTAAACTATCGTCTAACAACGTAGCTACCAATGGTTTCTTACAGGCAGTCGTTTGACCTAATAGCGACAAATGGTTTCGTCCAGACCTTGATCTAACCAAGTAGCGACCAATGGTTTCGTCCACACCGTCGTCTAACCTAGTACCGGCCAGTAGTTTCATCAAGACCATCGTCTAACTAAATAGCGACCGATGGTTTCGTCCAGGCAGTCATCTAACCTAGTAGCGACCAATGGTTTCATCCAGACCATCATCTAACCAAGTAGAGACCATTGGTTTTTGTCTCGCTACTGGGGATTGAGGTGAAGTGAAGTTGGCAGCATTGTATGATACAAGCCTTATCGAACATGGCGACCTTTATTTCCGTCAGTTTGAAAGTGAATGTAGATAATTTCCATATTTGAAAGTGCGAACGAGGGGTGTGTTAAACGCAGTTACCCTCATTAGCATGGCGCAACAGGTACAAACAATTTCCAGAGTGCCACTAACACACATAACACAATTTTAACGGTACACCGTTCACTACACGAGAGCCACATATTACAATTAGATCGCTTCTACCGATTGTAGATCACGATTTAGACAATAACAGAATCGCTTCTCAGTCGGTCAACAAAATAATGTACCCAATTAAATTGGACGGGCAATAAGGATTATTTATCACAATCCTTAACCTTGAAATAATAACATTAATTATACACTTTTACACTTAAAAACACTTTTCTAAATAAGGACATGTTTCGTTCATCAGGCGACGTCATCAGATCCTGTTCACTTGAAGGGCTCCGGAATGCCGACTTAAAAAAAAAGTTTTTGCTTCTTCTTCTCCTTCTTCTTCGTTTGGGCCTACTGAGGACCACGGGGCTCGTATCTCCTCGTCGCTTTGTCTCTTCTTCCAGTACTTTTTCATCATCTGACTATGAGCCAGCTTTCTTTCCTCCGATCATGGTGGTCTGCTGACACCGGTGTTATTCCTAGCTGTCAGTGATACAGGAAATGCTCCCTGTCGGATGGCTTGCCGGTATTGTTGGCGGTCCTGTATGGAATTAAGTGGGATCCCTAGGGGGTCTAGATCCATCCAGACCGTAGAGATCCTCTTGGTCCTAGAGGCCTTCCCTCTTCCAGCCACTGTGAAGATCTTACTGGTGAGCCGGCAAAGGATCATGCGGGTCAAGTGTCCACAGAAGGCCATGCGCCTTTTCATTATACAAGTCACAATGTCTTCTTGATGGCTGTAAAGCTCATCATTGTGCCGAATTCAGTAGGTGCCTCCCTCTTCCCGTATAGGACCTAGTATTGAGTTCAAGTTTCCTGAGTGGGCCTTCCCTGGCCATCACGAGACACTCACAGGCGTACAGAACAGATGGTTTTACTACTGAATTGTAGTGTCTGAGTTTGAGGTTTTTGGAGAGGAACTTCAATACGTAGATGCTGCGGCAGGAGTGGTAGGCCTTCTCGAACTTGGTGCACCTGGTGTCTATGGCCAGATTCTCACTCTGGTTTGCCGAGATCCACTCTCCTAGGTACTTGACCGCAGGAACTTTTGGATGATGACCCCCTCAAGTGGAATTGTGGACGGGGCTTCCTTGATGTTAGTCATGAATTCAGTCTTCCCAATGTTGATCTTCAGGCCAGCCCGAACCGCTACATCGTGAAGATTCTGTAGGTTTGTTTTTGCTTCATATTAATCTAAGGACATTTAGTTTCTCACGGTACATTTATTTACCATATCTCATTCTTCAGTCTACTTTCCTTATACTTTCCCCACAACCCTGCGACCTATTAGTAAACCCAACAAAATATATGTTTATTTCTATTTGACAATAGATAAACATTTAAGAAAGTGGCTGCGTTAGAAGCAAGGGCAAAGGGGCATGGAACAACAGCAGAATGGATGCTAGTGCTTCAAATGGAAATAGAGGAATCTTACTACAGGATCATTACGTATGTGCGCGCGAGTAAACAAGCCGGCTGAGACTGGCACAGATCCCGGCCGCGCGTACCCGGTTCACACTTTTACCTAACATGTTCAATAATGTGTACTTACAGTGCTCAAAGGAGATGCTTAAAATGTCCTCCCTCTCTTGCAACACACACCTGACATCCTCAGATGAAAGAATGTCTGTCAACTCTTGTATTATTTACGGAGCCTGTTTCCTTGAATCGTTTAGCGAGCCTCCTAATTGTACTGGCATTAGGCACAGGTCTTCCTGGAAACTTGATTCGAAATTTTCGTCTCGTTTCAGAACAAGATTTTCTGCTTTTCATACACGAATTATGAATATACACACGTTCGCGCAATGTGAACTGGTGTTTAGGCATGACCAACAATCACAGTATTCACAATACTCACTAAACATACAACACTAACGTCTAAGATTTGTAGATACATGTCCATATGAATGACAAAACGCGTGTGAACTAACGATATGAGTCAGCGGAGTTCGCCAACCAAGGCTGAACAGGGTACGCGCGCCCGCGATCTGTGCCAGTCACAGCCGGCTTGTTTACTCGCGCGCACATCTCTACTTAGTATAAAACTAACTCCCCGATTCTTGGATGTTATGGGTAAACTCGAGAACCACTGGATGGATTTTGATGCGGGTTTCAGCATTCTGTAAAGGATATCTCGAGGATGATTTCTGTAGAACATAATTTATTTATGATCAAAGAAAGCCGAGCAGTAACGATTTCAGTGGAAAAGTGGAAAAAAATCCTGGCGTCCAAGCGCTTTGTAAGCTTACGCTGGGAAAACCGTTAAAATATCTAAATACTATGAGTGTAAGGATTGTTCAGCATGAAAAGTTCTACAAAAAATTCCGCGAGAGCATATGTCTATCTTCAATACATCGCCCACTATAAGTGTTTTTACGTTTTAATTTCTTCCAACCATGACCATTCAACTACTGAGGCGACAGTTTACGAGCTAGCTAAGGGCGAGTCTATCATCCCTGTTACAGCCTAGCTAGCGGGCGAACCTATTGTCCCAGATACAGCCAGAAGAAAACCGTCGAGTCGTGTTGAGTTAAGACTTCTGAGAAGGATGGTTGTGTTTGGAGTTTACCTGGAAGTGCAACTCGGGTTTTCTTCATTTCACCTGTGAAACAGTCAAGTTCAGATTGGACGGAAGGGGGATTTGAGTTTCATTCACCTCACCATTCCCTGGAAGTGCAACTCTCATTTCGCCTGTGAACTTTTCGTTCCGCAAAATTCACAGTCAATTTAAGATTGGACGAAAGGGGGATTATATTATATTAAATTATACTGATTGGCGTATAATCTCTACTTAGCATAAAACGAAGTCCCCGATTCTTGGATGTTACGGGTAATCTCGAGAACCACTGCATGGATATTGATGCGGGTTTCAGCATTCTGTAAAGGATATCTCGAGGAAGGTTTCTGTTGAAAATAATTTATTTATGATTAATGAAAGCCAAGCAGCAACGATTTCAGAGAAAAGGTTGAAAATAAATCCTGGCATCCGTGCGCTTTTTAGGCTTACGCTGGACAAACCGTTAAAAATATCTATATACAATGAGTGTAAGAATTGTTCAGCATGAAAAGTTCTACAAAAACGTACGCGAGAGCACATCTCTATATTCGATATATCGTCCACTGAAATTGTTTTTAAATTGGTCGGAATGGGGATTTGTGTTTCATGCACCTTGCCATTATTAAATTACGTCTGACAAGAATTTGTTGCACATGCATCTCCATGATAATATAGTTAATAGTCGAGTCAGTGATTACCCATCATGCCGAGACGTAAAACGGATATAGATCGTAGTTCATTGACGTCGTAAAGAAGGGCTTAACACGTAATGCATTCACAACTGTTCTCGGGCGAAGCCGGGCCGGGTTGCTAGTACAGTATATAATGACCCTGTATTATCCAAGGCCTCACATACAGTATATCTTGCTGAAAGCCTGCTAGCTGTGATTCATAGGAAAATCCCTCTCTGCTGTTTATTTACCAACTACCTACTATTCCCAAGTATTCCCTGATGTAATCATTCATAATTCCTTCATTCCCTAATTCCTACATGTCTGTAGCTATCACCATCCCTCTTTATTTTCTCCCTTTATATACCGGAACTACCATCGCCTGTTTCCAGCCCTCAGGCACTACCCCATTATTAAGACAAAAATCAAACATAACCTTAAATAAGACACAATGTTCCATCCCATAATCTTTAACAATTCCCCAATTGTCCCATCTACCCCCAGCTGCTTTTCTTTGACCCAATTCCCGTATCGCTATATATCCCTCCCTATATTATTCTGCTAAGGTCCCATTCCAGTTTTGTACCGAAAATAAGGTCCCATTAACCCCAGCCTACACATATGGGGTACCTAAAGGTTCAGCATAACCCAATGCGTAACCGAAACGCACTCACTTACTCTTTAAATGCCTCACAATTAAATAAATACCTTAAAACATGTACATTTACAATGAAACAATGAAAAAATGCAGCACGGTAACCATGGTAACAGAATCTCTATTTCTGTAAGACGCAATGCAATTCCAACTATTACATTACTGTGAAAGTTTACAGACGGTTATAAGATTATCACGGAACCAAATCAAGCTGTAAAATTCATCAATACATACAATATACTGCGCTTTAGGGGGTCAAGGGGCACTCTAGAATTTTTTCACGCAATTTTTACGTGTGAGTGTGGTACGAAAGGTCTTTTCACCCGACTATAAAGGGTCTCCAAAAACCATATTTAAAGGCCCTTAAATTAACAGTGTTCGTGATATTCCCAGAAAACTAACTTCGCTCTGATATACCTATGAAGGAATGACACACCCCTAACCACTGCACCAGTAGTTGAATTGATAAAGTCTGATTATTCACACCAAGGATAAATCAGTCATAGCATTCAAGATTGAGATTTTGCTAAGTGTACTCTTTACAACTAGAATATTGGCGAGCGAAGCCGCGACGGGTAATGCTAGTAGATATCCTTATTTACATAACTTAAGTTCTTATCCTCCTCATTACCCTGCTCTCCTTTCTGATCTTCATCCTGCAATCCCCACCACCTTACCATACACATTAAATGCCTCAGACTGTATCAGCCTTCTCCCCATCTTCCCCCAGCAGCATTCCATCTTCTCCCTCGATATCAGTTATGTGGCCTTGAACTCCTCTTACTCCCCTTAAATAGACATACATATTTCTTCACCGTTCTTGAAAGTCGCCCTCTGCCAACCAGCCTACCCATAAAATGTTTCTTAGCTAATATTTTAGCCATGTCCAACTCCCTACTTATGCTACTGCATTAAATTCTATTCGGTGGCCTATTCTCTTCCTAATCGTATTGCTTCCTAATCTACATTTCTTCTTTAATCTTCTTAGCTCCTTATTATAATAAATTGCATCAGTATTTCCCCTCTACATATTTAAATGGCACATGTAATTTTTTACAATCTAGAATTATTGTTTTCAAACCAGTCCACAGTATTGTACCCAATTGGATGAGGGCCACCGATTGTTTTTCTTTGAATGAATCTACTGTTTGAAGAACGCGCGGAACCAAGGTGTTTTGTTTCATCAAGAAGACACCAGATGGGGAGAGCATCGACTTGAGGAACCTCACATGGTTGGTTTACGTGTTTTAAGGAGAAGAGGTCGAACTACCAAAACATCGTGGGAAGATACTGTTCGCATTTCTAGGAAGAATACCGAAAAGATCAAGAGAATCCGTCGTTTGGATCAGAAGATATTGGAGTTGAAGAATCCAAGGAGTAAGGATTATGTTTTCCATCCGCGTGGCTGGTAGGAGTTAGGCCGCACGCAGCAGGTGTGGAGTGAAGCATGACTACTAGGACTTGTGACTTCGCGCGCACATGGTCATGTATGCTTGGTAATTGAGTTTGAGGATACCAGTCTAAAAGAGTTGGAAAGCAATCAACGAATATGATGTGGCCCTTAAAATCCATATATCATAAATAGGCAACGTATGCAAGCCATTGCTTTTGTGTGTGCAGAGCTTTGGGGAAGAATATTCCTTACTCATCTAGGGAATGTAGCCTAGAAACTAGAAATGATCCTAGTGTACTACGTAAACAACTCTTAAAGATTGTCAGTGTATCGCTCCAAACATCAAGGCCAAAAGCAAGTACAATATGCGAGGATCGAACCAGCAGTCGTGGTTGCAAAATGATTTCGAACACGGTGTAAATATTCTAGAACAGGAAAGTGAACCAGTCGAGTTAGGAAGATTTTCTGTGGCACAAAGCTGCGAGTGTTAGGTTGGGACTCGAATATTGATAACATTATGTTGCTAGACATGCATCATATTTGTTTGAAAATGATAGATCGAACCGTCATCATGAGTTGCTAAGAGAACTGGAGGTGAGATGTCAGGGGATTTTTGGGAACATCGTCGTGAGTGATGGAGTTAGGCGAAACGAGAAATGGAACGTCTGAGCACGAGAAGACATGTGTATCAGCTGGTATACACGGATTCTACGTCAAAAGGATTCTGCCTACAAGAACTTCACGATGTAAGCCAACTTTATTATTAGTTACTAGTGTTACTGCATTCTCAATTTCGACAATACTGTCTGCTAAGTAGGTTTCTGCGTCTGGATATTTATTTCAAGAAGTTACAGTACATTTGAGGATTTATCAGTCAATTTATTCTAATGGATCTCTTTGATGGAAATCTAGTGCGTTTGGGATTTCAGCCTGATATGCTTCGATATAGCAGTAGACTATTGTGTGGAGGTTATTTTGAACCATTCTACATCTAAACGTTATGCTAGGAAACTTTGATAATGCTGTTGGAGTTTGTTTAAATTCATTTGTTTATATTTAAATTAATTGTTTATAATATTTTGTCGAGTTTTTCTCATTTTAGTGTTTTGATAGATGAGGAATGAGGATAGCCACATTGCGTTTAAATATTATTCCTCAGGAATAATAATTTACTGGAAGGGAATTTTCTGTGAATTCATACATTTTTAGCCTATTTTCAATTTTGAAAAAATAGGCTTATGAGATCACCTTTTGTCCGTGTGTGTGTGCGTGTGTGTGTGCGTGATTCGTGTGTGTGTTCCCCCCTAATAAAATCTAAACGGCAGGAGCGATTTCAATGAAACTCGGAAAGTTCATAGCACTATTCCCGGCGACCTCGACCGTGCCCTTCAAATTTTGTTACGACTCACCAATCCAACATGGCGGCTGTGCGAAATATTTCACCAGCATTCAATATCTCCGAAACTATTACCGATATTACCCTGACATTTTCTAATGTGATAGAGGGAACTACTATAAGTTCACTTATGTGACTTTTGAAAACCGGGTAACTATTAAACCAACATGGAGACCAAGCGAATTTGCGACTTTTAAATAGACGTTTCTCGCGATTTGACCAACCAAACGCAATGAAACTTGGTACAGTATATGTTTATATACATTGTAATGCACCGATATCTAACTTCGTTCAATTGTTCACATAATCACAAGATGGCGGATGTGCGAAATATTTCACCGGCATTCTATATCTCTGAAACTATTAGCGGTATCTCCCTAAAATTTTGTACGGATATAAAGGGCACTACTGGAAGTCCATCTATAAGACTTTCAAAAACCGGTTAACTAAAAAACGAACATGGCGGCCAAGCGAATTTGAAAATTTTAAATAGACCTTTCTCGCGATTTAATGTTCCAAGCGCACTGAAACCTGGTACAGGAAATATTTATTCACATTGTAATCCACTGGTATCTAATTTAGTTCAATAGTTTACATAACCTCAAGATGGCGGCAGTGCGAATTTTAAAATTAAGTTTTTATTTCTTGTGATGTAGTCATGCGATCGAAGTGTAAGTTTGAATAATGAACCTACGCAATAAGTTTCCTTTAATGGTACATGACTCTATGGCCTATACATTTAACAATCCTACATGGCGACCATCCGAAATATTTAGACGATACTGAATATCTACGAATCTATTTTAGCAATCAAACTGCATTTTTTAATGTTCATAGGGGCTATGAACTTAAGTTCACCTATAGGACTTTAAATAACCTGGTGATCACAAATCCAACATGGCGGTGACGCGAATTATAAATATTCACAAGGACGTTTCTCGCAATTTAACCATCCGCGTGCAGTGAAACTTGGTACAGTAAATCCTTATACGAATGTTAATCCACTGGCATCTAATTTATTTCAATTGTTTCCATAACCTCAAGATGGCAGCTGTGCAAAATTTTAAAATCTCCTTGTTTTTTCTTGTGTCCTAATTATGCGATTGAAGTTTGAATCCCTCACGTTCACAATAATCTGCATGTAACAGTACATAAATCTAGGACCTACATATATAAAATCCAACATGGCGACCATCCGAAATATTTAGTCGGTTCTCAATATCTACGAATCTATTACAGCAATCAAACAGAAATTGTGTATGTTGATAGAGGCAATTAACATAAGTAGGATATATGAAAATAGGCTGTATAGTTCTTCATGGAACTACTTGTTATATATGAATTTAAAATAAATGTTTTAAAAATATTTTCTTTGTAAATGAAGTTGAGATATGATATCGGAAGTCTGTATGACTGGTAGTCAAGCAATAATGATAATAATAATAAGTAAATGATTATATTGTTTTGGAATGTTTTCCAATAATAATAATAATTCCTGGTAATAATAGCGGTTAATAATAGGATGAATAATGGATCGTAGTTGATCATATGGGAGTTTATTTCGAATAGAGGGACATGCCGAAGATGTGATTTTTGATACTGGGAGCGGAAGGTCATTCATATAAGAATGTTGTATAAAATGAGGAACTATGTATTGGAAATAATGCGACAGTTAAACAGGGATGTGTTGGAGAAGACATTAAAAGTTTATTGTCTTCTCCAACTATGCGAGAGGACGAGATATTTATGGTGATTTGTGAGGGAGAGCATGATCCCATATGCTGTTTGTTTAGAAGCCATTGAACCCAGCCTGCGTAGCTGAGGGGTCATTATAAAAATAAGAATATAATGGTCAAATGTTAAGTGAAAATAAAATATGATTTAATGAAAGATGTTTATGAAGTTGAGTTTTGAGGGTCAAAAAAATTGCTCCATGCTCAAATATGATTCAAAGGAGGAAAATATAGTCGCTAATATGGGAAGCTAGTGGCCGATCGTCAGTGAAATTCTACATTCCTAGACTGTTGTATAATTGACCACATGGTGTAGTCGTTTAAATATGAATAAGTTGATGTCTCATCCTAGTTTTGTTGAAGGCTTTACCGTGTCCTATTCTACATACAGTATTTACAGTATTAGAGTCATTTTGTCTAGAGGATGGTAAATAAATTAATAATTTAAGCTGATAGCTGATTGGTTTGTGGATCCATTAATTCTCATAAAATACCACTTAGGTTTATTCTAAATAATAGTTTTCATAATAAATTAAAAGAATTAACATAAATTAATTGAATTATAGGAATTACATCAAAGAAATTAAATTGAAGCAATTAAATCAGAATATTTAAATAAAATATGTAATGCGGAATAAATTTTATTTATAAAAAAAATGTGGAAGAATGTTTGGAATACATTCAAAAATTTTGAATTTGGAATGATGGTCATGGTGTTAGTGATTTTGATTTCACAACTTTTTGGGAATGTGATTTTCCAGATATGAGTTCGGATATGTGAATTTCACCGCAGAGGTTGAAACAATTCTGGAAATTTGATTCAAGTGATACTTTTGTAAATATTAAAATCACGGTGTCAGGATGGACTGATATTTTCCTGCACATCAGTGATAAATGTACAGTTTAAATAATTAGTTGAAACCGATGCTGAGATGGACTAAAGATTTTCTCAGACATCAAATTAAATTTTGAAAATAGTGAATTTATTTGGTTAAAGGCTGTGAATAATTTATTTTATGCGTTATGTAAATTATATGTAGATGAGGGGCCCAGGGGGAGCGCAGGATGTCTTTATTTTTCAGGACTGGAATTTTAGAATTCTCCCTGGGGGATCATTGTATTCTAATAGGACCAGCAGACAGTTAAATTAAACTGAGGTGTTTTTAAGAAATTGGTGTTATTCCCAAATTATTTGCACTCCCTTCCATTCCTTTATTGGAGTGTGAGTTTCGATATCCGTCCGGCTGATTTTGATTAAATTTTTGTTTGGAATACTCAGTTGGACCCCGAGATGTTTTGAGCCTTATGATCAGCGGATGTTGAAATTCATGCTCGTGTGCACGTGAGACTTCGGTCAAATGGCCACAGTATCTACATTTAGTCCTCTCTCTAGCCACTAATTGAAATTTTCAGCTAGCTCCCAATCTTTTCTTTATTAGCTGTTTTACCAATCGTGTCTTCCTCTTGACCTGACACTCAATACTCAAATTTTCCTCTACTACAATGTCCTCGTGGTCACACATCCCTTCAATGATCTCTGATTTGACCCAGATATCCTCAGGCTTCATCAAAGACACATCTAATAAGCTGTTCCCACTAGTGCTTTCATTCCAGGACATCATATGCTAGGCAGTTGTACTAATGCCATTGATAACACACTCTTAGCATCGTCCATATGTAGCCGAGGGGTATCGTCCCATACTATCACCCGGAGGACCAGGGTTCATATCACTGATTCTTAGCCTACTTTTCACATTTTGCAAAAATGAGATCGATCTGTCCTTCTGTCTGTCTGTGTGTGTGTGTCCCCCTATCAACTCCTAAACGGCTGCAGAAATCGAAACCAAAATTTGGTATGAGTAATGATCTGTACCGGGACATCTCAACGTCATACTTGAAAATGACGTCAGTGCTACCAACTGCTGAAAAAATCATAATTGACATTTCAGCTCCATGTTGGATATCTTGGAATATATACATGGGAACTATTCCAAAATTGGCACATATATAGATAATAATACCTCAGTTTAATTTTCAGGAGGCCATACATGACAGTGTTGCCAAAATGATTCTAAGCCTACTCATAGGTCCAATGTTAAAATGGATATAACTCCTACACTATCAATTGGATTTCAACCAAATTTCGTATGTACTATGTGTACATAAACTGATATGACTGAGCGTATTCTTAGGAGCCACCAAGGCTGCCAACTGTCAATAAATGCTCTCACTATATTTTATCCAAATACCAATATATCAGAAAGTATGCGAGCCAACAACCTTAACCTTCGCACACGTATAGTGCCTGATATTCTAGATTAATTTGGAGCAACGAAGGTATGTCAGTGCTACCAACATGATTCTAAGCCTGCAGATAGGACCAATTTTTAAATACATGTAACTTCTATACTATCAATTGGATTTCAACCAAATGTCGTATGTGCTATGTGTACCATAACATACATGATTATGCGTATTGTTAAGAGCAATCAGGGCTGCCAGCTGTTAATAAATGCTGTTTTTTTACCCTAATATCAATATAGGTTATCAGAAAGTATGCAAGCCAACAGCTCTAAACTTTGCGCACGTATACTAACAAATGGATTTAATCCAAAATTGGCACAACAATAGATGATAATATTTCAAATTATTTCTGACCAAAACATGCATGACATTGTTGCCAACATCATTTTACGCACGCTGTATTAAGTCCAATGTTTATCAGCTGCATGTAAAGTCCATTCTATCCATTGGACTTCAACCAAATTTTGTATCCTTTACCTTAAGAGATGGAACTAAGAATATATTCAGTCACCAGGGCTGCCAACTGTAGTGCTCTATCAGGCTACATAATGCCAGGTATATTTCGAACTTATTAGAAATTTATATATTACCAACTTTATTTCGTCATTATTCAAAATAGCCTAGGTCCATTTAGATTTATCATTGGCATGAATTTTAAATTTTAAGAAACGTAGGCTCATTAGTTCGTCACGGAACTTCTTGTTAAATTTTTGTTTGTTTTATAATTACTCAGATGTTATATTGTTAAGCATATATAGCATAGTATGTATTTGAAATAGAAACTACAATATTATATACTTATAACACCACATATTTCAACACGCTAGCACAGCGATTTACATTCATTGTCCTTATCCACGGTAGCTTACTGCAGCCAATATATTCTGACACGTAAACCGAATAGCACTCTTTATGTTACTAGTAGGTAATGCTTTTTAAGCAAAGGAACGGGTGTAGGAATCCTTAGCCAATGAACGAGCCTCTTTGTTGTGGAAGCTTGCAATAAAACGTGGTGTGTAATTCATATTTACTTCCCATCAGAAAATACGTGCTATATGTCATTATATGTGTAATTATAAATCAAATAACATAAAACACAAATGTAAAAACATGCTTTACACATTCGTACCCCAGCTGCACAAGTGAGTGCCAAGCATCTATCTAGACACTCGACCAAAGTACCAAGTTGAGTTACGAAGTCGATAATAGGTTCAAGAAGTACCACGATGCTTGGACTCAAGGACAATCTCTAGCATAGTATATAACATATAGGCCTAAAATTGGGGCAGATCACATTTCCGTCCCTTAAAGCACAATCAATCAATAAATCAATCAATCAATCAATCAATCATTCAATCAATAAACCAACGTATTGTTGGGGATTTTATTGGTGCCCAACCACCATTTGAAAGGGGTGTTGATTACTTGGTATCCTTAGCATTTTCGGAGATTTACTAGGATGTATAATCATGGTGTTTTGCGAAGAGCTGCGGGGACATACTCACCAGACTTACCTGGGGAGCATTAGCAAGCCAAGCGCTTGCTGTACAGCGGCTACTGCTCGACAGCATGCAGTGTAGATCCTAATCTAATTTCTAACCTAAGGGGGCAGGCTTCTTATAGCTACGTGAAATAAAAGATAAAGCATTTGACTGCAAAAGGGTTTTATTATTACTAGCGGGGGTGGCGATTAGGTTTAGATTAAAGGGGGGGGGATGATTAATAATGGAAAATGGAATCTAACAGACACACTCACTCACCCTACCGATGATGGATGTTCATGGTGTTGATGGCGTTGGGGTCCGCCGAAGGGCAGCGCCCCTCGTGGCCCGTACGAAGCACTGATAAAGAGACAAGCGGCATGAGCCCCAAGGGAGAAAAGAGGCCGGCTGCGTGGTCGTACCTTGTATTTCTAAGGTAATACTGCGATGTCAGTCCACTCAGCGGTATGCATAGGTGTAATGTCCTATATGACCTCCTTAATCTGCTAGGCTGGCGACCGTTGGGCTATGACCTAACATGCCCCTGTTGCAGTTATGTTTCCATGTCGGTACTTCCGTAGTTTCTTCTATTAACTTTTAATTATTTTATGTAGGAATAGGCACAACCCTTATCCCTTGTATAAGGGTTGGGGCCCTAACAGTATAGTATCCGACCTTGCATTTTAACGAGCTACTACAACCAACATTCAATTATACTCCTTGATAAGGACAATGAGTTATAAATATACCCATACATTTAGGTGAAAGTAGACAATATTGAGGTTTTCTTCTTCTTTTTGCTGTCGTTTGGGCCATCTACGGACCACGCTATTTCAACTGCCCTTTTCCATGCCTTTGCGCCTGGGCCTTAACGTTCGCCCAGTATTACCGCAATCGTTGTTCCTTCCTCACTTCAGTCCATGTCTTGCCAATTTTTATTAGCCTACTTTCGATTTTTGCAAAAAATGAAAGTAGACTTATGAGATCAACACAGGGCGAAAAAAGTGTGTCTGTCTGTGTGTGTGTATGTGTGTGTGAGTCTGTGTGTGTGTGTGTATGTGTGTGTGTGTGTGTGAGTCTGTGTGTGTGTGTGTCTGTGTGTGTGTGTGTGTGAGTGTGTGTACTCTGAATGTCTGTCCCCCCCCCTATCAATTCGAACACGGTGAATGCGAATTGAACGAAATTTGGTACAAAGGTAGCACTAGCAAAGGACACCTCAGTGTCATGTTTAATATCGCCGCCATCTTGACGGAAACGTAATGGCGGCCACACAAATGTTCAAAGCTTAAATCAAATTACGACTAACCTAATCATCCGATCTCTACCAAATTTTGCAACAGCATACCTTTATGGGGGGAGCATCCTTTGACCAAACCAATAGGTCATCAGCGTAATAGTTTGCGGATGGCGGCCATCTTTGTGTGAAAATCGATTCCCCCTATTAATTCGAACACGGTGCAACCGAATGGAACGAAATTTGGCACAGAGGTAGTACTAACAAAAGGAACCTCAATGTCATTTTTATATCGCCGCCATCTTGACTGAAACGTAATGGCGGCTACACAAATGTTCAAAGCTTAAATCAAATTACGACTAACCTAATCATCCGATCTCTACCAAATTTTGCAACAACTTACCATTATGGGGGGAGCATCCTGTGACCAAACCAATAGGTCATCAGCGTAATAGTTTGCGGATGGCGGCCATCTTTGTGTGAAAATCGATTCCCCCTATTAATTCGAACACGATGCAACCGAATGGAACGAAATTTGGCACAGAGGTAGTACTAACAAAAGGAACCTCAGTGTCATGTTTTATATCGCCGCCATCTTGACTGAAACGTAATGGCGGCTACACAAATGTTCAAAGCTTAAATCAAATTACGACTAACCTAATCATCCGATCTCTATCAAATTTTGCAACAACATACCTTGGTGGGGGGAACATCCTATGACCAAACCAATAGGTCATCAGCGTAATAGTTTGCGGATGGCGGCCATCTTTGTGTGAAAATCGATTCCCCCTATTAATTCGAACACGGTGCAACCGAATGGAACGAAATTTGGCACAGAGGTAGTACTAACAAAAGGAACCTCAGTGTCATGTTTTATATCGCCGCCATCTTGACTGAAACGTAATGGCTGCTACACAAATGTTCAATGCTTAAATCGAATTACAACTAACCTAATCATCCGATCTCTACCAAATTTTGCAACAACATACCTTGGTGGAAGGAGCATCCTTTCACCAAACCAATAGGTCATCAGCGTAATAGTTTGCGGATGGCGGCCATCTTTGTGTGAAAATCGATTCCCCCTATTAATTCGAACACGGTGCAACCGAATGGAACGAAATTTGGCACAGAGGTAGTACTAACAAAAGGAACCTCAGTGTCATGTTTTATATCGCCGCCATCTTGACTGAAACGTAATGGCTGCTACACAAATGTTCAATGCTTAAATCAAATTACAACTAACCTAATCATCCGATCTCTACCAAATTTTGCAAAAACATACCTTGGTGGGGGGGAGCATCCTTTGACCAAACCAATAGGTCATCACCGTAATAGTTTGCGGATGGCGGCCATCTTTGTGTGAAAATCGATTCCCCCTATTAATTTGAACACGGTGCAAGCGAATGGAACGAAATTTTTTCGTACAGAGGTAGTACTAACAAAAGGAACCTCAGTGTCATGTTTTATATCGCCGCCATCTTGACTGAAACGTAATGGCTGCTACACAAATGTTCAATGCTTAAATCAAATTACAACTAACATAACCATCCGATCTCTACCAAACTTTGCAAAAACATACCTTTATGGAGGGAGCATCCTTTGACCAATCAAATAGGTTATTAGCCTAATTGTTTGCGGATGGCGGCCATCTTTATGTCAAAATTGATTTTCCATATTAATTCGAACACGGTGGAACCGAATGGAACGAAATTTGGTACAGAGGTAGCACTAGCAAAGGGCACCTCAGTGTCATGTTTTATATCGCCGCCATCTTGACTGAAACGTAATGGCGGCCACACGAATGTTCAAAGCTTAAATCAAATTACGATTAGCCTAATCATCCGATCTCTACCAAATTTTGCAACTACATACCTTTATGGAGGGAGCATCC
The DNA here is from genome assembly GCA_946902985.2 of Meconema thalassinum. Classification (NCBI taxonomy): domain Eukaryota; kingdom Metazoa; phylum Arthropoda; class Insecta; order Orthoptera; family Tettigoniidae; genus Meconema; species Meconema thalassinum. The sequence goes on from OX336388.2 coordinate 731,856,544, forward strand.
TTTGACCAATCTAATAGGTCCTCAGCGTAATAGTTTTCGGATGGCGGCCATCTTTGTGTGAAAATCGATTCCCCTTATTAATTCGAACACGGTGCATTCGAATGGAACGAAATTTGGTACAGAGGTAGTACTAACAAAAGGCACCTCAGTGCCATGTTTTATATCGCCGCTATCTTGACGGAAACGTAATCGCGGCCACCCAAATATTAAAAGCTAAAATGTAATTACGACCAACCTAATAATCTAGTCTCTACCAAATTTTGCAACACCATATCTTTATGTGGGAAACATATTCTGACCAAACTGCAAGAACATCAGCCCAATAGTTTGCAGATGGTGGCCAAGTATGTGAGCAAATCGATTCCCCCCATCAATTCAAACACGGTGAAACCGAATTGAACGAATTTTGGTACAGAGGTAGCACTAGCCCGTACGAAGCACTGATAAAGAGACAAGCGGCATGAGCCCCAAGGGAGAAAAGAGGCCGGCTGCGTGGTCGTACCTTGTATTTCTAAGGTAATACTGTGATGTCAGTCCACTCAGCGGTATGCATAGGTGTAATGTCCTATATGACCTCCTTAATCTGCTAGGCTGGCGACCGTTGGGCTATGACCTAACATGCCCCTGTTGCAGTTATGTTTCCATGTCGGTACTTCCGTAGTTTCTTCTATTAACTTTTAATTACTTTTATGTAGGAATAGGCACAACCCTTATCCCTTGTATAAGGGTTGGGGCCCTAACAGTATAGTATCCGACCTTGCATTTTAACGAGCTACTACAACCAACATTCAATTATACTCCTTGATAAGGACAATGAGTTATAAGTATACCCATACATTTAGGTGAAAGTGGACAATATTGAGGTTTTCTTCTTCTTCTTGCTGTCGTTTGGGCCATCTACGGACCACGCTATTTCAACTGCCCTTTTCCATGCCTTTGCGCCTGGGCCTTAATGTTCGCCCAGTATTCCCGCAATCGTTGTTCCTTCCTCACTTGAGTCCATGTCTTGCCAATTTTTATTAGCCTACTTTCGATTTTTGCAAAAAATGAAAGTAGACTTATGAGATCAACACAGGGCGAAAAAATTGTGTCTGTCTGTGTGTGTGTATGTGTGTGTGAGTCTGTGTGTGTGTGTGTATGTGTGTGTGTGAGTCTGTGTGTGAGTGTGTGTACTCTGAATGTCTGTCCCCCCCTATCAATTCAAACACGGTGAATGCGAATTAAACGAAATTTGGTACAAAGGTAGCACTAGCAAAGGTCACCTCAGTGTCATGTTTTATATTGCCGCCATCTTGACGGAAACGTAATGGCGGCCACACAAATGTTCAAAGCTTAAATCAAATTACGACTAACCTAATCATCCGATCTCTACCAAATTTTGCAACAGCATACCTTTATGGGGGGAGCATCCTTTGACCAAACCAATAGGTCATCAGCGTAATAGTTTGCGGATGGCAGCCATCTTTGTGTGAAAATCGATTCCCCCTATTAATTCGAACACGATGCAACCGAATGGAACAAAATTTGGCACAGAGGTAGTACTAACAAAAGGAACCTCAGTGTCATGTTTTATATCGCCGCCATCTTGACTGAAACGTAATGGTGGCCACACGAATGTTCAAAGCTTAAATCAAATTACGATTAGCCTAATCATCCGATCTCTACCAAATTTTGCAACTACATACCTTTATGGAGGGAGCATCCTTTGACCAATCTAATAGGTCCTCAGCGTAATAGTTTGCGGATGGCGGCCATCTTTGTGTGAAAATCAATTCCCCCTATTAATTCAAACACGGTGAAACCGAATGGAACGAAATTTGGTACAAAGGTAGTACTAGCGAAGGGCATTTCAGTGTCATGTTTTATATTGCCGCCATATTGACAGAAACGTAATGGCGGCCACACAAATGTTCAAAGCTTAAGTTAAATTACGACTAACATAACCATCCGATCTCTGCCAAACTTTGCAACAACATACCTTTATGGAGGGAGCATCCTTTGACTAATCTAATAGGTTATTACCCTAATAGTTTGCGGATGGCGGCCATCTTTATGTCAAAATTGATTCCCCATATTAATTCGAACACGGTGGAACCGAATGGAACGAAATTTGGTACAGAGGTAGCACTAGCAAAGGGCACCTCAGTGTCATGTTTTATATCGCCGCCATCTTGACTGAAACGTAATGGTGGCCACACGAATGTTCAAAGCTTAAATCAAATTACGATTAGCCTAATCATCCGATCTCTACCAAATTTTGCAACTACATACCTTTATGGAGGGAGCATCCTTTGACCAATCTAATAGGTCCTCAGCGTAATAGTTTGCGGATGGCGGCCATCTTTGTGTGAAAATCGATTCCCCCTATTAATTCAAACACGGTGCATTCGAATGGAAAGAAATTTGGTACAGAGGTAGTACTAACAAAAGGCACCTCAGTGTCATGTTTTATATCGCCGCCATCTTGACGGAAACGTAATGGCGGCCACACAAATGTTCAAAGCTTCAATCAAATTACGACTAACCTAATCATCCGATCTCTACCAAATTTTGCAAAAACATACCTTGGTGGGGGGAGCATCCTTTGACCAAACTGCTAGGTCATCAGCGTAAAAGTTTGCGGATGGCAGCCATCTTTGTGTGAAAATCGATTCCCCCTATTAATTCGAACACGGTGCAACCGAATGGAACGAAATTTGGTACAGAGGTAGTACTAACAAAAGGCACCTCAGTGTCATGTTTTATATCGCCGCCATCTTGACGGAAACGTAATGGCGGCCACACAAATGTTCAAAGCTTAAATCAAATTACGATTAACCTAATCATCCGATCTCTACCAAATTTTGCAACAACATACCCTTGTAGAGGAAGCATCCTTTGACCAAATGAATAGGTCATTTGCCTAATAGTTTGCGGATGGCGGCCATCTTTGTGTGAAAATCAATTCCCCCTATTAATTCAAACACGGTGAAACCGAATGGAACGAAATTTGGTACAACGGTAGTACTAGCAAAGGGCATTTCAGTGTCATGTTTTATATTGCCGCCATATTGACAGAAACGTAATGGCGGCCACACAAATGTTCAAAGCTTAAGTTAAATTACGACTAACATAACCATCCGATCTCTGCCAAACTTTGCAACAACATACCTTTATGGAGGGAGCATCCTTTGACTAATCTAATAGGTTATTACCCTAATAGTTTGCGGATGGCGGCCATCTTTATGTCAAAATTGATTCCCCCTATTAATTCGAACAAGGTGGAACCGCATGGAACGAAATTTGGTACAGAGGTAGCACTAGCAAAGGGCACCTCAGTGTCATGTTTTATATCGCTACCATCTTGACTGAAACGTAATGGTGGCCACACGTATGTTCAAAGCTTAAGTTAAATTACGTCTAACATAACCATCTGATCTCTACCAAACTTTGCAACTACATACCACTATGGAGGGAGCATTCTTTGACCAATCTAATAGGTCATTAGCCTAATAGTTTGCGGATGGCGGCCATCTTTATGTCAAAATTGATTCCCCTATTAATTCGAACACGGTGGAACGAAATTTGGTACAGAGGTAGCACTAGCAAAGGGCACCTCAGTGTCATGTTTTATATCACCGCTATCTTGACGGAAACGTAATCGCGGCCACCCAAATATTAAAAGCTAAAATGTAATTACAACCAACCTAATAATCTAGTCTCTACCAAATTTTGCAACACCATATCTTTATGTGGGAAACATATTCTGACCAAACTGCAAGAACATCAGCCCAATAGTTTGCAGATGGTTGCCAAGTATGTGTGCAAATCGATTCCCCCCATCAATTCAAACACGGTGAAACCGAATTGAACGAAATTTGTTACAGAGGTAGCACTAGCAAAGGGCACCTCATATCCATGTTTAATATCCCTATAGGACGTTGTATTTCAACAAGCTACTACAACCAACATTCAATCATACTCCTTGAAAAGGACAAAGAGTTACAACAATACCCATGCATTTAGGAGAAAGTAGGCTATATGTTCTTTAGTGAACATCTTGTTTCTAGTTTTCTCTTTTCTTGGCATCCATGATCTTCTTGGAGTTTCGACTTTTGTGGAACACGTTTCTGGATATCCTCCTGGGTTATTCCCATTTCTTTTTCTACCTCGGTGAACCACGCCACCTTGGTTTTCTTTTTAAGAAGAAAACTGAATATCCTATTGTTCAATCTTGTAGAACTCATACGAGCAATGTGGCCATAGAAAACTATCCTTATCTTACGAATGGTGTCCGTGATCTTTTCTACACGATTGTGTCGTCTTCTGAACTCACCATTTTCCTTGATTGGACCAAGTGTTTTTCTCAAGATCTGCCTTTCTTTTATTTCTATAATATTTATGTTTTATTTATATTTTTTATATTTATGTTCTTCACTGAACATCTTGTTTCATAAGAGATGTGAAGTCCTATTTTTTCTGCTTCCTCTTCGATTATACCAATCTGTTTCTTGCATCATAGATATCTTTGGCAATTAGTGCCATATCATCTGCAATTGCTGGACAGTCAATTTTAATACCCTTTGTATTTGGCCCTAGTTGGTGAGATGGTGCTATTATTATTATTAATATTTATTTATATATTTAAGCGAAAATTCCCCTACAGGAGAGCGATTAAACTTGATAACATGATGTCATTTGGAGGTGTGTCTCCTCCGCTCCTCCCAAAACCTCTTCATTCTCGCGGAATGTTCCCGCTTCCTCTCATCCGTCCACTTTTTCCCAGGTTGTCGTAATAATCTTCGTTCAAACTTAACATTCGCGATTTTCGTCTGGCCCTCAGTTCGGTCTTCAAAATTTTCTATACATTTTACTTGTAAATCTCGCTGTACCTCTTCAAGCCATTCTGTGCTACATTTACTCTGGGTTATGATTCCAAGTAGTTTCTTTGGCAATCTGCGGTGGCCATCCTGTGGATGTGAGTGTAAAATTATTATTATTATCTTTAATTTCTCATAATTATGGTACAACTCAGTTTACAAGCAAAACAAAAGTTTGGTGCTTTTCAGTCAGTCAACACGAATGTACCCAAATATAGCTGGGTTATGCCCTAATCCTGAAACAAATTACATTTGTGTTGACCGACTGAAAAGCACCAAACTTTTGTTTACTTAGGTAACACTGAAAAATGGCTTCAAACCTCACAATGTCAGTTTACAAGGTACGGATTTGATAATCAAGTACCCGGTAAACCTATTACTGAGATAAAAATAACCTAACAATATGGCACGTATCCAGCAGCACTGCCTTCTGTATTCTGGCAATTTGGTGTTTCATTTTCAGTTCCTCCAAAGCCAATACCAACGTCTTTGGAACAACTTCCGTGGAAGAGATCACCACTGGCAAAATCCTCACGCATTTTAGTCCCCATAGTTTTCACATTTCTTCCGCCAACGGTGCGTACTTTTTTCTTCTTATTATTATTATATTAATAATTATTATTATTATTACATTTTCAGATTTATAACACTCTGATGCACCTTAATGATTTACAAAATGAAATCTAAGTCATGTATTGTAACGGTACAAAGGTTGGCATTGCGCGACAGCTAACGGTGTTTGCTGTTTCTGGAGTGATGTGTAAGATTGCTGATTGAGCGAGTAAACTCCCAGTCAGCTGCCTGCGTTGGAGTCATAAAGAGCCTGGTCTCCTTCACTTTGTACTTAACACGTTATGGGGAAGGTTTCATTACCCGGAAATGCGTCTACAACTTCCTATAAAAGCTACAAAGGCTTCTTCTCAGGCGAAAAGCAAAACGAGGCTAATTGGAAAATCGGAGAAGAAAGTGCCTGAGGCTTTGTGAAGAAACCCTCACGCTCCAAGAGTCGCCCTCCGCATGTAATTTACTTAGACTGTAAGTCTATATTATTCTGACTACTCTCTTAACTACATCCCTTGCATATATAAAAAAGAGAATAAATAAGTTCACAATATAAAAGTTTTGTATCAAAATAAGAGGCATGGTTGCTCTTTTTGAATTAAATTGAGTTTCATTTATCAGACAAAACGCTTTTGAGTATATGAGATCCTTTGTGTGTACAATATTACAGTAATGCACTAAATTATTGAAACCAAACTAAGAAACTTTTTTCTCAATTTATATCAAATGAAAGAATTTGAGCAAACTTAAAAACCAGAAGATACATTCAACCTTACAATTTATTTTTAAAACAAGATGTTCAGTAAAGAACATAATATAGGCTATATTATAGCCTAAAAAGATGGTATATTGTCTTTTACGGCCAGTGAATTAAAACTCAGCAATTTTTCTAGGTTTATGTCGTGTCTTGTGTGGGATTTCACCTAGGAAAACCAAGCTGGCTCATCAACGGGCTACTGGTGTCCGTGCCCGGACCCCCACAGGAGTAGTGAACTGCGCGCTACCTCCCTCTTTATGAAGCACACCTGTGCCTCTTTATTGCGACAGCTAAAATCTCAAGCAGCCTTAACCTCCCTATGAATGCTTCCAATTAGATGGTATTTTGGCTTTCACGGCTAGTGAATTAAAACGGCAATGTTTCTAGGTTTATGCCGTGTCTTGTGTGGGGAACACCAAGCTGACTCATGAGCGGGCTCCTGGTGCCCGTGTTTCATTTGAGGAGCTTGGTAAGGAAAGGAAAGTTGTTTTTTATTTCCTTATTATAAATTATAAATTATTATAAATATTAATACCACGATGTCTCAAACCATCAATCCATAAAGGAAAAACCAATCTCTTACGTACGTTTCTGTTGCCGCAAACAACTCACCGGAAAGAAGGCAGGATGATGGACTCGTACTCCTCGATCGTGCACTCCTGCACTAAGAAGATGATTGGCTGGAGCACCGCGGCTAGCACTTCTTGTGTCTTCATCTCCTGCTGTAAGCACGGCCAAACGTGCTGGAACCACAGTTTCTGAAACACAGATATATGACATGAGTACGTTGACATCTTTGACAACTTGAATGTATGCAGTCGGTGTTCTTTTATTTTAGGCATATGAAGCAACTTATCAGGTTTATATAAGAATACCCACTTTACAATACCAATTTTTAGCCTATTTTCATTTATGAAAAAAAAGGCTTATGAGATCACATTTTGTCCGTGTGTCTGTCTGTGTGCGCGTGTGTGATGATGTGAGTGATGGTGTGTGTGAGATGGTGTGTGTGGGTGTGTGTGTGTCTAATAACTTCTAAACAGCTGGAACGCTTTCAATGAAACTCAGTAAGTTCATAGCACTATTCCGGACGACCCCGACCGAGCCCTTCAAATTTGGTTACGTCTCACCAAACAAACATGGCGACTGTGCGAAATATTTCACCAGCATTCAATATCTCCGAAACTATTACCGATATCACCCTGGAATATTTTACGGTGATAAAGGGAACTACTAGAAGTTCACCTATGTGACTTTTGAAAACCTGGTAACTACAAAACCAACATGGCGGCCAAGCGCAGTTGCGACTTTTAAATAGACGTTTCTCGCGATTTAACCAACCAAACGCAATAAAACTTGGTACAGTATATGTTTATACACATTGTATGCAACGACATCTAACTTCGTTCAATTGTTTATATAACCTCAAGATGGCGGCTGTGCGAAATATTTCACCGGCATTCTAAATCCCTGATACTATTAGCGGTATCACCCTGGAATTTTGTACGAAGATAAAGGGCACTACTGGAAGTTCGTCTATAAGACTTTGGTTGGTTGGTTCTTAAGTTTAGGGGCTGCGACAACGCGGTCATGTAGCCCCGTGTACTTTGGGTGTGTGTAGAATCTGTCTGATAACCGGTGTTAATTGTGATGGCTGTATTCGTGTGTGTATCTGTTTTTTAATTTAAGTGCAGACTGCAACTTAGAATTTTTCAAATAGTTCCTACTTTTGCCGCCAAACGCCACCGTCAACGACTACTAGGCTTAGTTCATAACTCAGCTACTAGACGCCACCGCAGTCGGCTCTTGGCAACGAACATAGAAACCTAAGAGCGTTGTTTACATTCTTAACCTATCCAATTTAGTTTCACACAGGTGTAATTAGTGGAAAGTTCTTTAACATGCCATAAATCTATGACATGGGACCGCCGGCTTTACTTCCCCTCCGAAGGAAGGCATAGTGAGGGATTTTTAACGCTCTTAAAAAATCCGTCGGCTTCGGCCGGGTTTGAACCCGCTATCTTGGGCATAGAAGCTCAGCATGCTACCAACTACGCCACCGAAGCCGCTTATATAAAGACTTTCAAAAACCGGTTAACTACAAAACTAATATGGCGGTCAAGCGAAGTTGAAAATTTTAAATAGACCTTTCTCGCTATTTAATGACCCAATCGCAATGAAACTTGGTACAGAAAATCTTTATACTCATTGTAATGCACTGGTATCTAATTTAGTTCAATTGTTTGCATAACCTCAAGATGGCGGCTGTGCAAATTTAAAAATTAAGTTTTTATTTATTAATGAAGACATCCCCTCTCTTCAAATGAACAGGCTCAAATCCAGGAAGCCACCCATTTGTCATGCCCAGAGACTTGTAAGAAACCATTTTGATTCCAGCATGCAGTGGATTACTGAATGGACACTAAAAGCTTGTCCTGAGTCGAGCTCCTTCCTGGACCCTACAAGAACATCCACTCCAGGTTCCGATCTGCCTAGGAGGGCTTGGGCAACTCTCAATAGGATTCGGACAAACCACGGAGTATGCAACGGAACTTTGTTCAAATGGGGAAAATTTTTGTCTCCTCAGTGTGATTGTGGTGCTCCTAATCAAACCATCCAACACATTACAACTGACTGTCCTCTGAGGGCATATGGAGGGGACTGGATCGACTTCCTGTAGGCGACACCTGACGTGGTCCAATTGATAGACTCATTAGACCTGAGACTGTAATAATAGTGTAAACAGTAACAAGATGTTCAGTAAAGAACATATAGCCTACTTTCTCCTAAATGTATGAGTATAGTTATAACTCGTTGTTATTATCAAAGAGTATAATAGAACTATTCTTTGTTGAAGACCTTAGAAACGATTTACCTCTACCAAACGCCACGACCTAGATAAAAACTGCTACCATCATTGAAGAAAGAAAGAAAGATAAGAAGTATATCAAGAATGTTATGGATCTGGAGACATAATCGACCGGACTGGCGGCGTGGCTCAGCGGTAACGTTCTCGCTTGCTGGGCCCTAGGTTGCAGGTTCGTATCCTGGCGCAGTCAGCTGGCATTTGAGGGTGCACAAATGCGAGGGAGCCGTGTCAGTACATTTACTGGCACGTTAAAGATCCCCTTCGGGCCAAAATTCCGGCACCCCGGTGTCTCTAAAAGCAGCAGTAGTTAAAAGGGATGTAAAACCAATAACATTATTATTATTATTATTATTACGACCTGCCGTGGGCAACATCCAACTTTGAGTTGAGGCATGTCTTTACACGTCTTGTTGTGCATGGCTTTCACAACCCTAATTGAATTAACAAATCTTTCCATGACCCTACAGAGACGTGTGTATACAAACTATGTGGATATTTTCGATAATATAATCCTAACAGAGCGAGTGCATTCTAGCGGCCAGAATAAGAAACTTTTCAATAAAATCTGGAAGTTACCTTTTTGGCAGCTAGATGTCTCGAGTAAATCTGCTGGCGAATTATGTTTTAATTAAATATATATTTTACACCATAATGTGGACAATATAACGCTTAATAACATTTTCAAGTAACGCAAAATAGGCTGTTACAAACCCTTTAAAATAAAAAGTTAAAATGTATCGTAGTATCAACTTGTCATTCTTCAAATTCGATGCGCATAGAATGATATTGGTATAGTAATCAATGGATCCCCACGTAGACTAGTCGGGACATCTAGTGGTGAAATATCGAACAATATAATCCTAACAGAGCGAGTGCATTCTAGCGGCCAGAAGAAGAAACTTTTCAATAAAATCTGGAAGTTACCTTTTTGGCAGCTAGATGTCTCGAGTAAATCTGCTGGCGAATTATGTTTTAATTAAATATATATTTTACACCATAATTTGCACAATATAACGCTTAATTTTAAAACATCTGAGTCATTACAAAACAATAAACATATAACATTTCAAGCAAAAACAATAGCTCTGATCGGGTTTGAACCATAGGAAACTGAGCGACAGGCTATCGCTCTACCACTGAGCTAATTGTGTCAACGAATATCGTTCTATTTAAAATGACTTACATAGAACTTGTTAGCAAATAATGATTTATACTAAACGATTTCATCACTGGAGTATATTATTTATATATAAAGCATTTCATACAAAGTTTATTTATTTTTTATCAGTACGCTATATTGCATTCAATACTCAAATTAGTGAAATATAAGTCAGGCACAAGATATCCGCTGCCATCTTGTCTTATTAATGAATCAGCTGAGCTTTTTAAAATCACGTCTGCACTATAGTATTACAAAATAAACTTTTAATTTCGTACGTGCCTCTTCCTTTAGAACAGTTAAAACGATTCTCGGCTCGATAATCGGAACTGGTGGGTCCCATGATATGGATTATAAAGTTTGCATAATTCGCACGGCCGCCATCCTGAAATGGTATGGCGGACGACCTTGTAGTTTGGTCACAAGACGCATCCTATACGAAGGTATGTTGTTACCAAATTTGGTAGAGATTGGATGATTTGGTTAGTCGTTATTTGATTTTACGTTTTGAACGTTTGAGTGGCCGCCATTCAGTTTTAGTAAAGATGGCGGCGATATAAAACATGACACTGAGGTGTCCTTTGCTAGTGCTACCTTTGTACCAAATTTCGTTCAATTCGCATTCACCGTGTTCGAATTGATAGGGGGGGGACAGACATTCAGAGTACACACACTCACACACACACACACAGACTCACACACACACATACACACACACAGACTCACACACACACATACACACACACAGACAGACACACTTTTTTCGCCCTGTGTTGATCTCATAAGTCTACTTTCATTTTTTGCAAAAATCGAAAGTAGGCTAAAAATAATGTACAGTAGATTTTAAAGTGATTTTCTTTGTAACTTTCTCTGAAATCTTGTATTGCCAAACGATAAATAAATAAATAAATAAATATTTATTGTGTCGTAATCATGCGATCGAAGTGAAAGTTTGAATAATGAACCTGTGCAATAATTTTCTTTTAATGGTACATGACTCTATGGCCTATACATATAACAATCCAACATGGCGACCATCCGAAATATTTAGATGTATCTCAATATCTACGAATCTATTACAGCAATCAAACGGAATGTTTTAATGTTCATAGGGGCTATGACCATAAGTTCGCCTATAGGACTTTCAATAACCTGGTGATCACAAATCCAACATGGCGGTGATGCGAAGTATAACATTCACATGGTCGTTTCTCACAATTTAACCATACAAGTACAGTAAATCCTTATACAAATGTTAATCCACTGGCATCTAATTTTTTCAATTTTTTCCGTAACCACAAGATGGCAGCTGTGCGAAATTTTAAAATCTCGTTTTTACTTCTTGTGTCCTAATCATGCGATTGAAGTTTGAATACTACACGTACACAATAATCTTTATGTAACAGCACATAACTCTGAGACCTACATATATAAAAATCCTACATGGGGACCTTCCAAAATATTTAGTCGGTTCTTAATATCTACGAATCTATTTCAGCAATCAAACTGAAATTTTGTTTGTTGATAGAGGCAATTAATATGAGTAGGATATATGAAAATAGGCTGTAAAGTTCTTCACGGAACTACTTGTTATCATACGATGTTCTTATGAACTATGATATATGTTTCGGCTCATTTTGAGACTTCTTCAGTCAATAGCACAAATGAAATTCTCACAATCAGTCTAGGGTTGATAAGTGTGACCTCTCAATAAAATTTGTTAGTAAATTTTTTATAAGATTTTCACACCGTCATTGCAATGAAGACATTGGAAATAAAATGCTTAAATAATTTAAAAACTATATAAAATTCAAGTCGTGAACTCATCGTCGTTGAAATCATCAGTTCCAAATAAGGGACCCCATTGTACCGACGTCTTGTATAAAAATCGAATGTTTGTTATGCTGGTAGAGGCGAAAGATTTTAACTTATTACTGAATTTCATTATTGTAGCACTAAGATACTGAGAGTTGTTAATTTATTTTGAAATATCAAGATGGCCCTGTGCGCTATATCTAGTGTGATAATCGTTTGACTAACATAGGTGAGATACCTCATATGATACTCATTTCTTGCCAAGATTCGACTTGATTTTGCAATTAAATTTTGAGCTGTCGATCTTAATGTTCAAATAATTTGCACAGCCGCCATCTTGAATGTATGGAGAACCTGTTTTATTGCCATCACTTATAACTAATTTTTGTGTTGGGTGTTATTTACTTTTATATTTTATAATCTCAAGATGGCGGCTACGCGTAATGTTCAGACTCATAATGTTATCACCTTGACATCAGAAGGTCCTTGAATAAAACTACCTGAATGCCAAGTACTGTGAGCATTGATTTATTGGATTACAAGTTATGGATTATCATGCGTATTTGATTCGCAAAGGCACCATATTGCAATTATTCAGCTGACGACCTTGTAGTTCTGGCAACGAACGTCCCATTCATTTCGGTTTTGGTTTTACAAAATTTGGTAGAGATCCAATGATTAGTTTAGTCGTAATTCCATTGGGGTGGCCACCATTTTGTTATTGTTAAGATGGCGGCAGTACGTAGATGATACTGAAGTGTCGTTTACTACTGTTACCGTTGTAGCAAATTTGCTTCAATTCGGTTACGTCGTTTGGGAATTGCTAGGAGGAGGGGCCCGGATAGATCTCACAAGTCCAATTTCATTTTTTACAAATTTCGATAGTAGGCTAAAAATTGGGGGAAATGAAACTCGAAACGCTTGAGTAAGGGGTGGATGGAGGTTGGGGTTGGTGGGACAAAGGAGAAAAATCCTTTTTTTCTAGCTACAGGAATGTGTTCAATTTATACCTATTGTCAGTTTATATACAAAGTATTTAATTTGAATTTTCTTCGAAATTGTAGCAACCTTGAGACCATATTCTACGAATTCGAAAATGTGAGAACAAAGTCACTAAATCTTTGTTAAATGTCTCTACAAATGAGTAAAGGACAATAATATGATGTAGACAAACAACAAAGGACCCTCGAAATTTCTTTTTATTAGGGCAGATCGAATCGTGGGCATGTAGATGTCCAAACAAATATTTCGTGCAACTTAAGCGCATTAACTGTCTCCACACTACTTCGACGAAGCGAAAGTCTAGGGTATTTTATTTCCATTGAATTCCTAAAATTACTGATCACTCTTGGACTGCAAACTCAGTGAACGTTGATGCCACTGTTGATGTTGAATTGGAAGCAGCCATTGCCTTTCTTAATTTACAGTATTATATTTCTTTGTTATTTAGTTTAGCAAATGTTAGTTGTACGAAGAAAACTTGGATTTTGTATCCTTTCTTTCTTTCTTTCTTTCTCTTTTTGAGACAAATCGCTACCAATCACAGCTGCCCTTTGAACGATCATTATACAGTAGTATTTATGTTCGACCCTGACTATTATATGTCAGAAAACTGTACTATAATGAGGCTCATTACAACACTATTTTTCATTATGAAACAGTTTCTCCCACCAATCAGAGCTCAAGAAACAGTTGTTTGAACAATTCGATAATTAGATGCGCTGAGTTCTACGGCCTTCTAATTTAAATTTCACTGCCTGGCCTAGTGTCATAGTAGGGTAATCGAGGAGGCCATGGTCAAATACAAGGCATTCTCTGCGTCTCATGCGCTCTGTTCAGTACACAAAACTGGCGAAATCTCAACAGATATTTATGAATATTTATGTTCGAACATAAAATAGTTATAATATATATCGTCGAACATCAACAGTCGTATGCAACTCGCCTATAATGGTAATTAAGACACTCGTATGGAAATTATAAAACTCGCGTACGCTCGTTTTATAAACACACTCGTGTCTTAATTATTGCCATTATAGGCTCGTTGAATAATGTACTATTATGCATTTAATTAATAAACAGGTAAACATCCAATACATTACGAGTATGCGAAAGGGGTAGTCCGTGGCCGTTAAAATCCAAATACACGTTAAATTCTGTGGTAATAAGGATTTAAATAGGCCTACTTAGAAAAATCTTAAGTGGGGCTTGCTTGTATTACAAGCAGTAACATTCATCCAGACAGTCGTCTAACCTAGTAGTGGCCAATAGTTTCCTCCAGACAGTTGTATAACACGGAAGGGACCAATAGCTTTGCTCAGACCGACCCCTAACCAAGTAGTGACAAAATGCTTTGTCTCACCATGGTTTTAGAAGAGTACAGTGTAACTTTTCAATTAAATTGAACCGCTAAAAGTAATTTATGAACGTTCGTAACTCCCCTCGACACCCCTCATTTGAACACATGTGACTACATCAGCATGTAACGAAGCACTGTTTGAAACCTCATAAAACTGACTAATATGGCGGCAATTCAAGTCAGACCATCAAACAAATGAATATCAACGTCCACACGTCATTCGTGACGCCATCGATTACACTAAAAATTTCCCTTAGACACGTAGAGTACGTATCGCGGTATAAACTGGAACCGAGTAGTTAACACGTGGGGATAGTGCTTTAGGGTACAAAACTGAGTGAGGGAACAGCTAACTAAGGAAAACAAGATGTTCAGTAAAGAACATATAGCCTACTTTCTCCTAAATGTATGAGTATAGTTATAACTCGTTGTTATTATCAAAGAGTATAATAGAACTATTCTTTGTTGAAGACCTTAGAAACGATTTACCTCTACCAAACGCCTCAACCTAGATAAAAACTGCTACCATCATTGAAGAAAGAAAGATAAGAAGTATCTAAAGAATGTTATGGATCTGCAGACATAATCGACCGGACTGGCGGCGTGGCTCAGCGGTAACGTTCTCGCTTGCTGGAACGTATGTTTCAGGTTCGTATCCTGGCGCAGTCAGCTGGCATTTGAGGGTGCACAAATGCGAGGGAGCCGTGTTAGTAGATTTACTGGCACGTTAAAGATCCCCTTCGGGACAAAATTCTGGCACCCCGGCGTCTCTAAAAGCAACAGTAGTTAAAAGGGACGTAAAACCAATAACATTATTATTATTATTATTATTATTATTATTATTATTATTATTATTATTATTATTATTATTATTATTACATAATCGGCCTGACGCGGGCAACATCCAACTTTGAGTTGAGGCATGTCTTTACACGTCTGGCTGCGTATGACTTTCACAACCCTAATTGAATAAAAAAATATTTCCATGACCCTACAGAGACGTGTGTATACCAACTATGTGGATATTTTCGATTGCTATTTGGCTGAAATAAAAGTATTAATTAATATCCTGAACTAGCACCAACGGTAGAGTTCAGATACTATGTGAAATCGTTTTGTTCTTTACTTCAATTAACAGTTTCAAATAACGCACAATAGGCTGTTACAAACCCTTTAAAATAAAAAGTAAAAATGTATCGTAGTATCATCTTGTCATTCTTCAAATTCGATGCGCATAGAATGCCAATGGTATAGTAATCAATGGAGCCCCACGTAGACTAGTCGTGACATCTAGAGGTGAAATATCGAACAATATAATCCTAACAGAGCGAGTGCATTCTAGCGGCCAGAAGAAGAAACTTTTCAATAAAATCTGGAAGTTAATAAGTAGCGGCGTGCAGTTACCTTTTTGGCAGCTAGATGTCTCGAGTAAATCTCCTGCCGAATTATGTTTTAATTAAATATATATTTTACACCATAATATGCACAATATAACGCTCAATTTTAAAACATCTGAGTCATTACAAAACAATAAACATATAACATTTCAAGCAAAAACAATAGCTCTGATCGGGTTTGAACCAAAGGCATTTGAGCGATAGGCTAACGCTCTACCACTGAGCTAATTGTGCCAACGAATATCGTTCTATATAAAATGACTTACATAGAACTTGTTAGCAACTAATGATTTATACTAAACGATTTCATCACTGGAGTATATTATTTATATATAAAGCATTTCATACAAAGTTTATTTATTTTGTATCAGTACGCTATATTGCATGCAATACTCAAATTAGTGAAATATAAGTCAGGCACAAGATATCCGCTGCCATCTTGTCTTATTACTGAATCGGCTCAGCTTTTTAAAATCACGTCTGCACTATAGTATTACAAAATAAACTTTTAATTTCGAACGTGCCTCTTCCTTTAGAACAGTTAAAACGATTCTCGGCTCGATAATCGGAACTGGTGTGTCCCATGATATGGATTATAAAGTTTGCATAATTCGCACGGCCGCCATCCTGAAATGGTATGGCGGACGACCTTGTAGTTTGGTCACAAGACGCATCCTATAAGAAGGTATGTTGTTACCAAATTTGGTAAAGATCGGATGATTTGGTTAGTCGTTATTTGATTTTACGTTTTGAACGTTTGAGTGGCCGCCATTCAGTTTTAGTAAAGATGGCGGCGATATAAAACATGACACTGAGGTGTCCTTTGCTAGAGCTACCTTTGTACCAAATTTCGTTCAATTCGCATTCACCGTGTTTGAATTGATAGGGGGGACAGACATTCAGAGTACACACACTTACACACACACACAGACACACACACACACACACACAGACTCACGCACACACATACACACACACACACACACACACACACAGAGACTCACACACACACATACACACACACAGACAGACACACTTTTTTCGCCCTGTGTTGATCTCATAAGTCTACTTTCATTTTTTGCAAAAATCGAAAGTAGGCTAAAAATAGGTTTAAGGATAATTAATGGAACATGTGTCCAGGGACGTTTAATGAATACAATACTAGTGTTTTGATGTCGAGGCCCGTGAGGACCATTGTTTCTGATTAGGGGCTTGGACGACCAAAATTGTGGGGTTATATTCAGGCCCGGTGGACCATTTGTTGGTGTATGATCCGTGCTAGGAGGACCATCTTTTCGTGCTGGATGACTTGTTCTGTAAATAGATCCAGCCCACCAACTGACTGGTTTCCGTGACCTTCTTTGCCTACGTCTCTGGCTCAATAACGTAGGTTTAATTACTTGAATAGTGGACTGTATTGGTTGGTCAGTTTGTGCATAGCAGTTCTAAATTACTCAAATGAATAGAATGAGTCGTACGTATCTATTATGTAGAATGACTAGAAAATAACACTCATTTATTGCTATGAAGAGTTCATACAATTAAACTGTACCTGGTAGGGTCAAGTCAAGTAACTCCGTGATACTAAGCTTTTTAGCCTACGTTTCACATTTTGCAAAAATGAGAAAAAAGTAGACTTATGAGATCGATCCGGGAAAATGTGTGTGTGTCTGTCTGTCTGTCTGTCTGTCTGTGTGTGTGTGTGTGTGTGTGTGTCCCCTATCAACTCCTAAAGGGCTGCAGAAATCGAAACCAAATTTAGTATGAGTAAAGATGTATACCGGAATATCTCAAGCCCATATTTGAAAATGATGTCAGTGCTACCAACTGCTGAAAAACACACTAGAAATTTGAGCTCAATGTTGGATATCATGGAAGGTATGCATGGGAGCTATTCCAAAATTGGCACACATGTACATACCACTATTTCAGCTTAATTTCCAGGAGGCCATACATGACAGTGTTGCCAAAATAATTTTAAGCCCTCTGATAGGTCCAATTTTTAAATGCCTATAACTTCTACACTATCAATTGGATTTCAACCAAATGTTGTGTGTAATATGTGTACATAAACAGATATGACTGAGCGTATTCTTAAGAGCCACCAGGGCTACCAACTGTTAATAATTGCTCTCTCTATTCGTTTATCCAAATACCAATATATCAGAAAGTATGCAAGCCGACAGCTTTAAACTATGCACACGAATAGTACCTGACATTTTAGATTAATTTTGGAGTAACTTATATACTTCAGTTCTACCAACAAGATTCTAAGCCTGCTGATAGGGCTAATTTTAAAATACATGTAACTTCTATACTAACAAATTGATTTCGTCCAAAATTGGCACAACAAGATATCATAATTTTTCAGATTAGGCTATTTCTGGCCAGCACAAGCATGACATTGTTGTCAACATGCTTTTACGCGTGCTGTTAGATCCAATGTCTAACTGCATGTAACGTCCATTGGACTTCAACCAATCTTTTTAATTCTGTACCTTAAGGGATGGAACTAAGAATATATTCAGTCACCAGAGCTGCCAACTGTAGTGCTCTATTAGAGCTACATTATACCAGGTATATTTCTAACTAATTAGACATTTCGATATTACCAACTTAATTTCGTCATTATTCTAGATAGGTTCATATTCTGTACATTAATCATTGACATGAAACTTATTTTTAAGAAAAGTAGTCTCTTTAGTTCGTCACGGAACTTCTTGTTTTGTTACCATTTCAGAAATTTTAGGTTTCAGTTATTTCGATTCATTTCATGTTAAAGAGGGATACCCTACGGAGCATTTCTGGCATATATCTTACAAATATCCATAAGTTATTAAATGGTATTAACTATTGAATTTCGGTAGTAATAATAATAATAATAATAATAATAATAATATCGTATGGCCTCGGGTGCCTGGTGCAAGCTTTGTTAATTGACACCCAGAGGGTAGCTGGCATGTCGAATTTCGTCGTTCCTTTGAACGCTATGAAAGTCCAGGAGGTTAGATATCTAAATTCCTTGACATTACAGCGCTTTCAAGTAGAGAATGGAGGAACTTTGTGTTGGCGGAAAATCCCGAGATTAATTTTGCCATTGAACACGGCCTACTGAATTCAAATGGCTTCTTTAACATGCCAACAACGTATGACATGTGTGTCGTGACTTTTGTCGCCTTCAAAAATCACTTACCACGACCAGGGGCGAACCTGCAATCTTGGGGTTGGTAGTCCGACACTATAACCACTCACCCACCGTGGCAAGCATTTCGGTAGTAGAAGTAGGTAACGCCGTGATATTCAATTTACTCCGTGATAGTGTTCAAGTTACTCCGTGATATCATGGTTTTTACCATCCTGTGTACTTTTTAAGCGTAAAAACTAATATTTAATGTACGGTAATGAAAGTGTTCAAATCGTATGTATAAGTTTCTATTACCCCATATTGCCTATATTGAAACATTTCACTACAGAAAAAAATAGAAAAGAAATCGATAAACATATTTTAAGTCTACTTGGCTCTTCTTAGTCACTATCTGATTCCTCATACCTATCACACATAAAATAGATATTGTAGTTGCCAGATATTACAAAACTGGCACTCAATCCATTTGGCTCCATTCTTCCTCTTGCCGTCATCCGCCAGGGGAGCCACCGCACGCAGCACAACCATCATTGTCATTGTTCTGGGGTCTGGAATTAGGCCTATACCGATCTATTGTGTCTATTTTGACACACTATCTTCTCTTCAAGTTCAGGTGGCATAACAAATGGCTTTCCAATTTTCGCAAGGGTTGCACTTCCTGGATCGGCTAAATATGTTGTGCAATAATCCTTTAGTGAACTCCATGGGATTTGAAAACGTCAACTGGCCTTGAATACTGTCCACCCTTCTTCCTTCACCAATCGCAATGATCATTTAAGTGTTTCAGCTGTGTTAGATCGAGCCACTTTATTCCGTTTTGGCGCCATCTCAGCGTCCAACCTAAGAAAATCGAACTTATTGCTAAGCTCACGCACCTTGCATGCGTTACACTACATGCATGTAACTTTTAAATGCGAATGGTCTGCATCTTACCCCTGACTGGTGTTAAAATGAAATTTATACAATGAAACAGCTGTTTATAAGAAATTAAAGTCTTCACCACTGATTTCACTGGATATGTATCACTTGTTGAAATGTCAACTCTCTCTGAATATTTTTAGCCTACTTTTCACATTTTGCAAAAATGAGGAAAAAGTAGACTTATGAGATAGGGCAAATGTGTGTCTGTCTGTCCTTCAGTCTGTCTGTCTGTCGGTCTGTCTGTCCTTCTGTCTGTCTGTCTGTCTGTCTGTCTGTCTGTCTGTCTGGCTGGCTGGCTGGCTGGCAGGCTGTGTGTGTGCCCCCCCCTATCAACTCCTAAACGGCTGCGGCAATCGAAACAAAATATGGTAGGAGTAAAGATCTATACCTGAATATCTCACGGCCATATTTGAAAATAATGTCAGAGCTGAAAAATCGCAATTGAAATTTGAGCTCCATGTTGGATATCTTTGAAGATATGAATGGGAGCTCTTTCAAAATTGGCACACATATAGATAATAATATCGCAGTTTAATTTCCAGGAGACTATACATGGCAGTGTTGCCAAAATGATTATATGCCTGCTGATAGGTCCACATTTTAAATGCATATAACGTCTACACTATTAATTGGATTTCAACCAAATTTCGTATGTGGTATGCCAAATTTTGTATGTGCTATGTGTACATAAACATATATGACTGAGCGAATTCTTAAGAGCCACCAGGGCTTAATAGTGTAGACGTTATATGCATTTAAAATGTGGCTGTTAATAAATGCTCTCAATTTGTTTTATCCAAATACCCATATATCCGAAAGTATGCAAGCCGACAGCTTTAAACTATGCACACGTATAGTACCTGACATTCTATATTAATTTGGAGTAACTTCTATATGTCAGTGCTACCAACATGATTCTAAGCCCGCTGAGAGGTCCAACTTTAAATACATGTAACTTCTAGACTATAATTTGGATTTCAACCGAATTTCGTGTGTGCTATGTGCACCATAACAGATATGACTATGCTGATTCTTAAGAGTAACCAGGGCTGCCAACTGTTAATAAATAATGTCCCTATTTTTGTTACCCTAATATCAATATATCAGAAAGTATGCAAGCTAATAGCCCTAAACTTTGCACACGTATAGTACCTGGCATTCTAGATTAATTTGGAGTAACTAATATAGGCCTACGCCAGTGCTGCCAACAAGATTCTAAGCCTGCTGATAGGTCCAATTTTAAAATGCATGTAACTTCTATACTAACTAATGGATTTCATTCAAAATTGACACAACAATAGATCATATTATTTCAGATTATTTCTGACCAATACATGTATGTCACTGTTGCCAACATGATTTTACGCGCGCTGTTAGATCCAATGTTTAACTGCATGCAACGTCCATGCTATCCATTGGACTTCAACCAAATTTTGTGTTCGGTACCTTAAGAGATGGAACTTAGACTATATTCAGTCACCAGGGCTGCCAACTGTAGTTCTCTATTAGTCTACATTATGCCAGTTATACAGTATTCGAACTAATTATAAATTTCGATATTGCCAACTTAATTTCGTCATTATTCTAGATAGATCCATATAGATTAAAATTTGGCATGAATCTTAAATTTTAAGAAAAGTAGGCTCTTTAGTTCGTCGCGGAACTTCTTGTTTAAAACGTCTTCGAGTTGGCCAAAGAGAGAGCGCAAGTGCTTCCTGGATTCTACTGTCACCTGTTGGTAAAAACTTAGAACTTTCGGAATTGAACCTACGTCGTGATAGAGGAAATACGCTCCATCACGGTGTTATTTGATATCACGGAGTAACTTGACTCTACCCTACATTCAGTAGTGGCTTGGATGACATTAGTAGCTTGTTATTGCCTATAGTTTCTGTAGAGCCGTGCATTTGGTGTGTAAGTAGTCTCGTCAATCGAACAAAACAATGAAGCGAATTATATTATGCAGCTCCTTACTTGCGTCTGCTCATAATATGTGGTGCTAGCCATACGTTTAATGGTAGCGTTGAACTGTAGGCTATATGCTAACAGTTTCCTTCTGAAACCTTTTCACTCTTGCTGTAAGAAAGCCATTCATTTGAACAACCTTTTCTCATTCTCAGTGCCAATTTATCTCTATGGCGATTCCATCCACTGCCTCCTCTAGATGCGAGTCAGGCCCAAGAAGTGTGCTGCGCTCTAGGGGAAGAGCGGAGAAGAAGCCGATCAGGGAAAATCGGACATGAGAATCCCCTACATGAGCAAGGCAATAGAATAATACTGGCCTGGCGGCGCAAACACAATATAACCTAAAAGAGGGATAGTAAATTACATATGAAAAGTGACAGTCAGTCTGAAAGACTAGACTTTGTATCATTTTAAATGCTACAAATGCTGAAAAATGCTAGAAAGGCTGGAGGCGTCTCGCTTCGCTCGAAGCCAAAGACTCTTGACATGTTAGAAAATTATCTGCATAATACATATCTTACTTATGTTGTTTCAAATTACTCGCGAACGGCAAGTGCAAACCAAGGGCAAAGCAAGGTCAAGCGCGCGGGATGCCGTCACGCTCACCAGATCGCGCGGGGACGTGCCCCTTCTTTCCAGTCTAAAAACACTTATAGTGGGCGATGTATTGAAGATAGAGATGCTCTCCCGGACTTTTTTGAAGAACTTTTCATGCTGACCTATTCTTACGCTCATAGTATATTGATATTTTTAACGGTTTGCCAAGCGTAAGCTTAAGAAGCGCACGGACGCCAAGTTTGTTTTCGACTTTTTCACTGAAATCGTTACTGCTTGGCTTCCTTTCATCACACATAAATTATTTTCTACAGAATCTTTCCTCGAGATATCCTTTACAGCAGGCTGTTCCAAATCCACGAGTTTGAGTATGAGTACTCGCGAGTACTCAGCAGTGATGCTTGGAGCATGGTTGGGGAGGGACTGGGGGTGATAGCCAATACATCACTGGGCGAAGGTCATAGTACAGGTCAATGCGCTTCCTGCCAATCTTGATGTATTCACCGCACAGTGGCAGCAACCCCCAACAGCAGAGCTGTATTGCACGTTGCAGGTTTACTCACGTAAGGCGGCGAGTACTCGGCAGCTCACAGACGAGCTGCTCGAATGGAACAGCCTGCTTTACAGAATGGTGAACACCGCATAAAAATCCATCCAGTGGTTCTCGAGATTACCCGTGACATCCAAGAATCGGGATTTTTGTCTTATACTAACGAAGTAGAGATTGTCGGGGAACACATGCACCAAGCGGTACTATGACGTCTCACACCTCAGTGCATCTGTGTACATTTCGTCCCGTCACCGTAAAGTAACGCTCGACTCCAAAGTAACGACGAAGTCGACAAGATCAATGATAAAACGGAACACCTAGCATTCAGGGCCTACCTGGAGTAAATTAGGGAGAATAGCTTCTTCACTTAAGTAGGCAATTACCAGCAAAAATCAGATCTCCAAACGGTGCCCCTCGTTGAGCGGGCCTTAGCATACTTGGCTAAGGAGGTGAGTGTGCTAATTAATGGACCGAAGTAACGACCGTTTTGTTGAATTTAATGACGTAGAGCAAGGAGAAGTGGTGAGTCTTAACCCCCTTATATCTGCCAGAATACAACTTAATGTCACAAATGTAAATCCACAGGCTTGATTGATGGCTAGGATTGCGTCTGAATAATTTACTATTTACCTCAACGCATTTCCCGAATGGAGGTCTCGGATAATACATGATATTATGTCAGGGATTGAATACGCCTCCTCTCAAGCCACAGTCATCAAGTCATGAGATAATGGAGGACATTAATTTGATGACATTACGAGATACAGTACCTGAGCTGCATTGCAACTATAAAATGTTAACATGCACTTACTGTTAAGGGACGTCCATATTTGTCTGCGACGAAAACCATCAAATGTTGAAGTGAATTAATACTTCCTCGTAAAACAGCTCGGGTTCTAACAGAAGACCTCGTAAAGACGATTCGTAGACACATGGTAGTGATGGGAGCTTACTTAAATGAGAACGAGAAAGAATATTAACGCTGTAAAATTTTTAAATATTTAGGGTCAATGATAGCTGAAAACAATGATATGAGAGAAGAAATACATGCGAGGGTAGCAGCTGGAAATTGGAGTTACCGTACTTAGCTTCAAGAAAAGTACAGGGTTATTCAAAAAGAAGGAACAGATTTGAAACACATATTTCTTCCAAACTATAAAAGATAGAAACACAATTCCAACGTTCCTGGAAAGAGAAAAGTTCAATTTTCACTTTTTTATATATTCAGTACGAGCACCATGTGTTACACGACAAATATCAAAACGGTGGCTCATTTATTGCCACACACGAATCAGCTGGTCTCTAGTTATCGAATTCACAGCTTCAACAATTCTATGTCGCAGACTTTCAACGGTGTCAGGCATAGGGTGATAAACACGGTCCTTTACGTAACCCCACAGATAATATCACACGGAGTGAGGTCTGGAGACATGCGAGGCCACTGGCGATGATGTTGATTTGCTCTTCCTCTTCCGATCCAACGTCCTGAAATGGTGTCATTAAGGAAACGTCGGACGTGGAATAACCAGTTTTAAAGCATGTCTAGATAGGTTAGTCCTGTCACAGTTTTCTCCATGAAAAAGAGAGGTCCATAAACTTTTTTTTCAGATATGGCACAGAAGACGTTAATCTTCGGCGAATCTCGTTTATGTTCAATAATTGCCATAGGATTTTCACTTGCCCAAATTCTAACGTTATGGCGATTAACTCTACCGGAAAGAAAACCGGATTCATCAGAAACAAATAGTCATTCACATTGTACACTTTTGTCTGTCCAGGAACGTTGGAATTATGGTTCTACCTCTTGTAGTTTGGAAGAAGTAAATGTTTGAAATCTGTTCCTTCTTTTTGAATTCAATCCTGTATATAAAGAACGAAGCCTTAGTAGAAATCTGAAGCTGACTCTATATCGTACGGTAGTGAGACCTGCGGAGATGTATGGTGCGGAGACTTGGACCATGTAACAAGGTGATGAGGAATTTTTAAGGATGTGGGAAGGGAAGATACTCAGGAAAGTATATGGACCAGTAAAATAGAGTGAATTGTGGCAAATCAGAATTAATATGGAGATAAAAGATTTGTATGGTAAACCCGATAATAGTAGTGGGAATAAAGAGTAGTAGTCTGCGTTGGTTGGGACAGGTCGAAAGAATGACAGAGAACAGGCTGGTAAAGAAGGTCTTCAATGGGAAGCCAGGAGGACGGCGTGTGAGGGGAAGACCTAGGACCAGATGGCTGGACAACGTGGAGGAGGATCTGAGAAGGATGGGAGTCAGAAGATGGAGAACCAAGGCAGTCAACAGGGAAGAATGGGTGAAGATGTTCCGGGAGGCCAAGGCCCTACAAAGGCTGTAGCGTCAAGGAGTAGGAATGTAACTTGTAAGTAAGTAAGTAAGTTTACTTGAATGCTAGACAAAATGTAGCCGCCGAGAACTTGGCACCTCGTTGTCTGGCTGAGGATCAGCGATATCTGTCTACCCAAAACTCTTTCACATAGAAAAGTCACAAGAGGAAAGAAACACAAAAGAACATTGAGTGACAATAGAGACTTAACAAGATAAGAGTGTAGATACGTACACCAATAAAGTCACGCAGTCAGTGTCTGTGCAACTGCCCGATATAATCTACCAAGCAGTAAGTAGGTTGCCATGGCTGCGAAAGGAACGCTGTGTGGAGGGAAGTCTCTTTGCTCCCGCTATATACCCCCCCCCCCCCCCCACTCACAAACAAGTGAGCTCCCAACATTAGTGTACTGTAGATGTCGTTCAGGAAGAGCTCTGGTGAGGGCTGTTTGATATTAATTCATTTGAGGGGCTTGGGAAATCTTGGTCATCAACCCTGTGAAGTTGGGTGTGTGTTGAAATTGCCTTTGCTCTTAAATTTGCCGATGAATGTCCAATATATGAATCCAGTAGTTCTAGTTAGCCTACTTTCGATTTTTGCAAAAAAATGAAAGTAGACTTATGAGATCTACACAGGGCCAAATTCAAACACGGTGAAACCGAATTGAACGAAATTTGGTACTGAGGTAGCACTAGCAAAGGGCACCACAGTGTCATGATTTATATCGCCGCCATCTTGACAAAAACGTATTGGCGGCCACCCAAATGTCCAAAGCTTAATTCAAATTACGACTAACCTAATCATCTGATCTCTACCAAATTTTTCAACAACATACCTTCATATAGGGCGCGTATTTTAACCGAACTACAAGGTCATCAGCCCAATAGTTGCAGATGGCGGTCATGTATGTGTGCAAATCGATTCCCCCTATCAATTCAAACACAACGAAACCCAAATCGAACCACCTTTGGTACAGAGGTAGCACTAGCAAGGGACAAATCAGTTCATGTTGTATATCGCCGCCATCATAACCGAAACGAAATGGCGCCCACCCAAATGTTCTGAGCTTAAATCAATTTACGGCTAACCTAATCATCCGATCTCTACTAAATTTTGCAACAATATTACTTAATGTGGGAAACGTATTTTTTTTCAATCTACAAGGTCATCAGCCAAATAGTTTCAGGATGTTGGATGTATGAATCATGCAAGTATTATAGCCCAACCGTAACTTTCCATTCAACAAGGCCTGACCTCAACAATTCAGCTTATCGTACATATGGTGGTTTAAACTGTCTTCAAGGAGGTGACTGTTAGGATATTAACCCATTATAATAAAATATGTGACCGTAGAAGTGACTTAACAGGTCCGATTGACCAAGCCATATCGTTGTGGGTCGTTCCGTCCCGTAGACAAAATGGCCGCTATTTGTGCTCGTAAAACTATATCCATAACAGCGTAAGGTTATATACTCTTAGGAATGTACTGAACAAAATATTACACATTTAGTATCAAATGGTTTATAGTAGCGCCAAAAAACGCTAATGAAATCGTTGATTTCAACACAAACATATATGATACATCATACTAATATATAAAAATGAGATGGTGTGTCTGTCTGTCTGTCTGTTACTCAATAACTCAAGAACCACTGGTCCGATTTAAATGAAATTTTCCATGGATGTAGCTGATTTATTAGGTTTACATATAGGATACTTTTGATTTCGAAATTTTGCACTATTAAAAAATAGCGACCATTTTAGTGACGTCATTTGACCCTTCGGTTTCAAAATTTCATATTTACATATCAAATAAAAAGAGAACGGTAGGAAATAGCAAACTTTGGATGGGACATGCGAGCTTTGAAATTTAATTTCCTATCCGAAAGGTCCTTATCACTTTTCGTGTATCTCCAACAGTTAGCGAGTAAAACCGACATTTGTGACGTCACTATACCCTTTGGTTTCAAAATTTCATATTCCGTTTTCAAATAAAAAAAATCCTCTCGGCACGCCGGAAGGAGGTAGATTTCACCGGGCAGACTAGAGGATAGGCTAAAATAGGCGAAATATGCAGGTTTTCGTAGGTGGATCAGACCTCATTTATTGCGAGAATGTATTTTACAATTGGAGGTTAATTAACCCTTTTTTCGTCTTTCTATGCATATTTTTAACATTTTATTGTCTTATGGGGATGGTAACTTTCTTGTCATATTTGGGGTTCATTTTAATACTTTTGATCACAATGTCCTTATGCAAGGTTTGGAACTGATGTGTAACTATCTAACAGTCTGTTACTTCTTCGCGCAAAATTTTATCTCCCGCAGAGATGTTGGTTGGTTCCTCAGTTTAGGGGCTGCGACAACGTGGTCATGTAACCCCGTGTACATTGGGTGTGTGTAGAGTCTATCTGATAAACGGTGTTAATTGTGATGACTGTATTAGTCTCTAATTCAGTTAAGGTCTGCAGAAGGTCAATTTTAAGTAGTAGTACCTAATTTTGTACCAAATACTACCGTCAACGACACCTACTGTGAACTTGGCTGCTAGATTCCACCGCAACCAGCAACTTGCAATGAACGTTGGAACTTCCCCTCCGAAGGAAAGCATGCTGAGGGATTTTTAGTGCTCTTAGAAAATCCGACGACTTTGGCCGGTTTTGAACCAGCGACCTTGGGCATAGAAGTTCAGCATGCTACCAGTTAGCCGCTTTCCACATAGTCAGATGGAACAAGAAGTTCCGTGCGGAACTAAAGAGTCTACTTTCCTTAAAATTAAGATTAATCTACAGTATATGAACCTATCTAGAATAATGACGAAATTAAGTTGGTAATATCGGAATGTCTTAATTAGTTCGAAATACTGTATACTAGGCATAATGTAGCCTAATACAGCAATACAGTTGGCAGCCCTGGTGACTGAATACATTCTTAATTCCATCTCTTAAGGTACAGAATACAAAATGTGGTTGAAGTCCAAAGGATGTTACATGGAGTTATACATTGGATCTATCAGCACACGTAAAAGCACGTTGGCAACAATGTCATGCGTATGCTGGTCAGAAATAATCGGAAATATTATGATATATTTTTGTGCCAATTTTGGATGAAATCCATTTTTTAGTACAAAAGTTATATGTATTTTAAAATTGGAGCTATCATCAGGCATAGAATCATGTTGGCATCACTGACTTATATTAATTACTCCAAATTAATCTAGAATGTCAGGTGCTATACGTATGCAAAGTAGACCTGTTGGCTTGCATACTTTCTGATATATTGATATTAGGGTAAAAAATATAGACACCATTTATTAACAGTTGGCAGCCCTAATTGCTCATAAGAATACTTATAGTCATATCTGTTATATTACACATAGCACATACGAAATTTGGTTGAAATCCAACTGACAGTATAGAAGTTACATGTATTTAAAAATTGGTCTTATCAGCAGGCTTAGAATCATGTTGGTAGAACTGACGTATATAAGATACTCCAAATTAATGTAAAATGTCAGGTACTATACGCGTGCATAGTTTAAAGCTGTCGGCTTGCATACTTTCTGATATATTGGTATTTGGATAAAAAGTAGAGAGAACAATTATTAACAGTTGGCAGCCCTGGTGGCTCTTAATAATACGCTCAGTCATACCTGCTTATGTGCTTATATTACATACACAATTTGGTTGAAATCCAATTGATAGTGTAGAAGTTATGTGCATTTAAAAATTGGACCTATCAGAAGGCTTAAAATTATTTTGGCAACACTGTCATGTATGGCCTCCTGGAAATTAAACTGAAATAGTATTATCTACATGTGTGCCAATTTTGGAATTGCTCCCATGGATGCCTTCCATGATATCCAACATGGAGCTCAAATTTCTAATGCGTTTTTTTAGCAGTTGGTAGCACTGACATCTTTTTCAAATATGGGCTTGAGATATTCCGGTATTCATCTTTACTCATACTAAATTTGGTTTCGATTGCTGCAGCCGTTTAGGAGTTGATAAGGGGGGGGGGGGGACACACACACACACACACACAGCCAGCCAGACAGAAGGACAGACAGACAGACAGACACATTTTCCCGGATCGATCTCAGAAGTCTACCTTTTCCTCATTTTTGCAAAGTGTGGAAAGTAGGCTAAAAATGAATGTGACCTCGTCAATGGCGTTGTCTTGGCAACCTCTGATAGCTCATACCTGATCAATTTAGAAGCGTTGTCATGGTAACCTCTGATGGCACTTGGCATTTTCTTTAATTCCGAAATCGTTTTTCTCATCCCTTGGCGTAATGGTGGGTCATATCAAAATTTCTTTCAGACAAAAGTTTTAGGTAATTATTAGGGGAATATTTTCCATTTTGTACGGTTTTGATATTGTGCCTATTAAGAGAGATATGATTAATGTTTCCCGAAAAACCCACTTTTATCCACCCCTTTGGTCAATGGTTGGTGCTATCAAAAAACTTATTGGACATAAATTTTTGGCACTTATCCGACACATATTATGAACTTTGAATGGATTCGATATTTCATGTATTAAGAGAGTTATAGTGATATTTCACTTTTTCGAAAAAAGCCCCCCATTTTCACCCCCTTTGACCGATTTTGCCCATTAACGAACTCGACCGAGAATTTAATGGGATACTTATTATGTAAAAAAATCAAAG
The DNA here is from genome assembly GCA_946902985.2 of Meconema thalassinum. Lineage (NCBI taxonomy): Eukaryota > Metazoa > Arthropoda > Insecta > Orthoptera > Tettigoniidae > Meconema > Meconema thalassinum. Next base: position 731,886,470 of record OX336388.2, read on the forward strand.
TGATTGGGGCAAAATTACGGCAGTTATCGTGTCCACAAGGAACTGATATATATATATACATATATAAATTATATATAAACTTTTGAACTGACGGTGGTTTTGGGGTCTGGGGGATGTGAAACGCGAAGATATGACGAAATTTTCCGGAAGTTGAAACATGGGACCCATTGCAATAGTTAGCTTTCTAATGAAATCTACCTAAGAGAACGCTAAGAAATAGCTAACTTTTGATGGTATACATGAGCTTTAACATTTAATTTTCTATCCGAAAGGTCCTTATCACTTTTCGTATATCTCCAACGGTTAGCGAGTAAAACCAGAATCTGTGCAATAAAACACGGTCAACACCGAGCGGTGCAGTATACATTACTATATATAAAAATGAAAATTTGTGTGTTTTTCTCTGAATTTCTACGGAAATTTGAGTTGTTTACACGTTTCAGACTGTTTTAAGATGGATGCGCGCGAAAATAATTTTTTTGTCTGTCTGTTTGTTTGTTTGTTTGTTTGTTTGGTGGTCTGTGGACAAATTTGTTCCCTTATAACTCGAGAACGGCTGGGTGTATCAACGTAAAATATGGTTCAGATATCCATCAGAGGCACGACACTAATCATTGATGTAACTCTTCTCCGTACCTCTCATAAAAGGGGGGCTACCCCCTTAAAATACATGCTGAAATAGGCGTAGAAGGACGAGACAAAACTCATTTTCAGCCCCTCATTGTGAGAGACAAAACTCGCGTCCCCGAAAACCACATTTTAAGGACCGAAGACCAACCGTTTTTGAGATATTCCCAGAAAACTAATTTAATTTAATAAACTAATGAACGAATGCAAGCCAGTAACCATGCCAACGGATTCTCAGAGGTCCATCTATTGCTGTAAGACGCAATGCAATTCCGTTAATTACATTAGTGTGAAAGTTTGCAAACGGCTAGAAGGTTATCACGGAACCAAATTAAGCCGTAAAATTTATCAATACGTATAATGCGCTTAATGGGATCAAGGAGTACTCTAGAATATTTTCACGCGATTTACACCTGCGGGTGTGGTACGGCAGGTCTATTATATTCCTATACCCATATTATTCATTCATTCATTCATTTCGTATAGGCCATCTATGGACCGCGTCATTCCAACCGTCTCCTACTGGCTTTGATGTTTGCCCTGTACGCCCGCATTCTTTCTCGGTGGACTCCGTTCCTGGGTCCAAATCTTTCCCGTTTTCAGCTTCGGTTTTTCTTGGAAACCTTTACAAGCTTGAAGTTTCCCTTTGAGTGGGGCGCGCTTCTGAATGTCTGTTGGTGTAATCCCCACTTCTTTCAGATCTTTATCCAGTTCAATGCACCAGGCCCATTTTGTTTTCCTCTCCTGAAAGTAATTTATGTTGCGGTTGGTCAGTCTCGCTGGGCTCATTCGTTTCACATGCCCAGAAAATGGTAACCTTCTCTTCCGGATGACGTTGCTTATCTTCTCCACATGAGTACATAGGTCATGGTTATGCCGTCTTCTGTATTCCCCATTGTCTTTGATGGAACCCAATATCTTTCTCAAAATTTTCCTTTCTTTGGCCTCCAGTTTCTCGACCAAGCCTTTTTTGTTCATCGTGAGGCATTCAAAAGCATGCAAGACCTCCGGACGGATGACACTGCAGTAATGTTTTAGTTTAGCGTTGAAGGATATTGACCTTTTCTTATAGATGCCCTTAGTTAAATGGTAGGCCATTTCCTTTTTGCTCACGCGTTATATGAATGCTTCTCTCTCTGATAATATCTCTTCCCTGACCCGTCCTGAAAAGAAAAGTACTTGGCCATTGGCTGAATTAAAAATAAAATAAAAATAGGTGTTATAATTTCTCCCTATATTATATTATTATTAGTATTATATTATGGCGTACAACGACGAGACAAATCCCCTCGGTGCCAGCAACAAAACTCGGGGACCCAAAAGGATCCTCGAAAACTAAATTATAAGGCCCTAAATCCAACTGTTTCTGAAATATTCCCAGAAAACTAATTTAATTTAATTTAACAAACTAATGAAGGAATGCAAATCGGTAACCACGAGAACATTGTCTCAAGGGGTGGCATACAATTTTCCATCTATTTCTGTAAGAAGCATTGTCACTCCATTTATTAAATTTCTGTGAAAGTTTGCAAATGGCTATAAGGTTATCACGGAACTAACGTAGACCGTAAAATTCATCAATGCAATTAAGGGGGTGAAGGGGTAACCTAGATTTTTTTCATGCAATTTTCACGTTCGACATATAGTACAGAAAGTCTATTATATCTCCAAACAGCAAAATTCTTTTCAAAAATTCCTGAATTGAACCAGCATTTTTTGCGGCTTTTAGGAATTTGGGCAATTTGAGGCTAAAGAACCTGAATTTTCATGTACCACAAGCCTTTATGAAAGGGGTCTTCCTGTGTATTGGGACCTAGCACAACGTAGAGGGTCAGTTTTTATGTGATGTGTATTGCGTTTCGTCTACAAGGCTTTCAATTGTATTTCACGTCAGGAAGTACACGTTAGGTGAATTTAGTCTGAGAGCACATTTTAACTTTTTTTGTTGTCGACATACGGGTTCATCGTAAGGATGATTTTATTTGATACTGTGGTGTAGATATACCCATATTTGGATATCTGGGTAATATGTTGTAGACAATAGAATTGTCTGTCTGTCTTTCTGTGTATCTTCATGTACGCCTATACCTCGTGTTCGGATGCTTGGTGCATCGTAAAATTAGGTATGGTAACCATGAGAGTCAATACACCAATCATTTATAAAACTCTTCACCGTCCTTTTCATACAGTAGAAGGAGGGATATAGAGAAAAACTTCTCAATATATGCTAAAATAGGCGAAATATAAAATTTATCCTAGAAGGACGACCAAAGCATATGTTGCGCTTCTCAATGTGAGACACATAATTCGGGAATCTATAAAGGGTCTCCGAAAACTACATTTTAAGGGCCTTAAATTAACAGTGTGTATGATATTCCCAGTAAACTAACTTCGTTCTGATAAACTTGAAGGAATGACAAACCGCTAACTATTGCAACAGTAGCTCAATTGATAATGTCTGGTGTTAACAACGAACACCGTTCGAAGAACGGGTACTTCTGCTAGTTTGTACCAAAGACGTTATTTACATAACGTTATTGTGCTGCATCCTTGGAGCAGTGGTAGCGATCCAGCCCCATGATCCGTGGTTCAAATCACTATGGGTTCGATTATTTTTACTTCGTTTTTTTTGTATTTATTGATTTATAACTACTCACGCGTTATAATGTTAAGCATATATTGTGTGTATTTGCAATCGAAAATATTATACTGTATGCTGTACTCATAGCACCACAAATTTCAGCACTCGACTAGGGCGATTAAAATTCTCTGGCCTTATCCGCGGTAGAGTCTATTGTTGTTGTTGTTGTTATTTTTGTTGTTGATTCTCTCGGGCTTTTGCGGCATCATGGTCTTGTAGCCCAGTGTACTTGGGTGTGTGTAGACGTTGTCTGATAACCTGAGTCACTGGGAGTCTGTAGGCTTACTAGTGTGTGTACTCTTATACGAGGAAGGATTTGGGTAAGAAGCTGTAGTTCATGTTGTTGTTTCATTTGAGATGCATGGACATCATGGTCATTTAGCCCCGTGTACTTGGGTGAGTGTTGAATTTTGTCTCATAACCGGTGTTATTGTGATGGCTGTATTAGTGTGTGTATATTGCACCTATGTCACATGGAGAATGCTTGATCATCACCTGGCTTACTACTGCGGCTTCGAGGCGTGTACCGTTCAGCCCACAACATGATCTCACATTCAGATATGAAAGCGCTTTAGGATCAACAAGACTACATTAAAAATTACACATGTTACAATTAATATGAGTTTATTTACTAAAACTCCCAGGAACAAATACAAATATACATAAACATCAATATAAAAAAAAATCGTCGCCTCCGTAGCGTAGCGGTCAGCATGGTTAGCTGCCGCCCCGGAGGTCCTGGGTTCGATTCCCGGCTCAGCCACGAAATTTGAAAAGTGGTGCGAGGACTGGAACGGGGTCTACTCAGCCTCGGGTGGCCAAAAAGAGTAGAGGGGGTTAGATTCCCCCTCAGCCATCCTCGAAGTGGTTTTCCGTGGTTTCCCACTTCGTCTTCGGGCAAAATGCCGGGATGGTCCCTACCGTAAGGCCACGGCCGCCTCCTTCCCTCTTCCTTGCCTATCCATCCCAATCTTCCCCTCCCTTCCCTCACGAGGCCCCTGTTCGCTTTGCAGGTGAGGCCGCCAGGGCGAGGTGCTAATCCCACCTCACCAGTTGTATCCCTTCCGATTAGATGTTCCCAGCTCTAGGACACAGCCTGGATAGGCGGTAGGAGTGAGTTCCCTCGATGAGTCCCTGGGAGCCACCACCCTGGAGGGTAAACACGATTTTAAAAAAAATCCATAAATTCTTAAAAATCATACAACTCTACATTATAACTTTATGTTGCTTAGCTGACATCTCTTCTTTAATGTCATACAAATTTTCTTTCTTACAAAACTTTATTTCTATTCATTAAGGCAATGAGCGTGCCTATCATTTTATGAAAAATACACTAAGGCTTTATGGACATTTACCGTCTCGTTATAATCCCTTCAGGGCTTTATTTTACCTTTATTTTCATTGTTCACTTTATTTTCAGTCAATGCATGTGAGATTTTCGAAGTGAAATGTCATGTCCTGTGGTTCGGATTCCACGTAAAAAGGAGGTCCCGTGGCTCATGATCTCGCGATTAACGGTCACGTTAAACTACAAGCTTCCTTCCTTCCTTCCTTATTTTCAGTCACTTTCAAACTATATTAATTCTTCCAGTTAAGCCTTAGGTTTAAACATTTACACAACAAATCAACAATTTTTAACATGCCATGACTCGAATCACATCCTTCCAACTTATTTCTCATGCTCAAGGGGCATTCATTAATGATGTATCATGTGCTATCACTTTATTTTATTCCTTAGTTTACTTACAAACTCAATTATTAGTTTACCCGCACGGCTTAGTACATTTTCTGAGGCAGAAATCGATTACTTTCTTTACAAACGTATTCCTTGACTACTATGGTCAAATATTATGGAATTTCTTCAAACTTAGTGTGGGGACCTTTGTCAAAAACTCACCTATTCAATAATTTACATTATGTTCGTGTAGCACCATTATTTATCAAATTTGCATAATCTTCCATTTTATTGCTAATCCCTGTCCAGATCTTAAAACTTCTGTAGACAGAGCGTCTATTGTCTTGGCTCCCCCTTGCGGCTTGTGGCGGCCGGCAGGGTGGCTGTCATTCTCCCTTCGCACTCCTTAGCTCGTGATTTATGACCAAGTCTCGCTTCCCATTCATTCATCCCTCGTGACTCTTAACTGTCTTACCTCTCCCTTTAAAAATGCAAATGATAATCAAAGTTCACTTTTTAATTCAACCCTTTTTTATTAGAACGTTCATTTCACTTCCGCATAATCAGTGCAATATTTGGAGATCACGACGACTTATAACTTGGAATGTGGCACCAGGAGATCGCGATCATGCCCTGATTCCGTCCTTCATATTCATTTCACACACATTTATTTGGTCGGATACAACAACTATGCTGGCTAATAGGATGGGTTATATGACACTGGGCTCGGAAGCTCATACACGCCTCCCCAGTTGTATCATAGCTCCTAGAAACCTCTTACTCCTTCCAGACTTACTTATACTTGGCAGGTGCCTCAACAGGACTACGCTGCAATTACCATACATCTTAAAGGCGGACAATTCAGAGATCCCGATCATTCCTGAACTCCGGCTTGCTTATACTAACCTGGGCAGGATCTACTGCCTCCCAGTGGGTCAAACCCTCGTAAAATAACAACATTCCGACGATTTTCCGACAATTAACATATTCATAATTTTATTCGATCTCTCGAATATGCCTGTTATGGAATATACAATGGCTAGCCTTTTGCTGCTTAATACGAGGCACGTCCAGAAAGTAAGTTCCGTTTGGTAATAAAATTACATTATGTACAGATACAGAAAAAATATTTATTGCACAACATTCTACACCTCTTAAACTACTTTTCCACATAACTGCCGAACTTTTGCAGGCATTTGTCATAGCGTGGCACAAGTTTTTGGATACCTTCTTCATAGAAGTTTGCCGCCTGTGTCTTCAACCAGTTGGGAACATCTTCTTTCAGCTCGTCGTCATTGTTGAAGTGTTGACCGCCATGGAAAGACTTTAAATGTGTGAACAGATGAAAGTCGCTAGGAGCGAGGTCAGGGATGTACGGAGGGTGGTCAAACACGTCCCAGCCAAATCCCTGTAGGAGGTTTTTCGTCACATTTTCAGTGTGTGGTCGTGCGTTGTCGTGAAGAAAAACAAAACCTTTTGACAGCAACTCTCGGCGCTTATTCTGTATTGCGCGGCGCAATTTCCTAAGTGTCTCGCAGTAAGCATCTGCGTTGATTGTTTGACCACGTGGTAAGATATCAATGAGTAAGATACCTTTCCAGTCCCAGAACACTGTGCACATCATTTTCCGAGGTGTCAAGATTTGTTTCGGCTTAACCTTTGCTGGGGATGAAGTGTGCCTCCATTCCATTGATTGCCGCTTACTTTCAGGGGTGTCGTAAGAAACCCAAGTTTCATCTCCTGTGACTATCTGTGTCAGAAATTCTTCGCCGCCTTCATTGTAACGGGTCAAAAACTGAAGTGCACTACCCATCCGTTTTGTTTTGTGGTGCTCCGTAAGAATCTTTGGTACCCAACGTCGGCAAAGTTTACGAAAGTTCAGTTTTTCGGTAACAATTTCATGAATTAGTGATCGTGAGATTTGGGGAAATTCCATAGCGCGAGCACTAATTGTAAATCTACGGTTTTCCCGGATCTTGTCATCAATCGCGTGAACCAGTTCTTCTGTAACCAAAGATGGACGCCCACTTCGTTCTTCATCGTGCACTTCACTACGTCCTTCATTGAACTGTCGGACCCATCTTCTCACCATTGAATCACTCATCGCATTTTGTCCATACACTTCGCAGATTTGCCGATAAATTTCAATTGGTTTCACTTTCCTAGCATTCAGAAAACGAATCACAGATCTGATTTCACAAGCGGAGGGATTTTCAATCAACACCGACATTGTACGAGTAAACATGCACAACAACGCGTACGTGGCTGACAGCGCTCTCCAAATGGCGCACGTTTCTTCTCCTTGATACAGAGCGTCTACCGCGCATATGCAGAACTGCGCTGCAGCGGAACGTACAACTAGTTGAAGACACAGGCGGCACACGTCTATGAAGATGGCATACAAAAACTCGTGCCACGCTACAACAAATGCCTGCAACATTTCGGCAGTTATGTGGAAAAGTAGTTTAAGTGTTGTAGAATTTTGTGCAATAAATAAGTTAATTTTTCTGTATCGGTACACAATTTAATGTTATTACCAAACGGAACTTACTTTCTGGACGTACTTCGTATATATTATTTATCGGCCCTTTTTGGCAATACAACTTTTAATAACTTGGTTTTTCATCGCGTACTACAAATTCTCAAGAATTCAACTTGATTTATATCGCGGCATTATATTACTGGTCTTTATTTAAGCATTTTTCGTTTTACTTTGGCCTATAGCCTACAACTTCATACTATATTTCCAAGGTGTTCGTTAATCACCCTTTACTTTGATTCATTTAATTTATGATCTGAATAGCATTATTACTTCATTACGTTAAGGTATCCCAAAGATCCTTTAATATTCAATTACTTTCAACTAGAGCTCATTATTATATTATTACTTCATTAATACTTGCGGAATGCAATTACTCAATGTATTCACTCATTATTATTGGAGTATAAAAGTTCAACACTTATTATTATTATTATTATTATTTTGGTGCTCATTTTATTATTACTTTATAATTCATCAACAGCATAAATTACTTGCCAATAAAATCATTATAATCGATTTCTCCTCTCATATTTCAATTTTTGATTATCATTAATTATTCATTTTACGGGTTTCAGTTTACTATGCACTTTAATTATCACATTTTCATATTTAGCAAACTTCTCTTTGTGTTTTTTCCAACACATTTTGACATTAGTTATTTGTCTACTAGTGCATTTACTTATTATTTTATACATTTCACAATTTTTGATTAGCACCTGACACAACATTTATATAATCAAATATTTCTTACTCACCCCATGTGGCGTTCGGTTCATGATCCAATCTTTGGATGTCTTTACCCATCTAATTGCTTCAATAACACATGTTTCCACTAAGATGGACCATCTTCATCTTCTGGACTTTGATTTTACACTCGTACATTATTTGACACATTATTACTCTACTTTTTCTTTAACACTTATTTCACTAAAATTTCCACTTATTAGTATTTACATAGCACACGAACCATATTTCAGCGTATTGCGGTGAAAACATCACGGAGCTGATGATCCTGATTACTCTCCTATTCTGCTTTGAACGTGTGTTTGCTCCTACAAATCTCCTACTTCTGGTAAGTCTTTCTTCCCTTAGTCTTTTCGGAAATTGTTTATTGCGCGTGAGTAGTGGTTTTTGGGGGGTTCTATATCCACCTCCACCTCCCCACCTCACAAGATGGGGGTGGCACGATATCTCTCGAACTTATGGTCGGATCTTGACGAATGAAGTGTCATTGAACTCGGGCAGACACTCCCTTTCCAATGGACAACATATTTCCACCCCAAAATAAAACCTACCCCTACTAGGGGGACAAATTGTAATTTTTTAGAGAATCTCGCTTTTCAAGTGCAACATGTGAGAGTTTGAATGCCAATATGGAACTAAACGTTGTTCTACACAAGAGACATGTATACGGTGGAGAGCCAATATGAATTAACATGCTTGTTTTTTGTTGTTATGCATGCCCACTCATAGCTTTAGTAAGAGGGCAGGCTTTCTAAAAGATGGCGGCTGTAGTGTAACCTAACCTACCCCAACCTAACGGGTCATTGTTGGCGGGTCATTGTTGACGAGGCCCTGTGGACGAGTCCTTGTTGACAGGTCCTTGTGGACAAGTCCTTGTTGACAGGTCCTTGTGGACGAGTCCTTGTTGACGAGTCCTTGTTGACAGGTCCTTGTGGACGAGTCCTTGTGGATGAGTCCCTTTGGACTGATCCCTTTGGACCGGTCCCTTTGGACTGGTTCCTACGGACTAGCCCATGAATTTATTTAAATTATGTCAAAGAGCATAACTACATTTTGCGTGTAAAGCAGTGTGTTGAACTGACGTTGTTCACCAGTCCCCCACTACTATAATGTGATAACGATATGAAAGGAAAGTGACGAAATACATGTGAACACGTGTGAGATGACCTTATTACCGTCCTCCTTGTGAAACAAGTCACATTCTGTTTTGATTCATACGTGAGAAAATGCAAGTTCATGTGTAATATGACCTAACACACAGGTGTTCACCTATGCACGTGCACGATAAGAGCTAACAAGTCACAACCTGTTTTGACAGTGGTGGGAATAATGCTAGTGACATGTACGAGTAGTCAAATTACTCGGGCAGACAACCCCTTTCCTATGGACAACTTATTTCCACTCCAAAATAAAATCTACCCCTACTAGGGGGTGAAATAATAATTTTTAGGTAAATGTCGCTTTCCATGTGCAACATGGGGGAGTTTGTATGCCAATAAGAAATTAAACTCGTTCCACATAAAGTGAATGCATACAACTGAATGCCACTATGATTTATCATTTTTGTTATTTGTTTTACGAATGCGCAATTGTTTTTTTTTGTAAGAGGGCGGGCTTTTTGAATAATGATTTATAGATACCTTTTTTTGAACAAATTAACCAAAGATCCAAAAACTAATAGGTCACCGGCTTTTTAATATCTTATGAACTAAGATGGCTAGGGACTTGTATGAGGGGTCGTTGGACTTGGGGTGAGGCCCTGTTTTTGAATGTATTATTCATTTTTTTTTGTCAAAAGGACCTAACTGCACTTTCGTTAATATCTCGCTAACTAATAATCACAGAGGGTCAAGTGAGGTGTCATAGGACTTAAAATGGCCAACCCTTTTCCATGACCAACGAATTTACCCAAAATACCCAAAACAGCAAGGTCATTGACCTAAGATTTTATAAACTTATCATTAGACAGGGTCACGTTAGGTGTCATAGGACTACGAATGGTTAACCCTTTCCCATGACCAATGAATTTACCCCAAAAATCCAAAACAGCAAGTTCATTGACCTGATATTTTATAAACTAATAATCGGATATCAACATGTGAGGTGTCATAGGACTTAGAATGGTCAACCCTTTCCCATGGCTAATGAATTTACCCAAAAATACCCAATATATCAAGGTCATCGACCTGAGACTTTATAAACTAATAATTGGATATGGACATGTGAAATGTTTACCGTGAGTGATGAATCATAGCTAGGTAGTGAAATAATTATTGTAGGCTACATGTATGGTGACTGGCAAGTCTTTCACCATTGGAACTTGTTTTCAGATCAAACTGAAGTACAGAGAGAGTATAGGTTGTAGGTATGGGATAATAAATGACAAATGGTGTATACAAAATCTGATTTATCGATTCAAGAAATAAGAGTAGACAATCTTTAATTGATTGGTTAAAGAAGATAGCTAAAATCCAAAATGGTGACTATATCGAACTAAACTGATCCAAGCTGAATCAAACCCAACTAAACCGAACTAAACCGAACCAAACTTAATCAAAAACAAGCCAATGGTTTATGTGTAAAACTTGTGGGTGAATGTGGTCATTGGTAATGTCAGAAAGGAAAGGGATAACGCTCTACCTATAGAGGGTAAGGTAAAGCTAGTGCATGATGCTAATGCACACACACAAGTACATGAACCACACACAACTAACTATACTGTTTTTATGGGTTGACGGTTAAAACTTGCTCAGTGGTTACTGGGACAAGATGGTCGCAACACACAACAAATGTTAAATACTTGAGGCTAATAATCTACACACACACACACACACACACACACACACTTGTTCTAAACTAAACTGTCTTGCTGACACTGTAGTCAGATGACAGAAATGCTTGGCTAACAGAAATACAATCATTTCCGGTTGTCTAATGTTACCAGCTAACCATTTTGCGCTGCAGTGGCGAGCACATGTGCCACTTACACTAGAGATTTTAACTTGATTTCAAGCTCTAAGTCCTAGAATGAATCAAACTAAGAAAGAAGGGCATGGTGGCGCAGTGGTTAAGCTGTTAGCCTTTCCCGAAAGTGGACTAGGGTTTGATTTCAGGTTAATACGCATGTCATAAACATATAAAAAAGCAGAGATAATGTTTTAAACCGATTACACTCGTCTCTTTTAAAATTATTACTTGGATTACAAATACAAAGGTGGACTGGGTGTGATATACAGTTAATGCTGCCTATCGCACACTAGCTGTAAGGAAGCCATATGTAGAGCTATATGTAAAGAACTACCTAGCGATTTCATGAACTGGTATAGGTATGTCGCATAAACGGTGCAGGATACAATCCAGCAACTATAATTCGTATCTTGTGGAACAGAGAAAATGCACTTTTGCCTTGATGGATAACAAATGTGTGCAGACGAATGACCTACGCATTAGCCTACCAAGGGGTTATAACCACGAGGAGGAGGTGTGATTTCTATATTTTATTGTTTAGAGACATGGCTTTTGTAACCAGTAGATTTAATTGATTTAGTATTTTGCAAATAATAATTTTTGTAATTGTAAATAGTTAATTTTTTGTAAATAGTGGAAACCATTTTTTTTGTAATGGTAAATGTTAAATGTGTAATTTAAGTTCTTTGGGATGAGTGTGCATGTCAATGATGTTTTTTTGGGATAAATAGAGTGGTTTTGTGTTTGTTCTCAAAGACAGGCATGGTTGTGTGGATGTATGACTACACAGAAAGAGAGAGAGAGAGAGAGTGTGTGTAAAAACAGCCTTACCTGCAGTAGTAATTGTAGACCTCTATGTTTTGCATACACATAGACAGACTGTACCATCGCCATGGCCAAGCACTCACTTTAACACCATTTACAAAATCTTAAAATTAAAAAATCATGTTTCGCAAATATGAACTTTCGACATAAACAAAATAAAAATAAAATGTGTAAACAACAAATTGGAAAATCCATGTTTCCATATCATGAAATTCAAAAACTTTAAACTGACATTTAAAAGAAATGCAAATGGAAAATTGTCAAATTGTAATGTGTGAAATGTGAAAATGAACAAATGGCTATCATTATTTAAAAGAACATGGTGCTGTATGGTTGATGTGTGAATCAAACCCTACTTATTTTGGACCACCCGAGACTGAGTATACTTGTTTTAATCCTCATACCACTTTTAAAATTTTGTGTTAAAGCTAGGAATTGAACCCAAGAGCTTGTAGGGGGAGACCAAGGTTAGAATATGTTACACAGATAGTCTTGAATGTAGGGTGTGGTAGCTATATAGAGATGAAAAGATTAGCTCGGGACAGGGGGGCATTGAGATCTGCAGCAAACCAGTCAAAAGAATAAAGACTCAAACAACAACATGTAAGCCCACCAAAATAATGTTGTGTAACGGTAAATGTTAGTCTACGAACAGTAATGCATTACTAAAACCCATGACAGGATACCTAAGAGCTTTTCTAAAATTATTTTAAAATGTCTTTAACCCTATATTAAACACCAAGTTCACAAGACTCATAACTGCAATGTTATGGTAAAACAAAACAACATCTATATTTCAAAACAAGCAAGTGGTTTAATCAATGTATACTGGGAAAAGTTTTGTAAGCACTCAAGTCCACAAGACTAATTAAATTAGTAACTGTCAGGTTGGTCGAGTAGTTAAGGTGTTTAACTTAAGATCAAATTTTCTGTTCAAGGAAGCAACGGTTTGAATCCCTTACCTGACATAACTATTGACTTAACATTGCTTGGCCACACTGTATTATTATGATACTCGGTACACAGACCATAGACAGTGTATTGTTTAAAGCACTCGCTTTATGAACATAGTCAGAGACTGTTGATGGTTAACAATTGCATTAATAGTGGGACATTGGGAGAGCAATTAAGAAAAAACAGCCAATACCCATATAATATTTTTATTCATTTAGGTTGTTTTTTACAATAGTTAGACTCTGAATACAACTTTTTGTCCCTTTATCATTGTTTGATATAGATTTTAAACACAACGCTTGTTGTAGATCCTTTTATAACTTTCTCCACGTACTCTTGTTCTTAAAAACTGGGGAAGCCGCAATGGTTTTATAGACATTAAACCCTCATCCTCTTCTTTTTCATCATCATCATCATCATCATTATAAATATTATCTTCATAATTGGATACCTATCAGTAGAAAGGTGCTAAGTGCCATTTTTTGAAAAAAGCCGTTTTTTTTGCTCGAATGGTGCTATGTGCGATGTAGCATTACATATCAAAAGGGCTAACTCCTCAGTGGTTTCGAAGGACCTTCCAAGAGCATCACAAGATGGCACTAGTGGTAAGTCCTGCAGCTCTTTCAGAAGAAAGGTGCAATGTGCCAATCATTTGTTCTCATTTCCCTCCAATATTGGCATCGTTGACAGAATTGTTCAAGGAACTTAGAATACTCAATTATTAGCAGTTCGTACTGGTGGGAACCAGTGTACGGATAGCACAGTTTGTTTCCTGTTGGAAACGCGACTTTGCCGTGTAATAGTCTCGCAAAATCTCGTAAACTACTGCTCCGATTTCATGAAAATTTTACAATTTGTTCTCATTATGGTAGACAGTGTTTAAAAAGTGGTTTGAGCAAAAATCGAATTGGCAGTATTTTTTAAATTAATTTACATTAAAAAGCCATGCCAATATTGAATCTAATAACTTGACTGACAAATGGTGACACAGTGCATCCACTTCAAAATCTTCTATGAGCAAAAATAACATCCCGTACCATACCCTTTGATCAATACGTGCAATAAAATAATACGTAACGTAACAGAATCTTACTGTATAATCTAATTGCAGCATATTAAAGTATGTTATAATAATATTACATTTCACGTTAATGTGTTTCAACCAACATATCTAATGTGAGAATGTACTACTAACGGAAAGGATGTCAATATTGTCAAGTTCTCAAGGTAAGTTCGATAGATTTGAGTTACTATGAAAACAATTCCGTGTCGTTTTACAGTGTACATTACATTACTAAAATTTCATGTCGTTTTAGTGCCCATTACAATGCCAAGGAGAGGAAGAGCTGACATAGGGCGTCGAAGCCAGTTAAATGCGCGGCGAGCTACTTCACGTGCAAACCGCACTGATGACCAAAGAGCGACGGATAATGAAAATAGTCCTATGGGCATGTCTGACTTACGTTCGAGAGCGACTGAAAATGAACGAACAGCGAATAGATTCAGAATGCAATGAGGTCGTGAATATCAAACACAACGCCAGCGAGCACGACACAATGGACATGACTGATTGCGCCGACACGATGCTCCTATGAACCTGGAAGATCAGTTGACCGAATCAAAAGAGGTGCTCATTCGGCTTGTTTTTCCGAACGTAGCGCAGAACTTCAAAAACCATAATTGGCTGAGCGAACGAGCCATATTGGCAGCGAAAAATAAAGATCCCAACGAGACCATTCAAAATTTCATTCCGGGACAGTTGTTTTCCTTCAAATCGGTTGACACAGTTATCAACCAAGATGAGGTAGTCAGCCATCTCACAGAATTTTTGAATTCGCTGGGATTGCTTGGATTACCACCTCACAATTTGCAATTGAAAGTAGGCTCAGTCATCATCATGTTGCGTAACATCAATCAACTTCGACTATGCAATGGAACACGACTGGCTGTGGAAAAGCAAATGAACAACGTCATCGATGGAGAAGTTGTTATGATTTCATGCATCCAATGATTCCTCCGAACGTGCTATTCGATTTTAAACGGTTGCAATTTCCCATGCTTCTGGCCTTCGCAATGACCATCAACAAATCCCAAGGTGAGTCATTGGAAGTTTGTGGAATTAACTTGGAATTTCAGTGTTTCGTGCATGAACAACCGTATGCTACGTGTTTGCGTGTCGGAAAGCCGTCATATTTGTTTAATTAGCACGTAGCACATTCGTAAAGACTAGTGGACTTTGCACCTTTCACAACTTTTAACATTTCACTCAAACAGAATTCCACAATTTTCATAGTATGAACCTATATCTGCGACTGGATAACAAGGAATAGTATATCTGTATGTTATTCAAATTAGAAGAATAAATACTCACAAATAAACTGACTAAACACTTTTTACTATAATACTCAATGTTCATAAAAATGGCACTTAGCACCTTTCTACTGATAGGTATCCAATTATTATAGTCATTGTCACCATCATTATCATCATCATCATTATCCTCAACATCACTAGAACTATCCAATTCCTTTTTTTCCCTTTTCAAAAGGGACCTCTTGAAGAGTCTGTGTTGCTTTTGATAGTGTTACGGGTTTTTTGAACGTTGACAACTGTCCTAACATGACTTTGTGAGGAGATAAATGTTTTTCACAAGGAAGCCTTAATTTCAAATCTTGTTAACGTGGTGAGTTTATTTTGTGAAGTTCTTTAGTAGGGAATTCCTCATTTATGTGTTCGAATTCTTGCTGACTAAATGCTCTTCGGGGCCTCGTCGCAAGTATGCCCTTGGGAAAGTAGATCTCTCGTAAATGTCGCACTTGAATAGTAATAACTTTTCGTTGGATCGCTTACTCATGGAATGTTGAGTGTTAATTACGACCCTTCAGCTCTACATTTCCTTGCTTCATTAATGGCTTTTCAAACGATCTTTTTCACTTAAACTGTCAGAACTAATGGGACTTTATGTGTTCAATAAGCCACCTGCGTATCTTGCAGTGTTTCTGAAGCTTATTTCACAACGAATTCTTCCTCATAGTTTCTTACTTTCTTTATTAAACTCTAACATTTTTTATATAAATGGTCGAGGGTTCACTTGTGCCAATATCCAAATGGGCACAATATATAGCCTAATTCAGGTGAGGATTCAATCAATCAACGTATAATATCCGATAGCACGTTGTATTTCAACAACCTACTACAACCAACATTCAAGTATACTCCTTGAAGAGGACAAAGGGTTATAACTAAACCCATGCATTTAGGAGAAAGTACAGTAGGCTATGTGTTCTTTACTGAACATCTTGTTTTTGCCGTATTTTTGTTACTTGACCGTGAACGCCAAATTTCAATATGTTGCAAGATTACGGTTTTCCAACGGCCCAATAAGTTTGTCGCTAAAAACTTCGATCTGAAAGTTCAGTTGCTATATCAAAGCAGATTCCATGTAAATATATTCTGTAGGTCTAGAGAAATGAATTCACAATCTCAATGGAAGTATTATTTTTATGAGTTGATAGTTTATTCATCTTATGCTATACCAGCAGCTGTACAACATTCTTTGTTCCAGTACAACAAACAAATAACCACAATTCACCAGTTATTAAGTAACATATGGTATTAGTAGGCTACTGGTTACGGTAAGACTGGGCACTCAGCATGCACGAGTAAGAGAATGCATTAACTAATACAGTCCTCCCAAAAGTTATATCTCCAGAAACCTACGCCATTATTCTGTGCATCCATTTCCATTATGATGTTCCACTTAACCTCACCATTTATGAGCTAGCTCCATCAACTCGTGCTACTGTGAAATCCTATAATTTGGTTATCATTTTTGTTCTCAATGTTGATTCTATTATTTGCATCATTTTTCTCTTACTGAATTGAAGTCTGAACCATTTCCAGAAACAGTATCATTAGCACAGAGTAAGTTTGCAAAATATTTCTTCGATCTGTTCAACACTTCATTAGGATAAACTAACTTAACTTACCCAAAATACTACTCACTTCCCTTTTGAAATAATCTTCCTCGCGAAACAATTAAGGCGCTGGTATGGGAAATGTATCTCTATATACAGAGAAAGTAAGCTATCTGTCGGAACATTCTGAATTTCGGCTTAAACTTTGAATTTAAATTGAACTTGGTGGGGAGCCATCAGGCGTTGAATTAAAATACCGAGCTATGGCCATTGTCTGCAATTCAAATATACAGTAGAGTGTCGAAAATCAGGATTAATTGTGACCGGACCCAGTCCGGATTATCAAAATGTCCGGATTTTCGAATAGAACAAAAAATAAAAGGTCGTTTGAGTTCATAACAAAAAGAAAACTTGCTAAAACCGTTAATAATTCACTTTACTGGTTAAATAATTGGAGCAGATAAATAAAACCATTAATTAATATGAACTTATAATGCATTTTAATGAAAGACAGTCAACACTACCGTGTGGCGAAACCCTAATAAGTTAAGTAAACAATACAAAATGTATATATTGGCTTTCACGCCCAGTAAATTAAAACTGAGCAGATTTTCTAGAGTTTTCTAGTGCATGTTAATTTTGTTAATATTGTTTATTGTATACAAGTGCATATTCACCTTTGCTCACGTAATTCATAAAACATTTAAGACAAAACAAACCTAACGTATAACTAGATTCAAATTGCGAATCTTATTAAAAACACCAAAGAGAAGCTACTAAAATAGTAGTGTAATTATGTTTATGTTCGACGATGTCGAAATGTAAACATTATGTGTCAGAAAACTGTATCATAATGAGGCTCATTATAACACTATTTTTCATTATGAAACAGTTTCTCCCACCAATCAGAGCTCAAGAAACAGTTGTGTGACCAATTAGGTAAGGATACATTCGCGCATGCGCTCAAAATGCAACATATTTCTGTGTTGGCAAGCAAAGTGAATGGTCTCTGCTTTCGGAGTGCCTTGATCACGCATGCAATCTGTTCAGGCAGCAAAGCCAGCGCGCCCTGTTCACTAACTGAGTTAATTGAACCCACAGATATTTAGGAATAGTTATGTTAAAACATGTAATAAAGTTATAATTATCGTCGAACATAAACAGTCGTATGCAACTCGCCTATAATGGTAATTAATACACTTTATGGAAATTATAAAACTCGCATACGCTCGTTTTATAAACATACTCGTGACTTAATTATTGCCATTATAGGCTCGTTGCATAATGTATTTTATTGTAAATTTAAACCCAACACAGTGATCAGGACCTGATGATGGCCACTTGAGAGTAGAAACGCGTAATCCTAAATTACCCCATTAATTGTGATAATTAACTGATACATGTAATAGTTCCAGGAGTGAATTTAAATATTTCTATATCTTGTACCCCGCCCATTTATTGGGCATATTAGTGTTGACCGTCTGAAGAGCTACAAATGACAAATATGGACTGTAGGTGTGTATTCACTTCAATTATTTTTCACCGGAATTGAATCCGGATTATCGACGGTCCGTATTTTTAGCCTATTTTCATTTAATGAAAAAAAAATATACGAGCCTTTCAGTAGTCGCATATGATGTGTAACCTGTGACATGTTATCCTGCTATGTGTGTCCCGGGAGCGCGAATCCCTTGTTGACAGTGAACTCTGTTGGTCATTGAAATAACTACTTGTAAAACTCCACTGCCAAATCCTGACCGTAATGAATCATAATTGTTATTTGCCGTGCCGGAAGCAATCCACTGCCTACTTGATGCGAGCTGCGCTCTATACCGGCCAGTTAGTGAACCCATGCCAGCGATGTTATTGAAAATGGCCTCGTTTTGCCGATCAGCGCACTGCCAAGTATAGGCGCGATTAAAAATTAGGTGTGCGGAAGGTATATTAAATGTGTTTCTTCCTGTGATATGTTTAGACCAAAGAAGTTTCAATTATTGTTGGTAGTCGGTGTTAATATACTGAATTCCTACCTTGTTTGGAGTGTTTGTTGATGCGATATAGATTCCACATAGCCATATGGCCGACAGTACATCGAGTGCTTACATTTAATAAAAATACAGCAAAAGTATGAAGATTTAATAAATCGTAATTGTTTTCAGCAAATATGATAAAATGAATATTTTCACACCAAAGAACGACTACTTGAAGATGATTTATTGTAGGAATATCTTAAATGGGGTCTCCAAACCTTGATCTAAACTGTATGCGTGGGTACATTCGCCATAGCCACATGGCCTACAGTACGTCGTTGTACCGATCTCCGCCATCACGCACGCTCATTGTTTCCGTCCCATGCACTTCCGTCCTATCCATTTCCGTCCCATCCACTTCCGTCCCTTTTCCAAAATCACTCCCACAAAAATATCCAGCTACCGAGTGGAAAGATGTTACACATCAAACATAGGTTTATGCGATCACCTTTTGTCCGTATGTGTGTCCCCCTGTAATAACTTCGAAACGGCTGAGCGATTTCAATGAAAATCGGAAAGGTCATAGCACTATTTTGGCCGACTTAGATTGTTACCTTCAAATTTTATTACATCTCACCAATCCAACATGGCGGCTGTGCAAAATATTTCACCGGCATTCTTTATCTCAGAAACTATTACTGACATCACCCTGACAGTTTGTACGGTGATGAAGGGCACTACTAGAAGTTCCCCTGTGAGGCTTTCAAAAAACTGTTAACTACAAAACAAACAGGGCGGCCAAGCGAAGTTGATACTTTAAAATAGACTTTTCTCGCGATTTAACCATCCAATCGCAATGAAACTTGGTACAGAAAATGTTTATACAATCTGTAATGCACTGGCATCTATTTTAGTTAAATTGTTTACATAACTTCTAGATGGCGGTTGTGCGAAATATTTCACCAGCATTCTATATGTCCGAAACTGTTACCGATATCACCCTGAAAAATGTAGTGGTAAAGGGTACTACTAGAAGTTCACCTATGAGACTTCCAAAAACCTATAATATATAAGACGAACCTGACCGCCAAGGGAAAGTGAAATATTTTAATAGACTTTTCCCGGTATTTAACCATGTGAGAGCAGTGAAATATGGTACAGTACATTATTATACGCATTGTAATGCACTGGCATCTAATTTAGTTCAATTGTTCACGTAACCTAAAGATGGCGGTTGTGCGAAATTTGAAAATTAAGTTTTTACTTCTTGTGTATTAATCATGCGATCAAAGCAAACGTTTGAATAATGAACCTACGCAAAAATCGTCATCCAATAGTACATTACTCTATGGCCTACATACAGTATATCAAAACCCAACATGGTGACCATCCGGAATATTTAGACTGTTCTCAATATCTACGAATCTATTACAGCAATCAAACTGAAATTTTGTATGTTGATGGTGGCAATTAACGTAAATAGGATATATGAAAATAGGCTATATAGTTCATCATGGAACGTATTATACCCGGATCGTTCACACGTCCGTGACATTGTTGACATTATTATTTTGAAAAGAAGAGTTATTAGTTGAAGAGATTGAGGGAATGGATGGTTTGAATAGCGTGCGGAGGAGACTCAAGAGTGCTGAGGGAATCATGCATCGAAGGGGCGAGTGACGCGAGTTTGTGACGTGGAGCCCGCATACATCACGAGAATTTTTTCTGGAATTACCTTTAGGAGAAGAGATGGACGCTAGGAAATTAGCACGCTTTACTGGCAATTACAAGAGAAGGAATTTGAGCTATCAAGCGTTAAAATCGGTCCAGTAGAAGCCGAGATACGAGATGGAAGTTTCTGGAACAGTTGCTCGCTGGACTATATAAAGGGCACGATTCTCAAGATAGTTACATCATTACAACGGAGCATTTGCTCATGTGCGGAACTACGTAACGTGGAGTGACAGTATACACGCCGAGATTCTGACGATCGAAGGACTTAGTCGCTGTACCAGTGGTCAGCAAGACTTAGTTTTTGTTCGAGTGAACAAACTTAACTTTTGGCAGCGAATGGACTTAGAATATCCACTGACTTTCAGGTCACATATTCTACAGTCAGGTGATGGAAGTGTCTAAATCATTCACAGAAGTTAGCCTACAGAACGATGTATTTCTTGTGGTGACTATACATCAGGCACTTCGAATTTCATCAGGAGAAATATTTATTTCATCAGTTCGTTTATGCAGCTAATAGGTGTTCCTATCTTAGCGTGCAAACGAAACCGCATTATTTGAATATGAGATTTATTCTCAAATCTACAAGAGTACTGTACCAGTCTATGACTGAGCAACGTTTCGTCATGTTACACGGTACTGGTGATAGCGGGAGTTATTTAGAACGAGTGACTGCGAATATCAACATGCGCCGTTAAACTACTCGTAGGATTGGTAGGACATGGAGACAAACGAGGTATACGGATACAGCAGATGGCCATGGGAAGACACTGTTGGAACAGTGTCCACCGCAGGACACGTTCTTCCTACACATCAAGAATGAAGTAAGACAACTGTTCATGTACTATCCACTAACCCGTAGTATTAGAGAATTCCATATTTTTGAACAGTCACGATCAGAAATCAACACACATTTTTCACCGTAGCTAGATTTTCGATTGTATTTGTCTGGATGACAAATGGAACTGCTGTCTGACAATTTATTTTTCGATCTACGATTTGTCAAGACAGGCATTAGTTCATGTTCCGACATGAAATATTTCGATTATTCCAAGGGATAGGAGTATTTTTCTTTAATTCTTATTATGAGAGCAGAAGTAATTGCGACTTGGATTATTTAAATGATTTGATTTATTTAATAATAATAATAATAATAATAATAATCAAGTGTGAAGTGAATAAGTTAATAATATTATAAATAATAACGATGCTATTTAAAGTTATAAATAATTAGGGAGTGATAATACCGAACATTAGGAACTAAATTAAATTAATTGTTAATTTTTATTGTGATTAAATAATCAGTGCATTAAATAAAAATAATAGAAGATGTTAATAATAATAACTTACAGATTAGATTTAAATATTTATTTATTAAAGAAATAGGGCGATAATAATCATTTATGACATTGATGATGCCTAAATATTTTTTGTAATAATAGTAATAATAATTTGTGGATGAATTTAATTAGTTGGAAGGACTTAAATTAAACAACTTTGTTTATTTTTGAATAAAAGTTTGGAAGTTTAAATAAATTTAAATGAGTTTATGGATGAAGAGAATGAAGTAGTAAGATTTTTGAGCTCAGAATTATTTTTTCCAAAAGCACTTAAAAAAATATATTCAGATGAAAAGAAAGGAAACGGCAGGTATTTAATGTATCAAATCAGGGAGAATTTATGTAAATGGGAGGAAAGGAGAGATTGACCAGAATTTATTTTATTGGTAATATAACACTGAAGAACACAGTCTAGTGATTGACAGAATAATACAAGAAAGAAAATATATTTGATTATAAAAAAGAATAATATGATGTCGTGTGCAGAATATTTTGGTGATGATTTTAGTGTGCGTTTGGCGACACTTAAAGTTGTGGAGACCTTGGGGGTCATCCAAGAGGGCTTTTGTTCCCGTATTTGTGGGCACACAAGGATGTGCGTATGTTTTTGAAAGAGCATGTGGGCTAAATTGTAAAAGAAGGGTTAGGGTTAGGCAATGTGGACCGCCCCATATTCTTGTCAGATTTCACTATTCTGTCAATCCAAATATTAAATAATATTTTTTTTTTCTGGATCAACTCGAAGTTCCGATGGTATGCCCAAAGAAATAATTGAAGAACATGAATTTAGATTTGTTGAACCTGACCGAGAAAAAAAAAAGATGAAAAGTGCAAATGAATTAAAATAAATAATTAATGAATTTTTATTTTTGGAATAATAATAATAATAACAGTGGAAATGAGCAAATAAAATATTCATCAAGTAAGAGGTTGAGAAAACGTGTTATAAATAAAGTGAAGGGAAATTTTGAAGTTTATTAATTAATAATAATAATAAATCTTTTTTTTTAGATTATGTGAAAATTTTGGTGATAGAAAATTTTGATGATATAAAAATTTGGTGAAGAGTTAATGATTTAACCCGCTGATGGTGGATAGCAACAATATATATTGTTTACAACAATTTTTTGTAATTTTAATAACATATGAAAATAATTTAAGATTTTTGTGACATTTAATCAAATAAAAGTGAGAAAAGAAGAAAGTTAATTTTTCAAAATATTATGACATTTTTTTGAACAAATTTTGTTTTTGAAATTGAAAATCTTTATGAACAATTATTAACATTCTACTTTATGTCAGTCGAGTATTGATATTGTTATGAAACAACGAATGAGTGATATGATAATTTTTCCAAATAAGTCTAATTTTGGAATAACACCGAATGAATCAAGTGACTATTTTTAGCCTACTTTTCACATTTTGCAAAAATGAGGAAAAAGTAGACTTATGAGATCGGGCAAATGTGTGTCTGTCTGTCTGTCTGTCTGTCCTTCTGTCTGTCTGGCTGTGTGTGTGTCCCCCCTCCCCCTATCAACTCCTAAACGGCTGGAGCAATCGAAACAATATTTGGTAGGATTAAAGATCTATACCTGAATATCTCACGGCCATATTTGAAAATGATGTCAGTGCTACCAACTGCCAAAAATTCGCAATTGAAATTTGAGCTCCATGATGTATATCTTGGAAGGTATGAATGGGAGCTATTTCAAAATTGGCACACGTATAGATAATAATATTGCAGTTTAATTTCCAGGTGTCCATACGTCATGGCAGTGTTGCCAAAATGATTATAAGCCTGCTGATAGGTCCAATTTTTAAATGCATATAACTTCTACACTATCAATTGGAATTCAACCAAATTTCGTATGTTGTATGTGTACACAACCAGATATCACTGAGCGTATTCTTACGGCCCACGAGGGCTGCCAACTGTTAATAAATGCTCCTAATTTATTTCATCCAAATACAAATATATCAGAAAGTATGCAAGCCAACAGCTTTAAACTATGCACACGTATAGTACCTGACATTCTATATTAATTTGGAGTAACTTATTTACGTCAGTGCTACCAACATGATTCTAAGCCTGCTGACAGGTCCAAATTTAAATACATGCAACTTCCATACTATCATTTGGATTTGAACCAAATTTCGTATGTGTTATGTGTACCATAACAGATATGACTATGCGTATTCTTAAGAGCAACCAGGGCTGCCAACTATTAATATGTACTGTCCCTATTTTTGTTACCCTAATATCAATATATCAGAAAGTATGCAAACCAATAGCTCTAAACTTTGCACACGTATAGTACCTGGCATTCTAGATGAATTTGGAGTAACTAATTTACGTAAGTGCTGCCAACATGATTCTAAGCCTGCTGATAGGTCCAATTTTAAAATGCATGTAACTTCTATACTATCTAATGGATTTCATTCAAAATTGGCACAACAATAGATCATATTATTTCAGATTATTTCTGACCAATACATGCATGACATTGTTGCCAACATGATTTTACGTGCACTGTTAGATCCAATGTTTAACTGCATGTAACGTCCATGCTATTCATTGGACTTCAACCAAATTTTGTATTCTGTACCTTAAGAGATGGAACTAAGAATATATTCAGTCATCAGGTCTGCCATCAGTAGTGCTCTATTAGGCAACATTATGCAAGTTATACAGTATTTCGAACTAATTAGAAATTTTGATATTAGCAACTTAATTTCGTCATTATTCTAGATAGGTTCATATACTGTAGAATAATCATTGGGATGAAAAGTAGGCTCTTTAGTTCGTCACGGAACTTCTTGTTTTTTTTTTTTTGGGAAATGTTTTGCTACGAATATTTGAACAATTAAATGCAATCTTTCGAAAAGTGAACTACGAACATATAAATATCAGGGATCACTCAGAACTCTTTATTGAACAGTGATTACCAGTGTAAATATTTTTTTTATTTATTTTTTGATATCAGAATGGACTAATTAATTTTCTGACTATCATAACTGCGACATTCTAGTAATAATTTTAGGGACAGTTGATTTCTCATGTGTGATTTGTTTTATCTTTGTTGAGGTTTTTGCCATTCAAATAATATTTTTATCTATAAATAAATTGAGATTTTAAGGAATGTGCTAATTCAAAATAATTTCTCACCTTACCTTACTTGTGAATTACCGAGATCAGGGATGCCAGATTAGACCCAAGTATTCACCTAGATAGACCCTGAGATATATCTTCTCGTGCTAATCTGATGTCGGTATTTTACAAATTGTGGTCGTTGGATCTCGGTCCAAACGAGCACAGTATGCCATCTGGTTTATCGACGCCCTACTAGCGGACCCGTGCGAGAATTCTTGCATAATGGGTTGTGCGCGCCCCATGTGCACAGACTTACCCGCCCGGCCCTAGTGCTATGCGGGCTGTACGCGAAACAGTTCTGCCAGGGGCTATCGTCTTGTTTATTTGTTTAAAAGCACTATATAAACAAATAAATATAATTCCGTTTAAATGCAACATTTTTCCTGTACTATTGAGACGATTTGGCAGATTTTGGTACAAACCACACCTTCTAACTCCCTCTGGTTTAGGAGCTTGAGTTGTGTGAAACATACACCTTAGCGGCTTCGGTGGCGTAGTTGGTAGCATGCTGAGCTTCAATGCCGAAGATCGCGGGTTCAAATCCAGCCGAAGTCGTCGGATTTTTAAGAGCGTTAAAATCCCTCAGTATGCCTTCCTTCGGAGTGGAAGTAAAGCCGGCGGTCCCATGTCATAGATTTATGGCATGTTAAAGAACCTTCCACTAATTACACCTGTGTGAAGCTAAATTGTATAGGTTAAGAATGTAAACAACGCTCTTAGGTTCCTACGTTCGTTGCAAGAGCCGACTGCGGTGGCGTCTGGTAGTCTGAACTAGTAGTCCTTGACGGTGGCGTTTGCTAGCAAAAGTAGGAACTATTTGAAAAATTCAAAAGTCTGCAGTCCTTACTTGAACTAAAAAACAGATAACACACACTAATTCAGTCATCACAATTAAAACCGGTTATCAGGCAGATTCTACACACACCCAAAGTACACGGGGCTACATGACCGCGTTGTCGCAGTCCCTTAACTTAAGAACCAACCAACCAAACATACACCATAGCGTATTATATAATAAGATAATAGGATGTGTTGAATGATCTGATGTGGATACTTAAGTGAAATTGTGGAATGCGTACAGATGGAAACTTCTCAAGGGAGAACTGATTTTATAAAAGTTACTCAAATTCAAAGAATTTAGAGTAATTGTTGGGACAGATTTTATGTACATAAAATGTGTTTGTCTAAGCTACCTGTAAACTGCAGTGTTGGCCATACCCGCTACACCAGTGCGGTATGTGTTTCATGGATTCTGCTGCTCATATTCCACTTCCAAACGAAATAACTGGCTAGCACAATACGAAGCAACTCTAATTCAATCTGTAGCCGACTCACTGTCTTCACCTCCCTATTACTGTAGCTGTTTCTGAAGCGTTGGTGCTCGCCAATATTGCGGCAAGAGGATCTAGAGACTCTAATTAATACATGACGGTAATCAAGTAGACACATTACTCAGCGTTCATTATACACCTCGATACTTTATAGGCCGTGTTGACAAGGAAACAATAGAGTGATCAACGGGGAAGTCAATGCAAGAGTCTTATTTCACTTTCTAATTTGATTCAGCCATTTATTTATTTACTAGTTCAAACCCGTCAAAACATGACGGTCATTGGGAAAATATTTACTGAAGGTTTCTCTTATATGCATTTTATGAACGATTACCTTTTGGCACTGTTGCAACTGTAAGGGCGTCGAAAGATTTACTTCGCAACATATAACTGGCCATGACTGAAACCTTGATGAGGCAAATAGAGACCTACACGTTCCAGAGTTTTCCCTTGAGCTTTATTGATTGTGATAAAGTACGCTAAGCGAATTGGAAATTGGAAAATTAAAGTGTTTTATCGGAAGATGTTAAATGAGGTTGAAGATTATAGCATTCTGCCCATTCTGCCTTCACATAAACTTACTCGAAAAGTTTGAGCTATAGAGCCAAAACAATATTTCCCCAATTTTTAATTCTGATAAACAATGATCTCAGTTAAACGCAGCGGGATCCGCCATTTATTTCGTGGAAAAGAGTCATTGTGCGCAAGCGTGGGAGTGACAAATATTACATTTTTCTTTAATAATTTAAAAATATACCCTAACATATATTTTCCCTTTATTGACTTTCTGCAAATCTACATGCCAAGAGCTCCCGTTAGAATGCATTACGAAGTCAATTGGTTAAGACGTTTTCTCAATCTCGCGGTAACAAAAATCACCTTAGTGTTTTAAATATATAGAAGCAAGTAAACAGGTCATAAACCCAATTCTGAACCTTCTTGACACAAATACAAAGTAGATAATTGTACGAGGGCGTACTATATTGTTTTACACTTCATTTTTTTCTACCCAAATGAAGTACATTACACATCAGTTGTTACGTCCAACTTCTGAATATAATCTCCTTGTAACTTTATGCACTTTTACTATATATGTGCCAGTCTCTCCAGACTTTCCTGAAACCATTCATTCGGAGTACTGCGTACGATACGATCTCGTAATATTCCACGAGGGAGTGTGAAAGGAATCCGGAGGAAACCACACTAAGAGTGGTAACTGTGAGCACCGGGACTTGATGGAATACTGTAGCTCTCCACTGCAGTCGTGGTGAGCGATTTAACGCGCACAGCTACGTGGTGAGGTGATAATATAAAACTGAGTTGATGGAGTAAATCACGAGTCATGGGCGATTTTATGATTAGATGAGACTGTTAGACGACACGAAAACGAAAAGAAGCACGATAATCATGGAGGAGATTTTACAGTCCAGAGGAGGCCAGTTCGATTCCAGAACCGAAGGTTTGATGGGAATGGATTGCAGGCTACACAACGTTAACAAACATCGAACCATGGAGACGGAAAGGGAGACAGAATGATGCAGAGTAGTTAATCTTCAAAGGTCAGAATATTTATTCAACTGTAAATAAAATTTCAACAACGTTAATATGATGGACATTTTCATAAATTTAATGACAGCAGGGTGAATTTTTTAAAACAAATATTTGATAATAAATACAGAGCCTCCATGGCTTAGGCGGCAGCATGCCGGCCTCTCACCGCTGGATCCGTGGTTCAAATCTCGGTCACTCCATGTGAGATCTGTGCTGGACAAAACGGAGGCAGACAGGTTTTTCTCCGGGAACTCCGGTTTTCCCTGTCAAAAATTGCATTCCAGCAACACTCTCCACGATCATTTCATTTCACCTGTCATTCATTTAATCATTGCCTCAAAGGAGTGCAACAGGCTTCGGCAGCCGGCACAGTTCATATCCCCGCCGCTAGATGGGGGCTTCATTTATTCCATCCCTGACACGATCGGATGACTGGAACAGGCTGTGAAATTTTCATTTCATATTAAATACGAGGTCAGATGAGGTCAGAATTTGATGTACGAGTTCTGTCTGAACGAATGAATTCCTGACGGACAATTTTTTGAGGGTAATTATATTGACTGAATGAGATATATTTCATTGTTGACGTGTTGCTTATTTGCAATTATTAGTTTGCGGCTTCGGTGGCGTAGTTGGTAGCATGCTGATCTTCAATGCCCAAGATCGCGGATTCAAACCCAGCCGAAGTCGTCGGATTTTTAAGAGCATTAAAAATCCCTCAGTATGCCTTCCTTTGGAGGGGAAGTAAAGCCGGCGGTCCCATGTCATAGATTTATGGCATGTTAAAGAACCTTCCACTAATTACACCTGTGTGAAGTTAAATTGTATAGGTTAAGAATGTAAACAACGCTCTTAGGTTCCTACGTTTATTGCCAAGAGCCGACTGCGGTGGCGTCTGGTAGCTAAGTTCTGAACTAGTAGTCGTTGATGGTGGCGTTTGGTGGCAAAAGTAGGAACTATTTGAAACATTCAAAAGTCTGCAGTCCTTACTTGAATAAAAAAACAGATAACACACACTAATTCAGTCATCACAATTAACACCGGTTATCAGACAGATTATACACACGGGGCTACATGACTGCGTAGTCGCAGCCCCTAAACTTAGGAACCAACCAACCGTAATTATTAGCTTAATTTTGGATTTTAGTAACAACATCACGTTACATTTGAAGTAAATAATTTCAAGGGAGGATTTAATGGACAGTATTTGATAATCATTTGGCATGGACAAGAGCTATTTTCAGCGCATACTGTTTTAAATAAGACGCAAATTTCTGACAGTGGTTATAGAAGGACACAAACCGATGACGTGTGATTGGAAGTGGTACGATTTTAACGAATATTAACAATCTTTATGTTAATTAGTAGAGAAACCAAATAGATTTTTTTTGTCAAAACAATGGTAGAATAATTTTGAAATTATGTAATTATGATATGACTAGCGGACCCGTGCGAGAAATCTCGCATTTTCATAAACCACACTTTCCCCAATAGGTTTATAATGAGACACTTAAGGAGAAAGGTTATGCTTTCATTTCAACCAAATGATTTTAGAACACTATTTACATTTCAGGATAAAGGACAAACCTCAGAATGTGAATATGACATGAAACAGGCGTCACAGCGGCCCGTGGACAGCAATTAAGGAGCGTATTTTACAACATCAACGGTGTTTGCAAATCGCACACTTCGTACATTTTTTTTAAAGAATTTTTTTAAAGTAATTATTGATATTTATGAAATTAGAATGCAATAAGTCACTACTAATGTCTATTATCTTTCATTTGAATGCTAATTTTTCACGATCAGTTTCTTGTGAGCACCGCAGGAGGGATGCATACTACTGAAATAATATACGGTACTGTGAGGTTTGAAGCCACTTTTCAGTGTTGCCTAAGTAAACAAAAGTTTGGTGCTTTTCACTCGGTCAACACGAATGTACCCAAATAGAGCTGGGTTATGCCCTGATCCTGAAGTAAATTACATAAAATTAATAAATACACTAGGATGACCAGTTTCGATCGTCAAGCGATCATCATCAGATCCATTACACTTAGGCTATAGCATCTATGTTTGAGAATACAGGTGAAGAATATATATACAATATGTACAATTATTTAGTTGCAGTGTTGGTAATGCAACAGTCGGTGTATGTTAAATGTGGTATATCTAATGTTAGGTAAACTTTTAAATAGTGATGAAAAACCGCAATTCGTCTGTTAGGGGTGATTATATGGTTTTACAAAATCAACTAAAGTTATACTGATATAATACAAGCTTATACTTATCGAGTTGTCTCCTTAACTGGAACATGAAGCAGTTGCGTGTTTGCTTAGACACCAGTTATAGTCAACTAACCCCGAGTGTTCGCTGGGTGAAACTGGTTTTCCCCTTCCTCCCCCTTTAGTTGCTATGTTCTTCCAGAGGTCAGTGCCATGTATATTTGTGTGACTTTGCGTAGTCTAGAAAAGAGTGTATGCTATTGAATGCAGGAGTCTGCAACTACTAAAGACCGTGGAACTATCTTCGCCACGCATGGGCTAAAAAAGCCATTTATACTAAGTGGTACACGGTCTATTGAAGACGTCCCAGCACCTTTAATACTGCCGCGCATATCGGCCTAGGTTTATTGCAGGGAAATGTACATAGTACACCTGATCCAAATAACATTTACCTATAAACACCCCTATCCCCCCCTTTTATCTAGCTTGGCTGTATCGCTAAGTTGTGTCTTGTTTTCGACAGGGTGTGTTTTTTAGTAGAGCGAAAAGGGGTGAAGTCTCCATAAAAGTGTGTTCATTTAATTGTTGGGATTGTTTTGTTTGGCTAGGTGAATCTCGATTGCTTCTTTTATGTCGAGAGCTCTGCCTTTCGATTCGTGATGAATTATTTTTAGATCAGTCTCGATTTTAGTGAAGCTGTGCCCCGTGTCACACATATGTTCGCATACGGATGAATGTGTTCCGTATCTTATCGCATTCCTATGTTCATTATAACGTGTATCTACTCGATTCCGCTCTGTCCAATGTAATTAGCTTGACAACCAATGTCTTGGCATGTAATAGAATATACCCCTGACTTTGAATAAGGGTCTTGTTTATTTAGATTGCTATTTTGCAGGTGCCTCCCTGTCGTATTATTCGTTGTGAATGCTATTTTTATGCCTTGCTTTTTGAATAGATTAGTGATTTTATATGTGTTCTCATTCACATAGTTAAAGCACGTGATTTTTTTTTCTCATTAATGTCCGGTTTTGGAATCATTTTATCTTTATTAGCCTACTTTCGATTTTTGCAAAAAAATGAAAGTAGACTTATGAGATCAACACAGGGCGAAAAAAGTGTGTCTGTCTGTGTGTGTGTATGTGTGTGTGTGTGAGTCTGTGTGTGTGTGAGTCTGTGTATGTGTGTGTGTGTCTGTGTGTGTGTGAGTGTGTGTACTCTGAATGTCTGTCCCCCCCTATCAATTCGAACACGGTGAATGCGAATTGAACGAAATTTGGTACAAAGGTAGCACAAGCAAAGGAGACCTCAGTGTCATGTTTTATATCGCCGCCGTCTTGACGGAAACGTAATGGCGGCCACACAAATGTTCAAAGCTTAAATCAAATTACGATTAGCCTAATCATCCGATGTCTAGCAAATTTTGCAACAACATACCTTTATGGAGGGAGCATCTTTTGACCAAACTAATAGGTCATCAGCTTAATATTTTGCGGATGGCGGCCATCTTTGTGTGAAAATCGATTCCCCTTATCAATTCGAACACGGTGAAACCGAATGGAACGAAATTTGGTACAGAGGTAGCACTAGCAAAAGGCACCTCAGTGTCATGTTTTATATCGCCGCCATCTTGACGGAAACGTAATGGGGGCCACACAAATGTTCAAAGCTTAAATCAAATTACGACTAAGCTAATCATCCGATCTCTACCAAATTTTGCAAAAACATACCTTTATGGGGGGAGCATCGTTTGACCAAACCAATAGGCCTTCAGCGTAATAGTTTGCGGATGGCGGCCATCTTTGTGTGAAAATCGATTCCCCCTATTAATTCGAACACGGTGCAACCCAATGGAACGAAATTTGGTAGAGAGGTAGTACTAACAAAATGCACCTCAGTGTCATGTTTTATATCGCCGCCATCTTGACGGAAACGTAATGGCGGCCACACAAATGCCCAAAGCTTAAATCAAATTACGACTAACCTAATCATCCGATCTCTACCAAATTTTGCAACAACATACCTTTATGGGGGAAGCATCCTTTGACCAAACTAATAGGTCATCAGCATAATAGTTTGCGGATGGCGGCCATCTTTGTGTGAAAATCGATTCCCCCTATTAATTCGAACACGGTGCAACCCAATGGAACGAAATTTGGTACAGAGGTAGTACTAACAAAAGGTACCTCAGTGTCATGTTTTATATCGCCGCCATCTTGACGGAAACGTAATGGCGGCCACACAAATGTTCAAAGCTTAAATCAAATTACGATTAACCTTATCATCCGATCTCTACCAAATTTTGCAACAACATACCTTTATAGAGGAAGCATCCTTTGACCGCATGACTAGGTCATTAGCGCAATAGTTTGCGGATGGCGGCCATCTTTGTGTGAAAAGCAATTCCCCCTATTAATTCGAACACGGTGAAACCGAATGGAACGAAATTTGGTACAGAGGTAGTACTAGCAAAGTGCACCCCAGTGTCATGTTTTATATCGCCGCCATCTTGACGGAAACGTAATGGCGGCCACACAAATGTTCAAAGCTTAAAACAAATTACGATTAGCCTAATCATCCGATGTCTAGCAAATTTTGCAACAACATACCTTTATGGAGGGAGCATCTTTTGACCAAACTAATAGGTCATCAGCTTAATAGTTTGCGGATGGCGGCCATCTTTGTGTGAAAATCGATTCCCCTTATCAATTCGAACACGGTGAAACCGAATGGAACGAAATTTGGTACAGAGGTAGCACTAGCAAAAGGCACCTCAGTGTCATGTTTTATATCGCCGCCATCTTGACGGAAACGTAATGGCGGCCACACAAATGTTCAAAGCTTAAATCAAATTACGATTAACCTAATCATCCGATCTCTACCAAATTTTGCAACTACATACCTTTGTGGAGGGAGCATCCTTTGACCAATCTAATAGGCCATTAGCCTTATAGTTTGCGGATGGCGGCCATCTTTATGTCAAAATTGATTCCCCCCATTAATTCGAACACGGTGCAACCCAATGGAACGAAATTTGGTACAGAGGTAGTACTAAAAAAGGCACCTCAGTGTCATGTTTTATACCGCCGCCATCTTGACGGAAACGTAATGGCGGCCACACAAATGTTCAAAGCTTAAATCAAATTACGATTAACCTTATCATCCGATCTATACCAAATTTTGCAACAACATACCTTTATAGAGGAAGCATCCTTTGACCACATGACTAGGTCATTAGCCTAATAGTTTGCGGATGGCGGCCATCATTATGTCAAAATTGATTCCCCCCATTAATTCGAACACGGTGGAACCGAATGAACGAAATTTGGTACAGAGGTAGCACTAGGAAAAGGCACCTCAGTGTCATGTTTTATATCACTTCTATGTTGACGGAAACGTAATCGCGGCCACCCAAATGTTAAAAGCTAAAATGTAATTACGACCAACCTAATAATCTAGTCTCTACCAAATTTTGCAACACCATATCTTTTTGTGGGAAACATATTCAGACCAAACTGCAAGAACATCAGCCCAATAGTTTGCAGATGGTGGCCAAGTATGTGTGCAAATCGATTCCCCCTATCAATTCAAACACTGTGAAACCGAATTGAACGAAATTTGGTACAGAGGTAGCACTAGCAAAGGGCACCTCATATTCATGTTTAATATCCCTATAGCACGTTGTATTTCAACAAGCTACTACAACCAACATTCAATCATACTCGTTGAAAAGGACAAAGAGTTATAACAATACCCATGCATTTAGGAGAAAGTAGGCTATATGTTCTTTACTGAACACCTTGTTTTTATGTTTGGCTACAATTTGGTCTATTTTGCTTGGCGGGAAATTGTTTTCCTTTGCTAGTTGTTTAATGGTCCTTATTTCCTTATTATAATTGTCTGTTGACATGGGTATGTTTAAAGCTCTGTGCACCATTGAATTAAACCCCGCTAATTTATGCGTACTGGGGTGATTATACTGATTGTCGATTGCATGCGAGGATTGTGTGGCTTTTCGGAATATGGAGTATGAAAGCTCGTTGTCCTTACGTTCAATAGTTATGTTGAGATAATTTATTTTTCGATCTGTTTCGGATTCCTTAGTGAATTTGATTGAGTGGTGTAGGCTATTAATGGATTGGAGAATTGTTTCTTCGCTTGTTAATTCAGTATCGTAGATGCAAATTACATCATCTACGTATCTTTTCCATATTACTATTCCCCTAGTTGAAGTCTTTTCTAAAAACTCATTTTCTAGTGCATTAAGGAAGATGTCAGCGATTAATCTGCTTAGTGGTGATCCCATCGCTAATCCTTCTGTTTGTGTGTACATTTTATTGTCGAATTGAAACGCGTTTTGGCCGAGGACGACCCTCAGTAGTCGCACGATCTCTTCAGTTTCTTTTACCGAATTGTTGGATTTTGAGTTATTTTCGATAGCGTTGATTGCATCATTAATAGGAATATTGGTGTACATGTTAGTTACATCGAAAGATACAAGCCTCAAGCTAGGTTTCATTTGTAGGGTGTTCAGTGCTGTTACTAATTCCGTTGTGTTCTTTACAGAGTTGTTTTTGTCGTTGGAAAGGCGGCGTTTTAAGATTTTTAGTAACTCTTTGCTGATTTTGTAACTAGGCGCATTCCTACAATTGACTATTGGTCTCATTGGGCACTCATTTTTGTGTATGTTTGGTTGTCCCCTCAATGACGGTATTTTTGCGTTCATGTTTATTAGTTTTGATTTTTCAGCTTTGGTCAATATGTATTCTGTTTCTTTTAATACACTTTTTATTTGTTTTTGGAATTTATTGGAGGGGTCTTTTGCTAATTCCTTGATTTCGTTGTTGTTTAGGAATGCGACTGTTTTTTCAATGTATTCTGTTTTGTTCAAAATTACTGTGGTATTTCCCTTATCTGCTTTTGTGATGATTAAGTCATGTTCTTTTATTTTTTGTTTCAATGACTTTATTTCACTTTGTTGTTTGTTGTTTTGAGTGTAATTGTTTTCGCCCTCTCGTTTGAGGATTTTATAAGCTTGTATTATATCAGTATAACCATAGTTGATTTTGTAAAACCATATAATCACCCCTAACAGACAAATTGCGGTTTTTCATCACTATTTTAGAATTTACCTAACATTAGATATACCACATTTAACAAACACCGACTGTTGCATTACCAACACTGCAACTAAATAATTGTACATATTGTATATATATTTTCACCTGTATTCTCAAACATAGATGTTATAGCCAAAGTGTAATGGATCTGATGATGATCGCTTGACGATCGAAACTGGTTATCCTAGTGTATTTATTAAACTCATGTAATTTATTTCAGGATCAGGGCATAACCCAGCTCTATTTGGGTACATTCGTGTTGACAGACTGAAAAGCACCAAACTTTTGTTTACCTAGGCAACACTGAAAAGTGGCTTCAGATCTCACAATGTTCACGGCTAGTCAGGCATATCGTGATGCCAAGAGATTCAAAACACTCAGGCTTAAACTCATGAACATATACAAGTTAATTTGGTTCAACAAAAAATGTATAGAACTAAATCTCACCCCTAAATATGTACCAATTAAAAACGTACCGATTACACCAGCCTCAATCATTTCAACTAAACAAGCCAAAGCACTTTGGATAAAAAACGAACTAAGATTTACATACATAAGAAAGGAAAAATCAACCAACAACTATACGATATTCAATTGCAACTAAGTAACTTCTGGCACGCATCCCAATGGGACAGTTTTACCGAGCACCTACATGACACCATCAAAAACAGAGCAACGAGGAAACACGAAACGCTAGAATATAAACTAAGAAAACTAGGAGAAACACAGAATAATCAATCTAGTGAACAACACTCCAATAACAATGAATTCAATTTCCACAGCAGGGTAAACAACAGAACGAACGTAACCTTCTCTCAAAATGAAATGGATATGCTAGACAAAGGTTTGAAATACAACTGCACAGACGCACACACGAACCATAATATAAAACAGTTAATCACAGATATCGAGATAGCCAGTCACAAGCTCCCAGCATAAGACAGGGAATTAACCAAAAAATATTGCCACCAACGAAGCCCAAAAAAATCCTCAAACGAGAGGGCGAAAACAATTACGCTCAAAACAACAAACAACAAAAAGAAATAAAGTCATTGAAACAAACAATAAAAGAACATGACTTAATCATCACAAAAGCAGATAAGGGAAATACCACAGTAATTTTGAACAAAACAGAATACATTGAAAAAACAGTCGAATTCCTAAACAACAACGAAATCAAGGAATTATCAAAAGACCCCTCCAATAAATTCCAAAAACAAATAAAAAGTGTATTAAAAGAAACAGAATACATATTGACCAAAGCTGAAAAATCAAAACTAATAAACATGAACGCAAAAATACCGTCATTGAGGGGACAACCAAAAATACACAAAAATGAGTGCCCAATGAGACCAATAGTCAATTGTAGGAATGCGCCTAGTTACAAAATCAGAAAAGAGTTACTAAAAATCTTAAAACGCCGCCTTTCCAACGACAAAAACAACTCTGTAAAGAACACACCGGAATTAGTAACAGCACTGAACACCCTACAAATGAAACCTAGCTTGAGGCTTGTATCTTTCGATGTAACTAACATGTACACCAATATTCCTATTAATGATGCAATCAACGCTATCGAAAATAACTCAAAATCCAACAATTCGGTAAAAGAAACTGAAGAGATCGTGCGACTACTGAGGGTCGTCCTCGGCCAAAACGCGTTTCAATTCGACAATAAAATGTACACACAAACAAAAGGATTAGCGATGGGATCACCACTAAGCAGATTAATCGCTGACATCTTCATTAATGCACTAGAAAATGAGTTTTTAGAAAAGACTTCAACAAGGAGAATAGTAATATGGAAAAGATACGTAGATGATGTAATTTGCATCTACGATACTGAATTAACAAGCGAAGAAACAATTCTCCAATCCATTAATAGCCTACACCACTCAA
The DNA here is from genome assembly GCA_946902985.2 of Meconema thalassinum. Lineage (NCBI taxonomy): Eukaryota > Metazoa > Arthropoda > Insecta > Orthoptera > Tettigoniidae > Meconema > Meconema thalassinum. The sequence continues at coordinate 731,923,680 of OX336388.2, forward strand.
TCAAATTCACTAAGGAATCCGAAACAGATCGAAAAATAAATTATCTCAACATAACTATTGAACGTAAGGACAACGAGCTTTCATACTCCATATTCCGAAAAGCCACACAATCCTCGCATGCAATCGACAATCAGTATAATCACCCCAGTACGCATAAATTAGCGGGGTTTAATTCAATGGTGCACAGAGCTTTAAACATACCCATGTCAACAGACAATTATAATAAGGAAATAAGGACCATTAAACAACTAGCAAAGGAAAACAATTTCCCGCCAAGCAAAATAGACCAAATTGTAGCCAAACATAAAAATAAAGATAAAATGATTCCAAAACCGGACATTAATGAGAAAAAAATCACGCGCTTCAACTATGTGAATGAGAACACATATAAAATCACTAATCTATTCAAAAAGCAAGGCATAAAATAGCATTCACAACGAATAATACGACAGGGAGGCACCTGCAAAATAGCAATCTAAATAAACAAGACCCGTATTCAAAGTCGGGGGTATATTCTATTACATGCCAAGACATTGGTTGTCAAGCTAATTACATTGGACAGAGCGGAAAACGCGTAGATACACGTTATAATGAACATAAGAATGCGATAAGATACGGAACACATTCATCCGTATGCGAACATATGTGTGACACGGGGCACAGCTTCACTAAAATCGAGACTGATCTAAAAATAATTCATCACGAATCGAAAGGCAGAGCTCTCGACATAAAAGAAGCAATCGAGATTCACCTAGCCAAACAAAACAATCCCAACAATTAAATGAACACACTTTTATGGAGACTTCACCCCTTTTCGCTCTACTAAAAAACACACCCTGTCGAAAACAAGACACAACTTAGCGATACAGCCAAGCTAGATAAAGAGGGGGGGGGATAGCGGTGTTTATAGGTAAATGTTATTTGGATCAGGTGTACTATGTACATTTACCTGCAATAAATCTAGGCCGATATGCGCGGCCGTATTAAAGGTGCCGGGACGTCTTCAATAGACCGTGTACCGCTTAGTATAAATGGCTTTTTTTTAGCCCATGCGTGGCGAAGATAGTTCCACGGTCTTTAGTAGTTGCAGACTCCTGCATTCAATAGCATACACTCTTATCTAGACTTGGCAAAGTCACACAAATATACATGGCACTGACCTCTGGAAGAACATAGCAACTAAAGGGGGAGGGAGAGGAAAACCAGTTCCACCCAGCGAACACTCGGGGTTAGTTGACTATAAATGGTGTCTAAGGAAACACGCAACTGCTTCAAGTTCCAGTTAAGGAGACAACTCGATAAGTATAAGCTTGTATTATATCAGTATAACCATAGTTGATTTTGTAAAACCATATAATCACCCCTAACAGACAAATTGCGGTTTTTCATCACTATTTTAGAATTTACCTAACATTAGATATACCACATTTAACATACACCGACTATTGCATTACCAACACTGCAACTAAATAATTGTACATATTGTATATATTTTTCACCTGTATTCTCAAACTTAGATGTTATAGCCTAAGTGTAATGGATCTGATGATGATCGCTTGACGATCGAAACTGGTCATCCTAGTGTATTTATTAATCTTATGTAATTTATTTCAGGATCAGGGCGTAACCCAGCTCTATTTGGGTACATTCGTGTTGACCGACTGAAAAGCACCAAACTTTTGAAATAATACCCTATATGATGATAATACAATCAGTTATTAAACTTTCAGAATTATAATGCGATATATACTCTGATTTACAAGAAATGAACGGTGAAAGCTGTCATTCGCTTGAAGGGTGAGGTGAGGAGTGGTGACGAGAGAGGTAACGCTCTCCATGGCAACAGCGAGTAGTGTTGCAATGTATGCCGACACATCAGTGAGCACATGGCGGCTTCGGTGACGTAGCTGGTAGCATGCTGAACTGCTGTTCCCAAGATAGCGGGTTCAAACCCGGCTGAAATCGTCGGATTTTTTAAGAGCGTTAAAAGTCCTTCAGTATGCCTTCCTTCGGAGGGGAAGTAAAGCCAGCGGTCCCATGCCATACATTTATGGCATGTAAAAGTTCCTTCCACAGACTTAACTTGTGTGGAGCTAAATTGTTGGTTGGTTGGTTCCTCAGTTTAGGGGCTGCGACAACGCGGTCATGTAGCCCCGTGTACTTTGGGTGTGTGTAGAATCTGTCTGATAACCGGTGTTAATTGTGATGGCTGTATTAGTGTGTGTATCTGTTTTTTAAAATTTAAGTACAGACTGCAACTTAGAATTTTTCAAATATTTCCTACTTTTGCCGCCAAACGCCACCGTCAACGACTACTAGGCCTAGTTCAGAACTTAGCTACTAGACTCCACCGCAGTCGGCTCTTGGCAACGAACGTAGAAACGTAAGAGCGTTGTTTACATTCTTAACCTATCCAATTTAGCTTCACACAGGTGTAATTAGTGGAAGGTTCTTTAACATGCCATAAATCTATGACATGGGACCGCCGGCTTTACTTCCCCTCCGAAGGAATGCATACTGAGAGATTTTTAACGCTCTTAAAAATCCGACGACTTTGGCTGGGTTTGAAGCCGCTATCTTGGGCATAGAAGATCAGCATGCTACCGACTACGTCACCGAAGCCGCCAAGCTAAATTGTTAGGTTAGATATCGTCGGAATTCTCTATCAAAGTTCCAACGTTCACCACTAGGTATCATTGATATCTGGTAGCGAAAGTTGCAACTACTTGAAATTGAACGGAACTTGTAGCTCACCCTAAGGGTGCCCGTTGGAAGCAGCTACAGACTCAGGCGAGCCGAACATGTCCTCGGACACGCCCGGCACTAAAAGCCATACGATAAATGAATAAATGAATAAATACGTGAGCACATGGTTTGACTCTGTGTTCTACCGTGCCTTCACTCGTCACGGTCATTAGACCGCCAGGCAGGGGGGCTAACTTCCCCAGTATTTGTGTCTTCCTGAAAGCCTCTGGGAATGTTATGAGTCATGATCTGCCTCAGTGGCAACGCATCATTTTCCCACATGATATCTTTGACAGCTGTCACCGTTCATTATTGGTAAACCAGAGGATAGTAATAAAATACTTGATTTTCAATCAGAGAAGCTTATCAAAGGGGCAGATGACCTCGTAGTTCCGCCCCTTAAAACAACAATAACTAACTAACTAACTAAGCTTATCAACTCACATCTGCTAACCTGGCAAAATAATTACATGGGTTAATTATACCATTTTCAACGTGGGGACATTTTACTAAGTTTTACACCCCACCCCGTACCTTTGGGCATATTAACGTGTTGACAGACTGAAGATTAATTCTTTTACTAGAGTACGAAGGCAACACAGATAAGTGGTTTGTCTTCTACGAAGTACAGCCTCGTGTGTGATAGTGTACGATAGTTATGAAAGTAGAGGTCGCGTGGATATCAATTATTTTCTCACCTTATGTTGGTTGGTATAGTTTGAAGATTGATCAGGGTATATTTAAATAATGGTTAGGTATTATACTAAACCATCCACAGGGGAGCAGTCCAACTCAGCTGTGCCGGTCCCAAGGCCGAAAAATTGGCGAGGGTGAATGGGTGGCTGGTAAACGAGGCTCAGTGATGTACCAATGCCAAGAATGTGTAAACGATAAATACTGAAAAATGTTCGAGTTGATAGACTCGCCTACTTACGTAACCAGCAAATTCTACTCCTTTAAGGGAGATAGGTGGGGGCAAGTATCCGGTGCTCTATAGCAGGATATTCCTGGCTAAGGTGCGATAACCCTGACAGAAGAGTCCCTGGTTATCAAGGTTGGAGGTTAGGCATACGGCTAACGACCCCATCTCGCAAAAAGTTCAATTGTTTCGGTTACTTCCGTTACCATTTGAGAAATACACTCGTAACGTAACAAAACAGCAAATACCTCCCAGTTCAAAGCAGACAGCATGATGTAGCAGCTGCGCGGAAACGGACCACACATCGCTCAAACAGCTAAGTGCACAATCCACAATAACCTGACCATTTAATAACAATCACATAATCACACTTAGCAAGCAAAATTGAATGTCAATCACCACAATCAGTATCTAAACACAAAACAATGTCACATATCTTGACTAGCTGCGCTGGGCTAATCACTACTGCAACTACAGTGAGTCCGGGAATGTTCTCCGCAGCGCCTACATGCGAGAGCTAGCTACAGTAGTTACGTTGGTAGCACGGCTGCCGCTTGCATCATAACAAAGAAACAGTAAACTTTGTACTCACCACAGCCATTCATAACAGATGATGGAACCATTCACAGTACATCACTCTTTTTCTGCAATCAGTTTGTTTTAATTCATGAACCATGGTAACTTTCTAAGGGAACAACTGAAGCTTGTCTCTTACAGCTTTATGTGCTGTCGACTTAGAGATTCCTGTTTGTTGAGCTAATTTTCGTGTTGATTTACTTGGACTACGCACCATTATAACGGAGATTTCATTAAGTTTTTCGTCTGTTAAAAGCGTAGGCCTGCCTGTTCCCGGTACATCGTGAACTGAGCCAGTCACACGAAATTTACTTACCAAATCCCGAACGGTATCACGCTTTGGACACTTTGAATTAGGAAACCGCACCTGAAATCTTAATTTTACATTTTCTCTAAACCGTTCGCCTTCGCGAAAAACGTATTCCACCAAAAAAAAACTCTCTCTTCAGTAGTAAACATTACCACGTGTATAATGTTTCACTCTTCCAATAATCTAACTGAACGCTCGCTTACTGTAATACACACTGAAGACAAGCAGGCTCGCTCGCTTATCGCAATACACACTGACAGCCCACACGGGGGAGTCCCGCTTTCAAGGACACAGTGCAGTGCAGCCAACTAAACTCATGACTCAACCACTCACAGCTGCACGTACCCACTGCGGAGAACATTCTCGGGCACCCTGTGCATAAGTATATAGCCTATATTGTAAATATCGTAACTCATAGTTGGAAACATAGATTTAATAACCTAAATGTAAGGGATCTGATGATGATTGTTTAACGATTGAAACTGGTCATCCAAGTGTATTTATTAATATTGTGTCTTATGGGATTGAATTGATTTGGGACTATCTCAACAAAAACAACCTCCAGAAAATTGAGCAACTAAATTGGCTTTTCTCAAGAAAATTCTCTGCGTATCTAAATGCACCCCTTCAAGACTGACTTATGTGCTTACTGGTGAACCCTTCTTCTAGAACAACTACGAATGATGATGCTCTTGCCAGCTACTGGCGCCTTTAGTGAATTCTTGGACGAGCTACAAGCTAAGCGTGAGGCTATTTGGGAGCCCTTTATTTTTTGCAACAGAGGCTATGACAAACTATGAGTGGAAAGGCCCCGACTATGAGTTCCGCCACACCTGGACACGATTTTCTGTACATGGTTTCCACTTTAGAGTGTGTGAGACAAAAGCTTACCATGTTCCAGACGAAGAATGCATCTGTCGGTTGTGTGGGAGACTCTGTGACAGATATCACGCACTGAGATGTGAGCGGGATTTGTTGCTGAAGGTAATAATGTTATCGGTTTTACGTCCCTTTTAACTACCCTGGCTTTTAGAGACGCCGGGGTGCCGGAATTTTGCCCAGAAGGGGATCTTTAACGTGCCAGTAAATGTACTGACACGGCTCCCTCGCATTTGCGCACCCTCAAATGCCAGCTGACTGCGCCAGGTTTCGAACCTGCAACCTTGGGATCAGCAAGCGAGAACGTTACCCCTGAGCCACGCAGCCAGACATGTTGCTGAAGGACTTGTGTGTGGTGACCATGATTTGCAATCTCGAGAGGATTGATTCCGTTGTATTTACTGTGTATTGCTATGGCCATTGGCTGCATTAAATGTTTAAAAGGATTAGGGAACCACCCATCACAATTTGGTACAATCGTATTGACCGACTGAATAAAATAAAATTTCGTTCAATGCAAAAATATCTAACAACGTTATAAAGAAACTGATTTACAGACCTATCCTCATGCAAATTGCGAGTGTTGTAAACACGTGCTCGCCTGTAATATAAGCTTGTTAGAAAGGTTAACAGGTATCATCTTCCAGATCTGTGTAGCGGAGGAAGTCTCTTTATTTTGTTCTTTGGTTTTATCATGCGATCGATTGAAGTCTCGACATGATATGACTTGACTGAAAGAAGTAAGCTTGACAAGGAAAATGCCGGAGTTCGCTGGCGTCTCATGAACTCAATAAACTCTGGAAGGAAGGAGACAGAACAACAAGAGACTCACTCCCACGTAGCACTTGTGGGAATCAAAGCTGCTACAGACCAAGACGCTAGTATTTTCCGCTCGGTTAGGAACACAGCTCCACCAACTGTTGACAAGCCTCCAACCTACAAGCTGATTACTGATGCTTACGTCCGCATCGTCGACTCAGGGGCGGGTAGCTCGAGAGAACAGACAGACTCTACGCACTGTAGTATACCACAATATTCCATTGTCTCTTGAGGAGGTAACTAGGATTCATCACAGCAGAATTTTAAAATCCTTGTTTCTTAAGTGAGTTGTTGTTATTGGTTCAATTAGGGGCTTGGGACATCCTTGGTTATCAGCCACATGTTCCTGTGCGGGTGTGCTATTTATTTGAGATCCTGTCCTTCCAGTGTAGCCGCACGCGGTAACTCATCCTCCATGTTATACGATGTCAATCCAGGAAATAAATTTTCCTATCATTATCGTGTTGGAAGTCATTTTCCAGGGTTGATATAGTATGTTGTTTGAGTCCTCAGTCTTTTGACTGGTTTGATGCAGCTCTCCATGCCTCCCTGTCCTGAGCTAATCGTTTCACCACACCCTACATCCGAGGCAATCTGTTTAACATATTCTAACCTTGGTCTACCCCTACAGTTCTTGTCCTCAACCCTTCCTTCCATAACTAAGCTTGCTATTCCTGGGTGCCTTAGTATGTGTCCTACCAACCTATCTCTTCTCTTCATTAGCAGTCGCCAGAAACATCTCTCCTCTCCCACTAGTCTCAATACCTCTTAGTTTGTAACTCTATCTACCCATCTGATCTTCATCATTCTCCTGTAACACCACATTTCAAACGCTTCATTTCTCCTCTTTTCTGCTGCACCAATAGTCCAAGTTTCACTTCCATAGAGCACCACGCTCCAGGCAATGATCTTCAAAAATGACTTCCTAATACCTAAATCTACACTCGATGTCAACAGATTCCTTTTCTGTAGAAATGCTTTCCTTGCCTGAGCTAACCTACTTTTTATGTCCTATTTGCTTCGTCCATCACTGGTTATTTTGCTTCCTAAGTAACATAAGTCTCCTACTTCCTTCAGCTTTTCATCTGCGAATTTGATGTCCATAGAGGTTTCTGAATTATTTCGGCTGCATTCCAATATTTTTGTTTTACATTTATTAATTTTCACCTTGAATTCTTTCCGCAAGACGGAGTCCATACCATTCAAAAACTCATTCAAATCCTCAGGCGTGTCGGCTAATATGACGATGTCATCGGCAAATCTCAGAGTTGACATAGTAATCGACATTTAATGTTTTTCAGTCGGTCAACACGATTGTACCCCATTGCAATGGGTTATTCCCTAATCCTGAAAAGAATTACATGATATTAATAAATACACTTGGATGACCAGTTTCGATCGTCAAGCGATCATCGTCTTTTACACTGAGGCTATTAAAGCTATGCCTACAAGTATGGGTTATGATATTTACAACATATTTTAGAACTTAAAAGGTTCATTCTGTTTCCGTGTTGATAAACTAATTGAGTAATAAATAGGTTAAATAGTTCCGCCTAATCAATACTTTTTATTAAGTAATGATCACTGTGTGGTCATTGGTGGGACATATTTCGAGGCCTAATTATTTTTGGCCCCTTCATCAGCCGATATGAATGAATTAACAAATGTCAAAGACACCATATAAGGTTTAGTAACAAGGGACTTTTTAGTGTTACGCTATACATGTATCTTGTGTCTTTGACTTTTATTAATTCATCGAAATCTAGGAGGACAAAATTATTAATTTTCATAATTAAAAAAATCAAAATGTATTACTTCTACAGCATTCTCATATAATTGCCGCTCACTATTCTGGTATATAAACGCATCTTAGAGTAAATCTGTCACCACTGTTCGAGCAGTGTGAATTGGAGGGTGAATGTAAGTGGCTGTTGTTTGGTTGTCTTTGTGGTTAGTGTGATGCTTTAAGATGGAACATGCAGCTGAAGGTATGATCTTTGTAACGTGTTTCAGTTATTAATGGGCGTAACTTTTACGTAATTTTAGCTATATTTGCATTATATAATATTTAACTATTATTTTTAAAATTATATTTTCACTTAGATTTTTTGTATGTCGCGTCACCCTGCGTCACCTTCTACTTAATGTTAAAATGTTGATAAAGTCTTGTAGTTTACGCCTGTTATAAGATTTTTTGCATCTTTCTGCAACTTACTTAGTTATTTTACGTTTTAGAATATGCCGCGCAACCAGTTCTCACACGTTTACAAATATTTGAAGCACTGGGTTCGATGATTATGTCAAAAGTGAAACTTTGTGACGTTGACAAAAGTAAAGTAGGGGTAGAAAATTGTTCTGAAGAGATAACTGCATGCTCTATCCAACTCCTAGTCATAGACAATTTCTTACATGTGTAGACGTATCTTAAAAAGGTCTTAGCTGATGTTTATTATGAAGTAAACAAATTATATACGTTGATTTCACTCTAAATTCATGTTTAAAACGTAAAAATAATTTTGTCCCCCTAGATTTGGATTTTGACCCACTGTGCAATGACCACGCAGTGGTCATTAGGCCTACTTAATAAAAAGTATTGATTAGGTGGAACTTTTTAACCTATTTATTACTCAATTTACAATATTGTTCTGTCCGGGGGTGAGGGGTTGGACGAACAAAGGGGTGTAAATTATTTAATTTGGATGAACTGTTCAAAAGGGGCGAGTCTCCACGGAGGGGTGGAAACTACGAGTGGATGTTTGTGGAAGGGTGTGGGGGAAATGGGGGTGAGCTCTAATTGCACGGGCTCGTAGATTTAGGGGATGCACTGCGATCGCCCGCTTGTTGCACAATGCTACAGGAGTGCAAGCCGCTATTTGCTGAGTGTGCGGGACGGCTCTCGTACGGCACGCGATCAAGTACGACGCAACCGTGACACTAAAAATGAACTGTGTTGCCTACACTTCAATTCTATTGTTAATGGCTTCTGGCAGATAAAGGGGTCAGGTAGGAAGTCAGGACGTGAAGTTGAATGTAATAAAGATCGTGAAAACAAGTGTGTAGTGATACTGGCCAATGGTTTACTTGACCAGAAATGTAATGTTGATGTCCCTCTTATTTAGGGACAATGTGAACACAGAGCAATTTGTTACAGTGTAAATAATTGGGTGTGGTGTGGAAGGAGAACAACTTCTAGTTGTGTTAGGATTTCTGAGATTACACTTACGGACTGGTGAGACGCCTGGCCGCAGAAGGGTATAGCCTTTGGCTGCAACAGACCCAGAGTCCATTCGGGGCCTTTCTTTTATGTGTTTGGGAATCGCTGACTTGGTGTTTCATCAGATGTTGCTGCTCCAGATACCTCCGAGTGTAAATGTATGTGTGTGTTGCAAGTTATTGGCTAACCACCTGTAGTAAGTGGCCGCCTGCTTGCTGTGTTAAGATAATGTACTGTTTTGCTGTATTTCCAGCCTGGGGGTGGTTCTGGGGCAGATGAGGGTGTTTAATGTAGGGGTAGATGCGTCGTCCTTGTAGAGTGGTTATTGATGTGTTTATAGATGTGCAGCTTGTGGGTGTGTGTGGGTTCAGTGGCGTAAGCCACCTCTCCCTTGGGGGGTGTAGTGTTCTGAGGGTATAGGGCCCCTGGGGCTGTAACAATATATGCACTTATTTATTTGCAATAGTAATTAAAGTAACACAACCTGTCAAGATATGTGACTGTTTGTTGAAATACTGATCATGGTGGTTGACCTTCAAGTTTGCTTGCCTAGTGTGATTGTATGATTGTTATAGATTATGTAGATCGTGCACTTAGCTGTTTCAGCGATGTGTGGCCCGTTTGCGCGTACCTGTTACCTCCCGCTCCCTGCACTGCATATATTATGTTCTTTAGAATTGTTACTTCCTGAACCCAATGCGAGCCTGAGTTGAAATTGGTGGCCTTGGATTGCTCCAAAACTCTTCAATTTCTTCTCTTGTTTGACGTAACAGCGTTTTGATTAAAAATGCACAAAACAAATTCGAGCAGTAAAGCAATGCTTGATAATACGTATTTGACACATAAAATCCGATGGGACACACAAATTAGATCACGTGTATCACACAGTTATACATAAAATAACACCGTTATTATTTCAGGGTTCACATTTACTGACAACAGGAGAATACAAAAGTGTTCCATAGCAATCATGTGATATCGAGTCTTTTTTATCGGGGCCATGTTGCCAATATAGCCACAAGTGCTACCTTGTATTTGTTAAGCAGCGCCCGTTATCTTATCGCGGCGTGGAATACTACTACTACTAGTATCAATCATACTCTGTGTTTGCACTTGTGCTGTTTGTAAAAGGAAGGCTTTGTTGAAGTAATCTTTCTCTTTTATATTTTGAGGTAACTTATATTAGATATTTGCTTGTATTGTTCGATTGATGAATAAATAAAACAGACACAACATATTAGTTTTAACTCTTTTCATTTTTTTACCTATCGACTTCGACATGGTTTTCGCCCTGCGTTCTGTAGAATTTCTTCTCGTCTTTGACAAGGTGTTGTCCTGTCTCAGTTTCCTACTGGCTCTGTATCTGGAAAGTATTTCCAGTACCAACGTAAGTTTCTGTTTGAGTGTATCTAAACACTGTTCGGCTTTTGTGTTTGGATCATCTCGGTCGGTGTGGATTTTGGACCGCCTCATGATTGATCTTCATAATCTCACTAGTCTTCTTGAGTGCGTTCCCCTGATAAATTCAGTTAAAAGGCAATATCCATCCGTAATTTATCAATATTGTTTATCACGTCTCTCCCACTTAGGAGTAACAGGTGTGCATCTTTTTTGCAGTTGAATGCGCATAGTTATGAACTTTGACAGCTCCACCGTACAGAACAGTGTAAAGAGGTAAGGAATTCACATCCACCAAGTGTTTGGGTATGATAGCTAGATTCATCATATTTAAAATCCTTGATACCATTCTAGACGAATTCACTCGAGGCAAGGCAGGTCTAAACATGGATGTGTTCCATTGAACTGAACCATTGCCATCATCATCTCATCTGCTAAGATCTTGGTATGTGACTCATCTTTATGATGTGTACGCCACTGACTGGCTCATTGTGTTTTTATTGATGTTGTTCCTGTTCATGGAATTCTTGTGCCAAGTTACACACCTGGTTGGTTCCTTGATCACGATCAAACTCTTTCCTAACCACCAGCTTGTTTGTATTCAGTCTTGCTTATGGCAATTACAATTATTACGGACTATGTTGGTCCGCCTCTCTCTGTTGAGTCACTTGGAGTTGGGGGGACGCTTGATGGAACTCCTTGAATCATTTCTGCCTATACCCAGTTAGTTCTGTTCCAATGCGGGTCACCTTACAATAAATGCACATTATGGTCTCGTTCATTGCATTTGAACATTTTAAACGCTGTCTTAGCAGCCCTGTTCGGAAGAGTGCCGGAAGTGAGTCTGAAACTGCACTTTCAGCAGGCAAAGAACTTGTTGTTGGTTGGCTTTGTTATAGTTATTGTTATTATTATATATTAATTGCTCCTTTTTCCCGTTTCAATGGGGTCAAGGATGAGTTGAACTTCCATAGTGTGGAGATTATACTGTTGGATGCTCTTCCTGACGTCAACCTAATAGGGAGTAAGGACTAGGAATTAAGTGGAGGAAGGGGCCGACGAGGTCTATTTGAAAGTACCGGCCCGCCATGTTCTCAGCAAAAATGATGGATGTAGGTTATTGTTTTGAACTGGAGTCGAACTTGTATAACTTCCTCTGTGATGGCAATTTCTTGAAGGTCTTTTTATATTTCACTGCACCAGTTGTTCTTCAATCGCCATTTCCTTAAGGTGTCGGTGGTCTTTTCAGATTGCTAATAAAGCTCCCGAGATTTCCGTTTCATCCAGATTCATCCTGAGCAGACCGGACCAAAGATTTTCTCAATATTTTCCTTCCTTGTTTCTCTAAGTCTTTAATAAGAGATCTGCCTCCAATGATCAGGATTTTAGAGGCGTATAATGCTTCAGGATCGATATTGAATCATTGTTATATAAGTTCCAGGGGATTCGATAGGTCTTATGTAATTTTGAAATTCTCTGACTATTTGCCTCACGATTCAATTCTGTGGGTTGAATTACTTGAACTTATTTACTTGATGAATTTTGCCAAATTTGATCTTTAAAGGTTTCCCATCTAGATCGGATTTTTAAATGTATCGAGTTTTTAGCCTACTTTCGAGTTTAAATAGAAAAGAAAGTAGACTTATGCGATCTACACGGGCCAGAAGTGTGCATGTCTGTGGATTTGTGTGTATATGTGTGTGTGTGTATGTCTGTCCCCTCTATCAATTCAAACATGACAGAAACGAATTGAACCAAATTTCGTACAAAGGTAGCACTAGCAAAGAACACGTCAGTATCATGTTCATATCGCCACCATCTTAACCAAAGCAAAATGGTGGTTATCCAAATTATCAGAGATTAAATAAAATTACGACTGAACTAACCATCCGATCACTTCCAAATTTTGGAAAAATGCACTGGCTTATGGGAAGCGTCTGTCATCCAAACTATAAGGTCATCGGCGAAATAATTTCAAGATTGTGGCATGTGAATCATGCAAGCATTATGTGCTACTTATGATCCAACAGGACCCAGTTTCACCAGGCAGATCACAGGGGCAGTCTTCATTGACTTAACAGCTGCTTATGACACAGTCAATCATCACTTACTGCTGAATAAACTCTACTTGATGACAAAAGACTATAAATTAACTGAAATAGTCAGGTGTCTTCTTCAAAATCGTAGACTCTGTAGACTTTCAAGGGCAGCACAGTCGTTGGAGGAATCAACGAAATGGACTGCCTCAAGTTAGTGTTCTGGCTCCTATCCTCTTTAACATATATACAAATGACAAGCCAATACCAGTAGGTACTCGAAGCTTTATTTATGCGGATAATCGTGCCATTACCGTCCACACGGATCAGTTTGAAGTTGTGGAAAGACGTCTATCTGAAGCTCTAGGGGAACTAAGTGATTATTATAGAGGAAACCAATTGAAACCAAACCCTTTGAAAACACAAGTCTGAGCTTTCCATCTCAAGAACAGACAGGCAAAGAGGAAACTGCATGTAACGTGGGAAGGCATGCTGTTCGATCACGGTGCGAATCGCAAATAATTAGGGATTACATTGGATCGTGCACTGACGTATGAAAGACATTGTCTAAACACCAAAAAATAAAGTATCCGCAAGAAACTGCCTCCTTCGCAAATTATCTGGTACCAGCTGGGGGACTCAAGCTCAAACAATAAGAACCACTGCTTTAGCACTCTGTTACGCTGCAGCAGAATATGCATGTCCTGTGTGGTATAGGTCGTGTCATACCAAGCAGGTTGATACTGAATTAAATGAAACGTGTAGATTCATCACTGGCTGCCTGAGACCCACGCCATGTGATAAAACTGTATTGTTTAGCAGGCATTGCACCCCCAGATATCAGAAAAGAAGTTGCAGCTAAATGTGAGAGATCAAGAGTTGATGTGTCTCAAGCACATCCATTGTATAGCCTTCAACCAGCCCACTCTCGACTGAAGTCCAGAAGAAGCTTTCTTCACACAACTGAGTGCCTAACTGACAAACCTCAGGTTTTGAGGATTACATCTCGGTTGACCAGAAGCCCCCACATTACTCAGTGGATGGTTCCATCTGTAAGCCTCCCAGCAGGACATACAGAGGCTTGGACAACTTGGAAGTCTCTCAACAGATTGCGATCTGGGGTTGGCATATCCAAGTCCAACATTCATAAATGGGGTTTTTGCTGCGACCCGGTCCTTTGTGAATGCGGTGAAGAACAGACTATGGGTCATCTGATTCAGTGCCGCCTGTGTCCAATACTGTGCACCATGGAGGATATGGTGAAGGCTACACCAAATGGATGTGACATGGCAAAATGCTCATGCATTATTTAGAACCTTAAATGTTAAAATTTTGCCATTTTTTTGCCCATTTTGAACATAATTTGTTGTGTAATATTTTTGTTCCTGACACGAGTAAATAAACCAGGCATAGGGATGGGTTTAGGAATCATTAGCCAATGAACTAGTCTCTTTGTAGTGGAAGCATGAAATAAAACGTGCTATGCAATTCGTATTTATTTTCGATTAGAAAACACGTACTAGATATATAATTATGTGGGTAATTATAAAACAACAAATATAATAAAGCAGAAAAAAATCTTTTACATGATTGGCATCGCGGCTACACAGGTGAGAGTCAAGCATCTAGACAACTCGTCCAAAGTACCATAGGCCTATTGAGTTAAGCAGTTGAAAATGGTGTTACGGCTGTGAGTTTGTTCCGTCTCCACGCCGCATGAGTCACAGCTGCCTCCGGGCTTTGCTCTGCCTCAGTCTATTACGTGCGCCTTACACAAGAGGGCTACTAGGACAAAAGGGATGGTCCAGAATATTCGTGACCCAGCCAGTGATGGAAATCTTGAGAAGCCGTGAATCCTGGACGGGTCTAGAAGCATTTATTGAGTCACCAGCCTGCTATATAAGAGCGACCTGGCAAGCGGGGTGGACAGTGTTTTTCGAGCTAGTGCGAGCTTTTACCTTGAGCGACAGTGTGGATGAAGGAGTGTGAAGCCGACGGAGAAACTGTGTCTTGAGCGAGTGTGTTTTCCAATGCAGCAGAGGTTAGTGTGGTGAATTGCGAAAGCACCGGGGGCTGTTTCCCTAGCCAGCGTACAGCGAAGCAGAGTGTAGTGGTGAGTGACCGGCTATCGTAAATAACGGTAGCTTGCGTATTCAAGAAAGTGTTGCAGGTAGTTCTATCGAGGCCACCGGTCTCATTAGGGGGAATTAACTTCTGTGGCTTCTTGACAAGTGAAAGGCAAGTGTTCCCTACGAGAGGAAACTAGAGTGAGATACTAATTGCTTGTATTTGCTATTTGTGTGGTGTATCTTTCTGGCCCGCAATAAAGCTAATACTTTTTTTAAGGAATAATTTCTGTTGTGCTTTCTACCCACCGTAATCCAGTTAACGGAAGTGCCACTAGGGGTGGCACGGAACAACTGGTGTCAGAAGCCGGATTACGAACTCAAGCACAAGCACAACACCTAAAGGTCCTGGTTTCAAAGCCCGAGCAGGTAATTTTACCACAATTCTCTAATTTTCCTGTGAGTGCATGCCCTTTACAAGACAAACATCTAAAATGGAAGCGCAATTTGCAGCATTGCTAGAAAAGTTAAGTGGCATGGAAGCCAAGATGGAAGACGGCCAGAAAAAATTAACCAAGGACCTGAAGGATGACCTGAAGAAGAAGGAAGACGGCCAGAAGAAGATGGAGGACGGCCAGAAGAAGTTAGCCGAGGACCTAACTTCCAAATTAGAGGACAGCCAGAAGAAGTTAGCTGAGGACCTAAAGAAGATGGAAGACGGTCAGAATAAGCTAGCAGAGGACCTAACCGCCAAATTTCTGGATGGCCAGAAAAATCTGGAGGAGTGTCTGCTGACGAAATTACAGAAAAGTCAAAGGAAATTGGTACAGGGCCTACGTGAGGAATTCACGGCAGTGGAAAAGAAGTTCGACGCCTTACAAGTGGAAGTTGCCGAGCTGCGCCGACGCCCGCTGATGGGGGTGGAGGAGAAATTCAACGCCTTACAAAAGGAAGTTGCTGAGCTATGCCAACGCCCACTGACGGGGGTGGAAGAGAAACTCAACGCTTTACAAAAAGAAATTGCTGAGCTGAGCCAACGTCCGCCGACGGGGATGGAAGCGAGATTCTACGCTCTTCAAGCGGAAGTTGCCAAGCTGCGCCGACGCCCGCCCACAGGTACACCGGGACTATCAGGAACGGGACAGAGCAGAGTGATGCCCCCAACCTTCGTCGGAAAGGTCCCGTGGAGCAACTATTTACGTCAGTTCGAGGCAGCCTGTTCCATAAACAACTGGAACAGCACGGAAAAACTACAGCTCTGATTGTAGCGCTGAGAGGAGACGCTCATAACGTCCTTCAGGCCATCCCGACTGGATCCCAGAGCTACGCTTCACTAATCGCCCATATGGAGTCCCGATGTGGAGATAGCCATCTTCAGCAGGCCTACCAGATGCAGCTTCGGACCCGGGTACAAAAGAACGCGGAAACCCTACAGGAGATCGAGATGGACATCGCACGCCTCGTAAGGCTCGCCTACCCAACAGCGCCGGCCAACTTTCTGGAACAGATAGTGACGCAGACCTTCACCGACGGGCTACGGGACTCGGACACTAAACAGGCGCTGCGACTCGCGCGCAATAAAACCCTGGCAGATGCGCTGAGCCACGCACTTGAGTTCGAGACGGCAAAACAGGCATCTAGAATGCACGCGCGGGTGCGTCAAGTGGACGTCGACGAACCAGCAAAAAACAAAGAGACCAAGCCCCTGGCCGACGAATTGATGGAGGCGCTAAGCCGTTTCTTCGATAGTCGCGGCACCACCAGCAACGACACAGCCGGAAGACAACCGGAGAGGCGGCCCGGAAGAGGGCTACCGACCTGCTGGACCTGCGGTAAGAAAGGCCACCTGAGCAAGGACTGCGGTGATCGCGGCCGCAGAGGGTATCCGACGGGAAATCAGTCGTCTGTAAAGCACGCGGCCCAGGAAAACGAGTATTAACCAGCCTTGGGGGGCAAAGGTTGGCTTGTGACAGTCGTCAAGCCCCGGCAGTCCAAGTTCGTGTGACGCAGTTACGGAGGGATAATAGCAGCCTGATGGTCGACGGCGTCGTCAACGGAGTGAGCTGGCCCATGCTGATAGACACGGGAGCGTCGAGGACCATCGTCAATCCCACCGTGATCCCGAAGTGGAGAGTGCAACCCACGCAAAGGAACCTCCAGCTAATAACTGCGACTGGAGAGACCGCACCGGTACATGGCGAAGCATCTCTGGAGTTCGTCATTGGTCGACGGGCGGTGAAGCATCCAGTGCTCGTGGTTGATGCATCAAACGAAGTGATCATCGGACTGGACTTCCTGGACCAGAACAACATCATCTAGGACCTGAGTACCAACACTCTGCACTTCGGAGGTGAGGAACTTGCTTTGCAACCAGCACACGAGGCCGTCACCGCACGACGAGTAAGGCTGAGAGAGGACGTCATAGTTCCCGCCAGGACGGAGGTCAGCGCTGCCGTAATTCTCGACGGAACTGCTGAGGGAGTGGTGGCTATCGTCGAGCCAAAATATCAGGACATCCAGACAAAAAGATTGCTAATTGCCAAGACTCTCATCAACACGACGTGTCGGCCGTAGGTCCGCCTGTCCAACCTGAACGACTACGACATTACGGTTCACCGGGACACCAACCTAGGAGTCTGCGAGCCCGTTACCTGGATTGCCCGCATCACAGACACGACGGACGGACACCTGTAGACGGACAACCGGGAAAGACGCGCCCTGCCAGAAGAACTACAGAAGCTGTACCAGGGATCCCAGGACCATTTAGACGAGGAACAATCACGCCAACTTCGGGACCTGCTACTTGAATTTCAGGATGTCTTCTCCGTGGGGAGCAAAGACTTCGGCAGGACAAGCTTGGTCCAGCACAGAATCGACGTTGGGAACAGCGCACCGATTAGGGCCCCATTCCGACGTGTTCCGCTCGCCAAGCAAGCCGAAGTCGACCGGATGGTAGAAGAGATGAAGGAGCAAGGGGTGATCGAGCCATCACATAGACCTTGGAGTTCTCCGGTCGTGCTAGTGAAGAAGAAGGACGGTTCCATAAGGTTCTGCGTTGATAACAGGCGGGTGAATGACGTCACGAAGAAGGACAGATACCCTCTACCACGGATCGACGACACTTTGGACACCATATCAGGGTCAAGATGGTTCTCCACCTTGGATTTGAAGAGTGGCTACTGGCAGGTGGAGGTCCACCCTAAGGACCGCGAGAAAACGGCGTTCTCTGTGGGCAGCGGGCTCTGGCAGCTCACCGTCATGCCATTCGGTCTGTGCAACGCCCCTGCGACCTTCGAAAGGCTAATGGAGTCCATTCTGAGGGGACTACACTGGAAGACCTGCCTGGTCTACCTAGACGACGTCATCGTTCTGGGGAGAAGCTTCGAGGAGCACTACAGCAACCTGAAGGAGATCTTGATGAAGCTACGGGCTGCCCAGCTGAAGTTGAGCCCCAAGAAGTGTCAGCTCTTCCAGAAGCAGGTCCAGTACTTTGGGCATATGGTCTCCGAGGTAGGGGTGCACACCGACCCAGAAAATCCCGCAGCTGTGAGGGAGTGGCCAGTTCCGAAGGAGAAGTCCCAACTCCGAAGCTTCCTGGGAATCTGCATTTATTACCGTCGCTTCGTGAGAGGATTCGCCGACATCGCCAAACCACTGCATCGACTGACTGAGAAGGACCAACTCTTCACGTGGACAGCAGAATGCTACAGTGCCTTCGAACAACTCAAGCAGGCTCTGTTCACCGCACCAATACTGGCCTACCCCAGACCTGGAACAAGGTTCATCGTCGATACCGATGCCAGCGACTTTGGTATAGGGGGAATCCTGACGCAAATAGTGGACGGCGAGGAGAGAGTAGTGGCCTACTTCAGCAAAGCCTTGTTAAAGCCAGAGAGGAACTTCTGCGTCACCAGGAAGGAACTGCTCGCCATCGTGAAGACCATTGAACACTTCCACAAGTACCTGTACGAGCAAGAATTTCTCATCAGGACCGACCATGCATCCCTGCCGTGGCTCCTGAACTTCAAGCAGCCCGAGGGTCAACTCGCGCGGTGGTTAGAGAGGCTTCAACAGTACAACTTTGAGATCCAGCACAGGAAAGGCCAACTGCATTCTAATGCCGACGCCCTGTCACGAAGACCGTGCCCCGAAGACTGCACCTTCCGTACCAGAAGGGAGGAGAACACCGGGATACAGTGCCGAACTACCGTGGAACTTCAAGGGAGCTGGAGCCGCGAATCTTTCACGCGGGCACAAGTAGAAGATGATGACCTGGGGCTGCTAGCCGAATGGAAGAGGGTCTGTGTCCCCAGACCCGGGTGGAACATTGTGAGTGACTGCAGCCCAAAGTTTAAGTCCTACTGGGCGCAGTGGGACTCGCTGATTGTAAGGGATGGCCTCATCTGCCGTACCTGGGAGAGCACCGACGGAAAGACATCTAGGAAACAAGTCGTCGTTCCAAAGGCTATGACGGAGGAAGTCCTGAAGGAAGTCCATGGAGGATCATCTGGTGGACACCTAGGGATAAAGAAGACCCTGGAGAAGCTGAGAGAGCGGTTCTACTGGATCGGATGCCAAACAGACGTGGAGAACCACTGCGCGAGGTGCCACGATTGCGCAGCCAGCAAGGGCCCAGGACGAAGACGACGGGGTCCACTGAAGACCTACAACGTGGACGGCCCCATGGAGAGAGTAGCCATCGATGTTGCTGGGCCATTCCCGTTGAGCGAGGCAGGGAACCCCTACATATTGGTCGTCAGCGACTACTTCACCAAATGGCCGGACGCGTATGCGCTCCCTAACCAAGAAGCCGCGACGATCGCAGAGACCCTGGTGAAGGAATTCGTCAGCCGGTACGGGGTACCCCTGGAGCTGCACTCCGACCAATGGAGGAACTTCGAGTCGCAGGTGTTCCAGAACCTATGCCAGCTGCTGGGAATCCGTAAGACAAGGACGACGCCGCTACACCCTCAGTCCGACGGGATGGTAGAGCGATTCAATCGCACCATCGAGAACCATCTCCGAATAGTTATCAGCGAGCACCAGAGGGATTGGGACAAATATCTTCCACTATTTCTCCTGGCCTACCGCGCCGCCGTGCATGAAGGCACCGGGTGCACAACAGCCCGGGCAATGTTTGGGAGGGAACTCCGTCTACCTGTCGATCTTGCCTTCGGCCGACCTGGGATAGGTCCGGTCCCGGTAAGCCAGTATTGTCAAGAACTGGTTGACCAACTGGAGGACGTGCACGCGTTCGCGAGGAGGAAACTGCGGATCGAGACCGACCGAATGAAGACCCGATACGACCAGCAGACGGATGCCGGCGGATTCCACGAGGACGACCTGGTCTGGCTCTTCAACCCATTACGGAAGAAAGACCTGTCACCCAATCTGCAGAAGTCCTGGGAGGGCCCGTACCGAGTCGTGAAACGGATCATCGATGTCGTCTTCAGGATCCAGCGGAGTCCGAGGGCGAAGATGAAGATCGTGCATCGAGATCGCCTGGCAGCCTACGGAGGGACACAAGCGGACCAATGATTGATCGGGACGATCAGCCTTTTAGGAAGGGGGTGGTGTTACGGCTGTGAGTTTGTTCCGTCGCCTCGCCGCATGAGTCACAGCTGACCCCAGGCTGTGTTCTGCCTCAGTATATTACGTGCGCCTTACGCAACAGGGCTACTAGGAAAAAAGGGATGGTCCAGAATATTCGTGACCCAGCCAGTGATGGAAATCTCGAGAAGCCGTGAACCCTGGACGGGTCTAGAAGCATTTATTGAGTCACCAGCCTGCTATATAAGAGCGACATGGCAAGCGGGGTGGACAGTGTTTTTCTAGCTAGTGCGAGCTTTTACCTTGAGCGACAGTTGTGGGTGAAGGAGTGTGAAGCCTACGGAGAAACTATGTCTTGAGCGAGTGTGTTTTCCAGTGCAGCAGAAGTTAGTGTGGTGAATTGCGAAAGCACCGGGGGCTGTTTCCCTAGCCAGCGAACAGCGAAGCAGAGTGTAGTGGTGAGTGACCAGCTATCGTAAATAACGGTAGCTTGCGTATTCAAGGAAGTGTTGCAGGTAGTTCTATCGAGGCCACTGGTCTCATTAGGGGGAATTAACTTCTGTGGCTTCTTGACAAGTGAAAGGCAAGTGTTCCCTACGAGAGGAAACTAGAGTGAGATACTAATTGCTTGTATTTGCTATTTGTGTGGTGTATCTTTCTGGCCCGCAATAAAGCTAATACTTTTTTTTAAGGAATAACTTGTGTTGTGCTTTCTACCCACCGTAATCCAGTTAACGGAAGTGCCACTAGGGGGTGGCAAGGAACAATAGATTCAAGAAGTAGCATAATGATTGGAAATAAGGAAAACTAGCGGACCCGTGCGAGAAATCTTGCATGTTCATAATCCACACATTCCCCAATAGGTTTGTAATGAGAGATTTAAGGAGATAGGTTGTTTTTATTTCAACCAAATTATTTATTTTCCTACAGCAACAGTGTTTGCAAATCGCACACTTCTTACAAAGATTGATATTAATGAAATTAGAAGGAAATTCATCACTGCTAATGCCGTGTGTGTGGTGAGTCCCTTGATTGACAGCTTATCCGCAACACTCACCGTTTATTCGATATTAATGAAACTATACTATTTGAGTACCCTTTCCTTTGATTTATTGTTTCTGAAATCCATGCAAAATGATAAAGGAAAGACCACAGAATGTTAAAATGACATGAAACAGGCGTCACAGAGGCCATCATGTGAAGTGGATAGTAATTATTCCTACATCAACAGTATTTGCAAATCACACACTTAGGTACATTTTTTTTCAAAGTCATTTTTTTTAAAGAAATCATAGACATTTATGAAATTATAGTGCAATTCGTCACTGCTAATGTCTATTCTCTTTCATTTGAATTCTCACTGTCACGTTCGGTCGCTTGGTAGCGCCGCATGGGGGATCTATACTACTGAAATAATATATATGATCTTTAGCATTGGATAACCTATAATACAGGTGCAGATGTCCTCACTATTACGCCCCTTAAAACAACAATCAGCCAATCAATTAATCAATCAATAAATCCACGTATAATACACCACATTGTATTTCAACAAGCCACCACAACAAATATTCTATTACACTTCTTGACAAGGACAAATAATTATAACTACAAGTATACCCAAATTGTGACTTGTGTATATTAAGTCTATTTTGTGGGATCACTTTACTAAGTATTTTATGGGTTTATGATAAAGGTACAGCTATGATTCTTGTCACATATAAGAAGCGGTATATTCTGAGCTATATTTGACCATGTAGTGCTGCTACTTTGCTTTTATAGGATGTGTGAAATGAATACAAATTTGGACAGATACATTTTCAAAAAAATGTTGTATAAGTTGCTTCAGGTACATATTTCTCAGTTGTTTTTCAATCAAATATTACCAAATTTTGTTCACATACTTGGAATGGATCATGTCAGATGAGTAACCACTTTGTTTCATTATTATTGGGACAGAATGCAAGAAAAAATGTCCGAACTCTTTCTTTTAAAATTTATTCCAAAATATGTATAAATTTTTCTCTTCCCAATCCATACCTACTATGTTTTGGAAGTGAAAATAGGTTAACATTCAAGAACTCCATTAGGCAAGCTAATGTAAAAAAATATTCCTCTATCTTAAATGGTTTCCTAGTTATTGGTACCTAAACATGAAAAATGAGTATTAACGGAAAACAGCTGGCAAAGTTAAAAGTGTATTATTCAGAGCATGGGACGCTAATTAAAAAAAACGAATTTAAGGTAGTTGTAGACATCAAAACCCCAAAAAACTATATATATTTGGATTCAGAAAAGAATGAAGAATTTTATGGCGCCAAAATAAAAAAATCGATTTTTTTCATCACGCAAGAGTACGCGGTGTCCTCAAGTTTGTTTGATATAATTGTTGGTAATTTACTGCAATTTCGGCAATAAAGTGCAGAATGTTCCACCGGGGAATTACTCCATCTCTACATAGTATAATACAAATTCCCCAATTCTTGGATGTTACGGGTAATCTCGAGAACCACTGGATGGATTTTGATGTGGTTTTCACCATTCTGTAAAGGATATCTCGTGGAAGCTTTCTGTAGAAAAACATTATGACCAGAGAGAGCCCAGCAGTAACGATTCAGTGAATCAAGTCGAAGAAAACCCTGCCATCCGTGCGCCTTTAAAGCTTACGCTGGGTAAACCGTTAACAATATCTATATACTATGAGTGTAAGAATTGTTCAGCATGAAAAGTTCTACATAAACGTCCACGACAGCATATCTTTATCATGAATACATCGCCCACTGTAAGTGATTTTACATTTTCATTTCTTACAACAATCTCCATTCAGTGGAAATCTAAATTACTAGCTTCGGAGTGAGTCTAACACCACAGCTTCGGCGAGCATCAAACTGTCGAGTCGTGTCGTGTCGAGAAGAGAACATGTGTCGGGAGTTTCGCTGTTTCCCTCGGCTTTTCTGAATTGCGTCTGGGACCTGCCGTCGTGCGCCTTTTAAGCTTACGCTGTGTAAACCGTTAAAGATACTGGGCGAAGCCGAGGCGGGTTGCTAATTCGCAAATAAAGTAAATGATGAATGAATGAATTAAAGGGGATTGCGAGATCGTGGCAAGTGCATCATGGATAGATAGCCATAGCTGCCATCCGCCAACTGTCCACACGTATCGCTGCCTGTTGCAGATCTTCATGGAGTCCATCACTCCACCGCTTCCTTGGTCTCCCTGGTGGTATTCTTCCTGAAGGGATGAAATCCAGTAGCTTCCGTGGTCATTGGTGGTCTTCCATCCGGGCTACATGTCCTGCCCACTGCAGTCTTCTGGTTTTGATGGTTCCAGCTATGTTGGCATCATGGTACAGGTCTTCTACTTCAAGATTGTGTCTAATCCTCCATTCACCCGTGTGTACATCCCTCGCCGGTCCAAAAGATCTTCCGAAGAACTTTTCTCTAAAAAACGAGTAGTTTATGAAAGTCCTGTTTTCGGATACTCCATGTCTCACGACCATATAGTACAACGGGTTGGATCAGAGTTTTATGCAGACGAATTTTGAACAGTCTGGAGAGACATCTGGACCGAAGAAGCTGTGTTAAGCTGTAGAGAGTTCGGTTTCCTGCTTGGATCCTGGCGTTAATTTCTGCCTCACATGATGAGTTCTCCGTGAAAAGCGATCCTAGGTACTTAAATTCGTGGACCCTCTTGTAGGACCGGTCCCATACCCGGAGTGACTGTAGTTGCTCAAAAACGTGGCCTTGCCCGCGAGTCACATTGAGGTACTCGTCTTGGTTTCATTCACGATTAGCCCAAATTTCTTGGCAGCTGTCTTGAGTGCTCTGGTCATTTGCCTCAACTCTTCCTGAGAGCTGGAGAGTAAACTGATATCATCTGCGTAGGCAAGGTATGCTAGGTTGGTTAAAATTAATGTTTGTTGGTCATGCTGTATTCTTATATATGAGAACGGATTATGAACATCCAATAGGATGTTTTAGTCTTATGTATGTTATCCTTAAAATGAAATACATTTAGGAGAAAGTAGTACTTTATCAAACATCTTGTTTCATGTGATCTTCATTCAATTTTGCTAATCGGCCAACTAGGAACCACGATAAGCCTCATTTTACATTGTGGCATTTGTTCATTTTTCTCTTGATCCACATTGTCTTCATGAGCTCACTGTGCCTAGCACGACGTTTTTCTGTCCATTTCGCACCAGTTGTCCGATTTTCGTCCCGGAAAGTCCCAAACGTCTTGATAGCTGCTCTATAAAGATTTCGACATTGTGCATCTTCTGCACGTATCCCTATTTCTTTTCGATCTTTCTGGACGTTAACGTACCATGGCATAGTCGTTTTTGGTTTTGAGCCAAAGATACACAAGATATGTTTCGTCCATCAGGAGTCGATCATCCGTTGTATATGACCGTAGAAGCAAACTCTATCTTAGAGTATATTTCTTGCTGGTGATATTGTTATTAGTATTACTGTTTTCAAGGCTGAACTATATTTGCTATCATTTTAGGCTATTATGAAGATGGGGTCGCCACTCCCAAATGCATTTTATGACCTACTGCCAGGTATGAACTAGGCTGCTCCTAACATGGAGAACAGACGCCTTTTGTAGCCGCTACTCTGGAGTACAGACGCTACGAGTGTATGGAACAAGAATATACCAATTAAGGCTAAATAAGTTATGTAAGACTAGGATTCTTTGGGCACATCATGAGAATGCCAGATTCACGTCTTCTAAAACAACTAGTGCAGTACAATCTTGCTTCAAAAACACAACAACTGGATGCCGATGGTTAAAAGAAATCAGAGAGGACTTGAAGGAAATTGGCCTAACAACGGAGGATGCTGCAAATAAGAAAAGTTTAACTACAGCACTTAAAAATATGACGTTTCATTTTCCACTCACAAAGAAGAAGATTCCTACAAGAATATTTTCCGCCGAAGAACGGGCAAGACGATCAATACGCATGAAGAAGTACTGGGAGGACCGCAAGGCTCGTACAGTTCCTACAAGTCGACGAACTAATGGTTGGCTAAAGTGATCCTTTGTGGTCTCAAAAGAAGAAGAAGAAGAAGAAGAAGAAGAAGAAAGAAGTTATGTAAAAAGCATATTATGTTCCTATAATGACATATGCAGCAGAAACTTGGACAATGACTAAAAGGAATGAGAGCAGAATACAGGCAACTGAGATGAGATTCCTGAGAAGTATGGTCCAGAAAACGAGGAGAGAGAGAGAGTGAGAAGTGAAAATATACTGAAAGAACTGGGAGTAAAGGAACCAAATGACAAACTGGAGCAAAACAGATTGAGATGGATTGGGCATGTCAAACGGATGAATGAAGAAAGGCTACCAAGACAAGCACTGGAACGACGGATGACAGGGAAGAGAGGACGAGGAAGACTAAGAATGCGTTGGATGGACTCGGAGAAGTATAGCATTAGAAAACGGAACCTGGATTGGAACACCGTGTCGGAAGAGGAATGGTGGAACGACAGAACAAAGTGGAGAGGAACCATATTTGCCCCCACCCAGTGTCAGCTGGGAAAGGGGAAATGAAGATGTTGTTGATGATGATGATGATGATGATGATTACTATATTCAAACACCTAGTTCCATTAACTTACATTTACATAAGTGGTTCAGAAAAACCATCTACAAGCAGAATGCTTACTTCCGTAAGCCTTGTGTGCATTATTTACGGTATCTCTGAAACATATTGCCTGACTTGGCTCGCACTCAACAAGTTAACAGGATATTGCTATCGCTAATTAGTGTGTGCGTTCGTGTTACTTGTCTTCCCATTATACGGGAGGAAAATGAGATCCTCCGCACCACACCACTCCGCTAGCAGCTGTATGTGCTTCCCTGGATACTTTAACTACGTACTCATTATTGCAGATCCTATGAGAGCAATGTAAACTGAGATTTCTAAAATGTCAACAAGGCATTCAAAAGGTTACTACAGTTTCATACTTAGGATGCATACTTCACGAAAATTCGGATCCTAGAATATAAGTTAAGAGTCACATAGAAAAAGTCAGCCATTTATTCAATCAAATAAAAACTTATTCTATTTTTAGCCTATTAGCTCACCATTTGTCCGTGTGTGTCCCCCCCCCCCCCCTCACCTAATTAAATCTAAACGGCTGGAGCGATTTCAATGAAATACTATTTTGTCCGACCACGACCAAGCCCTTCACATTTTAATACGTCTCACCAATCCGACAAGGCGGCTGTGCGAATTATTTCACCTCCTAAGTCCAAAACGAACATGGCGGCCAAGCGAATTTGAAACATTTAAATAGACGTTTGAGGCAATCTAACCATCTGAGTGCAGTGAAACTTAGTACAGCAAATGTTTATACACATTGTAATGCACTGAAATCTAATTTTGTTCAAATGTTTACATACATTTAAGATGGCGGCTGGGCAAAATTTTAAAATTAAGTTTTTAATTCGTGTGTCCTAATCATGCAAACAAAGTCAACGTTTGAATAATGAACAAATGCAATAATCGTGATCTAGTAGTACATAACTCTATGGCCTAAATATATAAAATTTCAACATGTCGACCATCCGAAATATTTAGATGGTTCTAAATATCTACTAATCTATGACAGCAATCAAACTGCAATTTAGTATATTGATAAAGGCTATAAACATAAGTTCACCTATGGAAATTTCCATAAACTAGTCAGCAAAAATACAACATGGCGGCGACGCAAAATTTGAATTTTAAATTTCACGTTTCTCGCGATTTAACCATCCGAGTGCAGTGCAACCTGGTACAGTAAATGCTTATACAAACTTTAATCCACTGACATCTAATTTATTTCAATTATTTTCATGACCTCAAGATGGCAGCTGTGCGAAATTTTGAAATTCCGTTTTTACTTCTTGTGTCCTAATTATGCGATTGAAGTTTGAATAATAAACCTACGCTATAATATTCATCTATTAGTACATAACTCTGTGGCCTACATATTTGAAATCCAACATGGCGACCATCCGAAATATTTAGAGGGTTCTCAATATGTACGAATCTATTACAGCAATCAAACTGAAATTTTGTTTGTTGATAGAGGCAATTAACGTAAATAGGATATATGAAATTAGGCTATTTTGTTCTTCGCGGAACTACTTGTTTTTAATCAGAACATAATTTCTGAGATGCTTCCAGATCTTTATTACCACGTAGTTGTTCATTTATTTATAGGTTTGGTGAGATAGTGGTCGTATAGGCCCGTGTACATGGGTATGTAAGTGCATGTGGATATATGTCTGATAACTTGTGTTATTGCGACGGCTGTACCTGTGTGTGTATTTGTAAATGGAGCTAAAATTAGGACAGGAGGCGATCGTTCCCATAACGTAGATACCATCCCGATATCTACCTTGAATAGACGTGGGGAAACCACTTGTAGGGTGACTACTGTCGACCAAAGTATTATGTGCACTCGAGTTTGAAGGTTGTTTGTTAAGTAACCAATAGATCTACATAAAATCCAATACCATCAACATTTTTGTCGTTCTATTTTACGTTAGTTCATGTAGGTTTGGATTTTTAAAATTATATTTTAATATTTTTTATCGCAGTTGGAACACAAAAAGTGCACGTTTTTAAGCGTGTTTCAACCAAGCGTCACATTTAAGAATTATTATCTCAAAAACCCGTCATTAGATCGAATCCAAATTTTAACACAATATACATTGGAATGTTGTATAACTGGTTTATTAATTTCACAATTTCGTGTGTCCAAGAAACAAAGTTGTTACCATTGTTGTAAGGTAACTTTTTCTCGGCTCGGGGTGGTTGGAAAATGTAGTTCTTGGTTGCGTTGTAATCGTTATACATCAAAAAGTTATGCTGTATGACTGCGACACACGTAAATTAATTCACTTATTTTATATCGGTTTGTATTTGTACGAGGAAATAACACATGGTTCTCCAGCTAGCCGCTCAGGCAAAAGCTGTTCAGCGTTGCTGAGATGGAGCCCATCACTTCCGAGCGAGACGCGCCATGATTGGCCCTTGTCTCATCTTTCCTGATCCCCTCCTTCTGGGAGGGGTCAGCCTTCTTTTTCTATTCCTTTTATCTCCTGCCTTCTGCTCAAGGCCCTCAAGGAGGTAGGGTGTATGTAGCCCCACCACTTCTGGTGCACCCTAGAAAGTGCTACACACTCAGGGGCTCACGGCTGGTGAGTTCGGGAGTTGGCGACCCCGAGGGATTCCTGAGCTGGGTCCGGTTTCCCCCTTTTGTCTCTTGTCTGTGGGGAGGACCCTCTCCTCTTTTACTGTCCTGTTGTTTTTCTTTTCATTATATTTCCTTTTCCCTTTAAGATTCCCGCACTGTTATTTTTGCATCTCCACTCCATTTTGTGGGTGTTTTCAATCTCCGTTGCATTTTGTAAGTCTTTTCGATCTACGTTGCATTTTGTACGTATTTTGAACTTAACCTACATTTTGTGCGTATTTTTCACTCTATTCCTTTTGTGAGTATTTTCGTTCGACATTCCCATTTGTAAGTATTACCGCTCTCCATTTTGTCAGTAGTTTCAATCTGAGTTCCTTTTTGTAAGTATTTTCCTGCTCACTTAATTTTCGTTCTGGTTTCCACTTCATTGGCATTTTCGCATTCACACAGACCATTAGGGGCCGATAACCTAGATGTTAGGCCCCTTAAAACAACAATTATCATCATCATCATCCTCCCCACACCATAACATTTGGACCACCGAAATGATCATGTTCGACAACGTTCCTGGGTGCATTACGTGTTCCCACCTCTCGCCAGATGAGGGTACGTCTTGAATCTCTACGCAGACTGAATTTGCTCTCATCTGAGAAGAGCACGCGATCCCACTCCTCGTTGGTCCAGACCTGATGCTCTTGGGCCTATCGCAAACGGTGCCGCTCACGTGCGGGTGTCAAAGGAGCACGCCCGGTTTCTATGCACGTGTGGGCGACCATGTTACCGCACTCTGTCATTTCCACCGAGGCGTTGACATGTTATGTGGCTTCATCTATCTCGTCCTTAAGTTTTGCACAGCAGTGTATATACTCGCAATATAATGGAATACTAGGTCTGGGCGCGAAGCGAGCCTCCACTAAAGCGGACCAGGTTCAATTTCCAGTTAATACATGTATAGTTCTCTCATTCCCCTCATTAACGACCGGCTCGCTTTTGAAACCTAGCTGGTTCGTCGTGTTTACATTTCATGTCTGCGTGGAGCCGGGGATTTCCCAGCTCGAGGTACTGTGTTGCCAATTCTCCATCGTAGCCACTGAGAGCAAGTAGCGAGTCTGGACAGAACTACGTGCATTACTGGAGACCTGACAAGCGAGCCGGCAGCCAGGACCGAACTCTGGAGTCACAGAACAAGCATGCTATTGAACAAGAACCATCAGCTATTGGTCAGCAGCGAACAGTGATTATTTTCGGCGCTGCCGCTGCCTAACATTTGGATCACCGCTCGTTAACCAGGAAAGTGATGGAACTAGCCTAAGATTACCAAGTGAAAAAGGTTTGAATTTCATGTAATAATGACGTCACGTGGCGTAGGCTTACGTGGTTAACAGCTACGCAAAATTACAAGCTTCCTTCTCTCTATACCAGGTCTCAAATGAAACTGTTTGTAAAGAATGATTCACGGAAAGAAAGCCGTAGTGTATAACATCCTTGGCTATCACTCCTAAGGTCCGGTCTGAGGGCTGGAACGGGGTACAGTCAGCATCGTGAGACAAAACTCAGAAGAGGTGTGGTCTTTCCTACCTCAGCCATACATAAAGTGGCTCCCGACTCCACTTCCATTACGTCATATTCTATCTGTCATATTGAGGCCAAACCGCCCATAAGATAATCTTATTTAAAGGCTAGCTTTAGGGAGTTCAAAGCCCATTATTCTATATCTGCCGCTGTGTCATGATTGAGTGACATTAACGTCAAACCTTTTGGCTTCTGTAACTAATCTGTATATATGTTCTAGCTAACTAAATATCAAGTATACCACCAAGTCGGACATATTCATTTCTAGTGATGAAG
Organism: Meconema thalassinum; assembly: GCA_946902985.2. Taxonomy (NCBI): domain Eukaryota; kingdom Metazoa; phylum Arthropoda; class Insecta; order Orthoptera; family Tettigoniidae; genus Meconema; species Meconema thalassinum. The sequence continues at coordinate 731,954,236 of OX336388.2, forward strand.
AGGAAATGGATGAAACCATCTCTCTAACTGATAATAGTGATAATGCTCTAATAGATGCAACTAAAATGACCAGTGCATGTGTGTCAGGCAGGGGACTATGTTTTTATAACATGGCAACAACAGCAATATCCTGGCATTATCGTGTCCATGGACCAAAAAGGAGCAGTAGTTGAGTGCATGGAGAGAATGAAGAAATGCTGGAAGTGTCCTGAGGTGAAGGACACATTGTTTCACCAATGGAAAGACATTAAGAAGATGATTTACCCCCCAAAACGAGTCGGACAAAGCTATTACACAGTTACACAGTAGATTCTCACAATAAGACAATTAACAACAGTTAGCGTTGAAGAATGTGAGCCTTTATTCATTATTTACTATTTACTATTGTTGTACCGATCAATAAATGTTGTTCTTTGACCTGTTTTCCGCAGATGTTGTTCTTTAGTTCTACTTTGTACCAGACCCACAAAAGCAGGCTGTAATGTACGGAAAGATGCATGGGTCAAAGCAACCCACAATAAGGTTAACATTAGCCCATTACTTCAAAAATTCATTATGCACCCAACATGAAACAAAATTGGAAATAAACTGTTTAGGAATGTGCCCTAGTTCCCAGTTTATCTATAAAAAAAAATTAAATTCAGAAAACTGTTATAGTAAGGTGTAATTAATGAAGCTTGATGTCAAAAACATCTTACCTTTGGGCCAAAGTAACCCATGTTTACAGTACAAGACTACTCAGAGCGTAAAGAATCCGAAAGGACCTTAGCTTAACAAACAAAACGAGCTAAGTACGCACGTTAAGCTACAAACTTAACTCTAGTAACCTTTGTGTATTTATAATTGGGCTGGCAATTGGAAATGAAATGACCACGGCATTAAGTTAGATTCCACCTCAGCATTTTCCTGAACTGGATGTGCGAAATCAGGTAAAGCCACTTTTAGGATGACTGAGGTGAGAATAGGACCATCCACTTCTCAATGCTACCTAATTTGAATGTGAATTTATTCTTAGAGAACTGCCACTGAGGCTAAAGAGCCCCTTTGTGTAGCATATACAATGGTCTGGATTGAAATTTTGTAAAAAAAAAAAAAAAAAACTAAACCTAACTTAACAACTAAGAAAACAAAATATAACAAGCCAATTAGCGGACATTTTATACAAGATGAATAATACAGATTAAAATATAGACTAACAAATAAATAGCCTACATAATGTATTATATCTATTGAAAGAAAACAAGTCGCCTCCGTATCGTGGCGGTCAGCATGGTTAGCTGCCGCCCCGGAGGTCCTGGGTTCGATTCCCGGCTCTGCCACGAAATTTGAAAAGTGGTATGAGGACTGGAACGGGGTCTACTCAGCCTCGGGTGGCCCAAATGAGTAGAGGGGGTTCGATTCCCACCTCAGCCATCCTCGAAGTGGTTTTCCGTGGTTTCCCACTTCGTCTTCGGGCAAATGCCGGGATGGCTCCTACTGTAAGGCCATGGCCGCCTCCTTCCCACTTCCTTGCTTAACCCTCCCACTCTTCCCATCCCTTCATCAGGCCCCTGTTCGCATTGCAGGTGAGGCCGCCTGGGCGTAGTGCTGGTCACACACCCCAGTTGTATCCGTGACTCAGAGTCTCAAGCTCCAGGACACTGCCCTCAGTGGCGGTAGAGGTGGGATCCCTCGCTTAGTCCGTAGGAAAAGCCAACCCTGGAGGGTAAAACGATAGCGAAAAAAAAGCGAAAGAAAACAAATTTTAGTACGTTAAAGAAAGGCTACAATTTGGTGACATATAATATGATCTATAGTTAAAACAAGTACATGAGTGAGCCGATTACTGGAACTTCTATCAATTCCACGGAAGTTGTATCTTGAATACTAAAAATATTATAGAAAGATGTATGGCACGGATAGATTACAAAAATTTTGTATGGAATATTTATATTTTTGATTCGTATTCCTTCAGAAATCTTGATATTAGGTATTTCTTAAGTTGTGTAGTGTTGACGGAGTTGGTAAATAAGTGAAGGTGGAATGTATTAAAGAGCCGTTAAGCTATGCAAAGGAATGATTTATTGTATTTAGTTGTACGGTGGACAGGAATCTGTAGAGTAGAATCAGTAAATCTATTTTCTCTGTTGTGGACGGAGTTCATTGGCTTAAACACATTATAGAGACAACCAGAGGCTTTAGTACACAATATTTTCTGCGTTAGGATAGCAATTGACAGCTGTCTACGTTCACGAATTTTCAACCACTGCATTTGCATATAATAAGTTGTAATGTTGACATCATGCCTGACGTCTAAAATGTAAGGAACGCATGCATTTTGAACTCTGTAATTTTATGTGAAATGTTTCTGATAAGTCGTTATACACTACTGATGCATATTCGATGATAGGAAGTATCAAAGTTTGGATTAAAAGCTTGTGTATTTTTGACGGCGTGTAAGGGATATTCCGCTTCAAGATATGCATTGATGATATAGCTTTCTTTATTACAGCTGAGGTATGCTCTCCCCAAGATAAGGTTCTATCAAAAAATACTCCTAGGTTCTTCGCAGAGTTGATGTAGGGTATATCATTGAGGGTGCGTGAAACCCGCTAGAGCCCTCAGACCAGTATTGAATATCTCGGCAGGGCAGGGAATAGAGCCCAATACATTTGAGATTGGAATATTAATATGCACCCGGATACCACTGAATGTGATGAACTAGAAGTGTGTGTTAAAGAGAAATTTGAAATTCCTGTCTTCAAGAAACCTTGGTTCTGTCAGTTACGTAGCTAACACCACTGCGTCTATTTGGTAAATATCTCATGGTTTCAAGCTATAAAGAATCCATATACCACGAATGTTTTCATTCCGGCTCAGCAAATAGATGGAAAATAAATGTGAAGGAGATCAAAAAAGAGCGAAGAAGGAGAAGGAAGCCTCGGGAAGTGGAGCCCTCACTGCAGTCAATATCCGCGAGGAGTACCTGTTTGTTCCTAGTCAACAGCAAGGCTTCGCAACACCCTCGCATTGCTGGACGAGATAACACGCTCTAACATCTGCACTCAGTAGAGAGCTTGATGGACCAAAGTAAAACCATCGTTGGGTATGAACCCATCAGCAAACACATAGCTCTTCAGCTCAGGTATATTGTAGATGTACCCGTGAGAGAAGATGTGTTCCTACAGCTTTTCCCAGTTACTATTCCAATCCCAGGTACACACCAATACATACGTTTACGTCCACCACTGAAGTCTACTGAACTAGAATAAATAGACCTAGATGACAGACACTTGTTGCCATGGAAACCACAGGATATCCGTGTCGGTTTCTTCTCCAGCTAATCACGGATAGACCTCCAGCTCCAAAACGTAGCCATGTTGGGTAGCATGGTTCACCAATGCAGCTTTAACAGAAAATGTCTCGTTAAATTTAACATTGGAATTAATCTCGTTGGCGATTCATCAGGAAATTCACTGATTAGCAGTATGTCTTTCGTTGCTTTTCCGTCGGTCAACACGATTGTGCCCATTGAACTGGGCGGGGTACAAGTTATAAATATATAAACACACTCCTGGAAAATATTATATGTATTAGTTACCCCTCCCTATATTATTCTGCTAAGGTCCCATTCCAGTTTTGTACCGAAAATAAGGTCCCATTAACACCAACCTACACATATGGGGTACATACAGGTTCAGCATAACCCAATGCGTACGCGAATCGCACTCACTTGCTCTTTAAATGCCTCACAATTGAATAAATACCTCAAAACATGTATATTTACAATGAAATAATGAAAGAATGCAACACGGTAACCATGGTAACAGAATCTCACAGGTCCATCTATTTCTGTAAGACGCAATGCAATTCCAATTATTTCATTACTGTGGAAGTTTCCAGACGGTTATAAGGTTATCACGGAACCAAATTAAGCTGTAATATTCATCAATACATACAGTATAATGCGCTTAAGGGAGTCAAGGGGCACTCTAGAATTTTTTCACGCAATTTTCACGTGTGAGTGTGGTACGAAATGTATTTTTCACCCGACTATAAAGGGTCTCCTGAATGCGCTCTGATTGGCTGGAGAAACTGTATCGTAATGAAAAACAGTGTTATAATGAGCCTCATTATGATACAGTTTTCTGACACATACTGTTTACATTTCGACATCGTCGAACATAAAATAGCTGACACATTGATGTACCTGTTGCCTATAAAATTTTGAATATAACTATGTTCTGTTAAAAAATATAGGGATACTTACTTTCTGGATGTGCCTCGTAATAAGGAAAGAAAATGCACGTTCGACATCCTACATAATTTCACCTAACATAATGAAGGGATAAAAGTTAGAATCTCTTAATTTATAATTACTGGAACACAAACAACGTCAGATAGAAAGGCTGTTAGTTGTTGATAATCCAGTTTAGGGGCTCGGGACATCTAGGTCATCAGTCCCGTGTAGTTGGGTGTGTGTTAAACGTGTCTGATACTCTGTCTTAATGTGATTACTGCTCTAGTGTGTGTAACTGCATTAGTTGCCTCGGGACTTGAATTATGACACTATTTTGGCATTTTCTGAGGGAGTGTGGAAAAACCCGGGAAAAGCTAGTAGCAAATAAAATAACAACAACAACAACAACAACAACAAAAATTTAAAATGCTGTTCTTGTTGTTGATTCTTTTAGGGGCATCGTGGACATGTAGCTCCATGTACTTGGGGGTGTGTAGAATTTGTTTGATAACCTGTGTCACTGTGATGTCTGTACCAGTGTGTGTATTTGTAATTGTGGTAGGATTTTGGTAGGAAGTGATCATGACCTTAAGTTAGGTACTATCCCGGCATTCGCCTAGATTAGAAGTGGGGAAACCACTGAAAATCACTTCCAGCTTGGATGAGGTAAGAATCGAACCCACCTCTTCTCAGTTTTACCTCACGAGGCCGAGAGTACTCCATTCCAGCCCTCGGATCAGAATTAAATTTCTTAACAGAGCCGGGAATCGAACCCGGTCCTCCACGGTGACAGCCGAGAATGGTAGCCAGTACGCAACAAGGCGGACAAAATATAATGCAGTTGAGTGTCTTCTTGTCACACATGCTGGTAACTTTGAGGGTAAACTAGCTCAACTTGCAGGAACTTGCTTGTCTTTGAGGCCTGAGCTCGCTGATGTCATCGGCCATTAGAGAATATTGGGAGGGCTCTACACTCCACCAAGTTTCTCGCCACAGTGAACTTCAAGTCACAGCCGCCACGCCGGAGATCAAAGTAAACATGTGAGATTACACTAGAGGATAGAAATATGAAATATATTTTCTCTTAAAATATCCGTCAGATTCACATTATCTCTCTGAACTTGATTGAGGTTCATTCCGATAAAGGTATAACGATATACAGGGTCTTTCATATAAAGTAAGAACGGCAAGCGGCAGTAGTCTATTGTTATCCGATGCTGCGGTGACCTTGGCCGAGCTTGTGGCGCGCCACAGCCCCCTGCTTTAAGCGTGTGTACAATCCTTTATGAAATATTACGTCATAAATAATGCTGTAAGTGTCATCCTTCCTGGGTTATACAGGCATTGTATCTGGTAACCTCATTCTGGCTGACGCGAGTGAGTTCTGCCACTGTAATGTTTCTGATTGCATGCGTAATGTTTCCTTTCAATGTGTGAGGATTTGTTATTTAAAAAAAAATAAGGATGGTGTATTGGTTTTAATGGCCAGTGAGTTAAAACTCAGCATTTTTTCCAGGCGGGAGCACAAAGAGCCCACTGATGAGCCAACTTGGGGTTCCTACGCTAAACCCCACACAAGACACGGCATAAACCAAGAAATATTGCTGAGTTTTGTTAAAAGAACTTTTACATTAAAACAAAAATATACGAGCCTTACAGTAGTCGCATATGATGTGTAACATCTGACATGTTATCCTACTCGTATACTACACAGCTTGGACATTCTTAAAATGTTAATTTACACACCATATTCATACTGGTACTAGGATGAATGTATAGATTGAATTGGAGATATGCTACTGTCACATTTGTGGTGCAGCGGTCAAGCTGTTAGTCTCTCACCTAGGTAGACCGGGTTTGATTCCCGGTCAATACATGTGAGATTTTCGAATTGAAATGCCATGTCCTGTGGTTCGCATTCCACGTAAAAGGGAGGTTCCGTGGATCATTATCGTAGGATTAACGGACACGCAAAACTACTAGCTTCCTTCCTTCCTTTTACATTAATAATTCATAGTAACAAAGTGACACACAACGTCGACAGTACTCTCAAATACTGTGAGCACATTCCTCAGTAACTATAACATTCATTATTCTCAAGGCTCTCATACAGTTCGTCGTAAACAATCAAAACATGGCTTCCTACAATCATGAAATGACCTAGTCTCACATATGATGAAAATACAGCTTTTATTCAACTCATATAACAACATTCTGTTATGCATTTAATATTTGACTACTCACCCACAGCTTGACAATAATGCCGCTTACTTAAATGTCATTTGTCGTGTTTGTCCTACCCCATGTGATATTCAACCTTGAACGTGAAGCTTCATAAACTGCTCAATGACAAATGAAAGTCGGTGAAACATTTGCCACTGTGCTCGTCAAACCAGTGCCTCCTAAATGCACTGCCTACTGTATTGCCATAACATTCTTGCGCTACAGAGCACACACTGCCTTGTTTCCAATATACACATTTTCAATTGTACATCCAGCTGGCAGTGCGTCTTCACTTCCGTCCGATCAACTTCAGTCCACTTCCGCCCAATTCACTTCCGTCCCATTTTTCTGGGAGTGCGTCTTCACTTCCGTCCGATCCACTTCCGTTCGATCCCCTTCCGCCCGATTCACTTCCGTCCCCAATTTTCAAAATCACTCCCACAAAACTATCCAGCAACCGAGCGGAAAGATGTTACACATCAAAAAGAGATCTTGCACTGATAACTGTCTCACCATGTTAACGACTGAACGCATGCATGCTTATTGCAAGGTCAGGTTTATACTATGCGCGCGCATTCAAAATTAGAGCAGGGGGCCGTGGCGCGCCACAAGCTTGGCCAAGGCCACCACAGCAGCGGATAACAAAACTGCCGCTTCCCGTTCTTACTTTATATGAAAGACCCTGTACAGGCAAGATTACAAGTCAGTCCACATAATTTGCTTCGGAGAGTTGCTCAGGAAACTGGTATTTCACATTCGTCAGCTCATAACGCAACTTAACTATATTGCATTTACGGTACCTTCTTACCGGTCTTATTCAGTCCATAACATACCACCAGCAGATTTCATTGCAAGAATATGATATTTTCAATAGGCTAGTTTAATAGCGACAATTGAAAATACTGGTCTTCCACCTTATTAATACTACATATTAAACGTAATTTAAGATGATACAATTATTTGAACATGTTTCGGGTCATTTAGATCCTTCTTCAGCAAATAAGTAACAATTTTGAAAAACAGAGCTATGAAATTTGGATGATAAAAACTATTGATAACATTCTAATAAAACATATTTAAGAAATAAAATACAAGCATAAACCGTCAGTATACAGTAGGAAGTCTTTCAAAGCCAATCAGGGCTAAAATCAGTGGCCTCGGTTGCGTAGTTGGTAGCATGCTGAACTGCTGTGCCCAAGATAGCGGGTTCAAATCCAGCCGAAGTCGTCGGATTTTTAAGAGAGTTATAATTCCATCGGTATGCCTTCCTTCGGAGGGGAAGTAAAGCCGGTGGTTCCATGTCATACATTTATGGCATGTTAAAGATCCTTCCACAGACTAAACTTGTGTGGAGCTAAATTTCTAGGTTAGATTTCGTTGGACCGTTCTATCAGAGCGTATACCACTAGGTATCATTAACATCTGGTGGTGAAAGTTGCAATTACTTGAAATTGAACGGAACTTGTAGCTCACCCTCTGGGTGTCCTCTGGAAGCATCTACAGACTCTGGCGAGCCGAACATGTTCTCGGACACTCCCGGCACTAAAAGCCATACAATAAATAAATAAATAAATAAATACATAAATAAGTAAATAAATAAATAAATCATTAAATCAATAAGGCGTAAAATCCATTAATATGAATTTCGTTATTAAATAATGTACAAAATTGGTTCGTTATAATCAACCAATGTAAAAATAATGAAATGAAACATGAAAACAAAAGGCGGACACACATGGATGTCATACAATACGGATCATATAGCGAAAAACGATATAGCCTACGCTAGTAGGTTATTTCGTACTAATCCCACCTTTTGCTTAAAAGTGCAATCAAAGTGTTGTTCCTTATACAGCAAATGGTTATTTAAAGAATCTTACAGCGAGGTGGAGATTTAGATCTCAATTTGGAAGAGAATGAATGTATCTTTTTTTGCAATAGAAGAACTTCTATCAGTGCACTGTGCTTATACAGGGAGTATAATAATTTAAGTCTTTGCATTTCTGGCCAAGAGCTGTGAGATTCCCATGGTGATTCTGATACCAGCCCGTGGGAATCCCCGAGAGAGTAACATAATATGGCTTGTGTCATGCTTCGCTTGATGATAAGTGTTGACAGCCTGACAGCTTACTCAGCTCTCTCGCTCAGTTTGCTAGTAACTATTGAACTTTAAAAGTGTGTTGTAAGGTTTATTATCGCGATGGTTATGCACACTACTGTTCACCGCAGAGACAATTTTTGATCGAGTGGTATTATCACAAGAAGAAACCAGTTAAAAGTTGCCTTCGAATATTCCGTAAACAGCTTCTCATTTCGACTGTACTGTACTATCAAAACGATACGCGCAACAACTCATTCACAAGTGGAGTAGTGGTGGTTTTGTAAATAATAAGAAAGACAACCAAATGAGGACATCTCTCACTCAGTAGAGCACGCCACGCCAACGCGAGGACTTAGTGCTTGCGCGCCCCGGTGCCATACCGAGCAGTACCGGTTCTTTTCCCCTTCCACCCTCTTTCTCCACAGTCAGACTTGGATGATGGGCAATGGACAGCTGACATCGCTTTCATGAAAGATATCACGGGTTTTTTAAATGATTTAAATATCGCGTTGCAAGGCAAAATTAAATTAATCAGTACTATGTGTGATCGTATTGAAAGTATCAAATTACAATTTGTGCTTTTTAAGAGTCAGCTTCAAGAAGGAAATTGGGACAATTTTTTGATGATTTAAGTACTGATGATTTTGACACTCTGTTCTTTGTCTTCAGATAATCTTCCATGAATGATCACGAAACATTGACCGGGTTCATGAGAGGTTAGTTCTATCCCAATTATGGATACGGTCTTGATTCCTCTGAACAGTCATCACAATATTATTGATTTTAAGACATGGTACTGTACACGAAAATACCTACCATCAGCTTGTTGGAATCCCACGATGGTAACTGGATCGCAGAACCTGAAAACCCCGGCTAGAAAACCCCCAGATTCTACCAAAAAGGGACGAGGATAATGGGGTACAGGAATTCCTAACTGAGACAACGTAAAGAAAAACCGTGATAAACGACGAAAACGCAGCTCAAAAAGCACGAGAATTACGAAAAGACGTAACCTCTGGTGTGTGGAGAACACCGAAATACCCACCACTGGCTTTCTTAACGAGTTCTCTTATCATTTCTATAAAACATCACACTTCGAAGATTAAAAATGAACTAAAATGATTTATTCAAGAAAACGAAAAATATAGTGAAAGTCATTATATTGAAGACAAAGGCGAAGTGCCTAACTTCAAACTGAAGTAGTAGGGGAGCAGTAGGGATTCTGCCTCCCCCCACCACTACTCCCAATGCGAGCCGATAACTCCAGAACCCGTGGTCGGAGATTCACGAATGAGGTGTCGTTGGACTCGAGCTGACGGGGGCTTTGCTATGGACCACTCGTTATATTTTCGATTTTTTTTGAAAATTTTGGTTTTGAAAATAGACGATAGTCAAAAAACCAAACATGATAGAACGTTGGGAAATAGCTTAAACGAACTATCTTTATGTCCTTTATTAGCCTACTTTCGATTTTTGCAAAAAATGAAAGTAGACTTATGAGATCAACACAGGGCGAAAAAAGTGTGTCGTCTGTGTGTGTGTATGTGTGTGTGTGAGTCTGTGTGTGTGTATGTGTGTGTGTGAGTCTGTGTGTGTGTGTGTGAGTGTGTGTACTCTGAATGTCTGTCCCCCCCTATCAATTCGAACACGGTGAATGCGAATTGAACGAAATATGGTACAAAGGTAGCACTAGCAAAGGACACCTCAGTGTCATGTTTTATATCGCCGCCATCTTTACTAAAACTGAATGGCGGCCACTCAAACGTTCAAAACGTAAAATCAAATAACGACTAACCAAATCATCCAATCTCTACCAAATTTGGTAACAACATACCTTCGTATAGGATGCGTCTTGTGACCAAACTACAAGGTCGTCCGCCATACCATTTCAGGATGGCGGCCGTGCGAATTATGCAAACTTTATAATCCATATCATGGGACCCACCAGTTCCGATTATCGAGCCGAGAATCGTTTTAACTGTTCTAAAGGAAGAGGCACGTACGAAATTAAAAGTTTATTTTGTAATACTATAGTGCAGACGTGATTTTAAAAAGCTCAGCTGATTCATTAATAAGACAAGATGGCAGCGGATATCTTGTGCCTGACTTATATTTCACTAATTTGAGTATTGCATGCAATATAGCGTACTGAAACAAAATAAATAATCTTTGTATGAAATGCTTTATATATAAATAATATACTTCAGTGATGAAATCGTTTAGTATAAATCATTATTTGCTAACAAGTTCTATGTAAGTCATTTTATATGGATCAATGTTCGTTGGCACAAACGGCTCCGTGGTAAAGCGTTAGTCTGTCATTCATATGCCTATGGTTCAAACCCCATCAGAGATATGTTTTTTGCTTGACATTTTACATATTTGTTGCTTTGTAATGACTCAGACGTTTTAAAATTAAGCGTTATATTGTGCATATTACGGTGCAAAACATATACTTAATTAAAACATAATTCGCCAGCAGATTTAATCGAGACATCTAGCTGACAAAAAGGTAACAGATTTTATTGAAAAGTTTCTTCTTCTGGCCGCTAGAATGCACTCGCTCTGTTAGGATTATATTGTTCGATATTTCACAACTAGATATCACGACTAGTTTTTATATTTATTGTTTCTTGAGTACTGAGACGTTATAAAATAAAGCTTTATATGGTGCTTTTTGCAATGGAAATTATATATTAAAAAAAACGACATTCTCCACTGGAGTGACATCTTCCAGCCTTCAGTTGTACTATGCAGAAACTATAGATTCGAGCAGCGCTCTATACCGGCCAGTTAGTGAACCCAGTCTTAACGACTGCTAGGAGTAATAAGACAGTAACATTTGTTTATTCCTTGTGCACAGAGGCGTTGTTGATAATCTCAAAACTTGCAATATGGATGATTTGGAGATGGATTATTTTGTTATACCGTGTATTTAAGATTAGCCTGTAAATTAACGGGTTGCGAAGTTACTTCACTTAGTTCTATATCATTCGTACACGACACAGAACAACAACGTGACGTCAGTTTCTGATCTGCTCTGATTGGCTATTACATTGCTGCAGTCGGGTAGTTGGCAGTCAAGGATAAAATTCTCGACTGCCAACTGCCAGCTACCAACTGCAACTTCATGTTGTGTATGGTGCCTATAGTATACACGGAGTCGATCGCGACTGCCGACCGAGGACTACCAACTACGGACTGCCGACTGCGCATTGTAGATGGGCCTTATTAGAGCAACGAAGTTTCAATTATTGTAAGTAGTCGGTGTTTGGAGTGTTTGCTGATGAAATTGCAAAATGCTGGGGTAAATTATAAACTATGGTTTGAACGCCACTGTTCAAATCCTGTGTGCCAATTTGCACTTCAAATAGGAAGAAATTAGGAGATGATAAGGACAGAGAGTTATAACTATACCCATACATTTCGGAGAAAGTAGGCTATATGTTCTTTCCCGAACATCTTGTTTTTTATAATAAAACGTTTTAATTTTTTACATTTTCTTGAAAAAAGTTTAATTTGGAAATTGTTATATTTTGGAAACTAAAGAGTTTACAAAAATTTTTGTTTGACATAAATCATTGGCCCTGATCCCCGCTACCCGCAAAATAAATTTCAAGCCTCTAGGACTAAAACTGTGCAGTAGTGCTAGAATGGGGGTTCTGCCCCACAGCCTACTTTCCTACGAACTTTGCCGATATCTCGCGAACGCGTGGTCGGATTTTAATGGAGGGTTAAGACTTAGGAGAAATGTGCGGATTCCGCAGACGTAGCATGAGGCGTCTATAAGAACTCCGGAAGGTCATGCCCCCGGATCAGTCTGTCTCAGTGCTACCTACGAGACGAACCGCTGCTGCTAGCTGAAGAGTAAGTGTCTCAATCGATCACTACACACACAGTCACATTACACTCCCATCCCCCTGTGCTTGGATTGTAATACTTATCTATTTCTATTAACTGAACTGCTATTTGCCAGTGTACTTCCAAATCGAAGTACTTATTAAATTCAAACACAATAGAAGTCACTGGTCTTGCCCTTTATTTAATTGGCTGATAAGATCCTACCCTCTTAGCTTCCCCATTAGGTAGGATCTAGAATTAGCTCTACTATTTAATTGCTTCGTGACGTCAGCAGAGCGCCACCGCACAGCGCTGACACAAGCAGGTTCCCTGTTAGCTCTCCTGCTTACGACTTATTTTAGACCGCTGGGTACTGCTGTCGCGCACAGAGTAATAATTAAATTACCCTTCCTTACACATCCTCACCCGGAACTACCCCGCCAAGCAGTACATTGGGGAGTTCTCCTTGCAGATCGTACTGACGATAGCAAACCACTAGATAAACCATACCTCTTACAGTAATTGCCAAGATTTTCCCCTAAACACATTTATTTCATCCCTTAGGTTAATTCTTTGTACAGGCTACCCTCTCAGGTACCTTACACTATCAAAATTTGATAAACTGCAACAAGGACCCAGTGGTTTAGCGTTAGACAAAATCAATTATCTACAAATCAACATTTGGCATTTCAACCCGTTGAATGCTGGGTCTAGCTATATTAAAACACCACCAGCAATAGCTTCGAAAAAGGTTGTGGTGAATATTGAAAATTTTGATGATGAGTGTTTTCTGTGGGCTGTGGCTGCATATTTGCAGCCAGCTCAAGACCGTAATGTTAACAGACCAGCAAAGTACAAGACCAAGTGTGATGAATTAAAACAAACATTAAATTTAACTCGAGTATCGTTCCCTATGGACTTAACAAATATCCATAGGTTTGAACAAGACAACCAGGACTTTCCGTTCAAGGTGTATGACCTTGATGGTGATGAGATTGTGGGTCCTCTTTATGTCACAAAAGAACCGAAACGACACCACATTCATCTTTTATATCTGTCCGAGGGAGAGGTGAATCACTATTGCCTGATTAAAAGCCTGAGTAGATTGCTAAGCAGTCAAATGTCTAAATATAAATGTAAAAAAAATATTTGTGACCGTTGTCTGCAATATTTTAAAACCCCTACGCTTTTGGAACGTCATAGGGTAGATTGCGTTTCTCAGGAAGCGGTGAGATTGATATTGCCACAAGGGGACAAGGCTGTGTTAAAGATTAAGGACATTCATAAGCGTAACACTGTTCCCTATGTGGTGTATGCAGATTTCGAAGCACTCACTACACCCATGGCGGGATGTGAACCAGATCCCACCATGAGCTCAACCACACCCATTCAAAAACATGAACCTTTTGCCATAGGATTTAATGTGGTGTGTGCCTATGACCCCACACAATCCGTTTACAAATCCCGTGAGAGGCCAGATTGTGCCAGATGGTTTTTGGATGAACTTGTAAAGTTGGCCGACCATGTACAGGGATTACTGAACCACCCAGTACCCATGAACCTATCTCCGGAACAGCAGCAACAGTATGAGCATGCCACGACATGTCATATTTGCGAAAAGCCACTGATCAGTGCTGAAGACACCGTTCGTGATCACTCGCACTTTATGGGAGAGTTTCGTGGAGCTGCGCATAGTAAATGTAATTTGAACTTTTCAGCTCCTCGTTTCATCAGTGTCTTTTTCCACAATCTGGCGAATTATGACATTCAGTTTTTGATTCGTGAATTGGCTCATGTCAACAAGGGCTCGTTTACCATTATCCCCCAAAACCATGAGCGTTTTACAGCCCTGACATGGCGGTTGAGCAACTTAAGCATTAGATTTTTGGAATCCTTTAAGTTTATGGCATCCTCGCTAGACAGTCTTGTGAATGACTTGGATGAAGAGGAATTAAAAATACCAGAATGCATTTTAATGATCCGAAGCAATTTCAATTGTGCATTTGGAAAGGTATCTTCCCGTATGATTTCTGCAACAGCTGGGACGCGTTAAATCAAACAAAACTCCCACCACAAGAGAGATTATACTCGAAACTAACACGCAGTACCATTTCCGATGAAGACTATGCACATGCGTGTCAAGTTTGGCGAGTGATTGACATGAAGACGCTAAGTGAATATGCTATGCATTACCTAAAACTGGATGTATTGCTGCTCACTGATGTGATTGAAAAATTCCGTAACGTGTGTCAACACATTTATGGTCTTGACCCGGCTCACTATTATACGAGTCCTGGGCTTTCGTTTGATGCCGCTTTGAAATACACTCAAGTGGAATTGGATTTACTCACTGATGTAGACATGGTTCTATTTTTTGAAAAGGGCATTCGCGGTGGCTTTGTGTCGCTTAACCAGCGCCATGCCGAAGCGAAGAATGTCTACATGCCTGATTATTCACCAGACAAACCAGAATCGTACTTAATGTACTATGACGTTAATAATTTGTATGGTTACGCCATGAGTCAGCCTTTGCCCTATGGGAAGTTTGCTTGGCTGACAGAGAAACAAGTGTCAGAATTTGATGTGATCAAGGCTAGCCATGAAACAGGCCGTGGATATGTCTTAGAAGTGGATATTGAATATCCCTCATTCTTGTATGATCAACATGCCGATTTCCCATTCTGCCTTGAGCAAATGGTCCCCCCCCCCGACTGTAAAGTGAAAATTTAAAAACTCATGGGCACACTTTGCAACAAAAATCGGTATGTGCTACATATCCAAATGTTGGTGCAATGCCTAGCCCAAGGCTTGGTGTTGAAGAAAATCCATAGATGTATTTATTTTGCTAAAAAAGCATGACTCGAGCCATACAAGCGACTCAACACAGAGCACCGACAAATGGCAACACAGCAGTTTGAAATTAATTTTTTCAAATTAATGAACAACTGTATCTATGGAAAGTCTATGGAGAATGTCCGCAAACACCGTGACATTAAATTGGTGAATGCCTGGGAAGGACGTTACGGTGCCCAGCGGTACATTGCCAAGCCAAATTTTAAATCGATCAACATTATCGATGAGGATTTGGCCACCATTGAATTGAGTAGGACCAGCGTGACCATGGATGAGCCCATTTACTTGGGCCAAGTCATTTTAGACTTTTCTAAATCGGCCATGTATCGATTCCACTATGAGTTTGCCAAACGCCATTTTGAGGACGTCTCTCTTTTGTATATGGATACGGACTCATTCATTTACCACATTCGCCACTGCAACCACTATGACGTCATGAGGCAGCATAGTGACTGGTTCGACACCTCTTCGTATAGTGATGACAACATGTTTCAGCTGCCCATAAATACAAGAAGGAAATGGGTGTTTTAAAATATGAATGCGGTGATTCCATTATGACGGAATTCGTAGGTTTGGCCTCGAAAATGTATGCTTATCGCACACTAGACTGTAAGGAAGCCAAAAGAGCGAAAGGTGTAGGTAGGGCAGTGGTTAAATCGCTGCGTGTAGACGATTACTTAGCGGTTTTAAGCACTGGCAAAGCTATGTCCCATACACAGTGCAGGATACAATCTAGCAACCATCATTTGTATCTTGTGGAACAGAGAAAACGCACCCTCGCCTCCATGGATAACAAACGTGTGTGGGCTGATGACTTGCTCACCAGCCTGCCCTGGGGTTATGATCACAAAGGGGAGGAGGTGAGATTTCACTGTTTGTTCGTTTAGGGACATGGCTTTTTGTAAATTGTAGATTTAGTATTTTGTAAATATTGTTTTTTTGTCATTGTAAATAGTAGATTTTGTAAATAGTGTCAACCCACTTGGACCTTTTGCTCTTTAAAAAGTTCTATGCAACCTTTTTTTTCTCTTAAATTTTGATAGGTAAATAGTTTGATTTTTAAGTTGTACAAAAGTGTTATTTTTTGTAAATATTTAATGAGTAATAGTATTTTTTAGTAACTTTAATGACTAGTATTTAATTATATTTTGATGTAAATTATAAATGGTATACTAAAACGTTCTTTAGGGATCAGTTTGCATGTCGAGGATGTGCTTTTGGGAATAAATAAAGTGGTTGTGTTTGTTCGCAAAAAGACAGGTATGGTTGTGTGAGTAGAGAGAAAGCTGGTGTGTGTACGACCAGAGCAAACACGGTGAGGTAGGGTGGGGAGGGGGAAATTTTCACTTATATACTCATTTTGTTTTGTCGATAGTTTTTCTCTTTGAAATGTAGCGGTGAATAGACATTATGTTTGTAAAAACAGTCTTACCTGCAGTAGTAGTAGACCTCAATGTTTCTCAAAACACACATAAACACATTGCAGCATCATCATGGTCAAGCACTCGCATCAACATCATTGACAAATCTCAACTTTCGTCATACACCAAACGGAAAAATGTGAAAACAGCAAAATGGGAAATCCATGTTTCAATAACACCGAAATTCAAAACGGAAAACCTGAAACGGACAATTTAAAAACTAAAAGGAAGCTTGTAGTTTAACGTGACCGTTAATCTCGCGATCATAAGCCACGGGAATTTTAAAAACTGGAAATGGCTATGTGTGAACTATGAAAATTGAAAAAACATGAAACGTACATTGTTTAAAAAATGTCATCAACAAAATGGAAAATCCATAACATGAAAAACACAAAACTTGAAACGAACATTTTTAAAAACTGTAAAATGCAAATTGGCAAATGGCAATTTGTGAAAATGTGAAAATGAAAAATCAGCCCATCAACATCATGATTTTTTAAATTAAAAGGAAACATCGTGTTCTGGTAAACCTATGTTTTTATTTCATAACCATAGAGATTGACAAAAGAAAAAAATAGAATATAAACAAATACCAATTCCTCACACCTCAATTCCTTAATGTTTATGTCCATGCATCATCAACTTTCCTTTCATAGCACTCATCACAATCAGCGCTGCCATCCTTTCACCCACTGAGGGATCACAGGATGTGAAACGTTGTTTAGCATTTTTCAATAACGATTTATCTACCACATGTCTTAAACCAGGATGACTATGGCGATAAGATAGGTCATGTTCCTTGCATGCTTGATCCAAAAGATTAATGAGTACATCACCACGCTGCAGATGAGTTCCAGGGCCACAAAAACGATAACCTGGAAGATGGATTTCGAAAGGTAAGTATTCAATCACTTTGTCAATGACGCCATTGACAGTACAGGTCTGGCATATCCTTTTCCATCGATGGTGAAAAGGTTTGGTCTTCCTCCTCCTCTGTGGACGATGTTTGTGTTTGTTGTTGTTGTTGCTTCTTATTCTCGCCATGATACCCGTGGAATGATTCAACCAAGTCTTTACATAGACTTTTATGACCGTGATACAGTTTCACTAGCTGACAAGTCGCGCACTGACGCATAGAGGGTATTTTTGCCATGGCCACTTGCTTATGGTGATCTTAAGCCGTACAGGGTTGCAATTCACTCAACACAGGGTCTTGAGTCCATGATTTTGGTACATGTTGCCAGATTGTTTTCACCGCGTTGGCAGCCACATAATAAATGAACGACGTGGGCAGCGCCAAGAGCTCTTCTTTGGTAAAACTGTCTACTTTCTTTTTGCATACAAAGAACTTGCCAATGGCTTTGTCCGTAGCATTACCTTTCTCCATGGTATCACGTGTTGTAGATATTTACACGTCGCTTGTAGAAATCTCACTGGCGTCATTCAGAGGTAAGTCTTGATTTATAATTTTATTTAACAACTCCCAGCAAACATGAGTGGTTAACCAATGAAAGAGATGCCATGCATGCGCTAGGGCTGTATGGGTAATGTCACCACAGGAACAATTAGTATCCATGAGCG
Organism: Meconema thalassinum; assembly: GCA_946902985.2. NCBI lineage: Eukaryota > Metazoa > Arthropoda > Insecta > Orthoptera > Tettigoniidae > Meconema > Meconema thalassinum. The sequence continues at coordinate 731,972,474 of OX336388.2, forward strand.
TTTGCAGGGAGGGGCAACCCAGGTCCATGAGGTCGATACATTGGCAGTAAGACGCCAAAAATGGTTGCAACCATTCACGTTTTTCATTACCTTTCACAAATACCACATTGGCCGAGGACAAGTGTGCTTTCATGACCACGTCCAAATATTTATAGGAAATGGTTTCTTGATTCCAGTCTAGTTGCTTGTGATTTTCAATCCACTGGGTTTGTTTACGGTCTTTTTCACACAACAAATCAAAAGCATGGGGCGGTTTAAATAGCAAATGCGTAGCTTGCGATATCCAAAACGTGGTACAATCGATAATGGCCACTTGTTTAAATATAAATTTGTTGTCACCAATTTTAAACCCTTGGCAATCCACAATGAGTGTGCGCAACATGTTGCCGCTTGCCTGGGCCATGTTCAACTGACGACTGACTGACAATCAATGACTAAGTTGTGGTCATGGCATGGACTTACCTGCCATGCTAGTTTGAAAACAAAAATTGAGTTTAGGGTAGGACAGGGGGACATGAAAAAAATAAGAATTTAAGAATTACATCATTTTATTATCATAACACGTCTTACAGGCTTTTGTCATTTTGGGATAAGGACGATACCAACTGATACAACAATATAGTCTCTTGTGTTTGTAACGTCCATAACACCGATGATGTCCCAATGTCTCTAAACTAGGCGTTTTTGACGGTGAGCTGCTCGCCGAAGCACCGTTGACACCATACAGTCCACACGTATCGTAGCTTGTTTTTTTCATCACTCAGAGGCACTAGTGAGGGATAGCTTGAATGACAGGGTATATTTCCCACCTCCATTCTGCACAGGTAGGGGCAGGCAGGTGACCAGCGCTGATGTTCCTGCATGAGTTCATCGCTCTCTTGCTATTGGTCTATGATGATGGGACAAAAGGCACATTTCACTTCATCTCTTGTTTTTAAATAGTAGAATCCAGCGGCCGCCAAGGCTTGAGGGTTTATGAATGGCACTGGCCATGTTGCAAAAATCTTGAAACGTTGTTCCTCAGAGTTTAAATTCATCGATGTGACTTTTCTTGATGCTTTAAAGCAAGACATGACTGAGCGACTTGACGTGGGTTGACCTGTTATTTATACACTCGTCACTTGCTTGGACAGTGGATAATAGTTGACTTGTTTGTGATGAATAATCAAACAGTAGGCCGTCGTATTGGCTGGTACATTGTCATGCGTTTCAAAATCTAGTCGAATGTCAATATTGGATGGCTTGACAGACTCTTCCAGGTAAGAACAGTCAAAGAAAATCAGTGGTGCCCTTGCCTTAAACGCTTGGGGTAGCAGCATGGGGCCGTTCTCGTTTTGATAGTACGACCATCGAAATTTAGAAAACAAGTCGTACAGGGGGCCAAACTTATTTTTTGAAAAATCCAAATCCAGTCCTTCATAGGGAAACACAGCTCCGTTGAGGAAAGGACGTGCATTTCTCAATTGCAGGTGATCAATTTGCGTGGCATCTTTGGTTTGTTGATACTTGCGATTCGTTTGAAAACCCCCGATCATGTAGAGAGGTCTCTCTGTATAGCGAGCTGTTTTGACAGACCAACTGTGTGTGTTGGTGGTGGGCAATAGCGGGTACTCAAGGAGTGCCCAGCTTCTAAATTCCATGGGTAGAGGCATATCTCTCTTTACCATCTTGAGTATGTCCAGTTTTTTGCTATCGTCAAGGGTCACATGGGGCACTTTCCATAGCAAGCGTTGTAGTTGAAATTTTGAATCTATGGAGGCATTGTCGGCTCCCTTGAGTGCATTATTATCACTCCTGTCTCTCACTAAGTAGAGCACTTGCCTTGCGTTGACCACAATGCGCTGGTGATCTTCGGCAAAGCCTAAAATTAGTTTAAGAGGTAAATATCCAGAAAAGGTCCCATCGGCGTGTACCATCCAGTCATTGGTCAAGTCAGGGCACCAACCTGCCATGCAAAGTGTTTTACCTTTTTCCTCACTATAAGAGGGGTATAGTTTCATGACACTGGAAATACCCACATTTCGTGTGATATCCACCACGATATCGTTAATCACGTAACGTACTTCAGAAAACAGAAAGGCCAAACCATGGTTGGCCAACTTGGATGTGATGGGTGTAGAGCCATTGCCTTTGGTGAGCCGACTTTCGATCTGAATGACACTTTCATGCGGTAGGGTGTAAATATCTTGGTTGTTGATAACAAATCGAATTTCATCATTGTTATTGAGTCCAGGTGTTTGAGCTTGATAGGAATGGAGATCAATTCTTACCACTCCTGGTTGCTCCTCGATGCGGTTCGCTATCTCTAGGATAGAATTCATTATGGGAGTTGACGTGGTAACCCAAATGCTGTAAAATCTGCTTGTCTTGAGACGTTAACGTGTATTCACGTGGCAAACAACTAACACAATTCCTAGACGGTGTTGTTGCTTTATACACAAACTTCATAGTGGCTTTAGCACCAATTTGTAAGTCACTGGTGTGGTAGAATCTAGATCAATGAGTTGTTGCTCTCTATTGATCAGTCTTAATGTTATATTACTAATACCATCGACAGCCACAGAATGAAAAAGCACCACTGGAGGGTTTTCAAGAATAATATAGCCGTTGGGCGATGTCACTATAAAGTCATAAAGCGAATGCGATGGTTCTTGATTGGTGTACACTTGGCTAATAATATTACACGTCACCGACACATGATGGTCCTCAATGAATTTCACTTCATGGTCTGATTCATGTTTTTTGTTGGGCTCCAACACGCGTGGTTTAAATCCTAGTAATGGACCAATGGAATCGGGGTGTGTTTTAAAGTCAATTTTGAATGTAGAGAAAATACTGCAGCGATGAGTGTTGGTATTTCATACAAGTTCAAACTTGCGCGTTCCATCGAGAAATGACTTTAAACCATATTCATTGATCAACACCACATAAATGTGTTCATAAATGTCATCGATCGTGTAACCACCAGAGTTCGGGGTGAGCACAGAATCATAGTAAAACTTGTTGATCACATTTTCTCGTATGTTGTATATTCGATTGTACGTTTCAAGAGAAACAAGTCCCAAACCATAGGGTTTTTCACTCAATTCGATAGGCGGGTAAAAGTCTAGGCTGACTTCGGTTCCACGTCCATGCAGTGTAAACATTTTACTTTCTGCCGACATACTGTTGACGTTTTTTGCTTATGCTGCGTCTTATATAAAAAAAATAAACACAAACGTCCACACTGTTGGCTGTTAAACGTTTGCTCACGTTTCACATTATAATATATCTTGATCCTGTTTCCAAAATAGGTCACTAGTTCCATGGGCGGGCGCAAATTCCCAAAACTGTCAAAGTACCATACGGTGGATTCCTCTTTGACATAAGCTACACAATGAGTTCCTGGTCCTCGGTGATCATCCAAATTGACAACAGCACATTCCTGTTTCCAGGCTCGTGGGGGTAATTGGTTTCGCATAAACACACCTCGAAAATGAGAAAGATCTAGTTGTTTAGCATAGCTTTCCACTTGTTGATGCGTCAAGGCATGTCTTGCTATGGCTGAGTTTTTTTTATATTTCGAAATGGTGAAATCCCAAATCCTTGTTGATAAAAAGCTGGCTTTAAATTGGCATTTCTAGCCCCCATAGCAATCGCTTCCATCGTTTCATTATGTCGCTGACTTTCTTTTAGTTGTTGCTTGCCCTGCTGCGCGGCTTTAATGGTTTTCGCCACTGCACTGGCACCGCCCAAAAGTGAACCCAGAGCAGCCAGACCAGAAAATAAAGCAGGTAAAAATCCAGCTCGTTTGGGGACGGGAATCACTCGCCCTTGGTTTGAACCCTGTCGCTGACGTTTTGGAATAACACGTCTCTGTGCTGCTCGAAAGGCTTTCCTTATGGTCAACATTTTTTTTTTCTTTCGCAAGGATTTGTCCATGAATGTCTTAAGCCCAGGCTTTGCCAAGGACAAAGTCCTTTTTTTAGTCTTTCTCACCACATACCTTTGTTTCACCATGATGATAATGACCAACAACCTTTCACAAGAAAGTTTAAATCACAACTAACGTCAGATTGTTATTTCATGGCTGTATATTCCAATTCCACATAAAATGGGAAATCGTTTATGCTTTATCCCGCTTGCTTTTCATCCCATGTCAACATGAGATGAAAGGATAATTCGTCTCCTGCATTGACCATTTCATGGTTATCGACCAACATCCTATGTTCGTTTATCTGTATTTGTAAATGGTTCTCATCAGGTATGGCGTATTTGATGTGAATGGTTCCATCATAGTGTAATCGATAGTGACTTAAACCCGAAGCAAGCACATAGGTCAAGTGCTGGTCACGGACTAGCGGTAAATGGTTTCGCTCATTCACAGGTTTTTCATTTGTCAGATAAACTTAAAATACAGATGGGATAAATTTGTAAAGCCTTTTCATTTCATAGGTCACGTAACGCTTGGTACAGACATCGTCTTCGTCTTGTGGGTCTTCCACGTGAATAATCCGATGGTGATTAGCGCTATAGCCATTCACTGTAAGCTGGGGCACTTTGTCATAAAACTCATACACTTTGATATCCACATACTTTTTTGTAGTAACGTCTGTAGACACTTGAGGATGTTTTACATGGGTTAACCGCTTTCCCTTAAAGTCATAATCTCCCTGTTTTGTGCGTGGCACTACAGACCTATCCATATAGTGTTTATTAGCAGGATCTGTTTCTTTTTTTGGATCATGTATGGGGACAGACCTAGCTTTGGCCATCAACGCACGTCCAAAGACATCCATCGTCAACCTGTAGTACGAGTCTACTGTTTCTATGACAAGGCTCGGTGTCCTGTATATAGACAGCCTGCTAGCCTGTCTAAGCCTTAGTTGATATGAAGATTATTAAGCAGCAAGAGTCATTCACCGTGGGGGACATGGTTTCCCATCTCTGTCCCACATCACGTGAATAACGCCATGGTTCACTGTTTCCATCTTCCATTCGCTGCATCATTGTGGGACCTTCCGGCTGTGGAAAGACCAATCTTTTGCTAACTCTCATCACAGCGCCCAATGGTCTGCGTTTTCAAAACATTTTTATTTTTGCAAAATCTCTCTACCAACCCCTCTACGTGTTTCTGGATCAAGTCATGTCTGGATTACAAAAATAGAATATGGGTTATTTCACATTTTCCACGCAAGAAAATTTTATTTCACCGGATGAGGTAAAGCCTGATTCACTCATGATTTTCGATGATGTATCCACTGAACGTTAAGACATTATTCAAAGCTATTTCAGCATGTGTCGACACAAACATATCGATTGCTTCTATCTTGGACAAACGTATTCTAAAATGTCCAAAGAGTTGATTCGTGACAATGCAAATGTCATTGTTTTATTTCGCCAGGACGAGAGGAACAGTCGTCACATTTATAATGAACATGTGAATCCGGATATGACCTTTCAAATGTTTACTGAATTGTGTGGCAAGTGCTGGAACACTCAACGTCATGCCTGTTTAGTGATTGACAAACAAAGTGAACTCAACCAAGGACGATATCGCTTAGGGTTTGATTATTTTATTGCTATTTAAGGCACTGACTTTTTCCCTGTCAAGTCATTTGTCAAGACACCATGGCTTTAGCAGAGAGTCAATTGAAAAAGCATATTATTAGAGCAAAAAATACTATTCACCAAATGTTTCGTCAATTGAAACGATCACGTGCAAATCATGCTATATTTATTCAACATCATTTAGCACCTCCGCTAAAAGCCATGTTGAAACCCTCTTTCAAGCCATCCGAAACGCTACCCACCGTTTCACAATCCACGCAGACCCTGCACGAGGACCCTGAGAAAGAGGAAGAGGAACATGAACAGGAAGATTTGACTAGTGTTAGCGAAGTTGAGGATGACGAGGAACAAGTGTTTACTCCTCAAAAAATGCCGCACCCCTTGCAGTGTTTTTGAGAAAAAAGAAATCCTTGGCCATGGTCGAAACACCTTACCCTTCCAGATCGTCTCCGTTTTCACAAGTCTTGGCCACCCCTCAAAATAAAGCTCAACTGAAAACCATTTTAATAAAATATTATGGATCAACACTAGAACCCTATCTCATTGATCTATTTATTGGAAACAGAGCTACCACGTAGGATGATAGTTTTAGAATTGGGGATTCGTCCATTAAATTTGCTCGTACTAAGGCTGTCATTAAAAACATCAACTATAAATTGACACCAGGACTGTTAAAGCTGCTCTTCTCTCGAACACCCTCATTCCATGATTATACGTCAGAGGATCTTGACAAATATAAATCCATTTTATTGTATACCCATGCCCACAAAAGACAGTACGATCCAGCTCAACAAGTGAATGCCAATTATCTCAAAAATATAAAACCATCATTGCAAAAATGTTTCCCACCAGTCAAAGTACTCGTCGTAACGTGTCCGCTTCGGGAGTGTCATTTAAACCATTAAAACCCCTTGTGGATGTTACCTACTGGCACAATCCCAATAAGCTCATCCATCGGCTACAGTTGTTGCATGCCTCACGTCAAGCCGGCCATACCGGTCACGATTGGGAAATTCAAGAAATTGAACAAGAACTTCGAAATGCCAAAATTATTGTTTAAGCCCTCACCCATGAAGATGGGTATTGCTCACGAGTTGCATCGCGCAGCTAGGCGTCACTATCCGCGACTCAAGGTGATTTCACGAGGTGTGGATGAACTTTGGCAGGCCGACTTGGTTGAAATGATACCCTATGTTGGTGTTAACGACGGTGTACGCTATATGTTGACCGTCATTGATGTCTATTCCAAAATGGCCTTTGTTGAAACTGTGCGTCGCAAGTCTGGTCCACTAGTTACCGAGGCCTTTCAACATATTATTCAACACTCCAAACGTCAACCTCAGTTGCTACAAACCGACCAGGGGAAAGAATTTTTCAACAAGGATTTCTCCAGTTTTCTCAAATCTAAGGATATTCACCATTACACCACGTACAGCAATCTCAAAGCCAGCGTGGTCGAGCGCTTTAACCGAACATTGAAAACCCATATGTGGAAAGCGTTTGCCGCTCAGGGCAGTTATCGCTGGTTGGACATGTTACCTGAGCTAGTGTCACGTTACAATGACACCAAACATAGAACGATTGGACCAAGCCACGTCTCGTGACCAAAAATATTCAGCGACTGGATAAACTGTTTAACCCCATAAAAACAGCCGATCCTAAACGTCACCGACTGAAAATTGGGGATTTTGTTCGTGTGAGCAAATTTAAGTCTGCCTTCAATAAGGGCTACACACCTCAGTGTGGGACTGAACTATTCGAATTCGTCAAGTCAATTTGGATAATCCACTCACCTGTTTACTCCAAGACCTCAACCATCAACCCATAAAATGTAAATTTTATCTCCATGAACTTCAGAAAACAGCATTTCCTAAGCATTATCTTGTGGAAAAAGTGTTGAAACAAAAAGGAAATAAACTATAGGTCAAATGGTTAGGATTTAACTCCATGTTTAATTCTTGGATCAATAAATTACATGTTGTGTGAACCTGTACCCTTATTTATTTTTAAATTTATTTATTTATTTATATATTGGATCATGATGTACGAAAGCTCTGTGTACGGCGCTCCACGCATCATGCATGTCCATACATGTGTCTCTTTCTCTCTCCACACTCGCGTCTCACTCCTTCACTCCATGATGACATACAACTCGTTCAGCTATTGGCTGTCATGGGTTCCCCACTCCTCCCCTCACCTCTTCTCCGGCTCTCTGACCTGCCCCCTCGCAACTCCGCAGTGGGCCACGTGATTTCCTGTTTTCTCTCTTTGTGTTCCCCCTTTCCCCTCTCTCTCCCCATTTCCTCACTGCGAGGCCCTTGCCTGCTGCTACTGCTCAGCTCGCCTGGCTAGCCGTTATCACCTTTTTACAGAGTTACCACATGGTAACTCAAGTGTTGTCAGCTTGACTGACATTAATTCTGTTAGCCGACTAGCCAGGCACCAAGCGGGTCTCTCGAGCAGATGTTCTGTTTTTTCCGTTCTGGCTGCCAGTCAGACATACATACATACATACATACATACATACATACAAAGCAAGTTCTGTTGTTAACAACTATTAAAAGCCTTGCTTCTTATTATTCGTCTCATAGCATTATGAATTTTGTCTGGTTACTGGTCAGTGTTTACTAACCTGTTTTAAACGATCGCCATGAGGGATTTTCGAAAATATTCGCCTTTATTCATCTGTCATAGGAAAAAAATATATCGAAAAGCGACCCCTCGTTTTGCCATACATCGCCCCGTCGAAATAGCCATTTCCAGTATCCACCATGGCCAATCATAGCCCCGTTGTAACATACGTCAGGCGCTACCGGCTCTCTGTCTACAAACACGCTTTTATTAAAAAAAAGAAAATTAAAATTTTAAAATGCCTAGTTTTTTTGTCCTAGAAACTTGACATTTATTTTCATGGTAGAGGGGGTAGGGACCTTTCATTTATGTCAAACACACTTATTTGTCAACGTGTTAGTTTCCAAAATAGTAAAAATTCAAAATTGAAGGGTTTTAAAAAATCTCAAAATATAAAAAATTAATTATAAACAAGATGTTCAGTAAAGAACATATAGCCTACTTTCTCCTAAATGTATGAGTATAGTTATAACTCGTTATTATCAAAGAGTATAATAGAACTATTCTTTGTTGAAGACCTTAGAAACGATTTACCTCTACCAAACGCCACAACCTAGATAAAAACTGCTACCATCATTGAAGAAAGAAAGATAAGAAGTATATCAAGAATGTTATGGATCTGGAGACATAATCGACCGGACTGGCTGTGTGGCTCAGCGGTAACGTCCTCGCTTGCTGGGCCCTAGGTTGCAGGTTCGTATCCTGGCGCAGTCAGAACATATATCATTTGAGGGTGCGAGGGAGCCGTGTCAGTACATTTACTGGCACGTTAAAGATCCCCTTCGGGCCAAAATTCCGGCACCCCGGTGTCTCTAAAAGCAGCAGTAGTTAAAAGGGATGTAAAACCAATAACGTTATTATTATTATTATTATTATTATTACATATACGACCTGCCGTGGGCAACATCCAACTTTGAGTTGAGGCATGTCTTTACACGTCTGGTTGTGCATGGCTTTCACAACCCTAATTGAATTAACAAATCTTTCCATGACCCTACAGAGACGTGTGTATACAAACTATGTGGATATTTTCGATTGCTATTTGCCTGAAATAAAAGTAGTAATTAATAACCTGAACTAACACCAACGGCTTGAATTCAGTTACTATGTGAAATCGTTTTGTTCTTTACTTCAAATAACATTTTCAAGTAACGCAAAATAGGCTGTTACAAACCCTTTAAAATAAAAAGTAAAAATGTATCGTAGTATCATCTTGTCATTCTTCAAATTCGATGCGCATAGAATGCCAATGGTATAGTAATCAATGGAGCCCCACGTAGACTAGTCGTGACATCTAGTGGTGAAATATCGAACAATATAATCCTAACAGAGCGAGTGCATTCTAGCGGTCAGAAGAAGAAACTTTTCAATAAAATCTGGAAGTTAATAAGTAGGTCGCGTGCAGTTACCTTTTTGGCAGCTAGATGTCTCGAGTAAATCTGCTGGCGAATTATGTTTTAATTAAATATATATTTTACACCATAATATGCACAATATAACGCTTAATTTTAAAACATCTGAGTCATTACAAAACAATAAACATATAACATTTCAAGCAAAAAACCTAGCTCTGATCGGGTTTGAACCATAGGCATTTGAGCGATAGGCTAACGCTCTACCACTGAGCTAATTGTGTCAACGACTATCGTTCTATATAAAATGACTTACATAGAACTTGTTAGCAAATAATGATTTATACTAAACGATTTCATCATTGGAGTATATTATATATAAAGCATTTCATACAAAGTTTATTTATTTTGTATCAGTACGCTATATTGCATGCAATACTCAAATTAGTGAAATATATGTCAGACACAAGATATCCGCTGCCATCATGTCTTATTACTGAATCAGCTCAGCTTTTTAAAATCACGTCTGCACTATAGTATTACAAAATAAACTTTTAATTTCGAACGTGCCTCTTCCTTTAGAACAGTTAAAACGATTCTCGGCTCGATAATCGGAACTGGTGGGTCCCATGATATGGATTATAAAGTTTGCTTAATTCGCACGGCCGCCATCCTGAAATGGTATGGCGGACGACCTTGTAGTTTGGTCACAAGACGCATCCTATACGAAGGTATGTCGTTACCAAATTTGGTAGAGATCGGATGATTTGGTTAGTCGTTATTTGATTCTACGTTTTGAACGTTTGAGTGGCCGCCATTCAGTTTTAGTAAAGATGGCGGCGATATAAAACATGACACTGAGGTGTCCTTTGCTAGTGCTACCTTTGTACCAAATTTCGTTCAATTCGCATTCACCGTGTTCGAATTGATATTGGGGACAGACATTCAGAGTACACACACTCACACACACACACACACACAGACTCACACACACACATACACACACACACACACACACACACACACACCGACTCACACACACATACACACACACAGACAGACACACTTTTTTCGCCCTGTGTTGATCTCATAACTCTACTTTCATTTTTTGCAAAAATCGAAAGTAGGCTAAAAATAAAGGTCATAGAGACCATTGGTTTGAACTATGGCACAAAATTCTATCATGTTTGGTTTTCAAACTATCGCCTACTTTTAAAAACAAAAATTTTCATCATTTAGGAGCTTATCTGTTGGGAACCCCCTGGTTGGTACAGCTATCAATTAGGAGCCGATATATTGGCAACTCCCTGGTTGATATGGCTATCAATTAACAGCCGATATATTGGCAACCCCCTGGTTGGTATGGCTTTTTTTTAAGTAACGAGTGGTCTATAGGAAAGAGGACGTCAGCTCGAGTCCAACGACACCTCATTTGTTAAAATCCGACCATCCGTTCCCCCATGATCACCAATGTTCGCGAGAAAGTAGGCTATCATTTTTTCCTCCTACACCCTTGAAACTTGCTGTCCACCTAGAGGGCATACCCACCTTTCATTAACGTCAAACACAATTTTTTTTTCCAATTCACCGTTTCCAAAATAGTGCCAATCCAAAAAAAAACATTTTAAATTAAAAAAAATACCAACACACATGCTTTGCCAAGAGAACGTCATCCCAACGCCAACAATACCTCGTTCGTTAAAATCCGACCACGCGTTCGCAAGATATCGGCAAAGTTCGTAGGAAAGTAGGCTGTGGGGCAGAACCCCCATTCTAGCACTACTGCACAGTTTTAGTCCTAGAGGCTTGAAATTTATTTTGCGGGTAGAGGGGGTCAGGGCCAATCATTTATGTCAACCAAATTTTTTTGTAAACTCTTTAGTTTCCAAAATATAAAAATTTCCATATTACATTTTAAAAAATGTAAAAAATTAAAACGTTTTATTATAAAAAATAAAGGACATAAAGATAGTTCGTTTAAGCTATTGCCCAGCGTTCTATCATGTTTGGTTTTTTAACTATCGTCTATTTTCAAAAACAAAAATTTTCAAAAACCTTTCGAAGATATAACGTGTAGTCCATAGCAAAGCCCCCGTCAGCTAGAGTCCAACGACACCCCATTCGTGAATTTCCGACCACGGGTTCGGGAGTTATCGGCTCGCATTGGGAGTAGTGTTGGGGGTGGCAAAACCCCTACTGCTCCCCTACTTGAAGTTTTAACTATAATCAAGTATAAATGCCAGTCCCCAGTCAATACTGGAAATGACTGCATTTCACCATGTATTAAACATGAACAATATTTTACGAACCATCAGCAATGTTGAAAAACGATGAAATAGGTTTGGATCGAATTTCAGAAATTTCACATTTATAGGGCTTAATTGCCTATACATAAATTTATACCCTTAAAAATGTTATAATGCATATTTACATTTAAGGTGTAACACTTTCCTGAGTGTTACTGCAAATTTCAGAACTGACACTTTCCACTGTCCTATTGGATTTGTGGTTTCTTATAATATTGTATTTTATCAGTTTCATCTGGCCAAACAATTAAGCTAAGTCGATTTTCTATTAACAGACACCTATAATAAACTTTCATCACCAAATCAAAAATAGGGATGATTATAAAACCTGATAGGCATCGCAATGACTCCAGGATTTTAAATCCTACAAAGTAGATTTAATTATCCATGCATGATTCTTCGCAACAGAATATCCACGTGGGAAGATACAAAAATTTCAATGCTCAGGCAATAATTACACTTGGTTTCAAAAATCCATCTGAGTGGATTGTAATTCATTTCACAACACAGAATATTTCTCTGAATATCCTTTCGACAAATAACGACAGTGGCCTTTACATGGCTTCATTATCACATATTACGCAGCACTGAGCATTCATGTAACCATTAAACATTGCATTACTTTAAGGCAATGCCTTAAATAATCACCTTTCTTGGTGAACAAAGAATGTCGTAACTAGGCTTAATTAACAGCTCAAATTCACATTAAGAATAGTGTTGCTAGAATTATACAGATTTCGTTACATTTTAACTATCAATATTTAATCTTTGTTTCATTTAATATTACATTATTCATAGGGATCAAAATACGTTGCTTTCAATAGGTTTAATTATAATCACAAATCTGGCGATAGATCTGCCTCCACATAACTCTAATCTGGGATTCACGTTAATAAATAGGATTAATGTTTATCAATGACTTCATTAATCAAAACTGTGTAAATATAACGTGTATATTATCCATCTATTATGGATCTCAACAATGCCTAACGAAGCATAGCTATCTTGTTTCAAAATCTCAAAATGTCAATGAAGAAATAAATTGGATCAAGCCAGAGATCGGAATAAATCTACTCAAGTGGTAACAAGAACGACGAATAGCCCTATACCACCGATCTGGGTAATCATTACAATTAGCACTCCAATTGATCGGTTAGAAACACTATATAGGCATCTATCTGCCAAAAGAACAAAATATAAATTCCTAACAAAAGCAAAAGAATCCACCTTCTCCACTCAAAATAGCTTCAACAAGCTTACAACAAATTTTAATAATCAATCTGAAGATTGAAATCCAACTTTCGAGTGTATAACAGTTCTTGAAGTTGAACCATAATTGTAGCTCAAATTTGAGTGTACCAAAATTGAATAATGTCATAAATAGACATATTACGAGTGTTCATTCACTATCAAAAATACGTGGAATGAAGAATCTTGGCCAACTTCCTCCTCTCTCTCTACATTAAATAAATCTCCAATTAAATAACTTGAATTTACAATTACTATAATTTCAAACTACAATGCAGTTAAAAAATAGGTGCATCCTTTACTAGGACCAAAACCCTGTCTAGAATAGAATCAGTCTTGACAAGATTATCAAACCTAAACTCTACTCTTCGACATGCTACTGAAAATCCTACAAAAATGTGGCAACAAGACAACGTTAGAATGCTAATACTTTACTACAATTAATGGAACTTTTTCTGAACCTTTGACGATTCTTGGAGCTCACAGAATAACAATGACATGCCCTTCATAACGATTCCTTCATTACTTATGGCAATGGTAGAGATTCTCCAGGGTATTGAGAACCGAACCCCGGAACACAAGTCACCTCTCCCCTGGTTCCAGCTGGTCCGCAGGAGACCTCCTATCCTGGTTGAATTGTCAGCTACCACTCCACACAAAGTTCCTTTCATCACAGGTGATTGTCCGTATAACCGTAGCGAAACGATCTCCATGTCGGCTGGAGTTGAAAGTTCAATGGCCCCGCGGTAGTGTGTCATTACGTAACACGTCACACTCAGCACCGAACAACTGTGCTGGCAGACACTCGAAATTTCGTGAAGCTAAACGGGTTGCATCGAGAATGTTCGTAACTCCACCTGTACAGTGACACTCATGTTTCCTGCGTTTAACTAGCCATGGTTAAATTAATATAACACATTATAGTTGTTCCTCCTGACATCTGGTTAATAAACACGGTCGTAATGTCATAAGAACAGAGTTCAGGATCCGAAAATAGTAATACAGTTACGATATCCATGCAGTTGTGTGATAAATCACTTCTCGAATGTTAGCATTCACTGTCTTAAATAGCAACAAAATATGTCCTTTACAGTTCCAAGTTCCAAGCTTGTAGTAGCCAAGTATTGTGTTCATGAGAACAACACATGACTTGCTTATAAAGAACAGTTGCCAGTTCTGACATACTGTACTGCTCATTCGTCCGCAATAGTTTGTGCGTAAAATAATTGAAGTTCCGTTCGTCACCGGAATCTCCAAAATGTACAGGAATTGTACATGTTATACGATACGGACTTTGCACTCCCGACTCGCGTGATATAATAGTTAAATCACCGGTCCAAATCTGGATGTGGCTCCTAGAGCGACAAGCTATGTTCTGACTTCTCTCCCGAGCAGAGACTTTCACGAGGCCACAGCTGCCTGGACCTCAGCGCTATCTGGACTTACAATTGACAATCTTGATGTAAAGTTGTCATATTTTCCATGTTCCTGTGAGTTCAATTTCATGAAAGTACTTCATAATCCGTTACCTGCTATTATGACAAACATATCATAATGCTTCAAAACATATAAAAAGCTTTTATTCCTTCTTTATAGGCATACTTAATCTCTTGGTGGTGGTCGATATAATCAATGCCACTGACCATCCAGCCGTGACGTCAGACCTGCCTGCGAATGCGCTCGGGCTTCCTCGGCATAACCGATCTCAAGTGTCACTGGCCGTGAAGCATCTGTTGCTAAATCGCCCTTTGCGTTTCCAACTAAGTTACATGTTGCGCTAGAATATATGTTATTCTGCTAATGAGAATGAGGGTACAGTACCATAACTACAGCATATTGTATTAACAACACACGCTTATGAGAAAACTCTCCGGACCTCAACCTAATGGAAACCTAGGCAACTGTGGAAAATGGGCATAGGGAAATGGAAACCATATTTCATACCAGATGTACCTCTACCATTTTATTGTGTGAAACAATTTAAACCATGCAGACTACTGTACTGAGAAGAGAGAGAGAGAGAGACAACTCACCCTAGGGATGTATGGAAGGACCTCCTTGAGGGTATTGCGGTAGAAGTGCGATTTCTGCGTGGGATCCTTCATGTTGATCACATCCAGGAATTGTAATGCGTGTACCGAGGGATCACTGCAATAGAAGGTGACACTAATAATTATTACGTACTTATTTATTTACTCGTGTCAGGAACAAAAATATTACATAACAAACTATGTACAAAATGGGCAAGACAATGGTAACACTTGAACATTAAGGTTCTAAATAATGCATGACCAATATTTTGCCATGTCACGTCCATTTGGTGTAGCCTTCACCAGATCCTCCATGGTGCACAGTATAGGACACAGACTGCACTGAAGCAGATGACCCATAGTCTGTTCTTCACCGCATTCACAAAGGACCGGATCGCAGCAAAAACCCCATTTATGAAGGTTGGACTTGGATCTGCCAACACCAGATTGCAATCTGTTGAGAGACTTCCAAGTTGTCCAAGCCTCTGTATGTCCTGCTGGGAGCCTTTCAGATGGAACCATCCACTGGGTAATGTGAGGGCTTCTGGTCAACCAAGATGTAATCCTCAAAACCTGAGGTTTGTCAGTTAGATTACGTACTAACATGCAGAGAAACGAATTTAATAATAATAATGACATACAAAATCAAGGTTCCTTTGTACATATTTCGCAATCAATTAATGAACAGTTTCATTTACAGTTCATGATGAACAGAGATTGTTCTACGATATGTCTAAGAAACTAAAGGTTTGACTGAAGGGCTATAATAAAACAAGTAGTTCCGTGAAGAACTATATAGCCTCTTTATTTAGACATCTAAAGAACCTTCATCATCCATTCAAAATACACTGCATAATTAATCTTGCTCATAAGTCAGTAATGACTAATCATCATCATCATCATCATCATCATCATCAGCCTACATTTTATCAGTATTTACTTTCCTTACTCTAATTTTAAACTTACTTTAAGTATCTTACTTATTCACCCTGGCAATAAATTAGCAATAATACAATTTCCTGCCTATACCAAGCTCTTTTGTTTTTATATGTATTTTATATTGTACTTAGAGAAAAATGGAACGGCATTTGTAACAAATGCTTGAGATTGTGATCGGGATAATGCCTCCTGTGTGATTGAGTAGGATAGTGTTATGTAATATTGTATGCCGTATTTGATGTGTTTGTTATGTTTCTTTATTCACTGTCATGGGCCTTAATGGCTCGTTATGTACAATAAATGATGATGATGATTTTATATTGTACTAGCAGTAGTGCCCGGCTCCGCCCGGTGGATTTATGTTTTATGGATGATAATGTATACTACTGCAGAACTGGCACATTATGCATAAACTAACAAAAAAAAAAAAACAAATGTAGAAATATAACCTTTTGTGGTGGTAGTGGGAGTGATACGTAGTACGGCATAATGGACGTAACTTTCATGTCATTTTCCCGTAATGATAATGATAATCATGAATAGGGAAACGGCTATTTACTAACTACAGTACTGACACAATATATGTAATTTACAAACGAATAGAAAGATATGATTAGAAAGAGGGTAAGTGAAATAAAAGACACTGGCTAGGGACTATATCTCATTGGCTGTTAGAAAAGTAATGACCAATAGTATCATCTGTTGTCGCATAGCGCTGTAGGAAAATAATCAGAGCACTTTGGAAAACTTTGGCTGTCCCGAGCTCCTGAGGTAACAACCGTGGATAAGGATCGGATTAAATGAAAGTAAATTTGAAAGCACCAACGCTTATTGCAGCTCATCTACACCTCAATGTACTGCACCAAAACCATCGCACTTATACAGAGGTATAATATTTTCATGATGATAACTCATTTCAGGGGCCTAAGAATTTTTTTGTACTAATTCCTCCCCATGACTGCAATTTATAAGCAGCGCAAGATGCAACTATTTTCGCAATTCTGCACCAGAACACGGGTAGGGGTGGCGTGATGCAGCCCGCTTTGTCAGTCAACAATAGACTTATTAAGATATTCTTACAGTTACACTACTACGTACATGAATGGTTCTATGGCCTTAAAACGCTTTTCTCAAGTTCCTTTTGTCTGTTATTTTAACAAATGGACATTGTTCGGAGCAGGGTTTCAAACGATATGAAAAATTCGTTGTAATTAGGTGAAACGGTTTAGATTTGTACCAATATGCCTATATGCAGGAAATGGAGTGGCCTGTCCGAAATTTCATGTAGACAGTGTTACTCGCAGCGTCCCAAAGGGCAAGTATACAAATTTTGGTTCAGATCGGTGAAACGGTGTAGATTTGTGCCAAAGGGCCTAAATGAAGGGAATGGAGTGGTCTGTCCGAAATTGCATGGTGACAGTGCTATTCGCAGGGTTACAAAGGCTAAGTATACACATTTTGGTTCAGATCAGTGAAACGGTGTAAATTTGTGACAAAGGGCCTAAATGCAGGGAATGGAGTGGTCTGTCGGAAATTTCATGTAGACAGTGTTACTCCCAGGGTTCCAAAGGGGAAGTATACAAATGTTGGCTCAGATCGGTGAAACGGTGCAGATTTGTGCCAAAGGGCCTAAATGCAGGGAATGGATTGGTCTGTCCGAAATTTAAAGTAGACAGTGTTACTCGCCGGGTTTCAAAGGGTAAGTATATTGTTTTGGTTCAGATTGGTGAAACGGTGTAGATTTGTATAAATAACAGACAGACCAACATTGAGTTTTATATATATAGATTTACACATGCTAGTGCAACAATCACAATAACGCAGGTTATCACAAAATTTCTAGACACGCACCCATGAACACGGGTCAACATGACCACGATGTCTAATCCCCGCAAATGAAATATTAACTGTGGATACGATAGCATAGAGAATATTACAGTCCAATAAATCCATGAGCAACACTGAAAAATGGCTTCAAATACCATATCCTATCTCCAATTTACACATGCTAGTGCAACAATCACAATAACGAAGATTATCACAAACATTCTGCACACACACCCATGTACACGGGGCAACATAACCTCTATGTCTAAGTCCCGCAAATGAAATATCAACTGTCTACACATGAAAACTGCAAAATTGTGATAGGAGAATGTAGGAATGTTGCCACTATGATTCCCTGACAGGATAGCATTACATTATGCTAATGCCACTCCATTAACTGTGAATACTACAGTCCAATACAATCCTTGATTGTATATCGGTCAATTTTCCCATGTGTCGTTTAGCAAATTTTACCGGACTATCATGATACAGAGTAAATCGTTGTTGCCTAGTGACAACCAGTCCATCAATGGTGCGGCGTTGACTATCATGATATAGTGCTAGTCATTGACGCCTAGGGTCAATATTATGTCCATCGAGTTATTAGATCGGTGAAACGGTGTAGATTTGTGCAAAAGGGCCTAAATGCAGGGAATGGAGTGGTCTGTCCGAAATTTAATGTACACAGTGTTACCCGCTGGGTTCCAAAGGATAAGTATACGAAATTTGGTTCAGATAGGTGAAAGGGTGTAGATTTGTATAAATAACAGACAAACAAACAGACAAACCAACATTGAGTTATATATATATATATAGCAGGTACCCGCGGCTTCGCTCGCGTCATAGTCGTGTCATATTTTTATTCAATGAACCCCGTTAACACCCTTTTAGAACCTGAATATCCAAAAATCCCTCCTTAGTAGACGTTTTCGACACACAACAAACATATCCCCAAAATATCATTCTTCTAACTTTAATAGTTTTGGTTGGTCTGCTAGGAAGGGGAAGGTTAGAAAACTTAGAATGGGAAATGGATAGGTTGAGGTTGGATTTGGTTGGGATTAGTGAAATGCGCTGGCAGGAAGAACAGGACTTTTGGTCAGGAGACTATAGGGTCATTAGCACTAAATCAAACAATGGCCAAGCAGGGGTTGGCCTCATATTGAGTAGGAAACTTGGACAGCGGGTGGAATATTATGAGCAATATAGTGAACGGATTATTGTAGCAAAAATCAATACTAAACCTACCTGCACCACAGTGGTACAAGTCTATATGCCTACCAGTCAAGCTGATGATGAGGATGTTGAAAAGGTCTACGAAGAAATAGACGAAATTCTGAGGTATATCAAGGGTGATGAGAATGTTATAGTAATGGGAGATTGGAATGCTGTGGTAGGAAAAGGGAGAGAAGGGAAGATAGTAGGAGGTTTCGGATTAGGTGAAAGGAATGATCGAGGAAGCAGGCTGGTAGAATTCTGCACCGAGCATGAGTTGGTCATAGCTAACACCTTATTCAATAACCACAATAGAAGAATATACACATGGATGAGACCAGGAGATACAGGGCGTTACCAAATCGACTTCATTATGGTCAAGCAGAGGTTTCGAAACCAGATTTTGGATTGTAAAACATATCCTGGTGCTGACATAAACTCTGACCACAATCTGGTTATAATGAAATGCAGATTAAAGTTGAAGAAACTGAAGAAAAGTCAAAAGTCAAAAAGGTGGGCAATAGACAGACTGAAAGAGAAGGATGTAAACGAAAGATTCAAGAAGAGTATAAAGGAAGGACTAATGAAAAACCCTAAACAAACTTCAATTGCAGACGAATGGGCACTTTTGAAGAATGAAATAACAAAATCCGCAGAAGAAAACATTGGTAGGAAAGAAAGAATAGGTAGAAAACCGTGGATCACTCAGGATATACTAGAATTGATGGATGAAAGGCGGAAACACAAGAATGTAAGAGATGAAAAGGGGAAAGCAGAATACAGACGTCTGAGAAATGAGGTTAACAAGAAGTGCAAGGAAGCAAAAGAAGAATGGTTGAAAGAGAAATGTGCAGGTATAGAAAATTGTCTGAAATTAGGAAAAGTAGACACAGCTTATCGAAGGATTAAGAATACTTTTGGGGAAAAGAAGACTAAGTGCTGTAATATTAAGGACAAAAATGGAAAGCCTCTAACAGATAGGGAAGAAAAGGTTGAGAGATGGAAAGCTTACATAGAGAGTTTGTATAAGGGAAAGGAGATTGAGAATCATGTAATGGAAAGGGAGGAGGAAATTGATGAGGATGCGAAAGGAGATTTAATATTGAGATCAGAATTTGATAGAGCTTTGGAAGACTTAAGCAGGAACAAAGCACCAGGCATAGATGATATACCGATTGAGTTGCTACGCTGCATAGGAGATGAAGGTCTGATCAGGTTATTTCACTTAGTGTGTAGGATTTATGAGACAGGTGAGGTACCCCCTGATTTCAAGAAGAATGTAATCATCCCTATACCAAAGAAAGTGGGAGCTGACAGGTGTGAAGATTACCATACAATCAGCTTGATTACTCATGCTTCAAAGATCCTGTCTAGAATAATTTACAAGAGGATTGAAAGCCAGATAGAAACGGAGTTGGGCGAAGACCAATTTGGTTTCAGAAGAAATGTAGGAACAAGGGAAGCTGTACTAAGTCTTAGGCTGATTTTGGAAGGTAGAATAAGGAAAGATAAGAGAACGTTCATGGCTTTTGTAGACTTAGAAAAGGCTTTTGATAACGTTGATTGGACTAAATTGTTTGACATTTTGAAATCCATTGGAATAAAGTACAGGGATAGGAGGGTGATATACAATCTATACAGAAACCAGACAGCAGTCATTCGAGTTGAAGGACATGAGAGAGAAGCTGGTATTCAGAAAGGTGTAAGGCAAGGCTGCAACTTATCACCTATACTTTTCAATCTTTACATTGAACAAGCAATGAAGGAAATTAGAGAAAAATGTAAAGTGGGAGTGAAGATTCAAGGAGAAATAATTTCAACTCTGAGATTTGCTGATGACATCGTCATCTTGGCCGACAAGCCTGAGGATTTGAATGAGTTTTTGAATGGTATGGACTCAGTCTTACGGAAAGAATTCATGATGAAAATTAATAAATGTAAAACAAAAATACTGGAATGCAGCCGAAATAAATCAGAAACCTCTATGGAGATCAAATTGGCAGGTGAAAAGCTGAAGGAAGTAGGAGACTTCTGTTACTTAGGAAGCAGAATAACCAGTGATGGACGAAGCAAAGAGGATATAAAAAGTAGGTTGGCTCAGGCAAAGAAAGCATTTCTACAAAAAAGGAATCTGCTGACATCGAATATAGATTTAGGTATTAGGAAGTCATTTTTGAAAGCCTTTGTCTGGAATGTGGCGCTCTATGGAAGTGAAACTTGGACAATTGGTGCAGCAGAAAAGAGGAGAATTGAAGCATTTGAAATGTGGTGTTACAGGAGAATGATGAAGATCAGATGGGTAGATAGGGTTACAAACGAAGAGGTATTAAGACGAGTGGGAGAGGAGAGATGTTTCTGGTGACTGCTAATGAAGAGAAGAGATAGGTTGGTAGGACACATACTAAGACATCCAGGAATAGCAAGCTTAGTTATGGAAGGAAGGGTCGAGGACAAGAACTGTAGGGGTAGACCAAGGTTAGAATATGTTAAACAGATTGCCTTGGATGTAGGGCGTGGTAGCTATGTAGAGATGAAACGTTTAGCTCAGGACAGGGAGGAGGGGAGAGCTGCATCAAACCAGTCAAAAGGCTGAAGACTCAAACAACATGGTCGATGAGGTTGAATATCCAAAAATCCCTCCTTAGTGGACTTTTTCTTCCAGAATTTCAGCCCTCCCCATTGGCCCCTTAAATGGGATTCATGAAAAAAAACGATCGACCACCTTTTACTTATTTTTCAACCTGATTCTTCCCCCTGAGTTTCATACTTTATGCCTCTGTCTTTTAAGAGATACTTGCTCCGTTAGGAATCCTTCAACCCCCACTTTTCACACATACACCTCATAATATACAGTTCATCGAAAAACCCTCAGACATGTGTCTTCTTATTCTTAATGATGAGTTTATATGCCGAGTATCGCATCCCCCAAGGAAACCAATCGGGAGATATTGCTATTCAATTAAATGCAGGTCTACCCCCTTAACACCCCTTTAGAACCTGAATATCCAAAAATCCTCCCTTGGTGGACGTTTTCGACATACAACGAACACAACCCCAAAATTTCATGTTTCTAACTTCAATAATTTTGGCTGGGCGATGATGAGTGAGTGAGTAAGTCAGGACAATTTCTTTCATTTATTTTTCAGAATTTCAACCCTCTCATGAATCCCTTATATTGGATTTATGATTAAAAAAAACGATCGAAGACCTATTTACTTCTTTTTAAGCTGTTCTTCCCCCCTGAGTTTGATGAGTGAGTGAGTTAATCAGTTAGAACACTATCTTTCCTGTTTTTTTTTCCCCAGAATCTCACCCCTCTCCAAGGGCCCCTTAAAATGGATTGATGAAAAAACGGTCGAACACCTATTTACTTATATTTTAAGCTGTTTTTTTTCCCGCTGAATGTCAAACTTCTCGCCTATGTCGTTTAAGAGATACACGCTCCGTTAAAAATCCTTTAACCCCCAATTTTCACCCCTTTCGGCTCATAATATACACCACATCGATAAACCCTTGGACATATGTCTGCTTAATTTTAATGATTAGTTTATATGCCGAATATCACATCCCCAAAGAAACAACTCGTGAGATATCGTTAATCAATGAAATGCACGTTTACCCCCTTAACACTTCTTAAGAACCCGAATAAACAAAAATCCTTCATTAGTTGACGTTTGCGACATAGAGCGAAAATATTCCCAAAATTTAATTTTTCCTACTTCAATAGTTTTCGCTGGGCGATGATGAGTGAGTGAGTCAGTCAGGTCATTTTCTTTCAATTATTTTACCTGAATTTTACGCCCTCCCCATGCGCCCCTTAAATTGGATTTATGAAGAAACGCTCGAACACCTATTAACTTATATTTGAAGCTGTCTTTTTCCCCTGAGTTTGATGAGTGAGTGAGTTTGTCAGTCAGCCAGGACACTTTCTCTCCTTTTTTTTCTTCTAGAATTTCACCCCACCCCATTGGCCCCTTAAATTGAATTTATGAAAAAACGGTCGAACACCGATATACTTATTTTTAAGCTGTTTTTTTACGCTGAGTTTCAAACTTCTCGCGTATGTCGTTGAAGAGATACACGCTCCGTTAGGAATCCTTCAACCCTCACTTTTCACCCCTTTCACCTTATAATATACACCACATCGAAAAACCCTTAGACACATGTCTGCTTATTTTTAATGATTTGTTTATATGCCGAGTATCACATCCACAAATGCAACCACTCACGAGATACTGTTATTCAATAAAATGCAGGTTTAACCCCATTAAGACACCTTTAGAACCTGAATATCCGAAAATCCTCCCTTAGTGCACGGTTTTGACATACAACGAACATATCCCAAAAATGTCATGTTTCTAACTTCAATAATTTTGGCTGGACGATGATGAGTGAGTGAGTGAGTGAGTGAGTGAGTGAGTGAGTCAGGACATTTTCTTTCATTATTTTTTTCAGAATTTGTCCCCTCACAATGAACCCCTTAAATTTGATTTATGAAAAATAAGCTGTCAAACACTTATTTACTTATATTTAAGCAGTTTTCTCTCCCTGAGTTTGAAGAGTGAGTGAGTGAGTCAATCAGTTAGAACACTTTCTTCTCGCCCCCCCCCCCAGAATTTCACCCCCCCCCCAGAATTTGACCCCCCCCCCCCATGAGCCCCGTAAATTGAATTCAAGAAGAAAAACGATCGAACATCTATTTACTTATCTTTTAAGCTGATTTTTTCCGCTGAGTTTCAAACTCCTCGCCTATGTCGTTTAAGAGATACACGCTCCGTTAGGAATCCTTCAACCCCCACTTTTCACCTCTTTCACCTCATAATATACACCACATCGAAAAACCCTCAGACACATGTCTTATTTTTTATGTTTTCATATGGTGAGTAACACATCCCCCAATGAAACCAATCGGGAGTTATTGTTATTCAATGAAATGCAGGTTTAACCCCATTAAGTCCCCCTGAATATCCGAAAATCCTCCCTTAGTGGACGGTTCCGACATACAATGATCATATTCCCCGAAATGTCATGTGTCTAACTTCAATAATTTTGGCTGGGCGATGGTGAGTGAGTCAGGACTTTTTCTCTCAATTTCCTTTTATCAGAATTTCACCCCTCCCCAAGAACCCCTTAAATTGGGTTTATGAAAAAGACTGTCAAACACCTATTTACTTATTTTTATGCAGTTTTTTCCCTGATTTTGATGAGTGAGTCTGTCAGTCAATCAGTTAGGACACTTTCTTTCCTGTTTTTTCCCCCCCCCAGAATTTCACCCCTCCCTATTGGCCCGTTAAATTGGATTTATGAAAAAACTGTCAAACACGTATTTACTTATTTTTTAAGCTAATTTTTTTCCACTGAGTTTCAAACTCCTCGCCTATGTCGTTTAAGAGATACACGCTCCGTTAGGAATTCTTCAACCCCCACTTTTCACCCCTTTCACCTCATAAAATACTTCACATCGAAAAACCTTCCGACATGTGTCTTCTTATTTTTAATGATGAGTGTATATGCCGAGTATCACATCTCCCAATGAAACCAATCGGGAGATATTGTTATTCAATGAAATGCAGGTCTATCCCCTTAACATCCCTTTAGAACCTGAATATCCAAAAATCCTTCCTTAGTGCGCGTTTTCGACTTACCACGAATATATCCCCAAAATTTCATGATTCTAACTTCAATAGTTTTAGCTGGGCGATGATGAGTCAGTCAGTCAGTCAGTCAGTCAGTCAGGACACTTGTTTTTATATAAGAGACTAGCTGACCCGGCAGACGTTGTCCTGCCAATCAAAGAAAGTGTTGTAACTTTGTTTCTTGAAGTGCTTTTGGATACATAATATTTTTTCAGTTTCTGTTAACTGCCTCTAAACTATCGTGAAATGAATTAACTAATCTAGAAACATTCGTGAGAGCCTGCACAACAACTCATCAAAGTTTCATCAGAATCGGATGAATGACATATGAACGCATAAGTGATTTTCTTTAAACGATTCGCGTGCCGTCACTCATTTGTTGAATCTACTCATGCGCTACCTATTGTAAAATGATTTACTAAGCCTGAACCCTTCTCTGGCGTGTACTCAATGATTCACCAAGGTTTGATCGCAATCGGATGAATGATACATGACCGCATACGGGACATTGTCGAAACGATTCGCGTGTCGTCGCTCATTTGTTGAATCTACTCGTGCGCTACTTATTAAAAACTGGATTTACTGAGACAGAAACATTTCCTGGAGTGTACACAACAATTCACCAAAGTTTCATCGCAATCGGATAAATGGTATATGGACGCATACGGTACTTTGTTGAAATGATTCGCGTGCCGTCACACATTTGTTGAATCTACTCGTGCGCTACCTATTGTAAAATGGATTTATTAAGCCAGAAACCTTCCGTAGGGTGTACATAACATCTCACCCAAGTTTCATCGTAATCGGACGAATGGTATTTGAACGCATACGGGACCTTATTGAAACGCTTCGTGCGTCGTCGCTCATTTGTTGAATCTACTCGTGTGAAACCTCCTGTGAAATGGATTTACTAAGTTAGAAACCCTCACGTAAGTGTACACAACATCTCACCCAAGTTTCATTGCAATCGGATGAATGGTATATGAACGCATACGGGACTTTGATTAAAAGTTCGCGCGTCGTTGCTCATTTGTTGAATCTACTCGTGAGATACCTATTGTAAAATGGATTTACTAAATTGGAAACCCTCACGTAAGTGTACACAACATCTCACCCAATTTTCATCGCTATCGGACGAATGGTATTTGAACGCATACGGGACTTTGTTGAAACGCTTCGCACGTAGCCGCTCATTTGTTGAATCTACTCGTGCGCAACCTCCTGTGAAATGGATTACTAAGTTAGAAGCCTTCACTTAAGTGTACACAACAACTCTTCAAAGTTTCATCTCAATCTATGAATGGAATATAAACTTATACGGAATTTTGTTGAAACGCTTTGCGCGTCGTCGCTCATTTGTTGAATCTAGTCGTGCGCTACCTAATGTGAAATTGATTTAATAAGCCAGAAGCCTTCCCTGGACTGTACACAATATCTCACCCAAGTTTCATCGCTATCGGACGAATGGTATTTGAAAAAATACGGGACCTTTTTAAAACGCTTCGCGCGTCGTCGCTCATTTGTTGAATCTATTCGTGCGCTATCTATTGTAAAATGGATTTACTAAGCCAAACACTTTCCCAGTAGCTCACTAAACATATCACCCAAGTTTCATGGCAATCAGATGAATGGTATTTGAACGCTTACGGGACTTTGAAACGCTCTAACGTGCAGAGACAAACAGTAGACTTCAACATCAATGCCACCTTTGGTATAAAACACAACTTTTCGCCACGGGTGGAGTGTATGTAATGGCGGTAGTTGCACAGGTTGCGACCAGGTGGCTCTAACGTGCAGAGACAAACCGTCCAAAGACATCAGCTTTCACGAAGGCCAAGGCTAGTGGTTTCCATGACGACTGTTCTTGACTGTATATTGTGGTTCTAAAATTGTGTGTAAATTGTGGTTCTAAAATTGTGTTCATTCCACCTACCGGGTCAGATTGTGAATCTAAACCATACATGGACCCACCCTAATATGCATACCAAATTCCATCAAAATCGGTTCAGTCGTTTAGGAGGAGTTCAGTCACATACACACGTGTCGAAGAATTATATATATAAAGATATAGATCAACTATGTATTATTGTTAGATGTAAGTAGTATTTGTATTGTTTATTATGTATCAATTGTATAATCTGGTTAGATGGAGGAGAGGGCTCAGTGGCCCTAATCTCACCAGACAAAATAAAACTATCTAATGTATTTTCTTATATTCTACTAGTCTTTCCCATTAAACACTCTCCCTGCTATTAAAAGGATTTTCCATGTGATGTACTAAATACGAGAGTAGTTCCAAAAATTAATTTCGTCGTAGTCTCCCCCAGGGACTCTTTATTGCCAAACTGACCTACAACATGGCCTCATGAACTATGCACCTTGTACTATTCTTCAATATATATGCCACCGAAGTTGAGACACTTGAAAACTCGGTACACTGCAATGCAAGGAATTTTCACACAGCCTGCTCCATCTCAGCATTGCTGTGAAAGTGACGTCCAGGGAATTTCGGAGGTGTAGTGGTGCACCTATGTCTGATCGCCTCAAGTCCAAGTCTATTTTTATAAGCACTGGTACCTGACTCAAAGCGATGCTTGCTATTGATACAGCCACATACTTTAGAAATGTATTTTGTTCTTCAAAAACAATGCATGTACATAACTGTAAACTTGTCCTGAGTTGCCATATATTTTCTATATATTTTTACTCCTAAAAATAAGATATATACAAATATTGCACAAAAAAAATCACTAAATATGTACAAATATGTAAAATAAAGTTGTTTAATTTGAGTAGAGAACAAGATAATCGATGGAGATAAGTTATGTCTGTGTAATAAAAATACTGTATGTTGTTGTTTGAGTCTTCAGTACTTTGACTAGTATGATGCAGCTCCATGCTTCCCTGTTCGTTTCATATCTACATAGCTACCACACCCTACATCCGACGAAATCTGTTTAACATATTCTAACCTTGGTCTAACCCTACAGTTCGTACCCTCGACTCTTCCTTCCTGGGTGTCCTAGTACGTATCCAACCTATCTCTTCTCTTCATTAGCAGTCACCTTAAACATCTCTCCTCTCCCAATCGTCTTAATACATCTTCATTTGTTACCCTATCTACTCATCTGATCTTCATCATTCTCCTGTAACACATTTCAAACGCTTCTATTCCCCTCTTTCCTGCTGCACCAATAGTCCAAGTTTCACTTCCATAGAGCGCCACGCTCCAGACAAAGGCTTTCAAAGATGACTTTCTAATACATAAATCTATATTCGATGTTATCAGATTCCATTTCTGTAGAAATGCTTTCCTTGCCTGTGCTAACCTACTTTTTATATCCTCTTTGCGTCGTCCATTACTGGTTATTTTTCTTCCTACGTAACAGAAGTCTCCTACTTCCTTTAGATTTTCACCTGCCAATTTGACGTCCATAGGGGTTTTTGATTTCTTTCGGCCGCATTCCAATATTTTTGTTTTACATTTATTAATTCTCATCATGAATTCTTTCCTCAAGACAGAATCCATACCATTTAAAAACTCATTCAAATCCTCAGGTGTGTTGGCTAACATGACAATGTCATCAGCAAATTTCAAAGCTGAAATTATTTCTCCTTGAATCTTTACTCCTATTTTGAATTTTTCTCCAATTTACTTCATTGCTTGTTGGTGGTTGGTTGGTTCCTCAGTTTAGGGGCTGCGACAACATCGTCATGTAGCCCCGTGTACTTTGGCTGTGTGTGGAATCTGTCTGATAACTGGTGTTAATTGTGATGACTGTATTAGTGTGTGTTATCTGTTTTCAATTCAGGTAAGGACTGCAGACATTGATTTATTCAAGTAGTTCCTACTTTGCCGCCAAACGCCACCGTCAACGACTACTAGTTCAGAACTTGGTTACCAGATGCCATCGCAGTCTTCTCCTGGCGACGAACGTCGGAACCTAAGGGCGTTTGTCAAATGTTTATCCTATAATTTAGCTTCACACAGGTGTAATTAGTGGAAGGTTATTTAACATGCCATAAATCTATGACATGGGACCGCCGGCTTTACCTCCCCTCTGAAGGAAGGCAAACAGGGATTTTTAACGCTCTTAAAAATCCGATGACTTCGGCCGGGTTTGAACCCGCAATCTTGGCCATAGAAACTCAGCATGCTACCAACTACGCCACGGAAGCCGCCTTCATTGCTTGTTCAATGTATAGATTGAACAGAATGAGTGATAAGTTGCAGCCTTGCCTTACACCTTTCTGAACACCAGAAATATGTAAATACTGTATATATAAATCCCAGACCTGATCGGGGAGTCGATATCACTAAGATGGCTTACCTAAGAGACTGAAGTCGGTATGATTAACTGAAATACTTGCAGTACTCTCATTCGCACAGTGTTTTGCTCTTCAAACAAGGAATTCTCTCAAGAATAATTGAGAGCATAAGTTAGTTAAGCATGGTTCCCACAGCACCTTCACTGGAAACAATCCCAACTTCATTCCTAATACATTTCACGTTCCTTGAGGTTCCTGGGGAACACTTTCAAGCCGTGTGTCTCCATCAGAACAGAAGGACAAGTTTAATCCAACTTTACTGGGATATGTGGTGTCTCCGGGGTGGCATTCTCTTAGACACTTCATGAAAGACCAACTTGCTGAGTTACTAGATTACCATACAACTGAAGTTGTAATGGAACAGTACAGTACATTTGGAAGTAAGCTGTATTGATTGCTGGGCCACCAACACGTAAACCACTGCTCTGAGGATTTGTGTGTTATCGCTCGTAATTTTGGTTCCTCATTTTAGTCAGTTAGCCTTTCAAGATACGATTGCTGGCGGTGCAGATGTGAACTACTTTTTGTTTACTTGTGTCAGCCTGCTTGGTTGACAGGTACAGTTGCGCGAGTAGGATAATTATGTCTCAGCTCCAATAGCCTAAGTAGGCTAAGTATGTCATTATTAGACAGAGACGATAATACATCCGACGAAATCTGTTTAACATATTCTAACCTTGGTCTAACCCTACAGTTCGTAACCTCGACTCTTCCTTCCTTAGCCTCATTGATCAAAACGGGGAACATATTATAGGTTACATATGTTATTTACATACCACGATAAAGCTATAGAAGATAAGAATACATAATAATATATAAATGCAGTTAACGTTTCTTCAATCATCTAAACATGTGCTTCATATTACTCATTATTTCTTCACAGACATTTGCGTACAAGAAGCTTTAATCTAACATTGTCGCACTAATTCTTCGTTCTCTTACATCAAGGGCACTTTATGTCAACACGATTACTTACTGGCACGTATTCAAAATTTTAATTCCATCTTGAGTGAAGGTCTCCTTATTCGTCTCAAGCACTGATCCATTTACTTAATATTTCAAGCTCTAAACTACGTTCATGTCGGCACACTTAGTATTTGGCACCTATTCAGAATTTTAACTTCATGTTGAAGATAGAAGATTTACTTATTCATTTAAGCATTTAACTATGTGCTTATTCAATTTCACTGATCTATATTAATTATTGGTTACAGAATTTTATTTTAAAATTATTTTAAGTGTATTATTTTGATAAGAATTATTATATAGTTTAATATTTGTTTACATTCGCCAATAATATTTTCTCGTTTTTAACAACGTTTTGAAGAAAAATGACAAGTATTTTATTTTCATTTTATTTAATTTGATTTGTAAGGATATCCATTTTAATAGTGATTCATTTTATTAAATTTTAACATTCATATTTTTTTTGTTATTAGATTTAAGTACTTTTATAATAGTTCAACTTAATTCTTAGTTGATTTCATGTTTAGCTGAGGATGGCCTCATTGAAGGCCGAAACATGTCCTATTTATATAGAACTAGCAGAAGTACCCGTTCTTCGAACGGTGTTCGGTGTTAACACCAGATATTATCAATTGAGCTACTGTTGCAATGGTTAGCGGTTTGTCATTCCTCCATAAGTTTATCACAACGAAGCTAGCTTTCTGGGAATATCACACACACTGTTAATATAAGGGCCTTAAAATGTGTTTTTTGGAGACCCTTTATAGACTCGCGAATTTTGTGTCTCACATTGAGAAGCGCAACATATGCTTTGTTCGTCCTTCTAGGATAATTTTTATATTTCGCCTATTTTAGCATGCATTTTGAGAAGTTTTCCCCATATCCACCCTTCTACTCTATGAAAAGTACGCTGAAGTGTTTTATAAATGTTTGGTATATTGACTCATGTTTACCATACCTAATTTTAGGATGCACCAAGCATCCGACAACAAGTTATAGGCGTACATAAAGATACACAGAAAGACAGACAGACAATTCTATTGTCTACAACATATCACCCAGATATCCAAATGTGGGTATATCTACCACACAGTATCAAAAAAATCATCCTTACAATGATCCCTTATGTCGACAAAAAAAAAAACAAGAAAAAAAAAAACCATTAGTTAAAATGTGATCTCAAACTCAATTCACCTAACGTGTACTTCCTGACGTGAAATAGAATTGATAGCCTAGTAGACGAAACGCAATACACGTCAAATACAAACTCACACTCTACCTTGTGTTAGGTCCCCATACACAGGAATACCTCTTTCATAAATTATAAAGACTTGTGGTGTATGAAAATTGAGGTTCTTTAGCCTCAAATGGCCCAAATTCCTAAAAGTCGCAAAAAAAAGCTGATTCAATTCAGGAATTTTTGATAATAATGTTGCTGTTTGGAGATATAATAGACCTTCTGTACTATATTGTGCCCAATTCTAGGAATGGGTATTCCAAGATTCAGACACCTAGGTATCAAGGGAAAGGCTACAGCCGCTTTTGAGAGTTGAGATATTTGAATATCGCGCTCCTTTCCTTCTAGATTGAAATGGAAACTTTATGCAGCCAAGAAGATCTTAAGTGACGTGGCAAATAGTAGCAGAGGTCGAGACTATTTGGTGATTAAATACTTAGCCATGGAGTAGAGACTTGATACTTGGATCAGATTACTGGCACGGCCAAATGAAAGAGGATGCACTTAGTCTCAAGTGAATTAGACCAGAGACACCGGAGATATGAGGATTTACAGATTTCAGCGTGATCCAGCGTGGAGCCGACCGTTTTGTATAAAAGCCGCTCGGCCAAAGCATAAGCAGCTCACTTCAAACCAAGCTCTTGTACGACAAGGTGCTGCTGCTACGTCGAGCCAAGGCACATGGTTGCCGAATCTACGCAGAAGATATCTTTGAATTGTGATAGTCACAACAGTGCTACGATACGTGGAGAACGTAGTAAGTTTCCGGTAGAGGGAATCACTAAGGTGATTGTTATTTTCTACGGACATTGGTGAAACACTTTGTTTCTATATGGACATATGCTAGACTTTGTCTAGATATTATTCTGTCACAGTCCAGTAAAAATAATTCAATACTTGGATATTTTAATCCAACTTGTCAGTTTCACAAATTGTAACTAAATAACCACTCAGATCTTTCAGTATATTGAAGGCCAGTCTATCACGGTGTTGTTCATGCTTCGCGCATGGTAGATGGTGTGAAACCATGCCCAGGGAACGATCTTCAGAACAGCCGTTGATTGTTTTAGACTATCAGTGTTTTCCTGTACTGAAAAGATTACCGTGAGTTATGTTACAACTGACGCTTTTGAGAAGAGATCATTTGGATCTGACCCCATTTAAGCGAACTGCTATGGATTTAATTGAAGTCAATATTAAAATGGATCAGCAGTTACTTCAAACTTCAAGAAATATTTCCACTACGACGTGCTAGACAGATTGTGGTTATATAATGGCGGCCGATACAAGGATTAGACGTGCGTGTCCAATAGGGCATGTATCTGGATAAATCTGGTACAGACCAGGTTCACTACGCTTCAAGACCAACGAGAAATGTAAGCCACATTTGACTTTTATATTATGCCTAGCTAATTGGAACAAACTCATTTTCTGCAGATGACCAACACATTTATTTTTCTTCGTATTTAAATCTTGCATTGATTTACGCAAGACACATTAGGGTTATTCTGAGTATTTTCAGCACTCAGAACAGTTTAGGATCGATGACCGAGCATACCGAGCATTTATTTGAATGTTCATTTTGTTTGAGAATCACGGTAATCAGCCGATATAACTGTAGAAGTTAATATTTATTTTTGTTGAGGAATGGATATTTTGTCCATATTCGAAGAGTCGAACATGTGGTTTTTTCACATAAGGAAATAATAATTAAACATATTTAAGGAAATAATAACAATAATAATCCCATAATAATAATAATAATTTTCATAATTTTTCTAAATAATTATTGGATCTTACATTTTCTAATAATCACATTCGTTGAGAGAGAGCTTAAGGATTAGTTTAATCATTCCTAGTTTGGAACAGGTGAGTTTCCGAAAGCTAGTGGATAGCGCAAGCCCGTATTCCACCAACATTATAGTTCTGGTTGAACAGTTAATATTTGCATTGAGCAAAGTATATTTTTCAGATAACACGGAAAGGCATGAAACAGGAAGCCAATGATATTTGTATCAATTAGGATTTTTTTTTGTGTTTATATAAAATCATGACGTAGGCACACATTCGAAAGTGAAATAGAGAATATCACAAGTGTGGTAACTTCACGGTTTGAACTGAATGGTAAAATAAAATAAGCTTGTAAGTTTATAGATCTTCCAGTTTTGATAACAAGCAGAGGCTTGATTTATTGTATTAATTTTGGGAAGAAAATTTATGTGTGTGGAGTAGTTGAAATGCCATTCCCAGGTGCGCATGTTTAAGTCGCAGGAATGAGGAGGTTTTTTTTGAGCATCAATCAAATAGCAGGTTCGATGGCTCAGGTTTATAGGAGGAGTATTGAAACCACACATTTCATCGAATGAATGCCCAAACCATCAGTAATTATTTCAAACTTGTTTACGTATTCCATTAATACTTTGTATTTGCTAGAACCCGGTTTTGTCATGATAAAATTTTATTCTTCTTCAGAGGAAGACCTTTGCCGTTGTTGTTGGGATATTGTGTTCTTACACAAATAATTGAATGGGCCACTGTCAATTAAAAAATAATTCTGTATCCACGAATTACTTAAAGGATGTTTTCAATCCTATTGTCATGAACTAAATGAATTTATTATAAAGCTACAATTCTTATTTCCGCATTCTGTTCAAGAATTGCAAGTTGTGAAAGTTACTAAAATAGCAACAAATATAAATATTTTTCTTAATAATAATTCCAAGTGGAAAATCGAATAGTTGAATGGTTCAACAATTTTTTTTTGATCAAGCTGATGATTCAGAAATCATATTTCTTAGGAATTTGAAGTTCATAATCGAGTCACTTCTCGAAATGTTTAATTTTGGAAGAATAATAAAATTTGTTGTGCTTCGCACAGTTCTTCGATGCCATGTTCAAGGGTCAAATACTTTTCTGATGTTGTTATTAATATGTGTACATAATTAGTGTTGGGTCAAAGATAATATTTTTGACAATATTTTTGAAACTGGAAAAATAAGTGGAAGTTAAAAAATTCTATAAACAATTATAAACAGTGAGAATTTCTACGAGTGTTAATATCATGTTAGAAATTCAACCAGTGAACTACAATATTTCCAGTAAAGACAATTTAATTTGAACTCGATTTCATCGTAAATAATTGATATAATTTTGGAACACAGTCTACAGGACTGATAATCAGACTTGTGTCTCCAAAGACAATTGTTCAATGTGTTGGAAAATTTCTGTACATTGTGTAAATAGTAGTGTGTGCCGTCGCACTGGAATGATGTTACCTTGAGCATCATTTTGCAGTCAATTTTAAAATTTAGAATAAAATAAGATAATTTTACATGTTGTGTTATGCCCAGTTGAATCTCCTTCTATCCTTATTGTTGCATTGAGCCAAAAATCAGTAAAGCATTTTTATTTTTTATTTTGATGTCGTTTTTTTTTGCGATTAGCTTTAACCCATCTGGCGCCCCGGGATATTTTGACTCTCGTGCTGACTGATTCTTGGTAAAATGCATATGTGGTCGTGCGGACTTCGGTCTAAACGGGCACATAAAATAAGATAGAGAGAGAAAATGGCTTCGATCGTGGGGCCCGAGTTAGACACTGTCAATCGCATGCCGATTTAAATTGTGATAATTTTTTATATAGATATTTTGGGAGTTGAGAGATGTCTGGTTTGGATGAATAAATTAGTAGGAAACCCAATTAGTGGGGAAAATTAAAAATTAACTGGGTTAATAATTAGAATGGGTTTGATTATTTTGATAATGGCTTAACCATTAGGGCGTCAAGTAAATTCAGTAGTAAACGTTCGATGACTGGACATACGCATTAGTAGAATCCAGGTGGAGGATATTTGAGGACTTGCATATTTTTCTTGTGATATTGTGGTAAATTGAATTCGTAAAAGTAGAGAAGTTTTTTTTTTCCATCGCGTCGACATTAGGACAAATCTCATTTTATTAGAGTGTTCCAATTAGCTATTCATATTTCTTGTTCTAGTTATAATCTTGTGTCTGCCAACATGTATACCCCTAAGTTTTGACTAATACTGAAAATTATGGAAGAGATGATGAGGATGATGAGGAGTTTGGAAGAGAGTTCCAAAGAAGCTGGACTGCGCGTAGCAGCCATCATGAAAGAAAATACAGAGGCTTTGGAAAATAAACTTAAAGAAAATTCCGATATGTTAGAAAGCAGGTTAAAAGATAACTTAAAAGATAGTTTAAATAGTAAATTTAATTCTATGGAAAATAAATTTAAAGAGAATTCCGAAAACTTGAAAATGTCACTTTAGGGTAAAATGACTAAATTATGCGAAAAAACACATGAGCTCGAAACTTCATTAGCTACTAACGCAAGTTTAATGGACGATAAATTTCGCGATGCCGATCTAAGATCCCAAAGCTTAGCTGATAGGATAGAAAGTGGTCTTAGGAAAGTTGGTGAAGACATGGTCA
The DNA here is from genome assembly GCA_946902985.2 of Meconema thalassinum. Taxonomy (NCBI): domain Eukaryota; kingdom Metazoa; phylum Arthropoda; class Insecta; order Orthoptera; family Tettigoniidae; genus Meconema; species Meconema thalassinum. The sequence goes on from OX336388.2 coordinate 732,008,194, forward strand.
ACCTAGAAGTCAGAGTGAAGAAAGAGAGCAATGAGATGGCAACTCTAGTTGTTCAACGTTTGACAGACCAATTCAAAGAACTCGTAGTGGGAGAAATAAGAGAAGGTGTGATTAATGAATTACAAACTGAAATTAAAACCACAGTTATCGATGAGATTAAAAACACACGCAAGCTGGAGAACCAAGATGGAGTCAAGGAGATTAGAGAATCTTTGTCATCCCATATTCAAGTAATTTACAAAGATATTCAAGCGAATCAGAAGGCCATATCAGATATGACAGGGTCATTGAAGAGTCACGAGGCTGTTATGAACCAGATATCCACTGATGTCAAGGAGAACTATAAGGAAACAGAAGAAATAAAGAAGGAAACCGAAGGAATTAGAAAAAAGGCCGAAGAAAACCATAAGGCAATTGAGGCTATGAAAACCCAAGTTAAGGACGAGAAACAGGCTGACCATCTGTTGAAAATGCCAAGTATAAGAGGAGAAGAACAGATACAGGTAAACCTAGGAGCAGCTAGAGGAAATGATAGTCAAAGACAGGATGAGGCCAGGACAGTATTTCAATCCAACCCCATAACTGTATTCAAGAATGTACAGGATAAGCCTTCTAAATTTTCAGGGCGAGATTCTGTGACATCCGTAGAATTCTTGAGAGAAGCAGGTGATTACCTTAAAGATTCCAAAATCCCTAAGGAAAGACAAATCCGAGTGATAGGGAAATTTTTGGAAGGGCCCGCACTTCTCTGGTTTAGAGCATTCAGGTCCACTCTCACCAATTTTGAGGAGTTTTCCCGTGGGTTATTGAAAATGTTTTGGTCCCCGGAAACCCATCAGTAAGTCAGAGCAGAATTATATTCGAAGAGATTTTCGACGTCACATCCTACTCGATACTCTTCGTACTTTTCTGGACAGCTTTCTAAACTTCAACATTTAGATCCGCCGATGCCAGATAATGAATTAATTACTGCATTAATACGTCAGTTTCCAGCAGAAGTCCAAAGAACTTTGATCGCTGCTGACATTTACAATATGGAGCAATTTGACAAGGTATTGCAGAAACTTGATCACACGAACGCTCAATTCTTCCATCAGAAGGGAGGAAAGAATGGCAACGCTGTGTACACTGTTTTGGCCGACAGTTATTCCCAAACACCTCAAGAGATTCGAGAGGGGCGAGAAGAGAAAACGCCGAGGGAAGAGCCTGATAAAAGAGGATGGAATCAGAACACTAATAGATACATTTACAAGCCTTATGCGAGACTAAAGGTTGGATATCGATATGACAATCGATGGAGAGAGCCAAGGAATAATCAAGGAAGATACCAAGAAAGAAGGTACTATGGTAGAAACAATAACTACAATAACAGAGGGAATGAGAACACTCGTCAGTCCAATGAAGAGTTCAATAAGGAGACGAGGAAGATCGTGGAAGAAAGACACCAAGAAAACTCGCAGTTCTTGGAACAGAAGTCCAATGAACCAGGTCCATCGGGAACACAGCAATCCCGGGGGAATGAAAAAAAAACTTCGAATTCACAGTAGGAGATAGAATTTTAAACATTTTCACTTCCAGGATTATTAAATGGCAAACAGAGGATGATGACTTAATTCAACATAATGACGAACGGAAAAAATGGGTACAAGAATTAAACTGCCAATCATATCATGCGAAGTATTCGGCATGCCTGTCGATACTTTAATTGATACTGGGGCTATGCTTTGTCTTGTGAGCGAGAAGCTTTATATTCTGTGGAAGCTCAAAGAGAATTTAGAAGAGATTCCAGTATCAGGAATTAGAATCCAAGGAATAATACCCAACAAAATATCGCTGTGTAAAACACAATTATACTTATGTGTTACTATTGGAGGACATGATTTCCGACATGTGTTTGTAGTAATGAAGGACATGGCTTTTGACATGATCTTGGGAGCGGATTTCATCCAGAAATATCGAGCCGTGATAGACATGAAGACAGAGACGGTCAGATTCCAGTATACCGAAGAGATAAACTTCGAGGGAAAGGAAGAGGAAGACATCGAGGGAGACGCTCAATGGTCTCCGATTTTTCGGGAGGCTGAAGGAAAAGAAGTCTACACTGAGAAGGGGTCCCCAGAGCTAGGGAAAATTTTGGAAGAGTACCATGATATTTTTGATATTAAACCTGGTGAAATTAAAGATTTTGAATATCGAATTCGTGTAACTGATGATGCACCTTTCCATGCTAAATTGTATCCGGTAGCGGAAAAGCATCGAGAAAAGGTAAAAGTGCTTATCAAAGAGATGGAAGGTAACAATGTGATTGAAAAGTACACTACCTCATATGCCAATCCATTAGCAGTAGTGTCTAAGCCGGATGGAAGTCTGAGACTGTGTTTAGACGCGCGAAATTTGAATTCAAGATTACTGCCAGAGTATGACAGACCACCAATCATTACGGAACTGTTAAGGAAATTCCAGGGCAAGATCTGGTTCTCTAACATTGATCTCACTTCGTCCTACCACCACATTAGGCTTAGTGAAGATTCCAAAAAGTATACAGGGTTTATGTTTGACCAACAGACATATGTATTCCGCCGTCTACCATTTGGGATCAAAACATCTGGATCTGTTTTGATCAGAGCACTGGAACAAAATTTGAGTCCTGAAGTAAAAGAGATAGCGATTCGTTACATAGACGATATCCTAATCGCATCTGAGACTAAGGAGGAACATTTGTTACATCTTCAGATGTTATTCGCAGATTTAAGAAAAGCGAACTTTAAAGTAAACCTTCGAAAATGTCTGTTCTTTCAGAAGGAAATAAAATTTTTGGGCCATATTTTAGATGGTGAAGGATACCGTCCCAATGAGACAAAGATACAAGCGATTGCGAATTTCCCTAGATCTACTAGGGTGAAGAATGTCCGCAGTTTTCTCGGAACATGCCAATTCTTTGCAGGGCATTGTCCAAGCTTCACCAAGACAGTTGCTCCCTTGCAGGAATTATTAAAAAAGGGAAACAAATGGAAATGGAATGAAGATTGCGACAAATCATTTCAAGATGCCAAGAGGTTATTGGTAAACAGTGTGAAATTAGGGTATCCAGACTTCACCAAGAATTTCATCATAGAATCCGATGCATCCACCGTAGGGATTGGAGCTATTCTTCTTCAAGAAGATGACGATCACAGGAGATATTACCTGGCTTTCTTAAGCAGGAAACTTCGTCCATCAGAATGGAACTATTACACCACAGAGTTAGAAGCCCTTGCTGTAATCTTCGCGTTGGAGTCTTGGAAGAAAATGTTAATTGGACATTCAGTAATTGTGAGGACTGATCACCATGCATTGGAGTTTATCTTAAGAACAAACTTTGCCAGTGATAGAATAACTAGATGGTCACTTTTTATTCAACAATTCAACCTAGTTATCGAACACACTCCTGGAAAGTTGAACATTGGGGCCGATTTATTGAGTAGAGCAGTGGAGTCTACATCCAAGAAGGTTAAGATAGTTACATTTATCCCAGAGGAGAGACCGACGTCTTAGAAACATTTTTCATTTTCTACAGGGAAATATGGATCCAAATGACGATGATTTTGTGGAAACTGAAAGAATTTCAAGAGATTATTTGATGTTAGATGGTCTAGTCTATAGGTTTGCAGATCCCGACCATACGAAGCTGAGGGTAGTGGTACCTCCACGAATGCAAACACCCATTATTTGGATGGCGCATCGAATTGCAGGTCATGCTGGAGTAGATAAGACAGTCAACTTGATACAAGAGAAATTTTCATGGGAGCGAATGCGACAAACTGTCAGGAACACTATTTGGGAGTGCGACTTATGCCAAAGGAGTAAATATAATTCTAAATTATTGAGAGAATTACCAAGGCCTATTATTCCTTCTAAGCCTTGTGAAATCTTTGCGACTTATCTTTATGGTTCTCTCCCAAAGTCTAAAAGAGGTAACCGATATATTCTGGTGACCATAGATGTTTTCAGCAAATACACTATGTTACACCCAATTCAGAAGGCAAACGCAAAATATTGTGCGAAGAGAATTAGAGACAGCGTAATTCCGGAAGCAGGCAAACCGGAATTCCTTTTATCAGATCACGGACCCCAATTTACATCTTTAGAATTCAGGGCCGTCATGAATAATCTTGAGATTAGACAATTGCTTTGTTCTATCAGACATCCTGAAAGCAATCCAGCAGAACGCGTGATGGCTGAAATATCTAAATTTTGCCGCCTCTATTGCCCAAATGAGCATTGGAAATGGATGGATGTTCTCTCTTTAGCATCCGAATCCATCAACTCTACGATTCATGAGAGTTATGGACAGATTCCCATGTTGCTTCATCATGGAATTAAACCAACAAGATTATGGGATCGAATCATCTCTATTCCACCCGAGATTGAACCTAGTCGTCAGAGGAGGGAGACTCTAGCTTTAGACAAGTTGAGGGGCCAAGCTGAGAAAAGAGAGCGCAGAGTGAGAGGAAAGCGTTTTCGCAGACCCTTGCGCGTAGGAACTCTTGTTTTAGTAAAAAAACCTACACCCTCCGACGTGCAAAATCGAGTGTACTCGAAGTTTTCAAGCCTTTACGATGGACCCTATCGTTTTGTGGAAGTAAACAACAATGGAGGCTATAAAATCGCCAATACACGAACTGGTAACATCGTGGGAATTTATAATGCAGCGAATTTGAAGATTTATTATTCAAGAACCAGATGATTTAATGAGTAGATAGGAAAATAAAATTTTTTCAATTTTTTTTTTTTGCTAGGTGTGGGGTGGATGTGCCCAATTCTAGGAATGGGTATTCCAAGATTCAGACACCTAGGTATCAAGGGAAAGGCTACAGCCGCTTTTGAAAGTTGAGATATTTGAATATCGCGCTCCTTTCCTTCTTGATTGAAATGGAAACTTTATGCAGCCAAGAAGATGTTAAGTGACGTGGCAAATAGTAGCAGAGGTCGAGACTATTTGGTGATTAAATACTTAGCCATGGAGTAGAGACTTGATACTTGGATCAGATTACTGGCACGGCCAAATGAAAGAGGATGCACTTAGTCTCAAGTGAATCAGACCAGAGACACCGGAGATAAGAGGATTTACAGATTTCAGCGTGATCCAGCGTGGAGCCGACCGTTTTGTATAAAAGCCGCTCGGCCAAAGCATAAGCAGCTCACTTCAAACCAAGCTCTTGTAGGACAAGGTGCTGCTGCTACGTCGAGCCAAGGCACATGGTTGCCGAGTCTACGCAGAAGATATATTTAAATTGGGATAGTCACAAAAGTGCTACGATACGTGGGGAACGTAGTAAGTTTCCAGTAGAGGGAATCACTAAGGTGATTGTTATTTTCTACGGACATTGGTGAAACACTTTGTTTCTATATGGACATATGCTAGACTTTGTCTAGATATTATTCTGTCACAGTCCAGTAACAATAATTCAATACTTGGATATTTTAATCCAACTTGTCAGTTTCACAAATTGTAACTAAATAACCACTCAGATCTTTCAGTATATTGAAGGCCAGTCTATCACGGTGTTGTTCATGCTTCGCGCATGATAGATGGTGTGAAGCCATGCCCAGGGAACGATCTTCAGAACAGCCGTTGATTGTTTTAGACTATAAGTGTTTTCCTGTACTGAAAAGATTACCGTGAGTTATGTTACAACTGACGCTTTTGAGAAGAGATCATTTGGATCTGACCCCATTTAAGCGAACTGCTATGGATTTAATTGAAGTCAATATTAAAATGGATCAGCAGTTACTTCAAACTTCAAGAAATATTTCCACTACGTCGTGCTAGACAGATTGTGGGTATATAATGGCGGCCGATACAAGGATTAGACGTGCGTGTCCAATAGGGCATGTATCTGGATAAATCTGGTACAGACCAGGTTCACTACGCTTCAAGACCAACGAGAAATGTAAGCCACATTTGACTTTTATATTATGCCTAGCTAATTGGAACAAACTCATTTTCTGCAGATGACCAACACATTTATTTTTCTTCGTATTTAAATCTTGCATTGATTTACGCAAGACACATTAGGGTTATTCTGAGTATTTTCAGCACTCAGAACAGTTTAGGATCGATGACCGAGCATACCGAGCATTTATTTGAATGTTCATTTTGTTTGAGAATCACGGTAATCAGCCGATATAACTGTAGAAGTTAATATTTATTTTTGTTGAGGAATGGATATTTTGTCCATATTCGAAGAGTCGAACATGTGTTTTTTTCATTTAAGGAAATAATAATTAAACATATTTAAGGAAATAATAACAATAATAATCCCATAATAATAATAATAATTTTCATAATTTTTCTAAATAATTATTGGATCTTACATTTTCTAATAATCACATTCGTTGAGAGAGAGCTTAAGGATTAGTTTAATCATTCCTAGTTTGGAACAGGTGAGTTTCCGAAAGCTAGTGGATAGCGCAAGCCCGTATTCCACCAACATTATAGTTCTGGTTGAACAGTTAATATTTGCATTGAGCAAAGTATATTTTTCAGATAACACGGAAAGGCATGAAACAGGAAGCCAATGATATTTGTATCAATTAGGATTTTTTTTGTGTTTATATAAAATCATGACATAGGCACACATTCGAAAGTGAAATAGAGAATATCACAAGTGTGGTAACTTCACGGTTTGAACTGAATGGTAAAATAAAATAAGCTTGTAAGTTTATAGATCTTCCAGTTTTGATAACAAGCAGAGGCTTGATTTATTGTATAAATTTTGGGAAGAAAATTTATGTGTGTGGAGTAGTTGAAATGCCATTCCCAGGTGCGCATGTTTAAGTCGCAGGAATGAGGAGGTTTTTTTGAGCATCAATCAAATAGCTGGTTCGATGGCTCAGGTTTATAGGAGGAGTATTGAAACCACACATTTCGTCGAATGGATGCCCAAACCATCAGTAATTATTTCAAACTTGTTTACGTATTCCATTAATACTTTGGATTTGCTAGAACCCGGTTTTGTCATGATAAAATTTTATTCTTCTTCAGAGGAAGACCTTTGCCGTTGTTGTTGGGATATTGTGTTCTTACACAAATAATTGAATGGGCCACTGCCAATTAAAAAATAATTCTGTATCCACGAATTACTTAAAGGATGTTTTCAATCATATTGTCGTGAACTAAATGAATTTATTATAAAGCTACATTTCTTATTTCCGCATTCTGTTCAAGAATTGCAAGTTGTGAAAGTTACTAAAATAGCAACAAATATAAATATTTTTCTTAATAATAATTCCAAGTGGAAAATCGTATAGTTGAATGGTTCAACAATTTTTTTTGATCAAGCTGATGATTCAGAAATCATATTTCTTTGGAATTTGAAGTTTATAATCGAGTCACTTCTCGAAATGTTTAATTTTGGAAGAATAATAAAATTTGTTGTGCTTCGCACAGTTCTTCGATGCCATGTTCAAGGGTCAAATACTTTTCTGATGTTGTTATTAATATGTGTACATAATTAGTGTTGGGTCAAAGATAATATTTTTGACAATATTTTTGAAACTGGAAAAATAAGTGGAAGTTAAAAAATTCTATAAACAATTATAAACAGTGAGAATTTCTACGTGTGTTAATATCATGTTAGAAATTCAACCAGTGAACTACAATATTTCCAGTAAAGACAATTTAATTTGAACTCGATTTCATCGTAAATAATTGATATAATTTTGGAACACAGTCTACAGGACTGATAATCAGACTTGTGTCTCCAAAGAGAATTGTTCAATGTGTTGGAAAATTTCTGTACATTGTGTGAATAGTAGTGTGTGCCGTCGCACTGGAATGATGTTACCTTGAGCATCATTTTGCAGTCAATTTTAAAATTTAGAATAAAATGAGATAATTTTACATGTTGTGTTATGCCCAGTTGAATCTCCTTCTATCCTTATTGTTGCATTGAGCCAAAAATCAGTAAAGCATTTTTATTTTTTATTTTGATGTCGTTTTTTTGCGATTAGCTTTAACCCATCTGGCGCCCCGGGATATTTTGACTCTCGTGCTGACTGATTCTTGGTAAAATGCATATGTGGTCGTGCGGACTCGGTCTAAACGGGCACAATATGTCGCACGCGAAAATTGCATGAAAAAATCTAGGTTACCCCTTGACCTCCTTAATTGCATTGATGATTTATACAGTCTACGTTGGTTCAGTGATAACCTTATAGCCATTTGCAAACTTTCACAGAAATGTAATAAATGGAGAGGCATTGCTTCTTACAGAAATAGATGGAAAGTTGGATGCCACCCCTTGAGATAATGTTCTCATGGTTACCGATTTGCATTACTTCATTGGTTTGTTAAATTAAATTAGTTTTCTGGGAATATATCTGAAACTGATGGTTTTAGAGCCTTATAATGTAGTTTTCGAGGACCCTTTAGGGCCCCCGAGTTTTGTTTCTGGCGCAGAGGGGCTTTGTCTCGTCGTTGTACGCCATAATATAATACTACTAATTATAATATAATTTAGGGATAGGAATATAATAGACCTGCCGTACCACACCCGCAGGTGTAAATCGCGTGAAAAAATTCTAGAGTATCCCTGACCCCCTTAAGCGCATTATACTGTTACGGCTGTGAGTTTTTTTTTGTCGCTCGCCGCATGAGTCACAGCTCCCCTGGGCTGTGTGTGCTCTGCCTCAGTGTATTACGTGCGAGTTACGCAACGGGCTGCGAAGTGAAAGGGATGGTCCAGAATATTCGTGACCCAGCCAGTGAAGGAAATGTCGAGAAGCCGTGTGTCCTGGACGATTCTAGAATTCATTGAGTCACCAGCCTGCTATATAAGCGGCTTCTTCCGTAAGGGGGCCGAGTTTTCCCTGGTAGTGTTTTTATGAGCTAGTGCGAGCGTTTATCCTGATCGACAGAAGTGTGGTGACTTGCGAAACCCCTAGTGAAGCTGATTCTCTTGACAGCGAGGAAGTGAGAAGCCTACAGAGGAACTGTGTCTTGAACGAGTGTGTTTTTCGAGTGCGACATAAGTGATTGTGGTGCATTGTGAAACAGTGTGTAGTACGGTGACAGGCTGAGTGCAGATATTTCCAGCCAACGCACGGGACCACCTCATTACGAGGGATTAACTTCTGCGGTTTATTGACAAGTGAAAGGGGAAGTGTTCTCGCCGAGGAGGAAACTGGAGTAAGGTAATAATTGCTTGTATTTGCTGATGAGTGCTGTATCTTTCTGGCAAGCAATAAAGCTAACTTTTCTTTAAAGGAACAAATCTGTGTTGTGCTTCAACCCACCGTAATCCAGTTAACAAAAAGTGCCACTAGGGGGGGGGGGGGGGGCACGTAACAACTGGTGTCAGAAGCCGGATTACGAACTCAAGCACAACACCTGACGGTCCTGGTTTCAAAACCCGAGCAGGTCATTTTTTCAAATTTTCCTGTGAGTGCTTCCCCTTACAAGACAAACATCTAAAATGGAAGAGCAATTCGCAGCATTGCTAGAAACGTTAAGTGGCATGGAAGCCAAGATGGAAGACGGCCAGGAGAAGATGGAGGACGGCCAGAAGAAGTTAGCCGAGGACCTAACTGCCAAACTAGAAGACGGCCAGAAGAAGTTAGCCGAGGACCTAACTGCCAAACTAGAAGACGGTCAGAATAAGTAGACCCAGGACCTGAAGAAATTAGAACTGGGTCTGCGTGAGGAAGTCACGGCAGTGGAAAAGAAGTTCGACGCCTTACAAGTGGAAGTTGCCGAGCTGCGCCAACGCCCGCTGATGGGGGTGAAGGAGAAATTCAACGCTTTACAAAAGGAAGTTGCCGAGCTGCGCCAACGCCCACTGACGGGAGTGGAAGAGAAATTCAACGCTCTACAAGAGGAAGTTGCCGAGCTGCGCCAACGCCCGCCCACCGTTACACCGGGAATATCCGGAACGGGACATAGCAGAGTGACGCCCCCAACCTTCGACGGAAAGGTCCCGTGGAGCACCTACTTACGTCAGTTCGAGGCGGCCTGTTCCATAAATAACTGGAACAACACAGAAAAGGCTACAGCTCTCATTGTAGCGCTGAGAGGTGACGCCCTTAACGTCCTTCAGGCCATCCCGACTGGATCCCAGGACTACGCTTCACTGATCGCCCATATGGAGTCCCGATATGGAGATAGCCATCTTCAGCAGGCCTACCAGATGCAGCTCCGGACCCGGGTACAGAAGAACGCGGAAACCCTGCAGGAGTTCGAGATGGACATCGCACGCCTCGTAAGGCACGCCTACCCAACAGCGCCGGCCGACTTTCTGGAACAGATTGCGACGCAGACCTTCACCGACGAGCTACGGGACTCGGACAATCAACAGGCGCTGCGACACGCGCGCAATAAGACCCTGACAGATGCGCTGAGCCACGCACTTGAGTTCGAGACGGCAAAACAGGTATCTAGAATGCACGCGCGGGTGCGTCAAGTGGACGTCGACGAACCTGTAAAAACCAACGAGACCAAGCCCTGGCCGACGAATTGATGGAGGCGCTAAGCCGTTTCTTCGATAGTCGCGGCACTACCAGCAACGACACAGTCGGAATACAACCGGAGAGGCGGCCCGGAAGAGGACTACCGACCTGCTGGACCTGCCGTAAGAGAGGCCACCTGAGCAAGGACTGCGGTGATCGCCGCCGCCAAGGGTTTCCGTCGGGACAGTCAGTCGTAGGGAAACCGCGCGGCCCAGGAAAGCAAGTATCAGTCAGCCTTGGGGGGCAAAGATTGGCTTGTGACAGTCGTCAAGCCCCGGCAATCCAAGTTCGTGTGACGAAGTTACGGAGGGACAATAGTAGACTGATGGTCGACGGAGTGATCAACGGAGTGAGCTGGCCCATGCTAATCGACACGGGAGGATCGAGGACCATCGTCAGCCCAACCGTGATCCCGAAGTGGAGAGTGCAACCCACACAAAGGAACCTCCAGCTAATAACCGCGACCGGAGAGACCGCACCGGTACATGGCGAAGCATCACTGGAGTTCGTCATTTGTCGACGGGCGATAAAGCATCCAGTGCTTGTGGCTGACGTATCAAATGAAGTGATCATCGGACTGGACTTCCTGGACCAGAACAACATCATCTTGGATCTGAGTCCCAACACTCTGCATTTCGGGACTGAGGAACTTCCTTTGCAACCAGCACACGAGGCCGTTACCGCACGACGAGTAAGGCTGAGAGAGGACGTCATCGTTCCCGCCAGGACGGAGGTCAGCGCCGCCCTAATTGTCGACGGAACTGCTGAGGGAGTGGCGGCTGTCATCGAGCCAAAATATGAGGACATCCAGACAAAAGGATTGCTAGTTGCCAAGACCCTCATCAACACGACGCCTCGGCCGTACGTCCGCCTGTCCAACCTGAATGACTACGATATTACGGTTCACCGGGACACCAACCTAGGAGTCTGCGAGCCCGTTACCTGGATTGCCCGCATCACAGACACGACGGACGGACACCTGCAGACGGACAACCGAAGAAGACGTGCCCTGCCAGAAGAACTACAGAAGCTGTACCAAGGATCGCAGGACCATTTAGACGAGGAGCAATCACGCCAACGTCAGGACCTGCTACGCGAATTCCTGGATGTCTTCTCCGTGGGGAGCAAAGACTTCGGTAGGACAAGCTCGGTCCAGCACAGAATCGATGTTGGGGACAGCACACCGATTAGGGCCCCATTCCGACGTGTCCCGCTCGCCAAGCAAGCCGAAGTCGACCGGATGGTAGAAGAGATGAAGGAGCAAGGGGTGATCGAGTCATCACATAGTCCTTGGAGTTCTCCGATCGTGCTAGTGAAGAAGAAGGACGGTTCCACCAGGTTCTGCGTGGACTACAGGCGGGTGAACGACGTCACGAAGAAGGACAGCTACCCTCTACCCCGGATCGACGACACGCTGGACACCATATCAGGATCAAGATGGCTCTCCACCTTGGATTTGAAGAGTGGCTACTGGCAGGTGGAGGTCCACCCTAAGGACCGCGAGAAAATGACGTTCTCTGTGAGCAGCGGGCCCTGGCAGTTCACCGTCATGCCATTCGGTCTGCGCAACGCCCCTGCGACCTTCGAAATGCTAATGGAGTCCATTCTGAGGGGACTACAATGGAAGACCTGCCTGGTCTACCTAGACGACGTCATCGTTCTGGGAAAAAGCTTCGAGGAGCACTACAGCAACCTGAAGGAGAACTTGATGAAGCTACGGGCTGCCCAGCTGAAGTTGAGCCCCAAGAAGTGTCAGCTCTTCCAGAAGCAGGTCCAGTACCTTGGGCATATCGTCTCCGAGGAAGGGGTGCGCACCGACCCAGAGAAGACCGCAGCTCTGAGGGAGTGACCAGTTCCGAAGGACAAGTCCCAACTACGAAGCTTCCTGGGACTCTGCACTTATTACCGTCGCTTCGTGAGAGGATTCTCCGACATCGCCAAACCACTGCATCGACTGACTGAGAAGGACCAACTCTTCGCGTGGAGAGCAGAATGCCATAGTGCCTTCGAACAACTCAAGCAGGCTCTGTGCACCGTGCCTATTCTGGCCTACCCCAGACCTGGAACAAGGTTCATCGTCGATACCGATGCCAGCGACTTTGGTATAGGGGGAATCCTGTCGCAAATAGGGGACGGTGAGGAGAGAGTAGTGGCCTACTTCAGCAAAGCCTTGTCAAAGCCAGAGAGGAACTACTGCGTTACCAGGAAGGAACTGTTCGCCATCGTGAAGACCATCGAACACTTCCACAAGTACCTGTACGGGCAAGAATTTCTCATCAGGACCGACCATGCATCCCTGCGTTGGCTCCTGAACTTCAAACAGCCCGAGGGTCAACTCGCGCGGTGGTTAGAGAGGCTTCAACATTTCAACTTCGAGATCCAGCACAGGAAAGGCCAACTGCATTATAATGCCGACGCCCTGTCACGAAGACCGTGCCCCGAAGACTGCACCTTCTGTACTAGGAGGGAGGGGAACACCGGGATACAGTGCCGAAGGACTACCGTGGAACTTCAAGGGAGCTGGAGCCGCGAATCTTTCACGCGGGCGCAAGCGGAAGATGATGACCTGGGACTGATTGCCGAATAGAAGAGGGCCTGTGTCCCCAGACCCGGGTGGAACATTGTGAGTGACTGCAGCCCAAAGGTTAAGTCCTACTGGGCGCAGTGGGACTCGCTGGTTGTAAGGGATGGCCTCATCTGCCGGACCTGGGAGAGCACCGACGGGAAGACATCTCGGGAGCAAGTCGTCGTTCCAAAGGCTATGACGGAGGAAGTCCTGAAGGAAGTCAATGGAGGATCATCTGGTGGACACCTAGGGATAAAGAAGACCCTGGAGAAGCTGAGAGATCGGTTCTAATGGACCGGATGCCGAACTGACGTGGAGAACCACTGCGCGAGGTGCCACGATTACGCAGCCAGCAAGGGCCCAGGACGAAGACGACGGGGTCCACTGAAGACCTACAACGTGGGCGGCCCCATGGAGAGAGTGGAAATCGATGTCGCTGGGCCATTCCCGTTAAGCGAGGCAGGGAACCGCTACATATTGGTCGTCAGCGACTACTTCACCATATGGCCGGAGGCGTATGCACTCCCTAACCAAGAAGCCGCGACGATCGCAGAGACCCTGGTGAAGGAATTCGTCAGCCGGTACGGAGTACCCCTGGAGCTGCACTCCGACCAAGGCAGGAACTTCGAGTCGCAGGTGTTCCAGAACCTATGCCAGCTGCTGGGAATCCGGAAGACAAGGACAACGCCGCTACACCCTCAGGCCGACGAGATGGTAGAGCGATTCATTCGCACCATCTCCGAATAGTCGTCAGCGAGCACCAGAGGGATTGGGACAAATATCTTCCACTATTTCTCCTGGCCTACCGCGCCGCCGTGCATGAAGCCACCGGGTGCACACCAGCCCGGGCCATGTTTGGGAGGGAGCTCCGTCTACCTGTCAATCTTGCGTTCGGCCGACCTGGGAATGATCCGGTCCCGGTAAGCCAGTATTCTCAAGAACTGGTCGACCAACTGGAGGACGTGCACGCGTTCGCGAGGAGGAAACTGCGGATCGAGACCGACCGAATGAAGACCCGATACGACCAACAGCGGATGCTGGCGGATTCCACGAGGACGACCTGGTCTGGCTCTTCAACCCATTACGGAAGAAAGGTCTGTCACCCAAACTGCAGAAGTCCTGGGAGGGCCCGTACCGAGTCGTGAAACGGATCAACGATGTCGTCTACAGGATCCAGCGGAGCCCGAGGGCGAAGATGAAGATCGTGCATCGAGATCGCCTGGCAGCCTACGGAGGGACACAGACGGACCAATGATTGATCGGGAAGAGGGTGGTGTTACGGCTGTGAGTTTTTTTTGTCGCTCGCCGCATGAGTCACAGCTCCCCCGGGCTGTGTGTGCTCTGCCTCAGTGTATTACTTGCGAGTTACGCAACGGGCTGTGAAGTGAAAGGGATGGTCCAGAATATTCGTGACCCAGCCAGTGAAGGAAATGTCGAGAAGCCGTGTGTCCTGGACGATTCTAGAATTCATTGAGTCACCAGCCTGTTATATAAGTGGCTTCATCAGTAAGGGGGCCGAGTTTTCTGTGGTTGTGTTTTTATGAGCTAGTGCGAGCGTTTATCCTGAGCGACAGAAGTGTGGTGACTTGCGAAACCCCTAGTGAAGCTGATTCTCTTGACAGCGAGGAAGTGAGAAGCCTACAGAGGAACTGTGTCTTGAACGAGTGTGTTTTTCGAGTGCGACATAAGTGATTGTGGTGCATTGTGAAACAGTGTGTAGTTCGGTGACAGGCTGAGTGCAGATATTTCCAGCCAACGCACGGGGCCACCTCATTACGAGGGATTAACTTCTGCGGCTTACTGACAAGTGAAAGGGGAAGTGTTCTCGCCGAGGAGGAAACTGGAGTAAGGTAATAATTGCTTGTATTTACTGATGAGTGCTGTATCTTTCTGGCAAGCAATAAAGCTAACTTTTCTTTAAAGGAACAACTCTGTGTTGTGCTTCAACCCACCGTAATCCAGTTAACAAAAAGTGCCACTAGGGGGGTGGCACGTAACAATACGTATTGATTAATTTTACAGCTTAATTTGTTTCCGTGATAACCTTCTAGCCGTTTGCAATCTTTCACACTAATGTTATTAATGGAACTGCCGTCTTACAGCAATAGATGGACCTCTGAGAATCTGTTGCCATGGATTCCGGCTTGCATTCGTTCATTAATTTGTAAAATGAAATTAGTTTTCTGGGAATATCTCAAACAACGGTTGGTTTTATGGCCTAAAAATTTGGTTTTCGGGGACCCTTTAGGGCCCCCAAGTTTGTCTCTCACATTGAGGGCCTGAAAATGAGCTTTGTCTCGTCCTTCTACTCCTATTTGAGCATGTATTTTAAGGCGGTAGACCCCTTTTTATGAGAGGTACGGAGAAGAGTTACATCAATGATTAGTGTCGTGCGTATGATGGATAAGTGTACCGAATTGTACGATGATATACCCAGCCGTTCTCGAGTTATAAGGGAACAAATTTGTCCACAGACAATCAAACAAACAGACAGACAGACCAAAACATTATTTTCGCGTGCATCTATCATAAAACAGTCTGAAACGTGTAAATAACTCAAATTTCCGTATAAATTCAGAAAAAAACAGACAAATTTTCTTTTTTATACATGTAGAGATATACTGCACCGCTCGGTGTTGACCGTGTTTTATTGCACAAATTTAGGTATTACTCGCTAACCGTTGGAGATACACGAAAAGTGATAAGAACCTTTTGGATAGAAAATTAAATTCTAAAGCTCGTGTATACCATCAAAAGTTTGCTATTTCTTAGCGTTCTCTTTTTATTTGATATGGAAATATGAAATTTTTAAATCAAAGGGTGTAGTGATGTCACTAAAAAGGTCGCCATTTCTTAATGGTGCAAAATATCGAAATTAAAAGTATCCTATATGTAAACCCGGTATTTCAGCTACATCCATGCAAAATGTCATTTAAATCGGACCAGTGGTTCTTGCGTTATTGAGTAACACACAGACAGACTGATAGACAGACAGAAAGACAGACACACACCATCTCATTTTTATATATTAGTATGATTATATATAAATTGAGTATTGATTTGGCGTATTATTTGAATAGTTGATTAACTTCTATCAATACGGATTTTAATGGCGAATGTCTTCTTATTTTTATTCAGCATTCATTGTGTAAATATTGTGAAATTAATTTCATTAAAAATCAATGACAATTAAAATTGTATATATCAGTTCCCTACTTAAAAATTTACATAATAAAATAATTATTGATGATCGACACCGCTTAAAGTTCCATAAATAAATGTTTCTACTATTTAGAACTGTTTCTTAGTCGAGATATTTAAAGAAGGTGTAGTTATATGTCCTCTGTTCATGTTTTCATGATATTGTACAGGCCCGGGGGGCTGTACCCCCTGAAAGCCACCCCCCATCTTTCACTAAAAACACCCTAACTGGCAACATCATAAGACCAGAACATTACCTTTACACAGCAAGAGACGGCCACCCTGCTTGGGAGGTTAGCCAACTACTTGCGACACATAAATAAACATCTACACAACAACTAACTGGGGCAGCTACGTCGGCGGAATGCTGACCACGCAACGCCGAGAACTATAAGAAGTGGAGTCCTAACTGGAGCCATTATCTGTTATACAGTGTGCGTCGCCGAAGGCCCCAGCCGACATCTGTTCCAGTTGCATCATCAGGTGAGACTCAGCAAGTGCTCAGAATCCTTCACTTTGTGAACACCCACTCATAATTTTGTACACTCTACTTGTATAATTACCTACATTCCCCCAAGAGGGACTTACAAATTCACACTCACTGACCAATAAACACATGGTCAGTAAACTACACTTGTATTGTCAATTACACACCTCTTTACATCCTCATACCCTTCCTGACCTTCGTCACGATTGACCGTGACCATAGTAGCCAGTAACTGCTTTGTCAGACTGCATTGTGTTTCCCGCACGCGACCCGACTACGTAACGTCGAGCCGCTGACATCAGCACGCCTATTGTATTACCCACACCGTCCAGCTGGCAGGCCGGTATAGTAGCCTGCATTTAGAGGTCCATCCCTTAATTAACACTTGCATCTTTGCAGGAACACCCCCTAGCGTTTAAACACTCAACAACACACTACACTGGTAAGTTCTCCCAGCTATGGGAAGCTACTATCTCCCAGGAACTACCTTCCAAATCATCACAGTGACACAAGTGTTTTATCCCTAACTACCCCCCCCCCAACTAAGGGATCTAAAACATATTCAGAATAGAAACGCTAAAGAACACGGAGTGATCGTAATTATTGTAGTTATTTCATAATGCATATTTGTTGAAACGTGGTGCATATTTGACCAATTATTAGTGCATTTTTGCATGCATATTTATTCATTTAATAGTGCATGAAATTCCGGGCCTTAATTATAACATTAGTTTATGTACGACCCTGATTATTATATGTCAGAAAACTGTATCATAATGATGGTCATTATAACACTTCTTTTCATTATGAAACAGTTTCTCCCACCAATCAGAGCTCAACAAACAGTTGTTTGACCAATTAAGTAACGAGTTCCACGGCCTTTTAATTTACATTTCACTGCCTGGCCTAGTGTCATAGTAGGGTAATCGAGGAGGCCATGGTCAAATACAAGGCATTCTCTGCGTCTCATCCGCTCCGTTCAGTACATAAAACTGGCGAAATCTCGACAGATATTTATGAATATTTATGTTCGAACATAACATAGTTATAATAATTATCGTCGAACATAAACAGTCGTATGCAACTCGCCTATAATGGTAATTAAGACACTCGTATGGAAATTATAAAACTCGCATACGCTCGTTTTATAAACATACTCGTGTCTTAATTATTGCCATTATAGGCTCGTTGCATAATGTACTATTATAGTTTAGATTAACTTAGTCTTTAAGTTTATTCATTTCTTGCTGAATAAGATTCCACTGAGGACTGAAACATGTACAAGTTTCGTAATACTTCATATTCACTAAAGGCAGATATCAATAATAATGTATGTTCGACGATGTCGAAATGTAAATATTATATGTCAGAAAACTGTATCATAATGAGGGTCATTACAACACTATTTTTCATCATGAAATAGTTTCTCCAGCCAATCAGAGCTCATTCATTGACCCATTAGGTAAGGATAGCTTCGCACAAGCGCTCAAAATCCAACATGTCGGACATGAATTACACGATTTGAAAGTTCAAATTGCATATCGGATCAACCATTGTAGTTACAATCCCAAACACAAAGACAAAATCAGCACGAACCTTTACGGTAACAAGAAAATACTGTGACATATGCAAGAAATTTATGAATCTACGTCCAGGAGTTAGCAACACTGCATCCTTCTATATAAATTACTGACATGGAAAGTGCACCGTCCCATATGTTGGCGTAAATAAACTGGCGAATATGAGACACGAAATAGCACTGCACCTTAATATCCCCAACTCCAATTTATACACAGCGCATTGCTTTCAAACAACTTCGGTGACAATATTAGTTAATGCTAGTGCTGATTGGCACTAGACATCATGCAGGCTCTAAACAATAGCATTGCCAAGCAAAGTAAATGGTCTCTGCTTTCGAAGTTCTTTGACCGACGCATGCGCTCTGTTCAGTCAGCAAACCCAGCGCGCTCTGTTCACTAACTGAAGTGACTGAATCCCACAGCTATTTATGAATATTTATGTTAAAACATATAATTATCGTCGAACATAAACAGTCGTATGCAACTCGCCTATATTGGTAATTAATACACTCTTATGGAAATTATAAAAGTCGCTTCGCTCGTTTTATAAACATACTAGTGTCTTAATGAATGCCATTATAGGCTCATTGTATAATGTACTATTGATTAATTGTATTTTTTCAAGTCGTACTTTTAAATTTAACAATGACATATTCCAAAAATTGAAATATTTTAACTTATACACAAGATGTAATGCTACTTTTGTATGTAACCTGAACTGTAAGAACGTCAAGTATATTCGTCTCTTCGCCCAAATATGTCGACTGCATACTTAATCAACGATTCTTTCTGAAATGGGACAGCTATAAAATTTTTAATTCATTTCCTGTGAAAAGATTTTCTTGAGATATGACGTTGTGTTTAATTGTCCGCTTAGAAGCGTAGTGGTTAGCACTCTTAGAACTCACCGTGGAGGCCAGGGTTCGATTCCCGGATCTGACAAGAAATTTAATTCTGCTTTGAGGGCTGGGACGGGATACACTCAGCCTCGCGAGGCATAACTGAGGAGATATGTGTTCGATTTCAACCTCAACCATCCTGGAAGTGGTTTTCCGTGGTTTCTCTACGTTTACTCCAGGAGAACGCCGGGATGGTACCTAACTTAAGGCCACGGTCACCTCCTTCCCTATCCTCATCTGAATTGCAAATACACACACTAATACAGCTATCACAATAACACAGGGTATCGCAAAAAATCCACACTCACCCAAGTACACGATGCAACTTGACCACGATGTCGCAAAGCACCTAAATGAATCAACAATTGTATTTCATTATAATTGAATAGCAGCCGACGGCCATCGTGGGGTATTTTAATTGAACACCCGAAGGACCCCCATCAAGTTTAATTTCAAGTACAGTAGTTACAATTTTGGCCACTGCCACTGACACTTATCGGCGAACGTTGGAACTTGATAGAGCGTTTATAACCAAATAATCTGCACATTTATCTACGTACTACCAATTGTAGTGGTAGGTTCTTTTATGTTCGACCCTGACTATTATATGTCAGAAAAATATACTATAATGAGGCTCATTATAACACTATTTTTTTAGCCTATTTCCATTTTTGAAAAAATAGCCTTATGAGATCACCTTTTGTCCGAGTGTCTGTCTGTGTGTGCGTGTGTGTGTGTGTGTGTGCGTGAGGATTTTTGTGTTTCCCCCCTAATAACTTCTAAACGGCTGGAGCGATTTCAATGACACTTGTAAAGTCCATTGCACTATTCCGGGTGACCCCGACCGTGCCCTTCAAATTTTGTTCCGTCTCACCAATCCGACATGGCAGCTGTGCGAAATATTTCACCAGCATTCAATATCTCCAAAACTATTACCGATATCACCCTGGAATTTTGTACGGTGATAAAGGAAACTACTTTAAGTACACCTATGTGACTTTTGAAAGCCTGGTAACTACAAAACCAACATGGCAGCCAAGCGAATTTGCGACTTTTAAATTGACGTTTCTCACGATTTAACCAACCAAACGCAATGAAACTTGGTACATTATATGTGTAAACACATTGTAATGCTCCGAAATCTAACTTCGTTCAATCTTTTACATAACCTCAAGATGGCGGATGTGCGAAATATTTCACCGGCATTCTATATCTCGGAAACTATTACCGGTATCACCATGAAATTTTGTACGGAGATAAAGGGCACAACTGGAAGTTTATCTAAGAGACTTTCAAAAACCGGTTAACTACAAAACGAACATGGCGGCTAAGCGAATTTGAAAGTTTTAATTAGACTTTTCTCGCGATTTTATGATCCAAACGCAATGAAACTTGGTGCAACAAATGTTTATACACATTGTAAAGCACTGGTATCTAATTTAGTTCAATTGTTTACGTAACCTGAAGATGGTGGCTGTGCGAATTTCGAAAATTAAATTTTTATTTCTTGTGTTCTAATTATGTGATCGAAGTCCACATTTGCATAATGAACGTAGACAATAATCATCATCTAATAGTACATAACTCTGTGGCCTACATATATTAAAATCCAACATGGCGACCATCCGAAATATTTAGACGGTTCTCACTATCTATTACTCTACTACAGCAATCAAACTGAAATGTTGTATGTTGATAGAGGCTACAAGTATAAGTTCACCTATGGTACGTTCAATAACCTGGCGAGCCCAAATCCAACATGGCGGCGACGCTAAATTTACATATTCAAATGGTCGTTTCTTGCGTATTAATCATCCGAGCGCAGTGAAACTTGATGCGGTATATGCTTATACAAATTTTAATCGACTGGCATCTAATTCATTTAAATGATTTTTCATAACCACAAGATGGCGGTTGAAAGAAATTTTAAAGTCCCGCTTTTATTTATTGTGTCCTAATCATGCGACTGAAGTTTGAATAAAACACCTACCCAATCATCTCCCTGTAATAGTACATAAATCTAAGGCTTATAATATAAAAATCCAACATGGTGACCATCGAAAATATTTAGACGGTTCTCAATATCTACGAATCTATTGCAGCAATCAAACTGACAATTTGTATGTTGATAGACGCAATTAATATTAGTATGATATATGACAATAGGCTATTTAGTTCTTCACGGAACTACTTGTTTCATTATGAAACAGTTTCTCCCCCCAATCAGAGCTCAAGAAACAGTTGTTTGACCAATTAGATAATTAGATGCCCTGAGTTCCACGGTCTTCTAATTTAAATTTCACTGCCTGGCCTAGTATCATAGTAGGGTAATCGAGGAGGCCATGGTCATATACAAGGCATTCTCTGCGTCTCATGCGCTCTCTTCAATACATAAAACTGGCGAACATAAAATAGTTATAATTATCCGCGAACATAAACAGTCGTATGCAACTCGCCTATAATGGTAATTAAGACACTCGTATGGAAATTATAAAACTCGCATACGCTCGTCTTATAAACATACTCGTGTCTTAATTATTGCCATTATAGACTCGTTGCATAATGTACTATTACATGCCATAAATCTATGACATGGGACTACCGGCTTTACTTCCCCTCCGAAGGAAGGCATACGGAATTATTTTAACGCTCTTAAAAATTGGACGACTTCGGCCGGGGTTGCTCCCCTGATCTTGGGCATAGCAGTTCAGCATGCTACCGACTACGCCACCGAAGCCGTTGTATTTGAAGTGTGATAAATGCTATGTCAATTCTAATGTGCATTTGCTTATTCTATAAAATAACTTCTTTTGCTCAGTGCTTCACTATTCTCCGAGGTGGTAGACTACCTGTTATTTGTTTTGCACTCACTTTACGCTCTTTTATGTGGAGGCTAATTGAGGTGATGGCGCCGCCGCAGGCGATGGCTACATTACTTTTGCTCAAGCAGAAAGCCTTTGTCCCGCTGCGCTGTGTCAAGTCGGCAACTTAGCGCGTCAATTACAAGACCAGCCCTTGTGTGCAGAAACACACCTTAATTAGTGTAACTACTGTCTTGTATCCACAGTACTTCACTGCACTTGCTACAAGTATTTTTGCCGGTAGGGACGTAATTACAATTCGTGACAATTCGTTACATGGATTTCTGATTTGCTCACAAGCTACCTCACGGAACAGTGGCTAGCATTCTTGCCTATCACCCCCTGACGTACAGGTTTGATTCCCTGCTCTGTTAAGAAATATAATTCTGGTCTGGAGGTTGTAACGGGGTACACTCAGTTTCGTGAGGCAGAACTGATAAAAGGTGGGTTCGATTCCTTCCTCAAAAGTCCATATCAGTGGTTTCTCCTCTTCTACTCCAGGCAAATGCTGCGAAGGTATTCTACCTAACAAGGCCATGGGCACATCCTTACCCAATCTTATCCACAATTACAAGTACATTACAGATAACTGATATTACCCGACACCCCTCTAGTCCATAATAGCGGCTGGAGACTTTCTGAACAATAAGAAATCTCTGTAGACCTGATCTAAAACTTGAATTATGAACTTGATCACCAGTCATAGTCACCAGTCTTACAGCATGCTGACCACAACCAAAATTAGCAAGCTGTGCAAGTTGAGCAGGTTCTCCTTGAAATAGTTTTGCGTGGTTCTGCACGTCAATCCCGGGAAAACTAGGAACGGTCCAGTTGTCATGGTAACAACTACATTCTCCTTAATTCTATTTCAAATTAGAAATACATACAACGATAAAAACAGAGCAAAGTTTGTTGTTGTTGCTTGAGTTTTCAGTCTTTTGACTGGTTTGATGTAGCACTCCACGCCTCCCTGTCCTGAGCTAATCGTTTCATATCTACCGCACCTTACACCCGAGGCAATCTGTTTAACATATTCTAACCTTGGTCTACCCCTTACAGTTCTTGTCCTGGACCCTTCCTTCCATAAATAAGTTTGCTATTCCTGGATGTCTTAGTATGTGACCCACTAACCTATCTCTTCTCTTCATTAGCAGTCGCTAGAAACATCTCTCCTCTCCCAGTAGTCTTAATACCTCTTGATTTACTACTCTATCTACCTATCTGATCTGCATACTTCTCCTGTAACACCACATTTCGACCGCTTCAATTCTCCTGTATTTTGCAACAGTCAAAGTTTCACTTCCATAGAGCATTATGCTTCAGAAAAAGGACTTCAAAAATAACTTCCTAATACCTAAATCTAAATTCTTTTCTGTTGAAGTGATTTCCTTGCCTGGGTCAACCTACTTTTTATATCCTCTTTGCTTCGTCCATCACTGATCATTTTGCTTCCTAAGTAACAGAAGTCTCCTATTTCTTAAGATCTTCATCTGCCAATTGGACGTCCATACGGGTTTCTGATTTATTTTGGCTGCAATCCATTTTTTTGTTTATCACACAGATATTACACTACTTGCCGCGTAGAAAGTAGATGGAACTGATGAACACAATGTTCTAAGCTCCTACAAGGATAAGCAAAGCAACCACCACCAACAGATCTACCGGCGTAGGAAGCGTTTTAAAAATAGTTTTCTTCGACTTCACCTAAGGCAGGTTGGTCCAAATCCACGAGTTTGAGTATGCGTACACGCGAGTACTCAGCAGTGATGTTCGGATCACGGTTGGGGAGAGACTGGGGGTGAAGGCCATGGTACAAGTCCATGCGCTTCCTGCCAATTTTGATGTATCTACCGCTTAGTAATGGCCGCCCATACTGCAGGGCTGTATTGCATGTTGCAGGTTTACTCACACATGGCAGCGAGTACTCAGCTGCTCACGGGCGAGCTGCTCGGCTGGAACATCCTGACCTAAGGCGTGCCTATAGACATGGATCGAATTCGATGTTACACCTCCATATATTGTACTGCTCGGGTCCAAACTCCCTGAACCTGAGAAGAATGTGAATCGCGGACGATGTCGATATATGATGACAGTCGTGCTGGGTTCCCGGTCCGTGCATAGTAACAGAATCAAATACATTGGCCAGTGACTCACTCACTCATTCGCAACACAACAGTGGTTTGAGCAACGGCCCTATGTTAGCAGTATTGGAATAGACAGGAATACCAGATAGCACGGCGGACTGTTGACAGGTCCTTCTCTTCTCGCCTGACCCTTCCCCTCACCCCGCAAGTTCACAGAGCTTGGAACGGTGCAGAACAAAGCTCAGTCAATATTCGTTTTTGGCTTTCCAGTATTAGTATCTTGAATTTTCGACAGATTTTTTATAATATTTATTTACGTTTATTCAAAGCCTCCGTGGCTTAGGCGGCAGCACGCTGGCCTCTCACCGCTGGGTCCGCGGTTCAAATCCCGGTCACTCCATGTGAGATCTGTGCTGGACAAAACGGAGGCAGACAGGTTTTTCTCCGGGTACTCCGGTTTTCCCTGTCACAATTTCATTCCAGCAACACTCTCCACTATCATTTCATTTCATCTGTCATTCATTTAATCATTGCCCCAGAGGAGTGCGTCAGGCCTCGGCAGCCGGCACAGTTCATATCCTCGTCGCTAGATAGGGGCTTCATTCATTCCATTCCTGACCCGGTCGGAGACTGGAAGCAGGCAGTGGATTTTCATTTTCATTTACGTTTATTATTGAAAATTCTTCAAATTAAAAAGACGATTTACAAGCCTTCTAACATAATATCTACAATCGAAACAAGAAATCCCCTATTAATACATTTTTCGAAATACTTATAGAATATCAACATAGTATTTTAATAGTACATTATGCAACGAGCCTATAATGGCAATAATTAAGACACGAGTATGTTTATTAAACGAGCGTGAGCGAGTTTTATAATTTCCATACGAGTGTCTTAATTACCGGTACCATTATAGGCGAGTTGCATACGACTGTTTATGTTCGACGATAATTATAACTTTATTATATGTTTTAACATAAATATCTGTGGGATTCAGTTAATTCAGTTGGTGAACAGGACGCGCTGACTGAACAGAGCGCATGCTTGGTCATGGCACTCCAAAAGCAGAGACCATTCACTTTGCTTGCCAACACAGAAATATGTTGGATTTTGAGCGCATGCGCGAAGGTATCCTTACCTAATTGGTCACACAACTGTTTCTTGAGCAATGATTGGTGGGAGAAACTGTTTCATAATGAAAAATAGTTGTTTACATTTCGACATCGTCGAACATAAAGTAGTTGCATATCAATCCATTTATTTAGACGTTTTTCATTAATTTAAATTAACACTATTTGTAAGGATATCCATCTTTGACAATGCTTAATTACTTTTTCACGCTGAGGATGGAATCATTGATATTCCGAGACATGTACGTCGTTTAATATTTCATTAAACAACTTCTCTTTGTATTGATCAGGCAGATTTTCTACTTATCAATTCCCAGTATTAGATAGCTTGCCACGGTGGGCGAGTGGTGAACTTGTCGGTCTACTAACCCCAAGCTTGCAGGTTCGCTCCTGGCCATGGTAAGTGATTTTTGAAAGGTGGCAAAAAATACGAACCATGTCTATATTGTTAGCATGTCAAAGAACCCTTTGAATTCAGTAGGCCGTGTTCATAATGGCAAAATTAATCTCGGGAGTTTCCGCCAACACAAAGTTCCTCATTTCTCTACTAGAAAGCGCTATAGTGTTCACGGAGTGTAGATATCTAACCTCTTTGACTTTCATAGTGCTTCAGGGAACAACGAAATTCGACATGCAACCTACCCTTTGGGTGTTAAATAACAAAGTTTGCACCCGGCACCCGTGGCCATACGATATTATTATTATTAGTATTAGATGAGGTCATACGCTATTATTACCGAGATATTGAGTAGTGCTTGAATGAAGTGTAGTTCGTTTCTGTATCGTAGATTGACCGTATACTGCAGTATGTTTACTTCTCATGTGTCGAATAACACAGTGACATAAGATATTGGTCCTGAGTATTGTGCATGAGACGAGAGTGGGTATAGGCTAGTTGCGATGTTACACTTGGTGTGTTGAATTATCAGTTCAGAGGCTGATGTATTGTACCCTTGCACAAGGCCTTCAGAACAGGACTCTGTCGTCGGGGCAAAAACGGTATACTAGCTTGAATATGAAACTGTTCTGGATATTATTGGAAGATCACTAGGGCTGAATAAAATTCATCACACACAGATTATGAATGCAAATAAACAAATTTAATGCACCAAACACCAGTACAACAAAAACAAATACATTAAATAAAACCAAAATAGTAGAAATGAAATTTAAAATAATAATAATAACTCAAAAGTAAAATAAATCAATTACGGAATCAAAGAAATTAAGCCAGAATCAGAAATATAAACAATGGACTAATTAATGTCCAATAACCACCAATTAAATGCTTATCAGCATCAATTAACACTTATCATAATAGTTATGATGTAAGATTAATTACCAAATAAAAACCAATCATATGTCAAAATAAAGAAAATGAATCGGAAAGAAATCTGGTTAACACCAATTAACCTTAATTGCCATAATCAAATTAATTAATTACGATTATAACATATCATCAGAAAGTTAACTTATTAAGAGATGAGGGATCAAGAGGGTCCAGTCAACTGCAACAACAGTATGGATTAAGAAAAAGAAATCCAATGATACGAAATTAATCAATCATTAATCTGAGTAAACATAATGATCATTGAGCCTAATATCATCCAATTACATTTCAGATACATTTCAGAGACATCCATAGCCATTCCGAAGTATACATCATAGCCTGGCCATTGGCTCATTTAATTATTAATGGCGTTTAATTACCATTTACAGAGATCCCTCCGTTAAATACAAGTTTACCCTCATATCAAATTTTAACCTTCATGGCATTAATTATGTATTTTTATCTGCAAACATGAACATGATTTATGCATCTTATTTACATACTCTTGTAAATTAATTATGGAAGCCTTTTCCGTACGAAATATTAATGTCCAATCCCGACATTACTTTGGACGTCTTAGCTTTAAAACAAATTAGCTGAATCAATGAAGACATTTAGTTTTCTTAGCCTTGAAACACACTTACAAATTGTCACACATTACATTAGCATATTAGCGATATGATAAGCTTGTCTTCGGCCCTTGCGTTCGACGTGACACACTCTCGAACCAAGCACTCGATGCCTTGTCAAATAATTCATGGATATTCAATGAAAAAACTAAGTAAAGTGCCTTAAAAACGAACAAAAATAACATAATAAAAATGATGACTAATCATCTGCCTATCAAACTTGGGTTGGATAAACATGAAAAACAATCAATAAGTTCATCTGATCTGGGAATCAGAATATTAATTCCAACCAAACATTATTAAAGTAATCGTATCGTGTCAGAGACACGTTAGGCAACGGTGAATGTTCTTCAATCGAGCCGGAAACTTCCTGAAATAAAATAGACATGACACAAAAGAATACCCTGTATCAGTGTTAAGTTAAACGATGGTGAATGTATTTGAAGCCGCGACCCCTAGAAAAAATAGACATGACACAACTGTGTTCTAAGCAGCATACTCAATAGGGTCAATATGTATTTAGGGGTATTCGCTACCTATACACTTCTTACCTTGGGTGCCCCTATCTTGCAGAACGAGGTTACGATAGAACAACAATTATCGAGGGAAAAAAATTCAAGATAATTTTGAACCAATATTAACTATCAAAAAAAACTAATAATAATTATTTTCCAGGACCGAAAATAATTATTTATGAACACAGGACTCTAAGGTCACTGTCTAGCTAGTACCCGTTTAAAAAGACTGATCGACCAGGCATAAACAAGAGGATTTCGAACCCGGGACTGCAAGGTTACTGCCTATCTAGCACCCTTTTAAAAAGACTGATCGACCAGGCATAAACCAGAGGATTTCGAACCCGGGACTGCAAGGTTACTGCCTATCTAGTACCCGTTTAGAATAGTTTCTGGACCAGGCATAACAAGAGGATATCGAACCCGGGACCGTATGGTCAACAGACAAAACCGTCCCTTATATCAAAATGATAAGTAAAAAAACCACTATCGACTGGAGGCCCCAGGGTAGTGACCTAACGTACCCTTACGTAAATATTAAACTTGGGAACAAACACAAAAAAATATAAGAATCGCTGCGACACAGCACTCGTGCCTGTAGTGAGCTCCCCCCTATGTGAAGGGTGACAATGAGTGGACCGCACCTGCTAGCTAACCTTGACCGCGAAAGGGTGTGATGCAAGTCTTCACTCCCCCGGGCTAACGTATGACTGTACTTTACCAGCTGTTCGGACCAGATCTTAGTATTCTAAATGTGGAGCAAAGCGCTCTCACTTGAATATAAATAAATTATTACAGTCACCTCATTTTTAGCCTACTTTTCACATTTTGCAAAAATGAGGAAAAAGTAGACTTATGAGATCGGGCAAATGTGTGTGTGTCTGTCTGTCTGTCTGTCTGTCTGTCTGTCTGGCTGGCTGTGTGTGTGTGTGTCCTATCAACACCTAAACGGCTGCAGCAATCGAAACAAAATTTCGTAGGAGTAAAGATCTATACCTGAATATCTCACCGCCATATTTGAAAATGATGTCAGTGCTACCAACTGCTGAACAATCGCAATTGAAATTTGAGCTCCATGTTGGATATCTTGGAAGGTATGAATAGGAGCTATTTCAAAATTGGCACACGTATAGATAATAATATTGCAGTTTAATTTCCAGGAGACCATACATCGCAGTGTTGCCAAAATGAATATACGCCTGCTGATAGGTCCAAATTTAAAAGGCATATAACTTCTACACTATCAATTGGATTTCAACCAAATTTCGTATGTGCTATGTGTACATGAACAGACATGACTGAACGTATTCTTAAGATCCACCAGGGCTGCCAACTGTTAATAAATGCTCTCAATTTATTTTATCAAAATACCAATATATCAGAAAGTATGCAAGCCGACAGCTTTAAACTATGCACACGTATAGTGCCTGAAATTCTATATTAATTTGCAGTAACTTATATACGTCAGTGCTACCAACATGATTCTAAGCCTGCTGAGAGGTCCAAATTTAAATATATGTAACTTCTATACTATCATTTGGATTTCAACAAAATTTCGTGTGTGCTATGTGTACCATAACAGATATGTATATGCCAATTCTTAAGAGTAACCAGGGCTGCCAACTGTTAATAAATACTGTCTCCATTTTTGTTACCCTAATATCAATATATCAGAAAGTGTGCAAGTCAATAGCTCTAAACTTTGCACACGTATAGCACGTGGCATTCTAGATTAATTTGGAGTAACTAATATACATCAGTGCTGCCAACATGATTCTAAGCATGCTGATAGATCCAATTTTAAAATGCATGTAACTTCTATACCAACTAATGGATTTCATTCAAAATTGACACAACAATAGATCATATTATTTCAGATTATATCTGACCAATACATGTATGTCATTGTTGCCAACATGATTTTACGCGCGCTGTTAGATCCAATGTTTAACTGCATGTAACGTCCATGCTATCCATTGGAATTCAACCAAATTTTGTATTCTGTACCTTAAGAGATGGAACTAAGAATATATACAGTCACAAGGGCTGCCAACTGTAGTTCTCTATTAGGCTACATTATGCCAGGTATACAGTATTTCGAGATTACCAACTTAATTTCGTCATTATTCTAGATAGATCCATATAGATTAATCATTTGCATAGATATTAAATTTCAAGAAAAGTAGGCTCTTTAGTTCGTCACGGAATTTCTTGTTTACTTATACCATTCTCTTACCTGTGAAATATTATTGCAATGTGAATTCTTCATCTTCATCCCTCTGTACGATATGATTTCAATCAAATATAGATTAATTATAGCATTATTTTACCTGCGTTTATTGGCCTTTACCTTGCACGTACAATTCACTTATATCACTGTAAACTTATCATACTTACTTTCATCCGGCGTCTTCTCCTCTGGTCTTATTTACCTGCCATTATCATCTATTTTATCTTATTTCATCGTAGATTTCTCCCTGTAACATCTTACCTGTATGGCCTTAAATATCACACGCGCTTTATAATATCAATATAACAAATAGTGAGGCTGGATCAGCCGTCACTTCTTAAATAATTCACGCCATTGTAAACTGTCCTCTAAACTTTACTCATTGTACACCATACTATCCCATCATTATCCATCACATACACCATGGTCCTTCAAATATCGTCCCCAAAAAATCCTCGGATATTAATTCATCCGGTATGTAAATACATAAATTACTATCTCTGGTCATTTACACGAAATAATGAGATTTTGCCTGGAAAGGGCATCTATCCAAATACCATGCTTCGTTCGTCCTATTCGGGCGAAAACACAGGGGATAATTCTAAAACACACTTATAAATAAAATAGGGAATTCAACCATGTGTTTTATGTACGGATACGATTACCTAGCAACATCCTTACGTTAATTTAGGCACTTTTAATTCATTAAAATAATTATTGTGATCATTAATCATTATGAGCGTATCCAGCTCCGTCAGAAGCATAACTATGGTCGCCATTGACACAGTCATTGCACACACAAAATAAAACAAATCAAAAGGAAAAAAAATAACATGCTAACATGAAATCCATGAATTATTGACACTTTAAAATATAATCAAAAGTACTTATCATATCGACGGCTTCTTTCGTCGTCTGCATGAGCAGGACCAGAGGCCCGCACCAATATAACTTAGCACATAACCTTCATGGTCAGTTCGAATCCCATCACGATGATGTTAAACTACTCGCTAATATCACTGCAATCTTCCATATCACTGTTATTGTAAGCCAGCACCCTTTTAAAATGCATACACACACATATTAAATTAAATTATGCACCACTCTAAAAAATATACATTAGTGGGCTCCACACTTGTGTCATAGATTGACAAATTCTCGTACTATTACCACACTTGTTGCGGACACATTTTTCTGTTATATTTTTCACTTGAATTACATATAATATCACAGCTTTCCTTTCTGTTATATACATTCACAGCTCAGTATTCATTTTTAATATTATTTCGCATCAGCCGAACAATGGACTGTGCGTTTTGTGCGCTAATGCTAAGCGTGGTGCTACATGGACCTGCAACCACTGACATTGGCTGAGTGATGAACAATGCGCGCTGTCACAGATTGCCACTCGCATATACGACAAAATGGTTGCCAATTCACAGTTTTGCACATACGACACCAAATGCTCCTTTCACAATCATATACTACAGTAATCAGGCACCTTAATTTATACATAAATGTATGGCCTTGCTAATCATATGGCTCACGATGGAACTCGATCATAGGCTAAATTAATATCATCAGCGCTTGGGTAGGACTAATTTCTTGCTGAAGGACGCTATGCCCTCTCTCTCACACACTCGATGTTGCCAAATGTCCTTGCGCAGAGGACTACTTCTACTCGATGAACACAGAGATATTTAATTCGTTACCGCATTCCCAAAAATCTTGATAATAATTAGATTGATCATGGGCGTTTCAGATCATTCCTGTAATATCATGATCTCTCGTAACCAACTGAGACGTACTCTTTGAGGGCGGAGTCAAGCATCTTCTCCGTGTTAACTAGGGATGGTTACTGCGTTTTAGCTTGATTCTCAGAATTCGCTGGAGTGCTCCTGCCCTGAAACTCGCGTGCAAGCGATTACTGACGCACCTGCTCGGTCCATTGTGCGAAAATCATAAATATCTCCCTGTCGAAACTGCCAAGCATTCTACAGTAAATGTAGCTCTCAACAAGGCAGAACAATCCTAGTTATTATTATCATCATTGCACAATGATGATTTCATTATCATGCCACAGTATTTAACATCATGACATTGCCCTATATAAATACTCCAGTGACGTAATGTGTCCTTGGCCTAAGACGTAGGTCAAAGGGCACAGTATATCGCCGTAGATGTTGTGAGGATCTGGCAATAAACCGTATCCAGTCCAGGAAACCAGTCCTGCGATTGGCTCAACAGCTTGCTGATAGTAATTTCAACATTGCAGCTAAATGGCGTGAAACATGGACTAGAAATGCCCCACCCGAAGTACGTGACCTCATTCATCCCGTAAAGAAGACCAACGGCTTTGAACAACCGCGACATATATGGAAGACTATTAACCGCATCCGTACCGGACATAGAGTTCGTGCATGAAACCTGCACAAATGGGGTAAGCGGCCAGACCCCTGCTGTGATTGCTGTACTTCGAACCAGACCCTCAGGCACATTGTCGAAGATTGGATAATAGGAGCATACGTAGATGACCCTAACGACGTTTTCAATGCTACAACATCGAGCCTGGACTGGATAAATAGACTGGACATAAGGTTATAATAAGATTTATACCTGTCCTTGTATGTACTTTTGATTATTATTTATTTATTCGTTAATTTCCCATAAGGAGAGCGTTACAACACAATCAATCTTCATGTTTTATTCTGGCCCTTTCTTAATTTTTCCCCAAATCCTCTCATATACACGCTATGCTTCCTATTTCTCACCTCCGTCCACTTCTTTCCCGGTTGTCTCTCTTTGGGAGTTTTCTCAAACTTTTGTTTTCTAAGTTTTTCTCTGTATGTACTCTCATGTCTTCTCTAGAGAGGTTTAGTTTCATGAGGTCTTCCACGGTTTCCTTTACCCAATTGGTTTTTAGCGCAATATTCGTAACTATATTAAACATTTTCTTGGTCAGTCTGTCTTCGGTCATCCTATGTATATGTCCATACATTTTTGCCCCTCTTTTCCTTATGTTGTTTGTAACCGTCTCTGTCTGTTTGTACAGTTCTAATGTCGGTCTCTTTATCCATATTCCCTCTTCCTTTCTCAGAATGTTTCTTTCTTATTTTTCTAATTCCTTGATTTTTGTTCGTCCCTTGATTGCTGTCGTTTCTAAAGTGTATAAGGCCTCTGGTAAGACTACTGTACGATAGTGTCGTAATTTGGTATTGTGACCGATCCGGTCAGGGTCAATTACCGGCCCCGGTTGACAGAAGATCGAGAGGAGACCGGATGGTCAGTATGACGTCATGGCATGACGCGGCGAGGCAACCGCGAGAGTAGGGGAATGCTCCAGAAGATTCCAACCCATTCAATTTTTTTTCTCGAAGGAGGACACAGTTCCGGAATGTTCAATTAGTCAGCGTGGCACGGACGAGTATGTTATCCAGCGTGGCACGGACGAGTAGCCTACGTCACGTGGACTGAAATTTGCATCGGGAACTTGAACGGTTTACGTGAGTGGTCAGTGCTCGTGGCCATTTAATACGAGGAGTGATCACCAGCGTGAGGCTAGCGTGCGTGTAGTGCCAGTGAGTTGTTTACAGTGAAGTGTGTCAGTTTGTTTGTCGAACAGTGTTCAGTAAGGTGTCACTAGAACGATAATCGTGAATTTCAAGACGATATCGGATTCGCTAGTAAGTGAGGAAATAATCAGAACTGATAAACGAAGGTCCGTTAAATTCATGCATATGCTGCTATTGATATGTGAAGACGCGTGGAATATTATACAGTACTTTACCATTTTGATTACGAAGATTAATGCACGTGGTCCGGTTAAGTTAACGGATAGTAAGGTGTTGAAGGCATGTACTGTGGTAATAGCAAGACAAAATTGTGCCCCTTTGAACGTCGTCCGAGTGGAGGCCGTAATGAAAAACTGAATTATTATGCCGACAATTTATGTTAATCAAAGGGGAATGCCAGGAGGTGTTTAACATTACGAGTATCGGGGAAAGAACAATAATAACGATAGTCGAGGCGAAGCATTATCGCGAGGCCCTATATTGTAACAGACATTCATTCGAAAATAGCATAGCAGTGCTGGCATTTAAGAGACGCAGTGAGAATGTGACAGAAGGCTACATCTACTTTAAGCTTGTGTTGGAAGACTGCAGGCCGCAGGCAACTTGATATGTCGGTCAAGGCCAGGTCGAAATAGCTCCTCGTGGAAGGAAGTGTGTCACTGGTTGAGGAAAGTGAGTACATATAATTCAAGTGAACCAGGCACTAGACGCTATAGTGCGTGGGCGTGAAAGTGCTCTGATATAGTGAAATGTAATATTGTTACACGGCAGTATGAACTTTATAACCATGGACTCAAATATTCTGGGAATCAACATGTATATTAATACGCAAATTATGCTGCACTGAACCTCTAAAGGGGCCATAATGGGGTGAACGGTCCCAACGAGATGGACGAGTGGACCTTGGTTGGGACGTCAGGAGATGCCGTCGCTGACGGTGACCGGGGGCAACCAGTGGGCGGACATGGGCGTCGCCAGGAGATCGAGAGGAGCCGGGGGCGAATACCTCTACCAGTACGCTGGGAGACCACATCGCGGAGACGCTGGAGGAACAACGCCGCCCAAATGCCGCAGACGACACCGACGCCGACGCCAGAGGTTTCCGAGAACGCCGGATCTAAAGTAAGACGTTTCATTTCCATCCTTGTTCATCAGGAAGAAGAGAACTTCAACCTCGGATAGCCGTGCTATGAGATGACCTGAGATCGTGTAACTTAACGCCATTCATAATCATTTATTCCAGATTGAACAAAAGCATCATTTTCTCATAAGGGTTGTACATATTTTTTTTCTTTCTTTTCGGGTCGTTTTGACTTACATAAATTAACAGTATCAATGGTAGGAGTAAGACATACATTTATTCTCTGAGACCTAATAATAATAATAATAAGTTGAAATTGGGTAACGATAATATGAGATGCCCATTTTGCTGGGAGATTCTAGCATTTCGATTTCCGAGGTCATTATATGAATTTAATTCAGAAAGGTTTGTCACGGATTGCATAGATTTTAATAGCAAAAGGATAGCAAATTGAATATGGTTGGAGATTGTCGAGTAAGGTTCCTTGGATAGGATGCCATATTATCATACGACCTCGTGGTCCCAATAAAGTTGATACGCTCTGTTAAGTGTGGGTTCTTGAGACATGCTAATAATGCATGGTTTATGTAATGATGTTGTGTAAAGTTAATGTGATAATTAAATATGGTATTATTCCGTCATATGTGACGAGGTTATTCACGGGGCGACGTATGACCGTTGAATTGAATTTGTGAGGACAGGGTCCTCTTAACGAACGTGTTACGTTTATCGATGAGTTGTATATTAAATAGCGCAGGGGTGTAATATGCTCTACAGTCAGATTGTTCGGATCCTCACACAGAGTGTTCGACGGAAGGGTTGCGATTAAATGTTCGTTGTGAGAATGAAATACACTAGGGTGCCTTATTACGATTTTCTCAACCTCTCCTAAACGTTAGACAATGCTATCATTTAATTACAATAACAAATATGACAGTGTGGATCAAGGTTGTTGGAACGGCGAATATAAATCAATAATAATAATAAGAATTAGTAGTGTAAATATGTGAGCACAGTCTGGGTGGGTTAATAATTTATGATAAGTTATAATTAATTGTTGAAATGCCGTATTATGTGAAGCTGAGTTGATGTTTGAGTACTATTTGATGTAATATGATGCTCTTTAGTTATTAATTTGCAGTTCGATATAGGAGATCCGTCCATTGCTGTATAAGGGTAGACAGTAGTGATATACATAGATATTCGATATTTTCTTCGAGTTTTTGCCGCAGGTGAACTTTGTGATAAGTGGCCAGTGATGTTTACATGCGTGTGCACCGATAAATTAAAGGTTAATTAAGTTTTTTTGAAGGCGATCTCCTTGTCGGAACTTCAAGAGAGGACACCCACGAGTTTGAATAAGTATATATTTTTTTGTTTGTTTAGGGACTATGAACTTTTTTTTCGGACTTTGTCCCACCCTAACTCTATACTCGTGCGTGGTAGGCAGGTTGCATATTTATTTATCCTTTGGCCAATAAAGGAGCAGATGTGATTTTACGAGGGCCTTTCCTTTCTTCTCTGTTTGTTAATTCAAGTTAGGGAGTTTGCTTTTGAATCCTGGTTCAGTTAATTTGCCATCCCAACCCGTAAACGACTCGAGACCCTTTGTCTCTGGCTCGCTGGAGCATTTCCTTTATTCTTGTCTGTATGAACCAAGATTCACGCCCTAATCTTTTTTTTTCACCCACTCCCTTGGCTGTTTCTTCTGATGGGGCCGGGATGTTGGCCGGGTGATCGCCTGTCCCATTGGAGAAACGGGCACAGTATTGATGGAAATACTTTCTTTTATTGTAGTGGTTCCATGTAAGTCGGTATGTTTTCTACAATTTAGCGATCCTGTATTCATTGGATGCCAAATTCAGTCCTGTTTTCTGTATAATATCTCCTAGGTATTTGAAACTTTCCACTTGTGTTATTTCTCCATACTTGTTTTGCAGTGGGTGCCAGTCTGTATATTTTGTGACAATGAACTGTATTTTTTGTACTTATTATTATTATTATTATTATTATTATTGTTATTGTTATTTTTATTGTGTTTCATGTGTATGCCACACGCTAAATAAATAATGTGGCGAGGAACTCAAGCCAGTGCTATAATGAGGTATACAAGGAAGAAGTGGGGTAATTTGCAACTGCATCCTAATTGGGCTAAGGAAGCAGCACTGACCGTATGCTTAGCAACTTGAACAGCATCTAGAGCAGGGCCATCCAGTCATTGCGCTCTGGGAGCGGGGCCGCGCGCCGGGAGCACTGGGCAGTCAGACTAGCGCTCCTTCCCCTACCACCACTACACTGTGGCAGCGAGGAGACGGACGATGTTCGGACCACGCTGACTAGATACGTACGCACACTCGTGCGGCCAACGGCTCTTGTGGGCTTGTTGACATATTAATAGGGCTGTTTTGCCATAACAAATATACCGCATTTACAAATCGAATGGAACTCCGATGTATGGAATGTGCAGGAAACGAACAAAAGTGTTAAGTAAAGAATATTGTGATTTATTCCAAACTCAAATGTGAACATATTCGAGAGGAAAATTCAACAACAAATTCTGTTCTTTTTCACATTACATCTCTGTGGCACTCTAAACATTTGGCATGCTATTTATAAGCTGTACAGAAAAATGAAGTTCACCACTCCTTTTTTTGTATGATGTTCAGTCATGACCACTGCGAAACTGATTTACTTACACGCTGTCAACAAAGCGCATTGGACTAGACTAGTGACTTATGGATCGGCTGCTCATTTCAGCGCACTCAGCCAGCAAAGCTCCTCCCACCACTTCCGAAACTACCTTCCACTAAAGAGCTCGGAGCACTGGCTTAGAGCGTGGCCGGAGCGCTAGCGCTCAGGGAGCACTGTCTGGATGGCCCTGACCTAGAGGCTTTAGCTGCACCCTGAAAGCCATTGCTCAACTCCACAGTGCCACTTGTACCGTGGTAGCTTCCATATAATCACACACATGCATGATACTGAAGCACCAATGAAAGGCCGCATTTTTCACCAGCCTGTAGCAGCAAAAATATGAGACTACATTCATCGAGTAATGGATATACACGAAATAAACTATCAGATGCCGCATTATAACCCGACTTAGTAACATCATTCCGGGCCGGATGTGGCCATGTGATATGGTTTAGACAAACCTGAACACATCTCCTACTCACCTGAAGTACTTGATGAGGGACAGCAGCTGAGCAGTGGGTCGCTGTCTCGTGTCCCGACTCAGTAACCGCACGGTAGCTTCCTGCAGTGGGACAGGAACCCGGGGCAGTACGTTGTGCAACTGGTCCTCCAGCTACGAACAGAACAACACTTCTGATGAGTAATACAGCATAGACTAAATATCATCATTTTAAGTTAAGTTATTCTGAGTTTTTAACGCAGATATTCCTGGCAAGTATTGGTGTATATACATGGTCATTATGTGCGCGTGAGTAAACACGGCAAGCTAAGCCGGCTGTGACTGACGCAGATCGCGGCCACGCGCACCCGGCTCAAACGGCAGCTGGCGCCCTCCGCTAACTCATATCCTTAGTTCACACGTGTTTTGTCATTCATATGGTTATGTATCTTCAAAGCTCAGACGTTAGTGTTGAATGTTTAGTGAGTATTGTGATTACTGTGTTTGCTGGTCATGCCTAGACACCAATTCACATTTTGCTAACGTGGGTGTATCCAAAATTCGTACATGAAAAGCAGAAAATCTTGTTCTGAAACGAGACGAAAATTTCGAATCAAGTTTCCAGGAAGACCTGTGCCTAATGCCAGTACAATTAGGAGGCTCGCCAAACGATTCAAGGAAGCAGACTATCACCGAGTGTATGTGGAGCGCACAGTAAGAACATTGAGGTCTGGTATTTATTAATTCTTGTCCGAGGTTTTAGAAACACGGCAAGTACTACACTTTTCTGGTACTGGAAAAAGAAGAAGATTGAATTATCTCGGAGGGAAATCGGTTACCCAGAAGCCGAAATATTAGCAATTATTTGTTGAGGATTTTTGCCGGTATGACGTAGCTATGAGCCAAGCTCATCTTCGCGTGGTGTGACGTGGAAGCCAC
This sequence comes from Meconema thalassinum, assembly GCA_946902985.2. NCBI lineage: Eukaryota > Metazoa > Arthropoda > Insecta > Orthoptera > Tettigoniidae > Meconema > Meconema thalassinum. The sequence continues at coordinate 732,046,919 of OX336388.2, forward strand.
GAGGAACTCTCTCCGAGCCCAGGCGAGTAGATAAGGGGCTGAGATGCGCCGAGAGGTCACTCACATTCTGTGCATGGTCGCGGACACTCACATTCTGAGCACGGTTACGCGTCAGTCTTCGTTAAGCACTTTGTGCACTAGTGAACATATTAATCTACGTGGAAGTTCTGAACTTAGTCAGTGAATATCGCCGGACCAAGTTATGGTCAATCTTCGAGTGATAGAATTTTTCACGATGTGTGGAACTTATAATATTTTGAGGCGACATGATAGTTAGGCTTTGCCATCAGTGAAATATTTGGAAGTTAAGGCTATTAGTGGCCAGTTGACACGCAGTCATTTTTCGTCGCATGGACATATGGTAGACTTACTGTCGACCAAAGTATTATGTGTACTCGAGTTTGAAGGTTGTTTGAGACGTAACCAGACGACATACATAAAATCCAATAACATCATCATTTTCGTCGTTCTATTTTACGTGAGTTCATGTAGGTTTGAAATTTTTAGTTTATATTTTAATATATTTTATCGCAGTTGGAACACAAAAAGTGCCCGTTTTAAAGCGTGTTTGAACCATGCGTCACATTTAAGAATTATTATCTCACAAACCCGTCATCAGATTGAATCCAAATTTTAACACAATATACATTGGAATGTTGTATAAGTGGCTTATTAATTTCAAAATTTTGTGTGCCCAAGAAACAAAGTTGTTATCATTTTTGTAAGGTAACTTTTTCTCGGCTCGGGGTGGTTGGAAAATATAGCTCTTGGTCGCGTTGCAATCCTTATACATCAAGAAGTTATGCTGTATGACTTTAAAATACGTAAATTAATTCACCTATTTTATAACGGTTTATATTTGAACCGGGAAATACGACCTCGCCTCGCTCGGCAGTGATGGGCTCCATCTCAGCAAAGCTGTACAGCTTACCCCGGAGTGGCTGGCTGGTGAATCATGCCTTATTTCCACGATCAAATACAAACCGATATAAAATAAGTGAATTAATTGACATATTTCACAGTCATACAGCATAACTTCTTGATATATAAGGATTACAACGCGACCAAGAGCTATATTTTCCAACCACCCTGAGCCGAGAAAAAGTTACCTTACCAAAATAATAACAATTTTGTTTCTTGGACACACAAAATTTTGAAATTAATAAACCAGTTATACAACATTCCAATGTATATTGTGTTAATATTTGCGTTCGATCTGATGACGGAGTTTTGAGATAATAATTCTTAAATGTCACGCATGGTTGAAACACGCTTAAAAACGGGCACTTTTTGTGTTCCAACTGCGATAAAAAATATTAAAATATAAATTAAAAATTCCAAACCTACATGAACTAACGTAAAATAGAACGACAAAAATGATGATGTTATTGTATTTTATGTAGGTCTATTGGTTACTTCACAAACGACCTTCAAACTCGAGTGCACATAATACTTTGGTCGACAGTAGTCAACAGTACCTTTCAATATTATGGAACTTATTTGTTTCCAGGTTGCCTAGGTAGTTGGTAAGATCAGCCACGACTTTATACTATATTCTACGGATACCAGTCTTGTATGGTCAGATCATTAGACGACGTTTGGGACCAGTTGTGCTTGGCACGATTTGGGAGATGCTTAATCTCACCTATTAGGAGATTAGAGGGGCCCATCTGTATTCTTACGGAACGGATGTGTGCTAGGCACTACCTATTACCCGAACACAGGGACTAGCCAGCGTTGGGGCCTGCTATGGGAGATGCATAATCTCACCCGTTAGGTTATTTATAAGAGGAACTTCAGATTTGAACCATTTGCTTAAGATTGTAAGTGTATCAAAAATTTGTATGGGTCACAGCTGCATCAAAACTACAACTGATTTGAGTATTATGGGTCCGTTGGAGCAAACCCCTATTCTTCGAATAGCGCCACATGGACAGTGTGGGAAGAACTTATTTCGAATCAGCTTCAGGACTAACAGTCATGTGCTGTTAAAATAATTGCGGGTAGAGATGGAAGTGGATACGAGGATTTACATACGCGTCCAATGGGACGGACGAATGGAGACACTTCTGGAAAAGGAACTGTAATGGAACCGGCCAGGATGCCCACCTCTACAAGAACTTCTGCAATGTAAGCTACAATTTGGATTTCATAGCTTATGGTATTTGGAAATTTTCTTTAGGAAGAAGAAATATCAACACACAACCATCTTTCAGTTTTCTGAGGCAAGCTAGATAATCGTTTTGAGTGTTCAGAACACGTTGTTATTCAATTTTGAGCCTGCGTACAGCATTATGCGCCGTTTAATTACTTTTTTGTATTTTTCATCACGGTCATCAGCCGTAGGATCTTCAGATCTCAGTTCGTTATTTTTGAGAAATGGATATATATATATATTTTCTCCATTCATGAATTCGAGCTTGGATATTTCAAGTAGTTTTTCTCCAAAATTTCCAGTTTTTGGAAATCTGATAATGATATTATAAATCAGTTTCATAATAATAATAATGTTCTCTGATAATAATAATATCTTGTGATGTTTTGTGACAGTTTAAATAATGATTTATAACAGTTTGGAACAGTTTAGTCCATTTTAGCGATTTTATTATCCGATTGTAAATGGTCTAATGCACACCCATATCTAGCAGAGATATCATGAATTTTACTAAGCATTACGCAGTTGCGTTAAAATTAGTGTCTTTTATGACACGGAAGTCCATCGGAAGACCAAGAAAAGCCTGTATCAAATGTTTTTTTTTCGAGTTTATATAAATAATAATAATAAGGTAATGTCACTCTATGATGATTTCGAACAGAGGTAGACACGATTTAAGGATAATGTAAGTTTCTGTGATGATTAAATTGGTACAAATTTATTGGAGGAGCACGTAAGCTTCGTAATGAACAAGCATGTGGCTTGATAAAGAAATAATGATTAAAAATATATGTTGAAAGTAGAAGTGAATCTTGTCATTCAGTAGTGAGATGAAATCACACAAATGAATATGGTATAATGGTTAGCGTCAGCCATAAGGATGGTTAGACGGCTTATATATATAAAAATATATGTTGCAGAAATATATATATATAATTACGGATTAACAATCTGTTGAAGTGAAAAACCCAATGGTTATTATCTGCAATAATCACGTGTGAATTTTAATAACATTTAACGTGTCACATTTCATCTACCCACTTATTTGTCAATACGATTTTGTCTAAGACAGACCCTAGATTTGACGATGCCTTACCGTTTGTCAGAATAATGTATATAATATTAGAAAATATAACGCACCAGTAGAATGGGTATGTGCCAAAAATAAATATTAAAAATTGTTGACTAATGAGAAGCCATTCATTAATATCACGGATAATTATGTTCTATATAACATGATGAACCAGTTCCATAACTGAATAATTAATTAGATTTTTGTGAAATTAAATAAAATTTTTGGATTTGAAAAAATTACTGTTTTTATTAATGTATGATAATTTTGTTGCTACTGTTATGTGAGACAATAAATATATTGATCTTGTCTAAATATGGAAAATCAAGATAAAATATAAATGATTTAATTATTTAATTATATTTTTAATTTGACGTCATAGTCAAGTGAAACAGTTATTAAATGAGTGTAAATTACGGATCTAGAACAAATGATCAAATAAATCGTCAGATGATCAAGTTCTGAGAAATCCTTGCTTAATGATTATACAGATAAACAATTATATTTGCTCTTATGTCTGACAAATATTGTTTTTTTTTTCAATTACTCAACGCAACGATTATTCAAGATATAGATTTTTTAACAGTGAATTATTTTCTTTGAAAGTGAAGAATTATAAATAGTGTAAATAGTAGACTATAGGCATCAGGATGGAGAATTCATTTTGACCTGAGCAGCTTAACAGCGTAAATATTTTCATAATTAGTGACGATTCCAATGGACTATGAATTTTGGTCATTGATCATTTATCAAGTGATTTTTTTGGTGTCTAAAGTGTTAATATATCTATATTGTATTTTGTGTGTGCGTGAAAATTCTTTTTCACTCATGTGATGGCTATTTTTGCATTTTAAACTTCATATCTTTAATTGTAATAAAATGAGATTTTTTAGAAATTGTGATATTTTCATTTCTCCCTTCTATCATTATTATTGCATCGAACCGAGAATCAGTGAAGCAAGTTAGATTTTGTTTAATGTTTTAATTTCACCCAGTTTGTCACCCTGAGATATTTCTGAGTCTCGTGCTAGCTGATTTTCGGTAACGTGCATATGTGGTCGTTAGACTTCGGTCTAAACGGGCACAAAAGGTAATAGACCACGTAAAACGCTCTTCATTGCTTATTAGTTCAGATTTGACTCTGGTCTTCCCCCTCCAGAAGCAAGTACTAGTTATGCCACTGCTCAGGACATAAGACATAATAATACAGGATCATCGAAAAATAATGCCAACATTTCAAAAAATTATAGCACCGAAACCCTTTATGTTAAACGTGTAATTCTTTCACTGAACGCCAGCTGGTTAAAGTAAGTTTTGTTTTGGAGGGGACGTGACCTTGCTATGTGCACACCAGATGCGCATTAGCCAAGGTCGGCCGGGGGCGCGCGCGCCAATGAAGTCCCGACCTCTCCCCTTTGGATTTTTTTCTGGGGGTGCATCAAAAACATTGTGTATGAAGAAAATATTCGGTATTTGGAGCACCTGCGGGAGGGAATTTCTGCCGCCATCTTGACAGTTACTCCTGAAATGATTGCACTTACCAATCCAGTCATTGGGAAAGCGTGCGTTCAATGCTGATGTTGGCGGTCGGCCTGGCCTAGATATTTTCTCTACAGTCCCTGTTTCCTTAAACTGATTAAACCATCGAATTACAGCTTTGTAATCAGGTGAGTTTGTCGGGCGGTGCAGTCATTGGTGCACCCGCCCCCAGCCGACCTTGGCTACTGCGCATCTAGTGTGCGCATAGCAAGGCCACGTCCCCTCCAAAACAAAACTTACTTTAACCAGCTGGCGTTCAGTGAAAGAATTACACGTTTAACATAAAGGGTTCCGGTGCTATACTTTTTTGAAATGTTGGCATTATTTTTCGATGACCCTGTATTATGTTAACCTAACGTATTAGGAAAGAACGCAAGACGGATGCTCTATGAAATTCTTGGGAATATTACACATATAAAACTTCCGTAACTTATTCCAGACACCTGTATATAGCAGATCGTTTCTGCACGCCATGTCGTATCGACATGAATTGGAGGTGCAGAACACCGGCTGAACTAGCGACGTGACGTGACTGAGAGCAGATTGTACAGGTATTATTTGTATTGGGGGAAGACGTGTGTCGTGGATATTGGATGCAAGAGGAATTGAATTCAAACGGCGTGCTACGGGATAACTGAGGGGAAAAGAGGTGCAGATGAGATCTTTTGAAGGGAAGGTGGTGATTGTTGTTTTAAAGTGATAACAGATAGGTTACCTGCGCCTTTGGTGTGGATGATCATTACTATAATGTTCATAATGATTCGTACTTCTACACTTAACACTAATACTAAACAATACAAGTACTGTAGTTCCGTGAATAACTAAATTGCCTATTTTCATAAATCCTATTAGTAGAGCCTCCGTGGCTTAGGCGGCAGCACGCTGGCCTCTCACCGCTGCGCTGGGTCCGTGGTTCAAATCCCGGGCACTCCATGTGAGTTTTGTGCTGGACAAAACGGGGGCAGACAGGTTTTTCTCCGGGTACTCCAGTTTTCCCTGTCACAAATTTCATTCCAGCAAATCTCTCCACTGTCATTTCATTTCATCTGTCATTCATTTGATCATTTCCCCAGAGGAGTGCGTCAGACCTCGGCAGCCGGCACAGTTCATATCCTCGCCGCTAGATGGGGGCTTCATTCATTCCATTCCCTGACCCGGTCGGTCGACTGGAAGCAGGCTGTGGATTTTCATTTTTTTCATAAATCCTTTTGGTCTTCTCTATTAAAAGTTCTCCCGCCTATGAAAGGGATCACCATGTTGGATTGCTCTGTATGTAGGCCATAGAGATATAACCATGAGATGAATATTATTGCGTAGGTTCATTATTCAATCGTTCACTTCGATCGCATGATTAGGAAACAAGAAATAAAAACTCAATTTTAAATTTCGCACAGCAGCCATCTTGGGATTATAAAGACAATTGAATTTAATTAGATGCCAGTAGATTAAATTTGGTACGAATATTTACCGTACAAAGTTTCACTGCGCTCGGATGATTAAATCGCGAGTTAATTCTATTTAAATGTTTTAACTTCGCTTGCCCGCCATATTGGTATTGCGCTCATCGGGTTATTGAAACTCCAATAAGTGAACTTATATTAATAGCCTCTATCAACATACAATATTTCAGTTTATTCGCTGTAATAAATTCGTAGATATTGGGAACCGTTCAAATATAACGGACGGTCGCCATGTTGGATTGTTATATAAGTAGGCCCATAGAGTTATGTACCATTAGATGAAGATAATGGCGTAGGTGCATTATTCAAACTTGCATTTCACTCGCATGATTAGCACACAAATATAAAAATATAATTTTAAAATTTCGCACAGCCGCCATCTTAACGATATGAAAACAATTGAATTAAATTCGATGCCACTGCATTCAAATGTATATATACATTTACTGTACTAAGTTTCACTGCACTCGGATTGTTGAATTGCGAGAAAAGTCTATTTACATGTTTCATCATCGCTTGGCCACCATGTTCGTTTTGTACTTGACACGTTTTTTGAAAGTCACATAGGTGAACTTGTAATACTATCCTCTATCACTGCACAACATTTAAGGGTGATATATGTCACCGTTGCGGGGATATGTATAGAATGCCAGTGAAATATTTCGGGTGACCGTCATGTTGAATTGGTGAAACGTATCAAAATTTGAAGAGCACGGTCGAGGTCGGACAAGATAGTAGTATGTACATACCGAGTTTCATTGCAATCGCTTCAGCCGTTTAGATTTTATTAGAGACACACAGACACACACACACACACACGGAGAGAAGGTGATCTCATAAGCCTATTTTTAGCCTATTTTCGATTTTTGCAAAAAATGAAAGTAGACTTATGAGATCAACGCAGGGCGAAAAATTGTGTGTCTGTCTGTGCTTGAGTCTGTGTGTGAGTGTGTGTGTACTCTGAATGTCTGTCCCCCCCCCCTATCAATTCGAAAACGGTGAAACCGAATTGAACGAAATTTGGTACAGAGGTAGCACTTGCAAACGGCAACTCAGTGTCATGTTTTATATCGTCACCATCTTGACGGAATCGTTATGGCAGCCACCCAAATGATAAAAGCTTAAATCAAATTACGACCAACCCAATCATCTGATCTCTACCAAATTTTGCAACAACATACTGTACCTTTATGTGAGAAGCGTTCTTTGACCAAGCTACAAGGTCATCAGTCCAATAGTTTGCATATGGTGGCCAATATGAGTGCAAATCGATTCCCCCTATCAATTCAAACACGGTAAAACCGAATTGAACGAAATTTGGTACAGAGGTAGCAATAGCAAATGGCACCTCAGTGTCATGTTTTATGTCTCCACCATCTTGACGGAAACGGAACGGCGGCCATCCAAATGTTCAAAGCTTAAATCAAATTACGACCAACGTAATCATTTGATCTCTATCAAATTTTGCAACAACATACCTTTTTGTGGGAAGCATCTTTTGACTGAACTACAAGGTCACCAGCCCAATAGTTTGCAGATAGCGGCCATGATAGTGTGCAAATCGCTTCACCATATCAATTCAAACACTGTGAAACAGAATTGAATGAAATTTTGTACATAGGTAGCAAAGGGCACCATGTATTCATGTTTAATATCCGTATAACACGTTGTATTTCAACAAGCTACTACAACCAACATTCAATTATACTCCTTGAAAAGGACAAAGAGTTATAACAATTCCCATGCATTTAGGAGAAAGTAGGCTATATGTTCTTTACTGAACATCTTGTTTCAAATGCCCAGCTTATGGCCATTGGCTGTGATTTATATATCTCATAACCCTATTTTTCATAAATGAAAATAGGCTAAAATCAAATGAAATAAAGTAGAGGGAAAGTCCCTCAAAGCATGAGGATTGAGGAACTTGGAATAAGTGACGCCATGAAAGGCAAATGGAGAAAGGGAACCGGAGAGGTTCTACCCCAAAGTCACTGCAAAAATGGGAAAGAAACGGACCCAGCTAAGTAGTCCATACACCATGAGGTGTACCGGCTATTAATATAATGCTGCTTAATTCGGTTGGCATTATCTTGACTATGATTATCGTTTATATTCGACGCTCCCATCAGCTACTTTCCCACTTCTAAACTGCGGTATTGCATTATTGAACCTACTGTACATTGTCGAAGTAAAAATGCTACGAGTTTTGACATCAACCCTACAAGAATAGAAATGGACACTGAACAGTACGAAAACAAAATTATTAAATGTCAGGATTTTTTATTTTTAATTTTTAGCCTGAGGATTTGAATGAGTTTTTGAATGGTATGGACTCCGTCTTGAGGAAACAATTCATGATGAAAATTAATAAATGTAAAACTAAACTATTGGAATGCAGCCGCAATAAATCAGAATCCTCTATGGACATCAAATTGGCAGGGGAAACCTAATGGAAATAGGAGACTTCTGTTACTTAGGAAGCAAAATAACCAGTGATGGACGAAGCAAAGATGATATAAAAAGTAGGTTGGCTCAGGCAAGGAAAGCATTTCTACAGAAAAGGAATCTGTTGACATCGAATATAGATTTAGGCATTAGGAAGATATTTTTGAAAACCTTAGTCTGGAGCGTCGCTCTCTATGGAAGTGAAACTTGGACTATTGGTGCAGCAGAAAAGAGGAGAATTGAAGCGTTTGAAATGTGGTGTTACAGGGGAATGATGAAGATCAGATGGGTAGATAGGGTTACAAACGAAGAGGTATTAAGGCGAATGGGAGAGGAGAGATGTTTCTGGCGACTGCTAATGAAGAGAAGAGATAGGTTGGTAGGACACACACTAAGACACCCAGGAATAGCAAGCTTAGTTATGGAAGGAAGGGTCGAGAACAAGAACTGTAGGGGTAGACCAAGGATAGAGTATGTTAAACAGATTGCCTCGGATGTAGGGTGTGGTAGCTATGTAGATATGAAACGATTAGCTCAGGACAGGGAGGCATGGAGGGCTGCATCAAATCGGTCAAAAGACTGAAGACTCAAACAACAACAACAATAACAACAACATATGGCTTTTAGTTCCGGGAGTGTCCGAGGACATGTTCGGCTCGCCAGAGTTTGTAGCTACTTCTATGCGGACACCCATGGGGTGAGCTACAAGTACTGTTACGTGTGGAGTGTTGTCTGGGGAGGAGAGTATGAATGTAAGAACCAGGAATGGGAAGGTAGCGGCTGTGGCCTATAGTTAGGGACCAACCCCGGCATTTGCCTGGACGGAAGATGGGAAACCACAGAAGACCATCTTCAAGGTTGCTAGCGGGGGGATTCGAACCTCCTCGCCTCCCGGATGTGAGCGACTGGCTGCAGCCACGTTGTAACGACCACGGCTAACTCACCCGGTAGGAAATCAAATAAAGAAATATCAAAAAACATCAAGATAAATGATGACACCGTCCAACAAGTCAATCAATTCTGTTATTTGGGAAACATTATCACATCACACACGACAATAGGTGCACCACAGAAATCAGGAGGAGAATTGCTCTCGCTAAACATCTCCTGACAAACAAAGACAAACACTAACATTAGGAAAGATGTCTCTGTGGAATGTTTTGTTGTATGGTCAAGAAACATAAGCTTTAGCAAAACAAGATATAAAACGCCTGGAAGCAATGGATATGAAGGACGATGCTGAAATTAAGCTGGATAGAGAAATTGTCAAACCAAAAGTTCCATACGGAAGTAGATGAAAAAAGGGAGTTGATGAACATTATAGGAAAGGAGAAAACAAAATTCCTTGGCCACACAATACGGCATAACAATTTCCTAACAATCGTGTTGGAAGAAAACGTTTTGGGGAAGAAGGAAGAGGAAGACCAAGCAAGAAGTGTCTGGATTCTGTGATGGACAGACTACATTTCCGGGAATATGCTGATTCGAAACGTTCAGCTGAGGAGAGACACATGTGGTTGCCTTGCCTTTAGCATACGATGACTATCGAAGTTATTGATGTTTCATTTGAGGGGCTTGAACATCAGCCCCGTGTACTTGGGTGTGCGTTGAATTTCTGTCTGATAACCTGTGTTACTATGAGAGCTGTAGGCTACTGGTGTATTTGTAATTCAGATATGGATTGGGAAGGAGGTGACCATGGCCTTAAGTTAAGAACCATTCGGGCATTTGCCTTCAGTAGAATTGGGAAACCATGGAAAACCACTTCCAGGATGGCTGATGTAGAAATCGAACCCACCCTATTCCAGCCTTCACTCTAGATTTAAATTTCTTGGCAGAGCTGGGAATCGACACCCCAGAATCGGAGTATTTAATGAAAAGATTGTTATACTACATATTAAATCTGGTAGCATCATATTTTGAGAAAATAATGGTTCAAAATGGTCGAAAATACAGCCCATTGTGCGCTTAAACCCTAAATGACTAACATTTCATGGCACTACACACCATTTTAAAACGCCAATTTTAATGGAATTGATTAGATCAATTACCTTATTTACTCTCTCCAAGGAAGTACGAGTATATTTCCCCAAAATTCTAAGTCCATAAACTATTCATAAAAGGCTCTGTATGATATAGAGATGTACGGTATTTTATTGGTGACGAATCACTTCTTACAGAAGGCGGAGCTCCGCAGCCCGCACCTCACTCACGCATGGAGTGTCCACTACTCAGAACTCCTATTTGATTCATCGTTGATTGGATATTAAATCAAGTCCGGAGATCGGATGTTTGAATCTTAGTGCTGGAAGCGGTTATTCTGGCTGTGGTTTTTCCTCGAGTTTTCCACTCTCCCTCAGGCAAACATCGGGATAGTACCGTGTTTTAAGTCCCAGGTATCTTAACCCATTCCAGACCTTAATAATTACTACTCTAGTCACCAGAGAAACACAGGTTATCAGACAAAATCGACATACACTCAAATACACGAGTCTGATGATGAAGATGTCCTAAGTCCCTAATACGAATTAACAACTATTTATAAATCATTATGTACAAATGGTACAAGATGTGGTAAAATTAAAAGAATGAAAACATAGAGAAATGTAAAGAAAGAAGATCACACAATCGATTAAAGAATTAGACCAAAATTAAAATGTGTTTTAGCCTGAAAATATAATCCGGATTTTTTTTCACATTCTGACAAAATGGACAATTGCCCAACACAGCAGCTTTAAGGGCGACAAATCTGTAAAACTGTACAAAACCGCTTGGGCATTAAACGTCAAGTTATTAAAGTTTACCCCCCCCCCCCCCCCTCACGAGGGAATATTCATTGTCGCACATTGGTAATGCTCATTATAAGGATGTATAAGGATATAAGTGGATTGTCTTATTCATATCTGTGTGCGTGCTATTGGATCTAACTTGACGGTGAAATTGTACTAATGAAGAAATCCGAAACTTGTTTACTAATGACAAGGCAAGGAGGAAGTCCCTTGTTATTTAAATAATTGGTGTTTTGAACATTGGTTGTGTATGATTTATGTTAGAATTTCATGTAAATTATTTGTATTGAGCTCTGCTTTCTATTTGTAATTTTAGTAAACGCGTATTTATAGTGTTTGCCACTCATAGTTAAATACACACACAGATGAAGAAACAGACCCATGTGTAAATGTAACTTGAATAAATCTACATATTCCAAGTCGGGGCAGCAATGTTCTTTTTTTGGCCAGGGGCACCAGGAACCCTAAATACGGGCCTAGTAATACAGCATGCTGACCAGTACCAAAATTAGCAAGCTGTGTGATGTGGTTGGACAGGTTCTCACCCACTAAACTCAATGTTGTGTTATCAAACCCTGGTGCAGTCTATTGGCATTTGGGTGTCCTTAAAAGAGAAATACCCATTCCAGTAGATTTAATGGTCGCAATATGCATAAATCTAATTGGAACTGACACCTTCCATGATTTTGTTGTGTCGTATCTTAACTGCCGTTATCGCCTTCTGGAAAGAATACATAGATTGCGGATTAACACTTGTTGATTCTTACTCTACTACCACGATATTTTCCTCTGACTGCTCTACATTCCTATATACATTCCAGGTTTGAAAAGGATTAAGTTTTGAACTGGCCTTACGTTGGAAACAAATACATGGCTGAAATTGGCTCATTTAAGTCAGAAGCGCCGATGTTTTAATCTGCGAAGTAATGAAATAATAAAACAAGATGTTCAGTAAAGAACTTATACCCTACTTTCTCCTAAACGCATGGGTATTATTATAACTCTTCGTCCTCTTGAAGGAGTATAACTGAATGTTGGTTGTAGTAGCTTGTTGAAATACAACGTGCTATACGGATATTAAACATGAATATGAGGTGCCCTTTGCTAGTTCTACCTCTGTAAAAAAAATCATTTCATTCACCGATATAATACATGACACTGAGGTGCTCTTTGCTAGTGCTACCTCTGTACCAAATTTCGTTCAATTCGGTTTCTCCGTGTTTGAATTGATAAGGGGAATCGATTTGCACACATACATGGCCGCTATCTGAAAACTATTTTGCTGATGACATTGTAGTTAAGTCAAAAGACGCTTGCCATAAAACTATTTGTTGTTGTAAAATTTGGTAGAGATCGGATGATTAGGTTAGTCGTAATTTGATTTAAGCTTTGAACATTTGGGTGGCCGCCATTACGTTTCCGTCAAGATGGTGGCGATATAAAGCACGACATTGAGGTGTCCATTGCTTGTTCTACCTCTGTGCCAAATTTCGTTCAATTCGGTGTCATCGTGTTCGAATTGATACGGGGGGGACAGACATTCAGAGTACACACACTCACACACACACACACACACACACACACACACACACACACACACACACACACAGACACACATTTTTTGGCCCTGCGTTGATCTCATAAGTCTACTTTCATTTTTTGCAAAGATCGAAAGTTGGCTAATATGAAATAATAATTATAATAATTATAAAATTAACTGATTATACTTTGGGAACATTGACTTTGAGTTGGCTGGGATAAAATTAGTAAAGCAAGAACGAAGGCTATTGAATAGTATAGTCAACACATGGGTAAATGGGCTGGTAGGAGGCCGGTAGGATGTCAAAGCAGTCAGATAAACAAGATATTCATACTGAAAATGAAATTGGTTGTTAACACGGAGTCCACAGAGACTAAAATCGAAATAAAAATAAAATGAAAACTGTTGAGTAAGACTTGAAAACAAATCCGCTGTCGGGATTCAATCTCGAATCTCGTTAATGACGGACAGACGCGTTACTTAAATACACAACAACGGCTTACGTCCAACCAGAACTTCTTTTCAAATCCTGAATAAATAAAGTACTGCAGATCGATTTCTTGAATATCGACAAGACAACCGTGATATTGAAGGCAACAGCACAGATCTTCTAAGTGCCCTAGTTATAACATGACTTAGGATTTTGGGCTCATTTTTTGTTTGTTTTTAGAACCAGTTATGCCCACTCTTAGCAGAGATATTTATAAAAGCCTTTTCTGTGAACATTAAAACAAAACAAAACAAAAAATGCTCTCACGCTTGTAGGATCCTGAAATGCGGACCGAATTCTATGTAGTATACAGTACCTTCCCTTTTTGACGGGCAAGCCGTGCAGTCTACAATCTAGGCTAAAGCGAGCGTAAAAGCAACTGCACACAGATAGTGTGCACGTCTCTAATCACGCAGATCTGTGGAGATCGTAATACAACGGGCTTGTTCTGCCCTCAATTGTAAACCATTGCTCTGAACTGGAGACAGAGATAATCCCAACATAAAGCTGTGGTATAATTAATCACCTGACTGGAGTCACAAAGGTGCTGGCTATCTTACAGAACTTCCAGTTCAACTAGGATTACACATGTTAGTCTACCAGAAGCGAGCAACAGATAACAGAAGTTTCTCGGAAACGTACTTCACTTTACCAAGTATCTTGTAATCAATTAAACGCATTTGAATTTCGTTATCACACATTCAAAAGGCTGCCTCAAAGAATGTTTGAACTAACAAAACGTTGGAGTGTTATATTTCAGTGAAAAAAAGTAATTCTCGGAGCTGGCTTGAATGCAAGCAAAAGAATGCAGCATCAACAAGATGTTCAGTAAAGAACATATAGCCCACTTTCTCATAAATGTAGTTTATAACTCGTTGTCTTTATCAAGGAGTATAATACGAAATTTCTTGGTTGAAGACCTTAGAAACTATTTACCTCTACCCAACAACAGAACCGTGGAATAACTACTACCATCATTGAAGAAAGAAAGAAAGAAAGAAAGAGAAGACATATCTCAAGAATTTTATGGAACTGGAAAAACGATTGACCGGACGTGGGCAACATCCAACTTTGAGTTGAGGCATGTGTTTACACGTCTGGCTGTCTCTGGTTTTCACCACATTCCTGTTCTAAGTAACATCCAACCTCCAGCTCATCGAAGATCAGAGGCTCTCCTGAAGGTCTGGAAAACCGTTCAGAAGAACCACCAGCTACCCATACATACTGATGTAGCAAAAGCAGGTAATCAACGATTGAAGTCAAGAAAACCACCTTGGCGCTCTGCAGTACTTCTTGAAGACTCTTCATTTAACATCTCAGAAGCATGGAAAACTATGTGGGAAGAATCATCAGTATTCAATGCTCATCTGATTGAAAACCCTTCCAACCGGATAGAAGGTTTCAAACTCCCCAGATGCCAATGGAGAATCATTAACCGGATCCGTACAGGACAAGGCAAATGTGGATTCCTGCTTCACAAATGGGGTTAGGTTACTTCTGCTAACTGCTATTGTGGACCTACCCTGCAAACCATCGAACATATTGTTGGTGAATGTCCACAACGAGCGTTCCAAGGATCAGTAGGTGACATCCATCATGCATCTTCTGAGGCACTTCAGTGGATTGATGGCCTGGATTTAGAAGTTTAAAGCAAGAACTTGTGTTTATGACTCATATAACTGTATATATAACTTTATATGTAGTGTATATAACTTTTATTTTAATTCTGTATCATCATACGATAAATAATAACCACATTAATTGCATTAACCCTACAGTGACGTGTGAATGCCAACTATGTGGGCAAGCATGTGAAAGCTACCACTTAAGAGCTCTGTAGTAAAGGAAACAATTAAATATATGCAATTCAAATCCCCAGAGCGCAATTTTAATGTACATGTTCATTCTTTATTTTCGATTGCTATTTGGCTGCAATAAACTTATTATTTAATATCCTGAACTAGTACCAACAGATAGAGAACATGTACTATGTGAGATCGTTTTGTTCTTTAGTTCAAATAACATTTTCAAATAACACACAACAGGCTGTTACAAAAGACATAAAATAAAAAGAATTTCGCATTAGGAACTTGCCATTCTTCAAATTCGATGCGTATGGAATGCCAACTGTATGCTAACCAATGGAGTCCCACTTAGACCAGCCATGACATCTGGCGGAAAAGTTTCGCATAAGATAATCCTAATAGGGCGAGTACATTCTAGCCGCCATAAAAGGAAACTATTTAATTAAAGCTGTTCCAACGTGCAGGCCGGTGCGAAGCTCGCAAACAGCTGACCATGATAGTTCATCTGGTTCCTGTTAGATGTCTCGTGCAGATCCGTTGGCGAATGTTGCTTTTATTAAATACTAGCTGAAGTACCCGTGCTTCGCTACGCGTCATAAATAAATTAAAATGTGAAGGTGACAGTTAAAACAGGGGATAGGCGAGGTGCTGCGCAGAGGGAGATTAAGGACGGAACATTTTGTCCAACTACACCGCTCGGCGTTGACCGTGTTTTATAGCACAAATTTAGGTTTTACTCGCTAACCGTTGGAGATACCTTTCGGATAGAAAATTTAATTTTAAACCTCGTATATGCCATCAAAAGTTTGCTATTTCTTAGCGTTGACTTTTTATTTGAAATGGAAATATGAAAGTTTGAAACCAAAGGGTGTAGTGACGTCACTAAAATGGTCGCCATCTTTAAATAGTACAAAGTATTGAAATCAAAAGTAGCCTATATGTTAACCAGGTAAATCAGCTACTTCCATGTAAAATTCATGTAAGTCGGACCAGTGGTTCTTGCGTGATTGAGTAATACACAGACACACACCATCTCATTTTTAGTCTCGCTTCGCTCGCGTCATAGTCGTGTCATATTGTTATTCAATGAAATGCAGGTTTAACCCCGTTAACACCACTTTAGTACCTCAATATCCAAAAATCCCTCCTTAGTAGACTTTTTCGACACACAACAAACATATCCCCTTCTTCTAACTTTAATAGTTTTGATTGGTCGATGAGAGTGAACATCCAAAAATCCTTCCTTAGTGGACGTTTTTCTTCCAGAATTTCACCCCTCCCCATAGGCCCTTTAAATTAGATTTATGAAAAGAAAACAGTCGAACACCTACTTATTTTAATTATTTATTCATTTATTTATTTCTAAGCTGATTGAAACTCGGAGAAAATCAAACTCCTCGCCTATGTCGTTTAAGAGATACACGCTCCGTTAGGAATCTTTCAACCCCCACTTTTCATCCCTTTCACCTCATAATATACACCACATCGATAAACCATTAGACATGTGTTAGCTTATTTTTAATGATTAGTATATATGCCAAGTATCACTCCCCAAATGAAACCACTCATGAGATATTTTTATTCAATGAAATGCACGTTTACCCCCTTAACACCTATTTAGAACCTGAATATCCAAAACTCTTTCCTTAGTGGACGTTTTCGACATACTACTAACTTATCACCAAAATTTCATGTTTCTAACTCAAATTATTTTGGATGGGCGATGATGAGTGAGTGAGTCAGTCAGGACATTTTCTTTCATTTAGTTTTGAGAATTTCACCCCTCCCCATGAACCCCTTAAATTGGATTTATGAAAAAAAAACGGTCGAACACCTATTTACTTATTTAAAGCTGTTTTCCCCCTGAGTTTGATGAGTGAGTAAGTGATTCAATCAGTTAGGACACTTTCTTTCCTGTTTTTCCCACGAATTTCACTCCTACCCATGGGCCCCGTAAATTGGATTTATGAAGAAATGGTCGAACACCTATTTACTTGTTTTTAAGCTGTTTTTTCCGCTGAATTTCAAACTTATCGAATATGTTGAATAAGAGATACAGTACACGCTCCGTTAAGAATCCTTCAACCCCCAATTTTCTCCCCTTTCACCTCATAATATACACCATACCGATAAACCCTTAGACATATGTCTGCTTATTTTGAATGCTTAGTTTATATGCCGAATATCACATCCCCAAATGAAACAACACGTGAGATATTGTTATTCAATGAAATGCAAGTTTAACCCCCTTAACACCCCTTCAGAACATGAATATCCAAAAATCCATCCTTAGTGGACTTTTTCGACATACGACGAACATATCCCCAACATTTCAAGTTTCTAACTGCAATAGGTTTGCTGGGAGATGATGAGTGAATATCCAAAAATCCTTCCTTAAAGGACTTCTTTCCCCAGAATTTCATCCCTCCCCATGAGCCCCTTAAATTGGATTTATGAAAAAACGATCGAACACCGATTTACTACTTTTTCAATCTGATTTTTCTCCCTGAGATTTTTACTTTTGCCTCTGTCTCTTAAGAGATACTTGCTGCGTTAAGAATCCTTCAACACTCACTTTTCACACATACACTTCATTATATACACCACACCGAAAAGCCCTCAGACATGTGTCTTCTTATTCTTAATGATGAGTTTATATGCCTAGTATCCAATCCCAAAGGAAACCAATCGGGAGATATTGTTATTCAATTAAATGCAAGTCTACCCCCTTAACACCCCTTTAGAAGCTGAATATCCAAAATTCCTTCCTTAGTGGACGATTTCGACATACAACGAACATAGCCCATTAATGTCATGTTTCTAACTTCAATAATTTTGGCTGGGGGATGATGAGTGAGTGAGTAAGTCAGGACATTTTTTTCAATTATTTTTCAGATTTTCACCCCTCTCATGAACCCCTTAAATTGGATTTATGAAAAGAATGGTCGAACACCTATTTACTTATTTTTGAGCTGTTTTTCCCCCCTGAGTTTGATGAGTGAGTGAGTTAGGACACTTTCTTTCCTGATTTTTCCCCCAGAATTTCACCCCTCTCCAAGAGCCCCTTAAATTGGATTTATGAAAAAACGGTCGAACACCTATTTACTTATATTTTATGCTGTTTCTTCCCGCCGATTTTCAAACTTCTCGCCTATGTCGTTTAACAGATACACGCTTCGTTAAGAATCCCTCAACCCCCAATTTTCACCCCTTTCACCTCATAATATACACCACATCGATAAACCCTTAGACATATGTCTGATTATTTTAACGATTAGCTTATATACCGAATATCACATCCCCAAAGAAACAACTCATGAGGTATCGTTATTCAATGAAATGCACGTTTACCCCCTTAACACCCCTTTAAAACCCCAATAACAAAAATAATTCATTAGTTGACGTTTTCGACATACAGCGAACATATTCCCAAAATTTCATGTTTCTAACTTTAATAGTTTTAGCTGGGCGTGATGAGTGAGTGAGTCAGACAGGACATTTTCTTTCAATTATTTTTACCAGAATCTCACCCCTCCTCATGGGCCCCTTAAATTGGATTGATGAAAAAACGCTTGAACACCTATTAACTTATTTTTAGCCTATTTTCAATTTTGAAAAAAAATAGGCTTATGAGATCACCTTTTGTCCGTGTGTGTGTGTGCGTGTGTGTGTGTGTGATTCGTGTGTGTGTCCCCCCCCTAATAAAATCTAAAGGGCAGGAGCGATTTCAATGAAACTCGGAAAGTTCATAGCACTATTCCCGGCGGCCTCGACCGTGTCCTTCAAATTTTGTTACGACTCACAAATCCAACATGGCGGCTGTGCGAAATATTTCACCAGCATTCAATATCTCCGAAACTATTACCGATATTACCCTGACATTTTCTATGGTGATAGAGGGAACTACTATAAGTTCACTTATGTGACTTTTGCAAACCTGGTAACTACAAAACCAACATGCCGGCCAAGCGAATTTGCGACTTTTAAATGGACGTTTCTCGCGATTTGACCAACCAAACGCAATGAAACTTGGTACAGTATATGTTTATATACATTGTAATGCACCGACATCTAACTTCGTTCAATTGTTTACATAATCACAAGATGGCGGATGTGCGAAATATTTCACCGGCATTCTATATTTCTGAAACTATTAGCGGTATCTCCCTAAAATTTTGTACGGAGATAAAGGGCACTACTGGAATTCCATCTATAAGATTTTCAAAAACCGGTTAACTACAAAACGAACATGGCGGCCAAGCGAATTTGAACATTTTAAATAGACCTTTCTCGCGATTTAATGTTCCAAGCGCACTGAAACCTGGTACAGGAAATATTTATACACATTGTAATCCACTGGTATCTAATTTAGTTCAATTGTTTACAAAACCTCAAGATGGCGGCAGTGCGAATTTTAAAATTAAGTTTTTATTTCTTGTGATGTAGTCATGCGATCGAAGTGAAAGTTTGAATAATGAACCTACGCAATAATTTTCCTTTAATGGTACATGACTCTATGGCCTATACATTTAACAATCCAACATGGCAACCATCCGAAATATTTAGACGATACTGAATATCTACGAATCTATTTTAGCAATCAAACTGCATTTTTTAATGTTTATAGGGGCTATGAACTTAAGTTCACCTATAGGACTTTAAATAACCTGGTGATCACAAATCCAACATGGCGGTGACGCGAATTATAAATATTCACATGGACGTTTCTCGCAATTTAACCATCCGCGTGCAGTGAAACTTGGTACAGTAAATCTTTATCCGAATGTTAATCCACTGGCATCTAATTTATTTCAATTGTTTCCATAACCTCAAGATGGTAGCTGTGAAAAATTTTTAAATCTCCTTGTTTTTTCTTGTGTCTTAATTATGCGATTGAAGTTTGAATACTACACGTTCACAATAATCTGCATGTAACAGTAAACTCTAGGGCCTACATATATAAAATCCAACATGGCGACCATCCGAAATATTTAGTCGGTTCTCAATATCTACGAATCTATTACAGCAATCAAACTGAAATTGTGTATGTTGATAGTGGCAATTAACATAAGTAGGATATATGAAAATAGGCTGTATAGTTCTTCACGGAACTACTTGTTTAACCTGTCTTTTTCCCCTGAGTTTGATGAGTGAGTGAGTGAGTTAGTCGGTCAGTTAGGACACTATCTCTCCTTCTTCCCCCCAGAATTTCACCCCACCCCATTGGCTCCTTAAATTAATTTATGAAAAAACGGTGGAACACCGATTTACTTATTTTTTAAGCTGATTTTTTTTCGCTGAGTTTCAAATTTCTCGCCTATGTCGTTTAGGAGATAGGCCTACACG
The DNA here is from genome assembly GCA_946902985.2 of Meconema thalassinum. Lineage (NCBI taxonomy): Eukaryota > Metazoa > Arthropoda > Insecta > Orthoptera > Tettigoniidae > Meconema > Meconema thalassinum. Next base: position 732,067,560 of record OX336388.2, read on the forward strand.
CTTCGTTAGGAATCCTTCAACCCCCAATTTTCACCCCTTTCACCTCATAATAATACACCACTTCGAAAAACCCTTAGACACATTTCTGCTTATTTTTAATGATTAGTTTATATGCCGAGTATCACACCCACAAATGAAACCACGCGTGAGATATTGTTATTCAATGAAATGCAGGTTTAACCCCCTTAAGACCCCTTTAGAACCTGAATATTCAAAAATCCTCCCTTAGTGTATGGTGTTGACATACAACGAACATATCCCGAACATTCCATGTTCCCAACTTCAATATTTTTGGCTGGGCGATGATGAGTGAGTGAGTGAGTCAGGACATTTTCTTTCAATCTTTTCTTCTTCAGAATTTCACCCCTCCCGATGAACCCCTTAAATTTGATTTATCAAAAAAACTGTCGAACACATATATCCTTATTTTTAAGCAGTTTTTCCCCCTGAGTTTGAAGAGCGAGTGAGTCAATCGGTTAGGACACTTTCTTTACTGATTTTTACCCAGAATTTCAGCCCTCCCCATGGGCTCCTTAAATTGGATTTATGAAAAAAACGGTCAAACACCTATTTACTTATTTTTATGCTGATTTTTTCCCGCTGAGTTTCAAACTCCTCGCCTATGTCGTTTAAGAGATACAGGCTCCGTTAGGAATCTTTCAACCCCCACTTTTCACCCCTTTCACATCATAATATACACCACATCGAAAAACCCTAAGACACGTGTCTTCTTATTTTTAATGATGAGTTTATATCCCGAGTGTCACATCCCCCAATGAAACCAATCGGGAAATATTGCTATTCAATGAAATGCAGGTCTACCCCCTTAACACCCCTTTAGAACCTGAATATCCAAAAATCCTTTCTTGGTGGGCGTTTGCGGCCCTTGAGAAAGCTGCAAAGCAAATTTCATTCCAATCCGTTGGGTGGTTTCTCAGATTTCGTGATGTATGTGTGAGTGAGTGAGTGATTGAGTGGTATTTGACAAATATCTAGTAGATAGTGTCAAGTCTTTGTTATGCTATACTCGCTTGACAGTGCTGTGTGAGCAGTCGAGTAACTAACGGGATTTCAAGTAAAGATCCTCATTTTCTATACCGGTAGTGCAGAGCACAACTCGAATCCAGTCGGCCGTGTCTCGACTTGAGCTATGTTGCCATGGAAACTATCTGCCTTGCCATGCCTTCATGAGTATATTTTATGATTTGATTAGGCTGTGCTTGAGTGCAAAAGTGCCGAAATCAGAATAATGAGAAAGTCTATCGAAAATTCATGTAGCCAGCGGTTCCTTCTGGGTCCTAAACTATGTGTATGCAAAATTTGGTTGAGATTGGTGAAACGGTGTAGATTTGTATACGGAACCAACCCACCCACATACATACATACAGACTTTCACTTTTATATATAAGATATATTTTCTATTATAATATTCACAATATAACGCTTAATTTTATAACGTCGGAGTAATTCCAAAACAATAAATCTGAAAGAATTCAAGAAAAAATACTCTGATAGGTTTTGAACCCAAATCAAAAGGGTAAAAGACTAACGCTTTAACCACACAGCCAAACGTGTCCACTGCAATTTGCCGTTATCAATTGGCTAACAACGTCTTAGCAAATAATGATTTGGACTAAACGATTTCGTCAGTGGAGTATATTTTTTGTGTATAAAGCATTTCATACAAAGTTTATATTGTTTCTATCAGTAGGCTATATTGCATGCAACACTAAAACTAGTGAAATATAGGTCGGACACAAGATATCAGCTGCCATCTTGTCCTGTAACCGAGACAACTCGGCTTTTAAAAGCCACTGCTAGCATGTAAGATTATAACATGAACTTAAAATATCGAACGGGCCAAGTCCTTTAGGACAGTTGAAACCATTCTCGGTTCGAAAATCGGAACTAATGGGCTCAAAGTTATTAATTATAACTAGCAGACCCATGCGAGAGCACGCATAATGGGTTGTGTGTGCCCCATGTGTACAGACTCCCGCCCGGCTATAGTGCTATGCGGGCTGTACGCGACACTGTTCAGGCAAGGGCTATCGTCTTGTTTATTGTTTATTTGTTTAAACACACTTTATAAAGAAATATATATATTTACGTTGCAGGATTTTTCCTGTACTATTGAGACAATTTGGAAGATTTTGGTACAAACCACAACTTCTAACTCCCTCTGGTTTAGGAGCTTGAGTTTTGTGAAACATTCACCTTAGCGTATTGTATAGTGAGATCCTTGCATAATTCACACGGCCTCCATTCTGTAATAGAACGGCTGATGCCCTTGTAGTTTTGGCGCAAGACGCGTCCTATGTGAAGGTATGTTGTTACCAAATTTGGTAGAGCTCGGATGATTAGTTTAGTCGTAATTTGATTTTACGTTTTGAATGTTTGAGTGACCGCCATTCAGTTTTGGTAAAGATGGCGGCGATATAAAGCATGGCAGTGAGGTGCCCTTTGCAAGTGCTACCTCTGTACCAAATTTCGTTGAATTTGATTTCACCGTGTTTGAATTGATAGGGGGAAAGATATACAGAGTACACACACACATATATAGGCCTACACAGACACACACACAGACAGACACACAATTTTTGGCCCTGTGTAGATCTCATGTCTACATTCATTTTTTTGCAAAAATCAAAAGTAGGCTAAAAATATGCGGCGCCTCGTAGTCTGACTGAGGTTTAGCGATATCTGCCTTCCCAAAACCATTGTGACAATTGAAGACCTGATGGGAATAACGATGAATGTCCACGTTTTGTGAAACGACTTGCCCATTCTGCTACTAATATGGAAAGATTTTCAGGCATGTCTACTGAATATTTGATAGAATTGTAGTAAGTACTATCACTACTACTACTGATTCAACAAATGTTCTTGATATTGATTTTTAGGAACTGTCCGCGCTTCTGACAACAGAGGAATCAAAAACCTTCTATAAGAAGATTCCACACTATGGGTGAACGGAAGAGGTTTAAACCGTGGTGTTATAATAATTTTGTGTTGGACGATGTTGAAATGTAAATATTATATGTTAGAAAACTGTACTATGAGGGTCATTATCATACTAGTTTTTATTATGATACAGTTTCTATCCGCCAATCCAAGCTCAAGATTTTCATTATGAAAGAGTTGTGTGACTAATTAGGTATGGGTAGCCTCGCACATGCACTAAAAATCCAACATGTCGGACATGAATTACATGATTTGAAAGTTGAGAATGATCCCAAATGTTAGCATAAATATACTTGGGAATATGAGAAAATAAATAGCACTGTACCTTAATATCCTCAACTCCAATTTTTACACAGGGCATTGCTTTCGTACGATTTCGGTGACAATTTTAGTGAGAGCTGGTGTTGATATAACCACGTCATGGAGGCAGAAAACTTATGACATTAGCTCCACGGAATTCAATAACCCAGCTCACTGTTCAGTAAAGGAATTTCTTATGCGATTCTTTTCCGCCCGATGTCATTGATTTGCCTTCCGTTGACATTCTACGCGCATCGAATTTGAGGAACTAGTTGATAAAATACCATACATTTTAATTTGAAAGCGTTTATTACAGCCTATTGTGTATTATTTGACCAAAATAACAAAATGATCCACCACAGTACCTTCGCGCTATCTGTTGGAGCTAGTTCAGGATACAAAATGTTTCAAAGCTTTGGAATTTGTTATTAGGTAGAGAGCGAATGCTGAGCCCACACAATTCCCAGCGCATGCACTTACGGCAACTGAGAGAATCTCGACAGATATTTATGAATATTTATGTTAGAACATTTAATCAAATTATAATTATAAAAATAATTCATGTTTTTTTTTTTTTGGGGGGGGGGGGGGGCTAATGCGTGAAATTAAATTAGAACCATATGTTTCGGAGAAACCTTGCTTCCATTTTTCAATGGAATCAAACAAAAAAGGAGGCAAGGTTTCTCCAAAACGTATGGTTCTAATTTAATTTCACACGGCATTAGCCCAAAAAAGAACATGAAATATTTATATAGTAATCCGGGCCGTGAAAGTCTTAATCTACATAAAAATTATAATTATCGTCGAACATAAACAGTCGTATGCAACTCGCCTATAACGGTCATTAAAACACTCGTATGGAAATTATAAAACTCGCATTGCTCGTTTAATAAACATACTCGTGTCGTAATTATTGCCATTATAGGCTCGTTGCAAATTGTACTATAATAATTAACCAATGGCCATGTACTTATCTTTTCAGAACGTGTCAGGGAAGGGATATTGGATGGAAATCGGCCGTGGACCTATTGAAAGGAACCATCCTGGCATTTACCTGGTGGTAAAAATGGGGAACCACGAAAACCATTTTCAGGACGGCCGAAGTGGAATTCAAACCCACACTCTCCCGATCTCTCCCGATGCCAGCGAGGCACGAGGTAGCGCTTTAACACTCTCGGCCACCGCGTTGTAAAGACGTACGAGTTCCGTGATGTTGACTGGTGTTAAATGAAATTTACGTGTAAACGATTTGCAGCACATTCATCGTTCTTCCCGCTTTTGTTTAATCATTGACAGCTCATTGTTGGATTTTCTCCATTGTTATTCTGTAGGTCAGACATTCCTTAAACGTTTTCACTACATTGTTAGGACCCTGAAATATCTGCTAATATAGTCCTCCTACTATGTCAGTCACAAGTATTACATCGTTTCATATTTTAGGATTCAAATATCTCACTATCATCAATATGTGACATTCATCATTCTTTCCCTTAGGTTTTTGCCGTAACTCATTCCTAAAGAAACGTCTCCGGAAATCGCAAGTGAAAATATAAAACAAATCAGTGAGTAATAATAGCGGTTAAATAATAAAACAAGAGCACTGACATGTACACCAAGAAAGCCACTCAGAAAGCGCCCCCTGAGTGTTTGCGCAACGGGTCGATATATTGTACCGAGTAGTAAGCAGTAAGCAGCCGCAATAAATCAGAAACCTCTATGGACATCAAATTGGTAGGGGAGGAACTAAATGAAGTAGGAGACTTCTGTTTCTTAGGAAGCAAAATAACCAGTGATGGACGAAGCAAAGAGGATATAAAAAGTAGGTTGGCTCAGGCAAGGGAAGCATTTCTACGGAAAAGGACTCTGTTGACTTAGATTTAGGTATTAGACATTTTTGAAAACCTTTGTCTGGAGCGTGGCGCTCTATGGAAGTGAAACTTGGACCCTCGGTGCAGCAGAAAAGAGGAGAATTGAAGCATTTGGAATGTGGTGTTACAGGAGAATGATGAAGATCAGATGGGTAGATAGGGTTACAAACGAAGAGGTATTAAGACGAGTGGGAGAGAAGAGATGCTCCTGGCAACTGCTAATGAAGAGAAGAGATAGGTTTGTAGGACACATACTAAGACACCCAGGAATAGCAAGCTTAGTGATGGAAGGAAGGGTTGAGGACAAGAACTGAAGAGAAGAGATAGGTTTGTAGGACACATACTAAGACACCCAGGAATAGCAAGCTTAGTGATGGAAGGAAGGCTTGAGGACAAGAACTGTAGGGGTTCACCAAGGTTAGAATATGTTAAACAGATTGCCTCGGATGTAGGGTGTGGTAGCTATGTAGAGATGAAACGATTAGCTCAGGACAGGGAGGCATGGAGCGCAGCATCAAACCAGTCAAAAGACTGAAGACTCGAACAACAAACAGTAAGCAGGTTGCCATGGCTACGAAAGGAACGCTGTGTGGTGGGAAGTCCCTTGCTCCCGTTCTCTCTCTCAACTCAAACTCGCAAACAAGTGAGCTCCCAATAGTCACTAGCATCTGGTTTGTCGTACATAGTACTACGATATTGTGGCTGACTTCGAAACTATTGTTGAGGACTCATTTGTTTGTGGCTGCAGCATAAAGCGGAGAGCACTGGATGGGTCGGTGGGGGATTGGGGGCGGGGGGAGAGGCTTTTCTCCACACAGCTTTGCTGCCGTTGCCATGGAAAACATCTTACACTCTACACTCACCCGAAGTACACGGGGTTAGATGACCGCGTTGTCGCAGCCCCTAAACTGAGGAACCAACCAGAGGTAGATTTCATTAGAAAGCTAACTATTGCAATGGGTACTGAACCCTTGCAAAGAAGCATATGAGACTCAGTTTCGGGGGGTGTAACGGTTCATATCGTAAGTTGTTGTCAAGGCGCTTCATTAACTTTCAGGGTAACATATAACAAAATAACATGCAGGAAAGAGTGAAGCCAGGGTTAAAACAAATGAATTTAATAAACAAATCACCATATTTACACTCAAACAATTAACAACAATAACTCCCATCTGACTCCCACTTAATAAAAATGCCAAAAACTAGGCCAAAATCTCTGGAGAGATTAATTACCTGGACCAAGTGTCCCTAAGATAAAAATAACAAAAGTGACCATATATGTGCGTATGCCGTTCTACATGCATCACGATGTGTACAATGAATGCGTGATTCGTCATCATCCAGAATAATCATTCAGACAACGAATCCACATTTCTAAGAGCTAGACCGACACGGGGGAACACAACTACAATACTTAAAATTAAACCGACACTTCCTAAATCTAATATAAACAAACACAAAATTTCCGTGTGAAATTGGAATCAAATTGCCGTAGCAACATTTACTGCCTAAAAACTTAGGACTTCTCACACAAATCAACACAAGTACATTAACACGTGACCAATAAAAATACACAAATGACCGCCGTCAAAATTTACAAGTACTCTACCACTACACCGCACAGGTGTGACACACAAAAATTACATGAATCGAGTCATAAACAAAGCAATAGGCACACAGCCAACATTTACGTTAATAATACAATATTTTACCCATACAACGTACAACAAGCCGTTACACACATGGCGAACTCCCCAATTAATTATGGCTTAAAATAAACCATCACAATGAACAGGTTTGCTACATGAAAGCTTACAGGGGTCAGTCGGACAATCAGGACTGCCTATCAAAATAAGTCACAGGCAAGACGGGCGATTTGTGGAACTCTGCATGTCTGTCAACCCACGTGTCAAATATCTCGACCTCCCAGGACATGGGGTCGAATCTCGAAGAAGTGTGCCCCAAAGCACAATAATACGTGTGTGTGTCAGCATAAATATGGACAAGAAACAGCGGTCTCCCTAGAACACCCTGTCTTTCCATAAAAAAAAAAAAAATACAACAGCAGCAAAAATATGAGGGCGGTAGGACCTCTACCCCCTCCTCACGTAGAATCAACACACACTTGACACAGTAACACACACAGAAACACAAGTATGGGTTTTGACAGACCCTGAAATAAAAAGACAAAAATAATTTCCACATGCTGGCGCCACCGTTCTATGCCGTGACTAGTCAACCTGAAAAGGACTCAAAAAAAATCTATCAAAATTAGAACGAAGGTGTTCTACAAATTACTTTTAAATTGGTGCGCTTGGCAACCCTAATATGAATAATAACCTGTTCAGCAAATATCTTACAGTAATTACCTCCCATTCCTATTTCAAATATTAACGTTAATAAAGCACCATTTATCGAATGTAACGGGTTCCGCATTTGCATGGACAAAAATCACGTACGCACGCCGCGCACATTACATATGACTCAAGGAAAAACAAATATCTATCAAACACTTTGGCCACGCGCCAACGGACATTTAGAACATTTAGTGTCGGTGCAAGAAAACTCTAAACACAAGAAAAGAAACATGACTATTTACAAAAGTTCCCCGGCCAAATCTAACTACATAATTGAAATAATCCAATTTTTGTACATCACCGATCTGCTTGTAGAACTTAAGGCATCCTCCTCAGCCCATTGCCCCTATGGACAAATTAACACTCCATCGTGGTCGTCTGCGTTGAATTGTTGAAGATCATCCCAACTCCAAACCACGTGCTGATCATCTTGGTATCGACTCCTTGGCAGAAAAGTTCAATGTTAATTATTTGACCTATCTATAATCGCTTGCAGGTTACTCAATTCGCCCACAATTGTCCTAATGCGATTAATTGCGAAGACTGGCCCTAGATATCTCGCACACACGCACAATAAAACACATGAAAAATACACTGCAATTATACATAAAATATACACCTCGAGACCACGTCACTGGCTCGATAACAAGTTTAAGATCTTGGCTGCACTGGCAGTCGCTATCTTGCTCGGTATTTCCGTACTGTACTGTTGACCTTCGCTCCGGTGAGCGCTAATTAGGGCGTTACAAGACTTGCCCCTCAGAGCTGAAATGGTCGTCTTTAAGTAAATGTTACAAGTTACCACGCACTGGCGTGGAATATTTAGCTCACAAAAATAAAGTTGATTTCAAAATAAAATGTACTAGAGCTTTAAAATTCGTTATTACCACTGATGTGAATTTAGCTCCTCAGAGCTCACAAATAAAATAACTTAAACAATTCAGAGCGTTAAAATCACGATGCAAACTGGCGTGAAGTAAGCCTCTCAAGGCTCCAAAACGAATGACTTCTAATAATTTCGAGCGCCAAAATCACGATGCAAACTGGCGTGAAGTAAGCCTCTCAAGGCTCCAAAACGATTGACTTAGAGTAGCGTCATGTCAAACTATTTATTAGAATCTGACAGGGGACGGAGGAGTGGGGTGGAATCGGATAAAAACTTCCAGAGTTTTTGTCTCACAAATATGGGACTAGTGTCATTCTTCTTCAAATAAATCAAACGTCTCAATGCACTCGTGCGGAGATTAATCCGTTCGGCGGTTCTTTAGATAATCAATTCCGCGGGCTTTTTACTACTGACGCTTGTGATTGGCTGATTCAATCTGATGTTCGTTGCAAGTGACTCGTGATCCTTCCTTTATGCTTCCAATTTGGTACATGTAGTTGCTCAATTTGGCCTTGAACCCGACTAATTCTAGCCGTCCCCCAAGAATAGCTACCAGCTCGGCTCCTGTTGCAATCATTACGAAATGCTGGCCTCCCTTTATCCATGTCGACTTCCTCAAGTACTGCCTGGGCCGTAGTAATAATAATAATAAATATGAATACTTATTTATCGTAGATCAATAAGGGTTCAGTACCATGTTTCGACTTCCGGAAAATTTCGACATATCTTCGCGTTTCACATCCCCCAGACCCCAAAACCACCGTCAGTTCAAAAGTTATATATAATTTATGTATGTATTGTCCTGGCCCCAGCCCTTTAGGAAAGGACTGTGCCTATAAATACATAAAATATAATAAGAGATAACTACGTAAAAGACGACATGGCAACGCGACTACGGAGTAGACCGTAGGTCATAGACCTAGCTCCAATAGCAAGCACTTGGACAGGACACAGAGGACATTACACTCCCAACATACCGCTGACTGGACTGACATCGCACCTTTTACTTATAAATAGAGGTACGAACACGCGCCGCGGTCTCTTAGGAACGTGGACTCTTCTGAACCTGCAGTGACAGTCCTACACTCTATAGGAGTTGTGCTACGTCGGACCGATATGGGGGATGGCCCCATATCGAGTCCCAACGCCACCATCATCATGGAAGACCGGTATTAACGGTGGGGTGAGTGACATCGTGCCTGCTTAATTCCTTTTTCCCCCTAGATTATTATTTCCATCCTCCCCTATTGCAATTGCCACTATTTCTTAATAAACCCCCTTTCTGAACAGTCTATTGACTACCTTTTTATTTCGTTTAGGTTAAGAAGCCCTTCCCTTTAGATTAGTACCTAGTTTTAAGATCTACATTGAATGCTGACATGCAGGAGGCGCTGCACCGCCAGCGTGCGGCCTAGAGGTGAGCTAGGTGAGTATTCATTCCTCCCGCCAATTCCCCTGTATGTAAATTGCTCTCTAAACGTGTCCGCAGCTCTTCCTAAAACAATCCCAACCTCTTACAAATTCGCCAAGCTACAACCCCAATTTAGATTAATTTCATCCCCTAGATTTAGTATTTGTATTGGCATCCCTCTCAGATACAATACAAATGGTGGGAGGCGCGGGTTAGTCAAACCAACAACACCCTTAACATAACAGATACAATACAAATGGTAAAGGCCCGGGGTATCGTGACGTTGTCGTCAGACAACGCCTACAGGAGTTCAGACAACGAATTTCTACGATACAGGTCCCTAAAAACCCTCTTATGCAGCCAAGCAAAATTTACCCAAAATTAAGGAAAATTTTTTGAAGTACGGGTCAAATATTATTTTTGGTACCCACCCACACCCGCCCCAGTAACTAATACATATGTAAACGCCCCCTATACTCATTATATTAGCCAAGCGAGTGAGACAATTTAAATCCCCCCCCCCCGAACAGAATTTTTTAGTAGATTAAGTTAGAGAATATTTTTAGTACACAATAATTATAATACCCCCACCCCCACCCTTATAGATTTCGCGATAAACACCTCTTACGCCAAGCTATTTGAATATTAACAACCCCTATCTAATAAGTCACTAGGAATATTAATGGAAGCCTAGTAGGAAGACGTATTGATAACTACCCTACTATATTCAGAGAAAATTGCTCCTTATTTCAGATTAGACCCCCCACAATGAAGCTCTATTAGGAATAAGATTGTGATATCCCATAGGATAAATGGAATAAGTAAATAACTTTGTATTTTTTACAGCAGTGCAACTATACATTGTATATGATTGTAGGCTAAAATATTTTCTTCTGAATCCATTTTAGTATAACTTAGCGGAAGGTAGTATTGGCTAGATGCTTACATAGAGTTAGGAGACCTTGCAATCACATTTCTGCAAGGTGCCGCATTAATTAGTTTGTACACACATTCAGTCAAGACGTACTACAGTTTCTCTTTTGTTATGAAAGCCGACCACAGAGGAAATGCTTATTTGTCCATTGTAACACAATCCAATATGCCATATGACTAACACGTGCTCAGCACACCGTCCGCCGCAAGGACATTAAACCTGACACTATCTCGCTAGCTCAGCATGCAGACGCACTCGAGCGGAAGCCAGACACCGTGAGTTCAATTCCTGGCACTATTCACTCACACGCCAGATGACCTTGCATAAGTTTGCCGGTATTATTTTTGTTTTCAATGCGAAGCGTGCGATAGTAGAAAAAACGCACTAATGATTTTAAAGATGTAAGCGTAAAGTACACTCTTAAGGTAGAATTCTTTTTCCAGCAGTACATTTCAAACAGAACATTCAGTTAGCAAAGAAAACACCGTTCCCTCACGAAGTAACATAGGTGAGAAAGCAATCCAGTAGGAATTTATGAAAAACGCCGACAGATGCACGGCGATATCAGTATAGCATAAATGCGTAAGCACGGACTTGGGCACAGCAGGGCAACATCGCAACGTACGACAATTGTTATCAAGAGTATCATCGTTAGTATATTAGTAATAAGTATTAAGTAATTTAAGTGAAGTTGAAGTGAAGTTGAAGGAATATTGATATCTTGCAGCAGGTCCAAAGGTGAGCATTGCTTTGAGATAAGGGAAATATTAAGTGAAGTTGAAGAAATATATTATAGATATCTTGAGCTGGCACAATGGTTAGCACAGCCTCAAGAACACGACGTTATTGATATCTTGCAGCAGGTCCAAAGGTGCACCTTGCTTTGAGATAAGGGAAGTATTAAGTGAAGTTGAAGAAATATATTATAGATATCTTGAGCTGGCACAATAGTTCGCACAGCCTCAAGAACACGACGTTATTGATATCATGCAGCAGGTCCCAGGGAGGACATCGCTTTGAGATAAGGGTAGTATGGAGGAGATTAAGGAGATATTAACACACCTACGTTGATAACAAATGCCATTAATAAATAAGATTAGTGTCCACACCGTGGCCCCAAAGTCCACAATTTACGCAAGCCAAATGCTTAAAAGTCGAAACGTCACACCCAGAGGGAATTAATTAGCTACAGGTATATTGGTCAATATAATAATGACAACCGGCGACCGAGGACTATCATTTCAGATTCAGGGACCTAGCCAACCCGCTGAACACGTAAGAAGTAGTCCAGATATTAGAACGCTACTGAACTTTGAAAGGACATAGCCAACCCTTTCGCCTAGATGACGTTCGTTTTAATACTTTCAGGGAATTAAACCCTCCACGTTATACATCTTGTGGCGGTCAATTCAAACTTAATACATAATAAATTTAACGGCCGCTGGGACGCGTTCTGTATCGAAGTACGGACAGCCTGCCAACAGCCGATATCTTTATAGTATTCTGATAAAATATTAGGAGATATTTATATTAAAATAAACTTAATACACAATGAACTTAACGGCCACTGGGATGCGTTCTGTATCGAAGTACGGACAGCCTGCCAACAGCCGATAACTTTATAGTATTCTGATAAGATGTTAGGAGATATTTATATTAAAATAAACCCAATACAGCATGGATTTAACGTCCGATGGAATGCGTCCTGTATCGAAGTACGGACAGTCTACCAACAGACGATATCTCTTTGGTATTATGTTTAACATGAGAATATAGTGACACGTTTTATGATATTGTAGCATAGTAGGTACTGAAACCTACACCGCTGGACACATTTGCTGATTTTCTGTATAAAGAGTGACACCACTTGGTTAAAATACATAATCACATGCATCCGTATTTTCTACGACAAAAAGGCAACAGGATATGTAAAAGAAATAAAACTGTGCAACTCAGGCATAATATTAGGCATTCCATATAGAGCAACCGCATTATATTCTTACGAAGCAAAGGTAGGCATTTAATTGAAGATACAGCCCCCATTAGTTTTATTAAAGAGCAAAAGTAGCTATTTCAGTGAAGTTACAGCCCCATTATTTTGCTTACGGAGCAAACATCATCATTTCAGTGAAGATAAAGTCCCATTATTTTTCTTACGAAGCAAAGATAGGCATTTCAGTGAAGATACAACCCTATTAATTTTATTAAGGAGCAAAGTAGCCACCTCATTGAAGGTACACTTTAGAAAATTATCATAGCTGCGGATACACTATAGAGAGAGCTTAAATATTTAAGAAATACCTTTAATATATATCGCCCCCCCCCCCCCCCCTTCAAGAGATTTTTTCACCCCTGTCCAGGCACGTTATTCCACTTTACCCCATGTATATAGCATAGTTAGCTAAGAAAAGATAGTATTATTAGGTTTAGCATTAAGAATTAAGTTAGATAGTAAATCACCCCCCCCCCCCTATATAACGTGGCAAGTTTTACAAAAGGGTCTTACATACCATGTCGTTAACAGTGTTATTTTTTACAGGCAATTATCACATGTCAATAATAAATGTCATTTTTTTCAGATAATATTTTTTCAGATAGTATTATCTTGTTAATTTATATTTCCTGAAGTTCTATACAGGGCACAGAATTTCCAAGTTAGCCCGGAGAGGCAACAAATAATTTCTAATTTCAATAACTTCCCGACGAAACAGTCGCCATTTTAACAATACTCTATTTAAACTTAACGATCGAGTGTACACGTAGTGCGAGTATCCTTACATAATGTCTGCATATCTATAGATTAAGAAGCGAATACGTCGCTTAATTCACGCTGAGAAAGTGTAAATGTAAAACTTAAGGATTAATTCTCAGCTATAGCAAAGATATACGTCGATATATAAGAAAGTTTTTTACAAATATAAAGGATTCAAGTTCTACGAAATATAAGAGGATATACGCAGCTAAATGCTCAAGGAAGCATGTTGCAGTTTTACAACGACGCATATAAGACGGGGTATAGTGTATAACCACAATGACCAATATGTCAATGGATACATATTGCACGTTAGTTTATAAGGATATTAGTATATATGTCATAATGCAGACATTAAGTAACGAGATTACCGCGTACGACGTAACGAACTTCAGTGAAAAAAAAAAAATAACGGTACCAGGGTAAACCAATCCCTCTGTACAAAACGTTAAGAGAGATTTCTGATTTCAGACTAATTATACGGTGTACAATCCTGTAACCCCCCAGTAGGACATACATGCAGGATGCCCCCAGGATGAACGTGACGCAAGACCAAAGTTACGACACGCATGGCAGCAACAGCAGTCAAAACCTACAAACCATACTAGAATGTCAGCCGATTTAGGCAGGAGCCTTCAGCTATTTATTAACAATACTTCAATGCTAATTTTTTCTCTTAATAACTTAACTACATGTTTTTTTACGCACTTCATCAAGTAACTTTGACGGAATTTCACGTTTTCTAGGATATTTTTACAATTTTATTTCATCATCCCCCACGTTGTAAGGAGGTTATTCATAGTAGCGCACCCTCATAGCTACACTTGGCCTAGAGTACAATACACTACATTTTTTCTTTCCCTTTTTTACACACGCTACAAAGGGCGCGTGCTAGTTCATAAGGGATCGCCATTATTTAAGCTCCTTACAGCATCATTTTCCATCGTAGGAAAATTACAGTATGCATGCATCCTCGCGGCAGGGCTCGACTTGACGGCGTCGTACGCAAGTCACGCACTAGTCCGAGTACGGTGCTAATAATGTAAATTTCCTATGCGCTTTCATTCAAGATATATCTTTCAGCTTCATTTCTTTCAATTTATATTTCCGCTGAAATTCCATTTATTAGTTTTCTTCAATTTTAACAAAACAATGTCAACACTTTTATGAAAATTTTAACTCTGCCAAATGGACAATACAGATTATGTAAAACATACAATATGGGATATAGACAGATACAGAGAACTATCTGCCATGAAATGACTGTAAAACAAACCACCCCAACACTCTTGCCACGCCTTCCAACCCTTGGCACGGTACAATTTCGCTCATCCCCCCACCCACGAAGAAGACCAGAAGCGACGAAGGACGATACGACGAATCGAAAACAAATTCATATCGACGAAAGAAAAAAAAAGAAGAAGAAGAAAAGAAGAAGGAGAAGAAGAAGAAGAAGAAAGAAGAAAATAAAAGTTTCCGCCCCCACGTCTAGTCCAATAATCGAGGACGATTATTAAAACAGGAAGAAGACTTGTCCTGGCCCCAGCCCTTTAGGAAAGGACTGTGCCTATAAATACATAAAATATAATAAGAGATAACTACGTAAAAGACGACATGGCAACGCGACTACGGAGTAGACCGTAGGTCATAGACCTAGCTCCAATAGCAAGCACTTGGACAGGACACAGAGGACATTACACTCCCAACATACCGCTGACTGGACTGACATCGCACCTTTTACTTATAAATAGAGGTACGAACACGCGCCGCGGTCTCTTAGGAACGTGGACTCTTCTGAACCTGCAGTGACAGTCCTACACTCTATAGGAGTTGTGCTACGTCGGACCGATATGGGGGATGGCCCCATATCGAGTCCCAACGCCACCATCATCATGGAAGACCGGTATTAACGGTGGGGTGAGTGACATCGTGCCTGCTTAATTCCTTTTTCCCCCTAGATTATTATTTCCATCCTCCCCTATTGCAATTGCCACTATTTCTTAATAAACCCCCTTTCTGAACAGTCTATTGACTACCTTTTTATTTCGTTTAGGTTAAGAAGCCCTTCCCTTTAGATTAGTACCTAGTTTTAAGATCTACATTGAATGCTGACATGCAGGAGGCGCTGCACCGCCAGCGTGCGGCCTAGAGGTGAGCTAGGTGAGTATTCATTCCTCCCGCCAATTCCCCTGTATGTAAATTGCTCTCTAAACGTGTCCGCAGCTCTTCCTAAAACAATCCCAACCTCTTACAAATTCGCCAAGCTACAACCCCAATTTAGATTAATTTCATCCCCTAGATTTAGTATTTGTATTGGCATCCCTCTCAGATACAATACAAATGGTGGGAGGCGCGGGTTAGTCAAACCAACAACACCCTTAACATAACAGATACAATACAGTATATATATGTATATCAGTTTATTGTGGACACGATAACTGCCGTAATTTTTCACCAATCACTTTGAATTTTTTACCGAATATGTATACCTATAAAATCTCAGTCGAGTTCGTTACTGGGCTAAATCGGTCGAAGGGGGTGAAAATGGGGGGCTTTTTTCGAAAAAGTGAAATATTGCTATAACTCTCTTAATATGTGACACATCGAATCCGTTCAACGTTCATACTATGTGCCGGATAGAGCCCAAAAATTTATGTTTGAGGAGTTTTTATAGCACCAACCATTGACCAAAGGGGTGGGAAAAAGTGGGTTTTTCGGGAAACATTAATCATATCTCTCTTAATAGGCACAATATCAAAACCGTACAAAATGGACAATATTCCCCTAATAATTACCTAAAACGTTTGTCTGAAAGATTTTTTGATATAACCCACCATTATGCCAAGGGATGAGAAAAATAATTTCGGAATTATAAGAAAATGCCAAGATCTATCAGAGGTTGCCATGGCAACACCACTAAATTGATGAGGGATGAGCCATCAGACGTTGCCAAGATAACGCACTTGCACGAGATCAGATTCAGATTTCCATCTAAGTGTGAAGCGGCTTCGGTGACGTAACTGGTAGCATCCTGAATGTCTATGCCCAAGGTCGCGAGTTCAAAGCCGGCCGGCCGAAGTCGTCGGATTTTCTAAGAGCGCTAAAAATCCCTCAGTATGCTTTCCTTTGGAGGGGAAGTTCCAACGTTCGTTGCAAGTTGCTGGTTGCGGTGGCATCTAGTAGCCAAGTTCACAGCTAGGTGTCGTTGAAGGTAGTACCTGGTAGCAACATTAGGAACTACTGCTTGAAATTGACCGTTTGCAGTCCTTACCTGAATTACAGACTAATACAGCCATCTCAAAGTACACGGGGTTACATGACCGCGTTGTCGCAGCCCCTAAACTGAGGAACCAACCAAAATCTCTGCGGGAGATATAATTTTGCGTGAAGAAGTAACAGACCGTTACATAGTTACACATCAGTGTCGAAACCTTGCATAAGGATAGTGTGACCACAAGTATAAAAATGGACCTCAAATGACAAGAAGGTTACCGTTCCCATAAGACAATAAAATGTTTAAAATAAGCATAAAATGACGAAAAACAAAGTTAATTAAGCTACAATTATAAAATACCTTCTCGCAATAAATGAGGTCTGATCCTTCTACGAAAATCTGCATATTCTGCCTATTTTCGCCTATCCCCAAGTTTGTCCCGTGAAATATACCTCCGCCTTCCGGCGTGCCGAGAGGACTTTTTTGATTTGTAATAGCTCAGGCTGTAATAATAGTACATTATGCAACGAGCCTATGAAGGCAATAATTAAGACACAAGTATACGAGTGTCTTAATTACAATTATAGGCGAGTTGCATACGACTGTTTATGTTCGACGATAATTATTATAACTATTTTATGTTCGAACAAAAATATTCATAAATATCTGTCGAGATTTTGCCAGTTCTATGTACTGAACAGAGAGCATGCGACGCAGGGAATGCCTTGTATTTGACCATGGCCACCTCGATTACTCTACTATGGCACTAGGCCATGCAGTGTGATTTACATTAGAAGGCCGTGGAACTTACCGCATCTAATTATCTAATTGGTCAAACAACTGTTTTTTGAGCTCTGATTGGTGGGAGAAACGGTTTCATAATGAACAAGTAGTTCCGTGAAGAACTATACAGCCTATTTTCATATATCCTACTTATGTTAATTGCCACTATCAACATACACAATTTCAGTTTGATTGCTGTAATAGATTCGTAGATATTGAAAACCGACTAAATATTTCGGATGGTCGCCATGTTGGATTTTATATATGTAGGTTCTAGAGTTATGTACTGTTACATGCAGATTATTGTGAACGTGTAGTATTCAAACTTCAATCGCATAGTTAGGACACAAGAAAAAACAAGGAGATTTTAAAATTTTTCACAGCTGCCATCTTGAGGTTATGGAAACAATTGAAATAAATTAGATGCCAGTGGATTAACATTCGTATAAGGATTTACTGTACCAAGTTTCACTGCACGCGGATGGTTAAATTGCGAGGAACGTCCATGTGAATATTTATAATTCGCGTCACCGCCATGTTGGATTTGTGATCACCTGGTTATTTAAAGTCCTATAGGTGAACTTAAGTTCATAGCCACTATGGATATTAAAAAATGCAGTTTGATTGCTAAAATAGATTCGTAGATATTCAGTATCGTCTAAATATTTCGGATTGTCGCCATGTTGGATTGTTAAATGTATAGGCCATAGAGTCATGTACCATTAAAGGAAAATTATTGCGTAGGTTCATTATTCAAACTTTCACTTCGATCGCATGACTACATCACAATAAATAAAATCTTAATTTTAAAATTTGCACTGCCGCCATCTTGAGGTTATGTAAACAATTGAACTAAATTAGATACCAGTGGATTACAATGTGTATAAATATTTTTGTGCCAGGTTTCAGTGCGCTTGGAACATTAAATCGCGAGAAAGGTCTATTTAAAATTTTCAAATTCGCTTGGCCGCCATGTTCGTTTTGTAGTTAACCGGTTTTTGAAAGTCTTATAGATGGACTTCCAGTAGTGCCCTTTACCTCCGTACAAAATTTCAGGGTTTTACCGCTAATAGTTTCAGAGATATAGAATGCCGGTGAAATATTTCGCACATCCGCCATCTTGTGATTATGTAAAAAATTGAACAAAGTTAGACGTCGGTGCATTACAATGTATATAAACATATACTGTACCAAGTTTCATTGCGTTTGGTTGGTCAAATCGCGAGAAACGTCTATTTAAAAGTCGCAAATTCGCTTGGCCGCCATGTTGATTTTGTAGTTACCAGGTTTTCAAAAGTCACTTAAGTGAACTTATAGTAGTTCCCTCTATCACCATAGAAAATGTCAGGGAAATATCGGTAATAGTTTCGGATATATTGAATGCTGGTGAAATATTTCGCACAGCCGCCATGTTGGATTGGTGAGTCGTAACATAATTTGAAGGGCACGGTCGAGGTCGCCGGGAATAGTGCTATGAACTTTCCGAGTTTCATTGAAATCGCTCCAGCCGTTTAGATTTTATTAGGGGGGGGACACACACACGAATCACACACACACACGGACAAAAGGTGATCTCATAAGCCTATTTTTTCAAAATTGAAAATAGGCTAAAAATAGTGTTATAATGAGCCTCATTATAGTACAGTTTTCTGACAGATAATAGTCAGGATCGAACATAAAGATAATTTAATTATTTTTACACCAAAAGATATTTAGTAGGTTTCGATGTGAGCTCCGCGTGTGGCACGACACACGTCCAAGCGATAGTCCACCTCCGTCCAGGATCGCCGAATCATGTCAGGAGTCACAGTTGCTATCGCTTGGACGTGTTTCGTGCCATAGGCGGAGCTCACATCGAAACCTACCAAGGCCAGTTCTTACAATCTCCAGTAAAGTAACGGTAAACTTTAACTGACAGTTGGCTTTACGGTCGGAGTGAAGTCCCTGTAAACATTCGATCCTTCTTACCCTGTTCCGGTTAATGTTTACGGTGGGTTAGCATATCTGTGCATAATTTTCAGCAGTTGGTACATATTTCTGGTTCGATTTGCAGATTTCTTGATACCATTTAATAGTTGGCAAGAGTGGATTTGCATCAGGGAGTACCGTAAATAATAAATATATATTTTACATTCCTTGATCTTGATCTGTGTTCTTGGCGCAATCTGTTTGTTACGTTACATTTGTTAAGAGAAATATTAGATATGGAAGCTATTACAAATCAAATGAGACAAATAAAGGCCTCAAGAGGAAAAGCTTCGTCAAACGGAATCGTCTAAAAAAATCTTGATCATCTAACTCCTCGTAATAATCACTTCGATTCTTATATACTTTTCGTCTCCTTCTTTGAACAGCATCAGCATTTACGAAACCCATGAAATTACGGATAATTCTAGGCATATTGACGAAGTATATAATCAGCTGACGTTGAGATTATAATAGAAAATCTGGCAGTAAAGTAGTTAACGGGAGGAGAATCCTCCGGTAAAGTTCACTGCAGGTTAAGGTTTATTTTACTGTCAGTTTGTCACTAACCGGGTATTGTAAGAATCAAGTTCCAGTAAACTTGCCGTAAAAGTGCCAGTAAAGATTTAACCGGAGATTGTAAGAACGGGCCTAAATATGACTTTCTCTATCTTTTGGTGTAACAATAGTTAAATTATCTTTATTACAGCCTGAGCTATAACAAATCAAAATTAAGGCCACCTTTTACGATGGCCCTGTATTTGAGTGAAATTTGTATATGGTTAAACATCCTTTACAAAAACATAACTGTTTGGAATTTTCCTTGAGAAAATGAGGAAACCCCCGTGGACGGGCCACACTTAAAAAAATACAGTCAGTCTGAAAGACAAGACGTTATATCATTTCAAATGACGCATACTACAAATGCTACACATGTTAGAAAGGCTCAGGAGGGCTCTTACAACAGACTCCATTACCCAATAACTTAGGCTTCCCGCGCGGGCACCTCTTTAAGGGTCACCCTGTATTTGAGTCTGACATCTTTTACAACTCTTTAAGTGTCACCCATTATTTGAATCTGATATCTCGCAAACCTCCTTAAGGGTCACCCTCTATTTGAATTGAATCTAACATACTGTACACCTCGTTAAGTGTCACCCGGTAATTTGCTCTGACATCCTGCACACCTCTTTAGGAGGCACCCTGTATTCTTAACTGGCATCTTGTATATCTCTTTAGAAGTCACCCTGTATTCTTCTGTGACATCTTGTACACCTCTTTAGGAGTCACCCTGTAATCTTGTCTGACATCTTGTACACCTCTTTAAGAGTCACCTTGTAATCTTATCTGGCATCTTGTATATCGCTTTAGGAGTCACCCTGTATTCTAGTGTGACATCTTATATATCTCTTTAGGAGTCACCCTATAATCTTGTCTGACATCTTGTGCATCTCTTTAGGGGTCACCCTGTATTCTTCTCTGCCATCTTGTACACCTCTTTAAGAGTCACCTTGTATTCTTAATTGGCATCTTGTATATCTCTTTATGAGTCACCCTGTATTCTTATCTGGCATCTTGTACTGTATTTTGCTCTGACATCCTGCACACCTCTTTAGGAGGCTCCCTGTATTCTTGTCTGACATCTTGTGCACCTCTTTAGGAGTCATCCTGTATTCTTCTCTGCCATTTTGTACACCTCTTTAAGAGTCACCTTGTATTCTTATCTGGCACCTTGTATTTCTCTTTAGGAGTCACCCTCTATTGTTATCTGGCATCTGGTACTGTAATTTGCTCTGACATCCTGCACACCTCATTAGGAGGCACTCTGTATTCTTATATGGCATCTTGTATATCTCTTTAGAAGTCACCCTGTATTCTTGTGTTCGCTTCGCTCAAAGCCCCAGGTTGCCCGACGCCCCAGGACTCTTTCAACAGACTCCAATAAACTTTAGCTTCTGCTTCCCGCGTGGATGCATGACGTCACGCACTCGCGTCCCGCGCGGCTGCATTACGTCACTTCCCGCGCGGCTGCATGACGTTACTTACCGCGCGGCTGCATGACGTCACTTCCGTCTCCGTCTCCGTAAGCATAACGTTGGACCCAAGCATAACGACGAAGTCGACAGGATCATTTGAAATGATAAAAGTATCACAACTCTCTGCGCCGGGGTTTGATCCTTTGATCCCGGGACTTTCAGCTCTCTTTTGCAGTCGTCGTGCGTGATTTAACATGCAAGGCTACACTGTGGATTTGAACACTAAATTACCGTCCACCTCATTGTGTAGTGGCTATCACTCTTGGCTGTTAACGTGGAGACCCGGGTTCGATTGCGGGCTCTGCCCAGATATTCAATTCTGGTCTGAGGGCTTGAACTGGGTATACTCAACGTCATGGAGCGAAACTCAGAAGACGAGTTCGATTCCCACATCAGCCATCCTGCAAGTGGTTTTCCGTGGTTTCCATTTCTACTTCAGGCGAATGCTGGAATGGTTCTGAAATTAAGGTCGCGGCTGCTTTCTTCCCAATCCTCTTTTGAATACACTAATACAGCCATCACAATAACACAGGTTGTCAGACAAATTTCCACACACACGCGCGCGCAAGTACACGGGGCTACATGACTACGATGTCACAAAGCCCATCAATGAATCAACAACAACTAAATTACCACCAAAATAATACTTATGTGTTAGTGAATTTCGCCTCTTACCCTACGGTATTTCTAAGCCTGTATTGGGCCAAGTCTTGAATACAACTTTAGAGTAATATATAATAATAATATCGTATGGCCTCGAAGCGTGGTGCAAGCTTTGTTAATTGACACCCAGAGGGTAGCTTGCATGTCGGATTCCGTCGTTCCTTTGAACGCTATGAAAATCAAGGAGGTTAGATATGTAAACTCCTTGACACTACAGCGCTTTCAAGTAGAGAATGGAGAAACTTTGTGATGGCGGAAAATCCCGAGATTAATTTTGCCATTGAACACGGCCTACTGAATTCAAATGGGTTCTTTAACATGCCAACAACGTATGACATGAGTGTCGTGATTTTTGTCGCCTTTCAAAAAAATAATCACTTACCATGGCCAGGAGCGAACCTGCAATCTTGGGGCTGGTAGTCCGACACTATAACCACTCACCCACCGTGGAAAGCTAACTTTAGAGTGTAACCACATGAATGCGATGGAACATGAAATACATAATATGGATATAGGATTATGTGCAATATTTGCAACTCTTAACAAATATTGAATATTTGACTTTCAGGCGAAGGGTGAATGCACATATGTACAAAATCAATAACCCCATTGTGTGTACTGTTAGATTTCTCTTCCACATGCCTTTATTTTTTCCCGTGACCAGCTGGGATTGTTTGGAGCGTTAACACAACTGTGAGCAAGTAACCCTGAAGGCACCACATTGAAACAGGAACATGTCAACCAGTTTCAATGTCGCAATATATTACTGCGTTGCTATCAGTGATGGGAAGAGTGCCAAAGAAAATTAATTGGGAAGAATTAACTAATACTTTATATGCAACATCGACTGATTGCAAATATACACACACTAGCAGTAGTGCCCGGCTTCGCCCGGTGGATTTATTTGTTTTACAGAACTAGAGCGCTCAAGGATTAGGATCGGAATAAATGAAAGTAAATTTGAAAGCACCAACGCTTATTGCAGCTGATAACCTCAGTGTACTGCACCAACACCATCGCCCTTATACAGAGACATACTATTGTCATGATGATGATAACTGTTTTAAGGGGCCTAAGAAATCTTTTTGCACTAATTACTCCCCGTGACTGCAATTTATGAGCAGCTCGCCAACGCTTATTGCAGCTGATAACCTCAGTATACTGCACCAACACCATCGCCCTTATACAGAGGCATAGTATTGTCATGATGATAACTGTTATAAGGGGCCTAAGAAATCTTCTTGCACTAATTACTCCCCGTGACTGCAATTTATGAGCAGCTCGCCAACGATTATTGCAGCTGATAATTTCAGTACACTGCACCAACACCATCGCCCTTGTACAGAGGCATACTATTGTCATGATGATAACTTATTTAGGGGGCAGAAGAAATCTTTTTGCACTAATTACTCCCCGTGACTGCAATTAATAAGCAGCTCGCAATTCTGCACCAGAACATTGGTAGGGGCGACGTGATGCGGCCCGCATTACATGGCAACAATAGACTTCGGTATTATTGAAGCCGTTCTGGAGCGCTTGTTCTTCCGACTTACTGAACAGAAATCAATATCTTAGGTTACCTGAGAGGTGTAGCCTAATGCTACATAGCCTAAACTATTCCTTTTGAATCAGGCTATCATATACCAAATGAATTTTTCGAATCCCACTGGTAGTTCCAGAGATTAGTGCGTTTAAACACACAAACCTTTCAGCTTTATTATATTAGTATAGATAATAAATAAAAATAAAAATAATGTAGTCATTAATTGGTGAGAACTCCTTATTTTCTAATGCAGTTGATATCAATTATTGCCAACTATTGTTGTGCTAATCCTTATTAAATGTACTGTACCAAGCACATTAAGGAGTTGTTGTTGCTAATTTTAGGGGCTGTGACATCGTGATCATATAGCCCCGGGAATTTAGGTGTATGTGTAATTTGTGTGATAACCTGTATTATTGTGATGGCTGTACTAGTGAGTGTATTTGTACATTGGTGAATAGGATAGGGAGGGAGGCGGTCGTGGCATTACGTTAGGAACAATCCGGTCATTTGCCTGAAGTAGAAGTGGGAAACGACGAAAAACCACTTCCAGGATGACTGCGGTGAGAATCGAACCCTCCTCTTTCCAGCCTCTAGAGGCTGAGTGGATGCCATTCCATCCCCTAGACCAGAATGCTAGCCACTACGCCACTAGGTAGTCTACGAAAGATGTCAATATTTACACTGAATTTTAACAATGTAACCTTTCTTCAATTTTATTTCAGGTTAAATCAATCCTTACTCAATTCGGCAGTTGTATATCCACAAATCATTGTAACAACTCTTCAATATATCACAAAGATAGTTCAAGCAGTTTAGAAGTTCTAATTTATCAGTTGTCAATTTTTACACTACACAACCCGAACAACAAAACTTCAGAATCATTGATCATTGATACTCCTGCTCCATCATGCAAACTATAAAGGCTTTCACAACACATTGAAAATAAGATTTTTTAAAATTTTATGTTCGACGCTGACTATTATATGTCAGAAAATTGTATCATAATTGTTACGTGCAATGCCCGTCCCAATGTTTTTAAAATCCCTCTTCCCTGTATTCTGGTGTTCCATGACATTTTGAATCGACCGCCTGGTGAATTGATTACGTTTGTGGACACGAGATAGCAGCTGCTGTCGGACTTCGGGATTCCTTCAAGTAGTTCCTTCTTCTCCGATAGAGAGTGTTGCTTGTGCCTTATAAAGTAGGCTATATGTTCTTTACTGAACATATTGTTTTACTCAAAATGAATGAATGAATGAATGAATGAATGAATGAATGAGTAAATGAATAAATAAATAAATAGAAAAATAAAAAATAGAAAAATAAAAAATAAAACAATAAATAATTAAAAAATTAAT
Source organism: Meconema thalassinum (assembly GCA_946902985.2). Lineage (NCBI taxonomy): Eukaryota > Metazoa > Arthropoda > Insecta > Orthoptera > Tettigoniidae > Meconema > Meconema thalassinum. The sequence goes on from OX336388.2 coordinate 732,092,597, forward strand.
AAATTAAGAAATAAATAAATAATTTAATAAGTAAATAGTATCAATAAATAATTAAATTAAAGAAATAAATTAAATAAATTAACATAAAATAAATGACTTTACATGACATGAAATAAAACTAAAGTAAGATAGAGTAAAAAACAAGATGTTCAGTAAAGAACATATAGCTTACTTTCTCCTAAACGCATGGGTATTGTTATAACTAACTCTTTGTCCTTTTCAAGGAGTTGTAGTAGCTTGTTGAAATACAACTTGCTATACGGATATTAAACATGAATATGAGGTGCCCTTTGCTAGTGCTACCTCTGTACAAAATTTCATTCAATTCGGTTTCACCGTGTTTGAATTGATATAATGAATCGATCTATCTGCAAAATATTGGGCTGATGACCTTGTAGTTCAGTCAAAAGAAGCTTCCCACAAAGAGGGTATGTTGTTGCAAAATTTGGTAGAGATCAAGTGATTAGGTTGGTCATAATTTGATTTAAGCTTTTAACATTTTGGTGGCCGCCATTACGTTTCAGTATAGATGGCGGCGATATAAAGCATGCCATTGGGGTACCCTTTGCTAGTGCTACCTCTGTACCAAATTTCGATCAATTCGTTTTCACCGAGTTTGAATAGATAGGGGAAATCTATTTGCACACAATCATGGCCGCCATCCGCAAATTATTGGGCAGATGACCTCGTAGTTTGGTGAATAGATTCTTCATTCACAAAGGTAAAAAGTTACAAAATTTGGTAGAGATCAGATGAATAAGTTGGTCGTAATTTGACTTTAGCTTTGACCATTTGTGTGGCCGCCATTACGTTTACGTCAAGATGGCGGCGATATAAAACTGACACTGAGAAGCCCTTTGGTAGTGCTACCTCAGTACCGAATTTCGTTCAATTCCGCTTCACCGTGTTTGAATAGATAGGGGGAAACGATTTGCACACAAACATGGCCGCCATCCGCAAATTATTAGGCAGATGACCTGGTAGTTTGGTCAAAAGATTCTTCATACATTAGGGTATGATGTTACAAAATTTGGTAGAGATCGGATGAATAAGTTAGTCGTAATTTTATTTAAGCTTTGAACATTTGGGTGGCCGCCATTACGTTTACGTCAAGATGGCGGCGATATAAAACTTGACACTGAGGTGCCATTTGCTAGTGCTACCTCTTTACCAAATTTCGTTCAATTCGGTTTCACCGTGTTCGAATTGATAGGGGGCGGGGGGCATACATTCAGAGTACACACACTCACACACACTCACACACACACACACTCACAGACACAGACAGACACACAATTTTTAGCCTATTTTCAATTTTGAAAAAAAAAAAAGGGCTTATGAGATCACCTTTTGTCCGTGGGTGTGTTCGTGTGTGTGTGTGTGAGAGGTGTGTGTGCGTGTCCCCCTAATAAATTCTAAACGGATGTAGCGATTTCAATGAAACTCGGTAAATTCATAGCACTATTCCGGACGACCCCGACCGTGCCCTTCAAATTTTGTTACGTCTCACCAATCCAACATGGCGGCTGAGCAAAATATTTCACCAGCATTCAATATCTCCGAAACTATTCCCGATATAACCCTGGATTTTTTTACGGTGATAAAGGGAACTACTAGAAGTTCACACATGTGACTTTTGAAAAACTGGTAACTACAAAACCAACATGGCCGCCACGCAAATTTCGACTTTTGAATAGACGTTTCTCGCGATTTAACCAACCAAACGCAATAAAACTTGGTACAGTATATGTTTATACACATTGTAATGCATCGACATCTTATTTCGTTCAATTGTTTACATAACCACAAGATGACGGTTGTGCGAAATATTTCACCGGCATTCTCTATCTCTGAAACTATTAGCGGTATCACCCTGAAAATTTGTACGGAGATAAAGGGCACTACTGGAAGTTCATCTATAAGACTTTAAAAAACCGGTTAACTACAAAACGAACATGGTGGCCAAGCGAATTTGAAAATTTTAAATAGACCTTTCTCGCGATTTAATGTTCCAAACGCAATGAAGTCTGGTACAGGAAATGTTTATACACTTTGTAATGCACTGGTATCTAATTTAGTTCAATTGTTTACATAACCTCAAAATGACGGCTGTGCGAATTTTAAAATTAAGGTTTTCTTTCTTGTGTCGTAATCATGCTATCGAAGTGAAAGTTTGAATAATGAACCTACGCAATAATTTTCCTTTAATGGTACATGCCTCTATGGCCTATACATTTAACAATCCAAGATGGCGACCATCCAAAATATTTAGACGGCTCTGAAAATCTGCGAATCCATTATAGCAATCAAACTGAATTTTTTATGTTCATGGGGGCTAAGAACTTAAGTTCACAATACCCTGTCGATCTCAAATCCAACATGGCGGCGACGCGAAGTATAAATATTCACATGGACTTTTCTCGCAATTTAACCATCCGAGTGCAGTGAAACTTGGTACAGTAAATCCTTATACGAATGTTAATCCACTGGCTGCTAATTTATTTCAATTGTTTCCATACCACAAGATAGCAGCTGTGCGAAATTGTAAAATCTCCTTGTTACTTCTTGTGTCCTGATCATGCGATTGGAGTTTGAATGCTACACGTACACAATAATCTTCATGTAACAGTACATAACTCTAGGACCTACATATATAAAATCCAACATGGCGACCATCCGAAATATTTAGTCGGTTCTCAATATCTAAGAATCAATTACAGCAATCAAACTGAAATTGTATATGTTTGTAGTGGCAATTAACATAAATAGGATATATGAAAATAGGCTGTACAGTTCCTCACGGAACTACTTGTAGGCCCTGTGTTGATCTCATAAGTCTACTTTATTTTTTTGCAAAAATCGAAAGTAGGCTAATAAAAGAACAATAAATAAATTACAATATACTCAGATCTGCAGCTTCTTCTGATTCGTCCCTTATTTCACAATGTAAGTTCACCCCACGGAGATGTGGATCCTTGTTGCAAAGTTAGAAATTCCGGTATAAGTGGAAGACGACTGATTCCATGCTCCTACATGACAGCACATAACACCATTAGGGAGACGAGTTGTAGGCCTGCAGCATATCTTTTATTGTGTCAAAGAGAGAAAACTCGATATTTTTGAGGGTTATCTTTATAGGCCTATTGTACAACACTGTCCAATTTGGCAAAACTTTGATAAGGAAGGTTAGTTATTGTTGTTAAAAAGGTCGGAACAGTAAATGAGAAAGGTTTGACGAGGGAGGAAAATGAGGCCTATTCTGGCTGGCTTCCAGCAAGAAGTGTCTGAGGTGAAGGTCAGAAGCAGATACTGTAGATACCAATCGATCTCCCTAAAGCCATTGATTAGGTTAGTTATGAGCGGCTAATTAGCACGATGTAAGGGATAAGCCTAGTCAGGAAGGTAGTGTAATTCCTGGAGAGTGACAGTGTGGGGGTATCAAAAGCTAGATAATGGGGGAGGGAGAGAAGTGGGACATTCCGTGAGGTTATGAATGAAGTAACTGACGTAAGTTGCCAGCATGTCCCATATTAATTGTAATGAAATTATACCTTCAAAGGGATTTATCAAAAAACTATCATTGGAATAAAACTACCTCTAATGAAGCATAGAACCAGGCAAGTGGTTTTTAGTAAATACTAGCTGAAGTACCCGTTCTTCGAACGGCTTTTAGTACTTGCTGGCCAAAATCATTAATATAAATAACTAGCAGAAGTACCCGTTCTTCGAACGGTGTTCTGTGTTAACACCAGACATTATCAATTGAGCTACTGTTGCAATGGTTAGCGGATTGCCGTTCCTTTATAAGTTTATCAGAACGAAGTTAGTTTTCTGGGAATATCACACACACCGTTAATTTAAGGGCCTTAAAATGTGGTTTTCAGAGACCCTTTATAGACTCCCGAGTTTTGTCTCTCAAATTGAGAAGCGCAACATATGCTTTGGTCGTCCTGCTAGGATAATTTTTATATTTCGCTTATTTTAGCATGTATTTTGAGAAGTTTTTCCCTATATCCACCCTTCTACTGTATGAAAAGTACGGTGAAGAGTTTTATAAATGATTGGAGTATTGACTTTAATTGTTACCATACCTAATTTTACGATGCACCAAGCATCCGAACACGAGGTATAGGCGTACATAAAGATACACAGAAAGGCAGACAGACAATTCTGTTGTCTACAACATATCACCAAGATATCCAAATATGGGTATATCTATCACACAGTATCAAACAAAATCATCCTTACGATGAACCCGCATGTCAACAACAACAACAAAATATATTAGTTAAAATGTGCTCTCAAACTAAATTCACCTAAAGTGTACTTCCTGACGTGAAATAGAATTGAAAGCCTTGTAGACGAAACACAATACACGTCACATAAAAACTGACCCTCTAAGTTGTGTTAGGTCCCCCCATACACAGGAAGACCCCATTCATAAATTATAAAGGCTTGTGGTGCATGGAAATTCAGGTTCTTTAGCCTCAAATGGCCCAAATTCCTAAAAGCCGCCAAAAATGCTGAGTCAATTCAGGAATTTTTGAAAATAATGTTGCTGCTTGGAGATATAATAGAACTTCTGTACTATATGTCGCACGTGAAAATTGCATGAAAAATTCTAGGTTACTCCTTGACCCCCTTAATTGCATTGATGAATTATACAGTCTACGTTGGTTCCGTGATAACCTTATAGCCATTTGCAAACTTTCACATAAATGTAATAAATAGAGTGATAATGCTTCTTCCAGAAATAGAAGGAAAGTTGGATGCCACCCCATGAGATAATGTTATCATGGTTACCGATTTGCATGCCTTCATTAGTTTGTTAAATTAAATTAAATTAAATTAAATTAAATTAGTTTTCTGGGAATATTTTAGAAATTGTTGGTTTCAGAGCCTTATAATGTAGTTTTCGAGGACACTTTAGGGCCCCCGGGTTTTGTTTCTGGCACCGAGGGGCTTTGTCTCGTCGTTGTACGCTATAATATAATACTAATAATGATAATATGATATAGGGATGGGAATATAATAGACCTGCCGTACCACACCCGCAGGAAATCGCGTGAAAAAATTATAGAGTACCCCTTGACCTCCTCAAGCGCATTATACGTATTGATGAATTTTACAGCTTAATTTGGTTCCGTGATAACCTTCTCGATTGCAAAATTTTCACACCTAATTAATGGAATTGCATTACGTCTTACAGCAATAGATGGACCTCTGAGAATATGTTGCCATGGTTACCGGCTTGCATTCGTTCATTAGTTTATTAAATTAAATTAGTTTTCTGGGAATATTTCAAAAACGGTTGGTTTTAGGGCCTTAAAATATGGTTCCCCGAGTTTTGTCTCTCACATTGAGGGGCTGAAAATGAGCTTTGTCTCGTACTTCTACTCCTATTTCCGCATGTATTTTAAGGGGGTAGGCCCCCTTTTATGAGAGGTACGGAGAAAAGTTACATCAATGATTAGTGTTGTGCCTTTGATGGATATCTGTACCAAATTTTACGTTCATACACCCAGCCGTTCTCGAGTTATAAGGGAACAAAGTTGTCCACAGACAAACAAACAGACAGACTGACAAAAAAAAATATTTTCGCGCGCATCCATCATGAAACAGTCTGAAACGCGTATATAACTCCAATTTCCGAAGAAATTCAGAAAAAACACACACATTTTCATTTTATATATAGAGATATATACTGCACCGCTCGGTGTTGACCGTGTTTTGTTGCACAAATTTAGGTTTTACTCGCTAACCGTTGGAGATACACGAAAAGTGATAAGGACCGTTCGGATAGAAAATTAAATGCTAAAGCTCGTGTATGCCATCAAGAGTTTGCTATTTCTTAGCGTTCTCTTTTTATTTGAAATGGAAATATGAAATTTTGAAACCAAAGGGTGTAGTGACGTCACTAAAATGGTCGCAATTTCTTAATAGTGAACAATATCATAATCAAAAGTATCCTAAATGTAAACCTGGTAAATCAGCTATATCCATGCAAATTTGCATTTAAATCGGACCAGTGGTTCTTGCGTTATTGAGTAACACACAGACAGACAGACAGATAGACAGAAAGACACACACCATCTCATTTTTAGCCTACTTTTCACATTTTGCAAACAAGAAGTTCCAAGACGAACTTTAGAGCCTACTTTTCTTAAAATGTAAGATTCATGCCAATGATTAATCTATATGGATCTATCTAGAATAATGACGAAATTAAGTTGGTAATATCGAAATTTCTAATTAGTTCGAAATACTGTATAATTGGCATAATGTAGCCTAATAGAGAACTACAGTTGGCAGTCCTGGTCACTGAATATATTCTTAGTTCCGTCTCTTAAGGTGCAGCATACAAAATTTGGTTGAAGTCCAAAGGATAGCATGGACGTTACATGCAGATAAACAATGGATCTAACAGTGCGCGTAAAATCACATTGGCAACATGACATACATGTATTGGTCAGAAATAATCTGAAATAATACGATCTATTGTTGTGTCAGTTTTGAATGAAATCCATTAGTTGGTATAGAAGTTACAAGCATTTTAAAATTGGACCTATCAGCAGGCTTAGAATCATGTTGGCGGCACTGGCGTAGGCTTATATTAGTTACTCCAAATTAATCTAGAATGCCAGGTACTATACGTGTGCAAAGTTTAGGGTTATTGGCTTGCATACTTTCTGATATATTGATAGTAGGGTAACAGAAATAGAGACAGCATTTATTAACAGTTGGCAGCCCCGGTTACTCTTAAGAATCGGCATAGTCATATCTGTTATGGTACACATAGCACACACGAAATTTGGTTGAAATCCAAATGTTAGTATAGAAGTTACATGTATTTAAATTTGGACTTCTCAGCAGGCTTAGAATCATGTTGGTAGCACTGACGTATATAAGTTACTCCAAATTAATATGGAATGTCAGGTACTATACGTGTGCATAGTTTAAAGCTGTCGGCTTGCATACTTTCTGATATATGGGTATTTGGATTTTAAAAAATGAGAGCATTTATTAACAGTTGGCAGCCCTGGTGGATCTTAAGAATACGCTCAGTCATATCTGTTTATGTACACATAGCACATACGAAATTTGGTTGAATTCCAATTGATAGTGTAGAAGTTATATGCATTTAAAAATTGGACATATCAGCAGGCTTATAATCATTTTGGCAACACTGCCATATATTGCCTCCTGGAAAATTAACTGCAATATTATTATCTATACGTGTGCCAATTTGGAAATAGCTCCCATTCATACCTTCCAAGATATCTAACATTGAACTCAAAATAGGCTTAAATATTGAACACCTATCGTTTAACGTCTTCATACTATATTTAAACATATAAACATTATGCTAAAAATACATCAAACTTGATATCAATTATCATATCCGCAATAGGTAATATTGCGGAAAGTACGTACCATGTCATGATAAAGAGTAACAGTAACGGAACAAACTTCAATTATCCCAAGCAATATTAACAAAAACAAATTAATCACAGAAAATTTTTCTAAGTTTGTGCCGTGTCTTGTGCGAGATTACGCCTAGTAACTCCGAGGTGGTTCATCAGCGGGCCCTTGTGGTCTATTTGCGGACTACCAAAGGAGTAGCAAACTGTGCGATACCTCAATTCTTATTTAGAACACCTCAGCTACTTTACTGCGAGTGCTAAAGGTTAAAACAGTCTTTCACCTCCCTATAAAGGCTTCCAAAATGATTGTATATTCAATTTCAGGGTCAAGCAATTAAAACTCAGCAACTTTTCTAGGTTTACGCCGTCAAAGTGTGTTTTTTTTATTGGCCGCGAAGGTCAAAATACCTACTTTATTGATATAAATTTGCCCAGTTCTGTAGTAAGATTAATATGAACACTAAATAAACTAATGTGACAGTCGATAGTCTTCGACACATTCGTCTGTGAATTTGGGTTTCTGATCATGGTAAAAAACGACAAAAAGCAGATAAATATTGGCCAACTGAAATATTCATTTAACGAAAGACAAATCGATAAAAAGGATGAAAGCATACCGTGCAAAGTAGAAAGCCCCCTAACATTGTGAAACAGCGTAAAGATCCAAATACTCACATACAATAACCGGCACAAAGAGTATAAAGACTCAAAATCACGTCTAGTTTCGGACCCCACAAACTACCTCTATAAATAAAACAGTTCATGTAGAGACTAACATAGACTAACATCGCTCGGCTCTGACCGTGTTTTATAAGACATATTTAGGTTTTACTCGCTAACCGTTGGAGATACACGAAAATGGATAAGGACCTTTCGGATAGAACATTAAATTTTAAAGCTCGTAGTAACATCAAAAGTTTGCTATTTCTTAGCGTTCTCTTGTTATTTGAAATGGAAATATAAAAATAGCCGCCATTTTTAAATATTGAAAAATATCGAAATCAAAGCTAGCCTATGTGTAAGCCTCGTAAGTCAGCTACGTCCATGCAAAATTTCATTTAAATCGAACCAGTGGTTCTTGTGTTATTGTGTAACACACACACAGACAGACAGACAGACAGACAGAAAGACACACACCATCTCATTTTTAGCCTACTTTCGATTTTTGCAAAAAATGAAAGTAGACTTATGAGATCAACACAGGGCGAAAAAAGTGTGTCTGTCTGTGTGTGTGTATGTGTGTGTGTGAGTCTGTGTGTGTGTATGTGTGTGTGTGAGTCTGTGTGTGTGTGTGTGAGTGTGTGTACTCTGAATGTCTGTCCCCCCCCTATCAATTCGAACACGGTGAATGCGAATTGAACGAAATTTGGTACAAAGGTAGCACTAGCAAAGGACACCTCAGTGTCATGTTTTATATCGCCGCCATCTTTACTAAAACTGAATGGCGGCCACTCAAACGTTCAAAACGTAAAATCAAATAACGACTAACCAAATCATCCAATCTCTACCAAATTTGGTAACAACATACCTTCGTATAGGATGCGTCTTGTGACCAAACTACATGGTCGTCCGCCATACCATTTCAGGATGGCGGCCGTGCGAATTATGCAAACTTTATAATCCATATCATGGGACCCACCAGTTCCGATTATCGAGCCGAGAATCGTTTTAACTGTTCTAAAGGAAGAGGCACGTACGAAATTAAAAGTTTATTTTGTAATACTATAGTGCAGACGTGATTTTAAAAAGCTCAGCTGATTCATTAATAAGACAAGATGGCAGCGGATATCTTGTGCCTGACTTATATTTCACTAATTTGAGTATTGAATGCAATATAGCGTACTGATAAAAAATAAATAAACTTTGTATGAAATGCTTTATATATAAATAATATACTCCAGTGATGAAATCGTTTAGTATAAATCATTATTTGCTAACAAGTTCTATGTAAGTCATTTTAAATAGAACGGTATTCGTTGACACAATTAGCTCAGTGGTAGAGCGATAGCCTGTCGCTCAGATTCCTATGGTTCAAACCCGATCAGAGCTAGTTTTTTTGCTTGAAATGTTATATGTTTATTGTTTTGTAATGACTCAGATGTTTTAAAATTAAGCGTTATATTGTGCAAATTATGGTGTAAAATATATATTTAATTAAAACATAATTCGCCAGCAGATTTACTCGAGACATCTAGCTGCCAAAAAGGTAACTTCCAGATTTTATTGAAAAGTTTCTTCTTCTGGCCGCTAGAATGCACTCGCTCTGTTAGGATTATATTGTTCGATATTTCACCACTAGATGTCCCGACTAGTCTACGTGGGGATCTATTGATTACTATACCATTATCATTCTATGCGCATCGAATTTGAAGAATGACAAGTTGATACTACGATACATTTTAACTTTTTATTTTAAAGGGTTTGTAACAGCCTATTTTGCGTTACTTGAAAATGTTATTAAGCGTTATATTGTCCACATTATGGTGTAAAATATATATTTAATTAAAACATAATTCGCCAGCAGATTTACTCGAGACATCTAGCTGCCAAAAAGGTAACTTCCAGATTTTATTGAAAAGTTTCTTATTCTGGCCGCTAGAATGCACTCGCTCTGTTAGGATTATATTATCGAAAATATCCACATAGTTCGTATACACACGTCTCTGTAGGGTCATGGAAAGATTTGTTAATTCAATTAGGGTTGTGAAAGCCATGCACAACCAGACGTGTAAAGACATGCCTCAACTCAAAGTTGGATGTTGCCCACGGCAGGTCGTAATAATAATAATAATAATGTTATTGGTTTTACATCCCTTTTAACTACTGCTGCTTTTAGAGACACCGGGGTGCCGGAATTTTGGCCCGAAGGGGATCTTTAACGTGCAAGTAAATGTACTGACACGGCTCCCTCGCATTTGTGCACCCTCAAATGCCAGCTGACTGCGCCAGGATACGAACCTGCAACCTAGGGCCCAGCAAGCGAGAACGTTACCGCTGAGCCACGCCGCCAGTCCGGTCGATTATGTCTCCAGATCCATAACATTCTTGATATACTTCTTATCTTTCTTTCTTTCTTCAATGATGGTAGCAGTTTTTATCTAGGTCGTGGCGTTTGGTAGAGGTAAATCGTTTCTAAGGTCTTCAACAAAGAATAGTTCTATTATACTCTTTGATAATAACAACGAGTTATAACTATACTCATACATTTAGGAGAAAGTAGGCTATATGTTCTTTACTGAACATCTTGTTATATATTAGTTTGATAAGAGCAATATTGAGAGTACGTACAGTCTAAGAGAGAATGACGGAGAGAAACACGAGCATCAAACAATCCTCTTAACTTCGGAAATGGTCTGAAACACGGTCGAGTCATAATAAGGTCTATATCGAGTTCACTCAGATCATTACACCTGTCATATCCTTTGAATACAGATCGGTAATGTATTTGTAGTGCCAGTTTACTATCTAATAAATCCTTGACATTTTATGTACCGTTGTTATGACATAGCTAATGATATCCTGGAGTGGACATAATAAGTACTAGACGCCATAACGCCCAGGGAAGGGCGATAATATCAAAATATTCCACGCGAATATAGGAAACTAGTCACTACCAATTGTTCATAAAACCTCTATGTGGGAATGAGCCAATTAATATGGTAAGTGATGCCATTTCTCACCGGAAATGGAAAATTTAACGAACATTGTTTTAAATAGCTTCATCAAGCTCGACGAGACTAATTTTATTTCTCCCACCAAGCACTTTGGCACGGCAGTAAACATCATTCTTATTACAGTTTCTTTTTATTCTCTGCTAGCAAAAGTACTCGTTCTTTATTGATTGTCAGTCATTATCAATTAAACAACTGTTACCATGGTTAGGGGCTTGACATTCCGTCATCAGTTTACCAGCGCGAAGATAGTTTTCTGGGAATATCACAGAAACTGTTAATTTTAGGAACTTAAAACGTGATTTTTGGAGACCCTATATACACTTCAGAGTTTTGTGTCTCACATTGTTGTTGTTGTCGTCGTCTTTTAGCTGCTTTGATGCAGCGCTCCACACCTCCCTGTCCTGAGCTAATCGTTTAATCTCTACATAGCTACCACACCCTACATCCAAGGCAATCTGCTTAACATATTCTAACCTTGGTCTACCCCTACAGTTCTTGTCCTCAACCCTTCCTTCCATAACTACGCTTGCTATTCCTAGGTGTCTTAGTAAGTGTCCTACCAACCTATCTCTTATCTTCATTAGCAGTCACCAGAAACATCTCTCCTCTCCCTCTAGGCTTAATACCTCTTCGTTAGTAACCCGATCTACCCATCTGATCTTCATCATTCTCCTCAAACACCACATTTCGAACGCTTCAATTCTCCTCTTTTCTGCTGCACCAATAGTTCAAGTTCCACTTCCATAGAGCGCCATGCTCCGGACAAAGGCCTTCAAAAATGACTTCCTAATACCTAAACCTATACTCGATGTCAACAGATTCCTTTTCTGTAGAAATGCTTTCTTTGCCTGAGGTAACCTACTTCTTATATCCTGTTTGCTTCGTCCATCACTGGTTATTTTGCTTCCTAAGTAACAGAAGTCTCTTACTTCCTTTAGTTTTTCACCTGCCAATTTGATGTCCATAGAGGATTCTGATTAAAAGCCTCAAAATAGGCTTTGCTCGTCCTTTTAGGATAATTTTTATGTTTCGGCTATTTTAGCATCTATTTTTAGAAGTTTACCCTTTTATGAGAAGTAAAAAGATTCATGGCTTGCCTCTGGTGAATACCATACCTAATTCAACGTTGATTCAACCAGCCGAACACAAGTTATAAGCATACAGAAAGATACACAGACAAACAGACAGACAAAAGATTTATTCCTTGCATCCGTCAAAAAACAGTCCTAAACGCGTGGTGACTGCGAGCAATGACTGACAGCTGGTGAAGACTGAAAGTTCTTTACGGTTCTGACGGTGAGTGTCAAGTGTAGCGAAGAGTGAACCAGTACGCTTGTGCGAGTGAGTATTTACGCCAATAGAGGGCAGCATTGGGGACACACTGAAGGCTTATTTTTTCGAGGACAGCCCCACGGCGACAAGAGGAGTGAGGCACGGGAAACTCTGTCCACTTTCTTGCCAGCTGGGTCAATCTATAGCAATATATATGGAGCACACATTTCACACGATAGTGTTGAATAAAGATCCGTTGTGTGACTTTGCACAGGTCTTGGACGATAACAGGCCTATCGACAGAAGAGTTTCAATATTTGAAAATCATGTGGCTGCCATGCAGTTTTTGTGTTAATCAGCTATTTGAAAATTGTATATAATTATATTACTTAATAGTTAGTTCTTTATGAACAAACAAAATATTTCCGTTTGATTGCTGAGAAGAGGTGGGTTCGATTCACAACCTCAGCCATCTTTGAAGTGGTGTTCCGGGTTTGCCTCTTCTACTACATGCGAATGTCGGGGTCGTTCCTAACTTAAGGCCATGGCCGTCTCCTAGTTAGTTAGTTATTGTTGTTTTAAGGGGCGGAACTACGAGGTCATCTGCCCCTCTTAACACAGATAAAAGTATACAAATTTGGAATGGAATTTAAAATTTAGAGGTGGACACCTAAATTTGAAAAGATGGAAACTTAATAAAAATAAAATAAAACTAATAATTATAAAGCCGGCCCCGTGGAGTAGGAGTAGCGCGCTCCGGGTTCGATTCCCGGCTCCATCAGGGATTTTAGAAACTGACGCGAGGGCTGGAAAGGGGTGCACTCAGCCTCGTAAGGACAATTGAGTAGCTGTCTGACAGTGAGGCAGCGCCCCGATCACGAAAACCAAGATTAACGGCCGATGGGACTCGATGCGCTGATCACGCGTCACCCCAATATCTGCAGGCCAAATGGCCGGGCAGCGGTAGCTTGGTAGGCCCAGGCCGTTCACGGGCTGTAGTGCCAGGGGTTATTTTATTTATTCATTAATAATTATAAAAATAAACAAAAATTACGGGGAAAAGAGCATCATTCAAAAACGAACAAGTCGTTGAGTCAATGTACACGGGAAAATTTAGATTGCTGGCCCTAACCCACTCTCACATATAAAGCGGATGACGAGATCAACAGCCACCGCGTCATCGGATAATATAAGTTTGAGTGTCATCTGCAAACCAAGGTTTCTTCGTAAGTCAACAAGATCGACACAGCTGAATTAAAATACACACACTATCACAAACATAACACATCACACAGGTCATCAGACATAACTCTACACACACCCAAGTACACCCACGTCCCTCAAATGCAACAACAAACGAAAAGCTATGCGGGTAAAGTCTGAAGCTCCAAATCCAATCCGAACCGTTCTCGCTCAAATTTCGTGCTGGATATACTTGATGTATGCCATGGCACAGTGGGTCAAAATCGAAATCTAGGGGGATAAAATTATTTATTTTCATAATTAAAAAGTCAAAATGCATTACTTCTACAGCATTCTCATATAATTGCCACTCACTATTATGGGATATAAATGCATATTAGTGTAAATCTGTCACCACTGTTCGAGCAGTCTGAATTGGAGGGTGAATGTAAGTGGCTGTGGTTTGGTTGTCTTTGTGGTTAGTATGATGCTTTAAGATGGAACATAAGCTGAAGGTGTGATCTTTGTAACGTGTTTCAGTTATTAATGGCGTAATTGTTACGTAATTTTAGCTATATTTGCATTATATAATATTTAACTATTATTTTTAAAATGATGTTTTCACTTAGAATTTTAGTATGTCGCGTCACTCAGCGTCACTTCCTACTTAATGTTAAAATGTAGATAAAGTCTTGTACTTTACGCATGTCATAGGATTTTTTGCATCTTTCTGCAACTTATTTTACGTTTTAGAAGATGCCGCGCAACCAGTTCTCACACGTTTTCAACTGTTTGAAGCACTGGGTTCGACAATTATGTCAAAAGTGGAACTTTTTGACTTGGTTAAAAGTAAATTAGTGGTAGAAAATTGTTCTGAAGAGATAACTGAATGCTCTATCCAACTCCTAGTCATAGAAAATTTCTTGCATGTGTAGACGAAGCTCAAAAAAGGTCTTAACTGATGTTTATTATGAAGTAAACAAATTATAGGCTATACGTTGCTATCACTCTAAATTCATGATTAAAACGTAAAAAATAATTTTGTCCCCCTAGATTTCGATCTTGACCCAATGTGCATGGGTGTGAATGTTTTGGACAACTTCCTAATCTCGTGTGGCATAGCTCTACCAAAGATAAGCATAACTGTGAATGTGAAGCTTCATGGTGCAGCAGATTTTAGCGGGGCTCACCGTATCGATAGAATTGTTATTTCTCTAACAAAGAAGATAAACATTGTGAGAAGATAAACAATAGCTATTTATTTCTTTATTTAATATTTTTATTTATTCATTTCTTTCATTTATCAACAGTCCATATACAGTCAAAATAAACAATTTTATTTACACTGAATAAATACAAACTACCTCTAAAAAAACTTATCAACTTGAACAAACATATCACAACCAGTGAAACAGATTCGTTCTCTGATAAGGGACAGGGCGTGGTGGCGTATTAGCCAATTTGCTTGCCTCTCACCAAGGTGGACCCTGTTCAATTCCAAGCCAATGCAGGTGAGAATCTTGAGGTGATATCTCATGGCCTGTGGTTTGGATTACACATAAATCAAAGGCAGTCCAGTGACTCGTGATCGCGAGATTGACGGTCACATAAAACTATAAGCTTCCTTTCTTTTCAGCAATTTTTCTAGGTTTGTGCCGTGTCTTGTGTGGGGTTTCGCCTAGAACACAAAGCTGGCTCATCAGCGGGCTCTTGGTGTCCCCACCCCGACCCCCACTGGAGTAGTGAACTGCGTGCCACCTCCCTTTTATGAAGCGCACCTGCGCCTCTTCACTGCGAGAACTAAAAGCTCAAGCAGCCATGATCTCCTTATGAAAGCTTTCAAAAAGACGGTATATTGGCTCTCACTGTCCATGAAAGCCAATATACCATCTTTTCCTTTCTTTTTTAGCCTATTTTCATTTCTGAAAAAATAGGCTTAGAGATCACCTTTGGTTGGTTGGTTGGTTCCTCAGTTTAGGGGCTGCGGCAACGTGGTCATGTAGCCACGTGTACTTTGGGTGTGTGTAGAATCTGTCTGATAACCGGTGTTAATTGGATGGCTGTATTAGTGTGTATATCTGTTTTAGATAGATTTCATTAGAAAGCTAACTATTGCAATGGGTCCCGTGTTCCGACTTCCGGTAAATTTCGACATATCTTTGCGTTTCACATCCCCCAAACCCCAAAACCACCGCCAGTTCAAAAGTTTATACATAATTTATGTATGTATATCAGTTCCTTGTGGACACGATAACTGCCGTAATTTTGCACCAATCACTTTGAATTTTTTACATAATATGTATCCCCTTAAAATCTCGGTCGAGTTCGTTAATGGGATAAATTGGTCAAAGGGGGGTGAACATGGGAGTCTTTTTTCGAAAAATTGAAATATCGCTATAACTCTCTTAATATCTGAAATATTGAATCCATTTTAAGTTCATACTATGTGTCGGATAAGGCCCTAAAACTTATGTTTGAAAAGTTTTTTTATAGAACCAACCATTGACCAAAGGATTGGGAAAAAGTGTTTTTTTTGGGAAACATTAATCATATCTCTGTTAATAGGCACAATATCAAAACCGTACAAAATGGACAATATTCCTCCTATAATTACCTAAAACTTTTGTCTGAAAGAATTTTCGATATAACCCACCATTACGCCACGGGGTGAGCAAAATGATTTAAATTATAAGAAAATGCCAAGTGCCAAGAGAGGTTGCCATGACAACTTTACTTTTAATTGATAAGGGATGAGCCATCAGCAGTTGCTATGACAACGCCACTGCATGAGATCATATTCAGTTTTCATATGTCTGTGGGAAGCGACTTCGGTATCGGAACTGGTAGAATGCTGAACTTCTATGCCCAAGGTCGCGGGTTCAAACCCGGCTGAAGTCGTTGGATTTACTAAGAGCGCTAAAGAACCCTGAGTATGCTTTCCTTCGGAGGGTAAGTTCCAACGTTCGTTGCGAGTTGATGGTTCCGGTGGCATCTAGTAGCCAAGTTCACAGCTAGGTGTCGTTGATGGTAGTATTAGGAAGATTTCATTAGAAAGCTAACTATTGCAATGGGTACCATGTTTCGACTTCCGGAAATTTTCGACATATCTTCGCGTTTCACATCCCCCAGACCCCAAAACCACCGTCAGTTCAAAAGTTTATATATAATATATGTATGTATATATATGTATATATGCATATCAGTTTCTTGTGGACACGATAACTGCCGTAATTTTGCACCAATCACTTTGAATTCTTTACCGAATATGTATACCTATAAAATCTTGGTCGAGTTCGTTATTGGGCTAAATCGGTCGAAGGGGGGTGAAAATGGGGGTCTTTTTTTTCGAAAAAGTGAAATATTGCTATAAATCTCTTAATATGTGAAATATCGAATCCGTTCAAATTTCATACTAAGTGTCGGATAAAGCCTAAAAATTTATGTTTGAAGAGTTTTTTTATAGCACCAACCATTGACCAAAGGGGTGGGAAAAAGTGGGTTTTTAGGGAAACATTAATCATATCTCTCTTAATAGGCACAATATCAAAACCGTACAAAATGGACCATATTCCCCTAATAATTACCTAAAACTTTTGTCTGAAAGAATTTTTGATATGACCCACCATTACGCCAAGGGATGAGAAAAATGATTTCGGAATTATAAGAAAATGCCAAGAGCTATCAGTGGTTGCCATGGCAACACTACTAAATTGATGAGGGATGAGCCATCAGACGTTGCCATGACAACGCACTTGCACGAGATCAGATTCAGATTTCCATCTGACTAAGTGTGAAGCGGCTTCGGTGACGTAACTGGTAGCATGTTGAACTTCTATGCCCAAGGTCGCGCGTTCAAAGCCGGCCAAAGTCGTCGGATTTTCTAAGAGCGCTAAAAATCCCTCAGTATGCTTTCCTTTTGGAGGGGAAGTTCCAACGTTCGTTGCGAGTTGCTAGTTGCGGCGGCATCTAGTAGCCAAGTTTACAGCTAGGTGTCGTTGACGGTAGTATCTGGTAGCAACATTCGGAACTACTGCTTGAAATTGACCGTCTGCAGTCCTTACCTGAATTACAGACTAATACAACCATCACAATTCACACCGTTTATCAGACAGATTCTACACTCACCCAAAGTACACGGGGTTATATGACCGCGTTGTCGCAGCCCCTAAACTGAGGAACCAACCAAAATCTCTGCGGGAGATATAATTTTGCGTGAAGAAGTAACAGACCGTTACATAGTTACACATCAGTGTCGAAACCTTGCATAAGGACAGTGTGACCACAAGTATAAAAATGGACTCCAAATGACAGGAAGGTTACCGTCATCATAAGACAATAAAATGTTTAAAATATGCATAAAATGACGAAAAACAAAGTTAATTAATCTCCAACTATAAAATACTTTCTCGCAATAAATGAGGTCTGATCCTTCTACGAAAACCTGCATATTCTGCCTATTTTCGCCTATCCCCAAGTTTGTCCGGTGAAATCTACCTCCGCCTTCCGGCGTGCCGAGAGGACTTTTTTAAATTCAATTAAGGACTGCAACTTCGAATTTTTCAAATATTTCCTACTTCTGCCGCCAAACGCCACCGTCAGCGACTACTCGGCCTAGTTCAGAACTTAGCTACTAGACGCCACCGCAGTCGGCTCTTGGCAACGAACGTAGAAACCTGAGAGCGTTGTTTACATTCCTAACCTATACAATTTAGCTTCACACAGGTGTAATTAGTGGAAGGCTCTTTAACAAGCCATAAATCTATGACATGGGACCGCCGGCTTTACTTCCCCTCCGAAGGAAGGCATACTGAGGGATTTTAACGCTCTTAAAAAATCCGACGGCTTCGGCCGTGTTTGAACCCGCAATCTTGGGCATAGAAGCTCAGCATGCTACCGACTACGCCACCGAAGATACTTTTAATCATACCCAAGAAACATTTACAGTACTCGTTTTTCATGTTGATACAGTTACTGGCTTGGCAACATAGTCTTTATTTAGTCACGTGAACTTTGATGAGGATGTGTGTGGAATCTATGTGATTACTTTTGATCAGAGTGTGTTTATTCCGTAGGAGGCGGCCGAGGCTTTATGTTTGGCAACTTCTTGGCATTTGCCTGGAGTAGCGATAAACCTCACGGAAAACGACTTCTATTATCGTTTAGATGGGAATGGAACCCACCTTGCCTCATATTTGACACATGAGGTTGGATGGACCTCGTTACAATGCTGAGGTCCGCCTCGTTGTGTAATGGCTAGCATTCTTGGCTATGAACGTGGAGAGACGGGCTCGATTCCCGGTTCTACCAAGAAATTGAATTCTAGTCTGAGGGCTGGAACGGGGCAAAACTGAGAGTAGGTGGGTTTGATCCCCACGTCAGCCAACATTCCAACTTCTACTCCAGGCAAATGCCGGGATGGTTTCCCTCTCTCTCTCTCTCTCTCTCTCTCTAGCATTTTCGTTGACTGACTGGTGTTTCAGTTCGAGCAGACTTCTGGGATATATCCCCGGCATTAATTTAGATTATGTATTGCGGCTATAACACTCTCCTTTTAGGACACAGTCGCTCATATGGAAGCTTTTCGATAAAAAAAAAGAATTAAAATGATCTGTAGTAACATCATATTGAAAATGAAAATCCACAGCCTGCTTCCATTCGACCGACCGGGTCAGGAATGGAATGAATGAAGCCCCCATCTAGCGGCGAGGATATGGACTGTGCCGGCTGCCGAAGCCTTTCGCACTCCTCCGAGGCAATGATTAAATGAATGACAGATGAAATGAAATGAAATGATAGTGGAGAGTGTTGCTGGAATGAAATTTTGACAGGGAGACCCGGAGTACCCGGAGAAAAACCTGTCTGCCTCCGTTTTGTCCAGCACAGATCTCACATGGAGTGACCGGGATTTGAACCACGGACCCAGCGGTGATAGGCCGGCGTGCTGCCGCTAAGCCACCGAGGCTCAGTAAAATCATATTATGCCTATAGAAGTTAATATCTGCGACGAGAACAGGTTTTAATACCAATGTTTTTATCATTATGAAATTAGCACCTGTCTTTCACCTGGGATGACCATGTAGGCTTAGGTCCAGGATTATACAATAAGAGTAAAAATTTCAGCGACAAATAACAAATGACATTTAACACAGATGAAACAAGAAGTTCCGTGACGAACTAAAGAGCCTATTTTTCTTAAAATAAGATTCAATGTTTAATCTACAGTATGTGAACCTATCTAGAATAATGACGAAATTAAGTTGGTAATTATCGAAATGTCTAATTAGTTCAAAATATACCTGGAATAACGTAGCCTAATAGAGCACTACAGTTGGCAGCACTGGTGACTGAATATGTTATTAGTTCCATCTCTTAAGGTACAGAATACAAAATTTGGTTGAAGTCCATTGGACGTTACATGCAGTTAGAAATTGGATCTATCAGCACGCGTAAAGGCATGTTGGCAACAATGTCATGCGTGTGCTGGTCAGAAATAATCTGAAATATTATGATATACTTGTTGTGCCAATTTTGGATGACATCCATTTTTTTGTAAAGATGTTACATGTATATTAAAATTGGACTTATCAGCAGGCATAGAATCATGTTGGCAGCACTGACTTATATTAATTACTCCAAATTAATCTAGAATTTCAGGTGCTATACGTGTGCAAAGTATAGAGTTGTTGGCTTGCATACTTTCTGATTTATTGATGTTAGAGTAAAAAATAGACAGCATTTATTAACAGTTGGCAGCCCTGATTGCTCTTAAGAATACTTATAGTCATATCTGTTCAGTTACACATAGCACATACGATATTTTGTTGAAGTCCAACTGATAGTAAAGAAATTACATGTATATAACAAGTAGTTCCGTGTAGAACTATACAGCCTATTTTCATATGTCCTACTACATACCAAATTTCAGTTTGATTGCTGTAATAGATTCGTAGATATTGAGAACCGACTAAATATTTCGGAAGGTGGCCATGTTGGATTTTATATATGTAGGTCCTAGAGTTATGTACTGTACATGAAGATTATTGTGTGCGTGTAGCATTCAAACTTCAATCGCATGATTTGGACACAAGAAGTAACAAGGAGATTTTAATATTTCGCAGAGCTGACATCTTGTGGTTAAGGAAACAATTGAAATAAATTAGATGCCAGTGGATTAACATTCGTAAAAGGATTTACTGTGCCAAGTTTCACTGCACTCGGATGGTTAAATTGCGAGAAACGTCCATGTGAATATTTATATTTCGCGTCGCCGCCATATTGGATTTGTGATCACCAGGTTATTTAAAGTCCTATAGGTGAACTTAAGTTCATAGCCCCTATGAACATAAAAAAAAAAACAGTTTGATTGCTATAATAGATTCGTAGATATTCAGAGTCGTCTGAATATTTCGGATGGTCGCCATGTTGGATTGTTAAATGTAAATGCCATAGAGTCATGTACCATTGAAGGAAAATTATTGCGTAGGTTCATTAAACAAACTTTCTCATCGATCACTAGTTTACGACACAAAAAATATTAACTTAATTTTAAAATTCGCACAGCCGCCATCTTGAGGTTATGTAAACAATTGAAGTAAATTAGATACCAGTGCATTACAATGTGTATAAACATTTCCTGTACCAGATTTCATTGCGTTTGGAACATTAATTCGCGAGAAATGTCTATTTAAAATTTTCAAATTCGCTTGGACGCCATGTTCGTTTTGTAGTTAACCGCTTTTTGAATGTCTTGTAGGTGAACTTCCAGTAGTGCCCTTTATCTCCGTATAAAATTTCAGGGTGATACAGCTAATAATTTCAGAGATATAGAATGCCGGTGAAATATTTCGCACATCCGCCATCTGGTGGTTATATAAACAATTGAACCAAGTTAGATGTCGGTGCATTACAATGTGTATAAACATATATTGTACCAAGTTTTATTGCTTTTGGTTGGTTACATCGCGAGAAACATTATTTAAATGTCGCAAATTTGCGTGGCCACCATGTTGTTTTTGTTGTTACCAGTTTTTTAAAAGTCATATAGGTGAACTTCTAGTAGTTCTCTTTATCACCGTAAAAAATTCTAGGGTGATATTGGGAATAGCTTCGGAGATATTGAATGCTGGTGAAATATTTCGCACAGCCGCCATGTTGGATTCGTGAGACGTAACAACATTTGAAGGGCGCGTTCAGGGTCGTCCGGAATAGTACTATGAACTTACCGAGTTTCATTGAAATCACTCCAGCCGTTTACATTTTATTTGTGGGGGGGGGGGGGGGGCACACACAACTCACACCTCACACACACACACACACACACACACGCACACACACACGGACAAAAGGTGATCTCATAAGCCTATTTTTTCAAAATTGAAATTAGGCAAAAATTGGTCCTATCAGCAGGCTTAGAATCATGTTGGTAGAACTGACATATATAAGTAACTCCAAATTCATCTAAAATGTCAGCTACTATACATGTGCATAATTTAAAGCTGTCGGCTTGCATACTTTCTGATATATTGGTATTTGGATAAAAACATAGAGAGAGCAATTATTAACAGTTGGCAGCCCTGATGGCTCTTAAGAATTCACTCAGTCATATCTGTTTATGTACAGATATTACATACAACATTTGGTTGAAATCCAATTGATAGTGTAGAAGTTATATGCATTTAAAATTTGGACCTATCAGAAGGCTTATAATTATTTAGGCAACACTGGCATGTATGGCCTCCTGGAAATTTTACTAAAATTGTATTTCTACATATGTGCCAATTTTGGAATAGCTCCCATGCATGCCTGCTAAGATATCCAACATAGAGCTCAAATTTCTAGTGCGTTTTTTCAGCAGTTGGTAGCACTGGCATAATTTTCAAATATGGGCTTGAGATATTCCGGTATACATCTTTACCCATACTGAATTTGGTTTTGATTTCTGCAGCCGTTTAGGAGTTGATAGGGGGGGGGGGGGGCACACACACAGCCAGACAGACAGACAGACACACATTTACCCGGATCGATCTCATAAGTCTACTTTTTCCTCATTTTTAGGCTATTTTCAATTTTGAAAAAAATAGGCTTATGAGATCACCTTTTGTCCGTGTGTGTGTGCGTGTGTGTGTGTGTGAGGTGTGTGTGTGTGTCCCCCCCCCCTAATAAAATCTAAACGGCTGGAGCGATTTCAATGAAACTCGGTAAGTTCATAGCACTATTCCCGGCGACCTCGACCGTGCTCTTCAAATTTTGTTACGTCTCACCAATCCAACATGGCGGCTGTGCGAAATATTTCACTAGCATTCAATATCTCCGAAACTATTACCGATATCGCCCTGAAATTGTGTACGGTAATAAAGGGCACTACTAGACGTTCACCTATGAGACTTTCAAAAACCTGGTGACTACAAAACCAACATGGCGGTCAAGCGAAATTGAGACTTTTAAATAGACATTTCTCGCGATTTATCTATCCAAAATTAATGAAACTTGGTGCAGCAAATGTTTATACACAATGTAATGCACTGGAGTCTAATTTAGTTCAATTGTTTACATAACCTCAAAATGGCGGCTGTGCGAAATATTTCACTGACATTCTATATCTCCGAAACTATTACAGATATCATCATGGAATTTTGTACGGTGATAAAGGGTACTAATACAAGTTTATCTATGTATATTTCATAAACCTGTAAAGTACCAAACGAACATGGCGACCAAGCGAGTTTGAAATATTTTAATAGACTTTTCTTGTGATTTAACTCTCTGAACGCAGTGAAATGTGGTACAGTATATGATTTTGCAGATTGTAATGCACTGCCATCTAATTTAATTCAATTGTTTATATAACCTCAAGATGGCGGCTGTGCGAAATTTTAAAATTAAGTTTTTATTCTTGTGTCGTAATCATGCGATCGAAGTGAAAGTTTGTTTAATGAAGCTAGGCAATAATTGTCCTTGAATGGTACATAACTCTATGGCCTATACATATAACAATCCTAAATGGCGAGCTTCCGAAATATTTAGACGGTTCTCAATATCTATGAATCTTTTACAGCAACCAAACTGTTTTTTTTTAAATGTTCATAGAGACTATGAACATATGCTCACCTATAGGACTTTCAGTAACCTGGTGAGCACAAATCCAACATGGCGGCGATGCGAAGTATAAATATTTAAATGGACGTTTCTCGCGAATTAACTATCCGTGTGCCGGGAAACTTTGCACGTTAAATGCTTATACAAATGTAGATCCACTGGCATGGAATTTATTTCAATTGTTTGCATAATCACAAGATGGCTGGTGTGCGTACTTTTAAAATCTCGTTTTTACTTCTTGTGTTCTAATCATGCGATTGAAGTTTGAATACCACACGTACACAATAATCTTAATGTAATAGTACAAAAATAAAAATCCAACCTGGCGACCATCTGAAATATTTAGACGGTTCTCAATATCTACGAATCTGTTACAGCAATTAAACTGAAATTTTGTATGTTGATAGAGTCAATTAACAAGAGCAGGATATATGAAAATAGGCTGTATAGTTCTTCACGGAACTACTTGTTGCTAAATGTGAAAAGTAGGCTAAAAATATCACACAATGTTATATAGGTGAAGATTCAAATTATGAATAGAATCCTTCAGAATTTCCTTTAGTATCTCTGTGTACTGCTGGGCACGTAAACAAAGACGTTGCAGATGCTTCTTGGTGTAACGAAACGATGTCCCATGCCCCAAACAATACGTAGTCATCGCATTCTACAAAGAAAACAAAACAAAAACAACAAGAAGTTCCTTAAAATTTAAGATTCATGCCAATAATTAATCTATATGGATCTATCTAGAATAATGACGAAATTAAGTTGGTAATATCGAAATTTCTAATTAGTTCGAAATACTGTATACCTGGCATAATGTAGCCTAATAGAGAACTACAGTTGGCATCCCTGGTGACTGAATATATTCTTAGTTCCGTCTCTTAAGGTACAGAATACAAAATTTGGTTGAAGTCCAATGTATATCATGGACGTTACATGCAGTTAAACATTGGATCTAACAGCGCGCGTAAAATCATGTTGACAACAATGACATACATGTATTGGTCAGAAATAATCTGAATCTATTGTTGTGTCAATTTTGAATGAAATCCATTAGTTAGTATAGAAGTTACTTGCATTTTAAAATTGGACCTATCAGCAGGCTTTCAATCATGTTGGCAGCACTGGCATAGGCCTATATTAGTTACTCCAAATGAATTTAGAATGCCAGGTACTATACGTGTGCAAAGTTTAGAGCTATTGTCTTGCATACTTTCTGATATATTGATATTAGGGTACCAACATTGAGACAGTATTTATTAACAGTTGGCAGCCCTGGTTACTCTTAAATATCGGCATAGTCATATCTGTTATGGTACGCATAGCACACACGAAATTTGGTTGAAATCCAAATGATAGCATAGAAGTTACTTGTATTTAAATTTGGACTTCTCATCAGGCTTAGAATCATGTTGGTAGCACTGACGTACATAAGTTACTCCAAATTAATATAGAATGTCAGGTACTATACGTGTGCATAGTTTAAAGCTGTCGGCTTGCATACATTCTGACATATGGGTATTTGGATGAAAAAGTTGAGGGCATTTATTAACAGTTAGCAGTCCTGGTGGCTCTTAAGAATACGCTCAGTCATATCTGTTTATGTACACATAGCACATACGAAATTTGGTTGAAATCCAATTGATAGTGTAGAAGTTATATGCATTTAAAAATTGGACCTATCAGCAGGCTTATAATCCTTTTGGCAACACTGCCATGTATGGCCTCCTGGAAATTAAACTGCAATATTATTATCTATACGTGTGCCAATTTTGAAATAGCTCCCATTCATACCTTCCAAGATATCGAACATGGAGCTCAAATTTCAATTGCGATTTTTCAGCAGTTGGTATACTGACATCATTTTCAAATATGGCGGTGAGATATTCAGGTATAGGTCTTTACTCCTACCAAATTTTGTTTCGATTGCTGCAGCCGTTTAGGAGTTGATAGGGGGGGGGGGGGACACACACACCCAGCCAGCCAGACAGACAGACAGACAGACAGACAGAAGGACAGACAGACAGACAGACATTTTTGCAAAATGTGAAAAGTAGGCTAACAAAAAATCCCTCACGGCATGCTGGAAGGCGGAGGTAGATTTCACCGGGCATTCTAAGGGATAGGCAAAAATAAGCAAAATATGGAGGTTTTCGTAGGACCTTATTTTATACACGTCGTTATGAGAAAGTATTTTACACTTGGAGCTTAAAAATAGTTTGTTTTTCGTGTTTTATCCATATTTCTTTAAACATTTTATTGTCTTATGGGAACGGTAACCTCCCCGTCATTTGGGCGTCAATTACCCTACTTTCGATTTTTGCAAAAAATGAAAGTAGACTTATGAGATCTACCCAGGGCTAAACCTTTGTGTGTGTGTGTCTATGAGTGTGTACTCTGCATGACTGCCCCCGCCCCCCGCCCACTATCAATTCAAACACGGTGATACAGAATTGAACGAAATTTAGTACAGAGGTAGCACTAGGAAAGGGCACCCCTGTGTCATGTTTTATATCGCCGCCATCTTGACGGAAACGTAATGGCGGCCATCCAAATGTTCAAAGCTTAAATCAAATTGCAACTAACCTAATCATCTGATCTCTACCAAATTTTGCAACAATATACCTTTATGTAGGAAGCGTCCTTTGTTCAAACTACAAGGTCATCAGCCAAATAGTTTCAATATGGTGGACGTATGAATCATGCAAGTATTATAGCCTACCCGTAAATTACTATTCAACGAGGTGGTTTAAACTGTCCTCAAGGAAGTGACCGGTAGGGTACTTTCATTTCATATTAGACTAATACACCGCAACAGTGTCTGACAGTTCAGGCTAAACGTGCCGTATCGTACTGGGCCATGCCGTCCCGTTGGGTCAATGCTACTGTTCTGCTCGCTAAACCATATTTCAGTTGATTGATATCCTTTCACTGAAGACAATTATATAAATAAATATCAAATGGTTTATAAAAACGGCAGAAAACGCCAATGAAATCGTTCATTGCAAGACAAAATATTTTAGGCAGTTATACTAAAGATGTTGTTAACGCAATATTAGTATTGGTCGTCTGTAGCGTAATGGTGGCGTCTCTGACTCATAGTGTGAAGTTTTGTGGTTCAAATCCAAGTGAGTTCAAATTTGTTTACTTTATTTTCTAATGTTAATTGATTTATAACTACTTACACGTAATAATGTTAAGCATATAAAGTGTGTATTTGCAATCGAAAGTATTATAATGTGTGTATATACTTATAACACCACTTATTTCAACACTCAACTACAGCGATTAAAATTAATTTTCCTTGATCCGCGGTAGAGTCGATTATTGTTCTTGTTGTTTTTGTTGATTCTTTAGAGATTTTGCGGCATCATAGTATTGTAACCCCGTGTACTTGGGTGTGTGTAGAAGTTGTCTGATAACCTGTGTCACTGTGATTTCTGTAGTCTTACTAGTGTGTGTACTTTTATACGAGGAAGAATTTGGGTAGGAAGCTGTTGTTGTTTCATTTGAGATGCATAGTGTACTTGGGTGAGTGTTGAATTTTGTCTGATAACCTGTGTTATTGTGATGGCTGTATTAGTGTAGGAAGGAAGGAAGATTGTAGTTTTACGAGACCGTGAATCTTGTGATTATGAGCCACGGGACCTCCTTTTTACGTGGAATCCGAACCACAGGACATGGCATTTCACTTCGAAAATCTCACATGCATTGACCGGGAATCGAACCCGGACCGCCTTGGAGAGAGGCATACAGCTAGACCGCTGAGCCACCACGCCCCTTGTATTAGTGTGTGTGTATATATAATTCAGGAGAGGATTCAATCAATTAACGTACAATATCCGTATAGCACGTTGTATTTCAACAAGCTACTACAACCAACATTCTTACTTCTTGAAAAGAACAAAGAGTAATAATTATACCCATGCATTTTGGAGAAAGTGGGCTATATATTGTTCTTTACTGAACAACTTGTTTGGTTTTGGTTTTGTGTTTGTTTTCTGATTTTGTTTTTGAATTTTGCTTTGTGTTTATTTTCTCATTTTGCTTTTTGCTTTCTGCTTGATCTCGATAGCATTTGATACGTTTTATTTGCACCTCTCCATGTACAAAAACTCGGAAATTAACAGTTTTGGTTGGCCTAACGCTAAATATTGTACACAAATAGAAATAGTATAATCGTACATAATCTATTCGTTTGTCTTTAAACCAAAAACTGCCTTTTTTTTTTTCAAAATAAAAATTACTTCAAATTATATTGCAACCTCAGGAGTGAAGTTACAGAAAAATTGGGTTTGATCCTTACTTTCGTCCTCTATTTTTTTACCCTCGTTTTTTTAAATCAATGGATTATTCCACTATGTCCAATAATGGGGAAGTTAAGAATATTTATCTTCAGGATCACTGACGCACGACTAAAGAATTATTACAACCTCAGGAGTGACCTTTCACAAAATAAATCTCTCTGATCGCAATGAATGATTAACCAGGTAACAGCTGCTTCTTTGATCCTACGCCCTGGTTCCTTTTAATAGTATCTTAAGGACAGATCACAGATATCATGGTGGGAGGAGTTTGTGTTTCATTCTGCTGCTATTAGCTGTAAAATAACAGGGCCACAATGTCTCGTAATGAGGGTCGGAAGTGCGGTATTTGGGTCGCGCATTGTTCGGCGCGAGCTCAAAGAAGGAATGCCGCGCGGTGCCGGCGAAATCTGCATTGTGGCTTAGCAAAGACAAACCAGTTGTCTGGACCGAGCGAGAGGACGTTACAAAGCATCGAACAGGCAATGTGGTGGTGCCGTAAATTATCATTTCTTGATAGAGCCATTTCTGGAAGAGGTAATGTTCTGTCTAGTCGTTAAATTTAACAACACACACTGAAAAGGTGTTCAGGTGATTTAAAATAGCATTGCCAGCTGTGTGACGCAGCCACGTCTAGTGGTTCGGATTCAAAGTTACGCGCCGTATGATCACGAGATATTTAGCCTACTTTAGAATTTTGCAAAAAATGAAAGTAGACTTATGAGATCTACACAGGGACAAAAGATTGTGTGTCTATCCGTGTGTCTGTGTGTATGTGTGTGTGTGTATGTGTGTGGGATTTGGTACGTCTGCCCCCCCCCCCCTCCCCCCTCCCCACCTATCAATTCAAACACGGTGAAACTGAATAGAAGGAATTTTGGTACAGAGGTAGCACTAGCAAATGGCACCTCAGTGTTATGTTTTAAATCGCCGCCATTTTGACGAAAACGTAATAGCAGCCAAATGTTCAAAGCTTGAATCAATTTACGAGTAATCTAATCATCTGATCTCTACCAAATTTTGCAACAACATACCTTCATGTGGGAAGCGTCTTTTGACGAAACTACAAGATCATCAGCCCAATAGTTTGAAGATGGTGGCCGTGTATGTGTGCAAATCGATTCCCCTAGCAATTTAAAATACAACGAAACCAAAACAAACCAGATTTGGTATAGATGTAGTACTAGCAAGGGACAACTCAGTGTCATGTTGTACATGTATATCGCCACAATCATAACAAAAAAGAAATCGCGCGCACCCAAATGTTCTGAGCTTAAATCAAAGTACGACTAACCTAATCATTCGATCCGTACCAAATTTTGCAAAAATATACCTTAATATGGAAAGCGTATTTTGTCCAAACTACAAGGTCATCAGCCAAATAGTTTCAAGATGGCGGATGTATGAATTATGCAAGTAGTATAACCTAACCGTAACTTACGATTCAACAAGTCCCAGCCTAACCAAATCCGGTTATCGTATAGAGGGGGGATTAAACTGACCTCAAGGAGGTGACTGGTAAGATATTAGGATTATAAAATAGAATCTTATTCCGCAGTAGTGACTAATAGTTCAGGCTGATCGTACCATATCGTGCTTGTCCATGCCGTCCCGTTTTCAAAATTGTGTCGATTTTTTGCTCGTAAATCCAGATACATATCCGTAACTTCGCAAGTTCATATCCTTTAAGGAATGAACTGAACAAAATAATACATATTTAGTATCAAATGGTTTATTAAAACGGCAGGAAACGATAATGAAATTGTTCACTGCAAGACTAAAGCTGTTATTAACGCAATGTTAGCATTGAGCATGCTTAGCGTAATTGTAGCGTCTCTGACTCGTAGCTTGGAGGTTCCTGGTTCAAATCCCCACAGGTTTATTGTTATTTTTTATAGCTACTCACACGTTATAATATTAGGCATATAGTGTGTATATGCGAGCGAAAATATTATATACTAGCTGAAGTACCCGTGCTTCGCTACGCGTCATAAAAAAAAAAAATGTGAAGGTGACAGTTAAAACAGGGGATAGGCGAGGTGCTGCGCAGAGGGAGATTAAGGACGGAACATTTTGTCCAACTACACCGCTCGGCGTTGACCGTGTTTTATAGCACAAATTTAGGTTTTACTCGCTAACCGTTGGAGATACCTTTCGGATAGAAAATTTAATTTTAAACCTCGTATATGCCATCAAAAGTTTGCTATTTCTTAGCGTTCACTTTTTATTTGAAATGGAAATGTGAAAGTTTGAAACCAAAGGGTGTAGTGACGTCACTAAAATGGTCGCCATCTTTAAATAGTGAAAAGTATTGAAATCAAAAGTAGCCTATATGTTAACCAGGTAAATCAGCTACTTCCATGTAAAATTCATGTAAATCGGACCAGTGGTTCTTGCGTGATTGAGTAATACACAGACACACACCATCTCATTTTTAGCCTCGCTTCGCTCGTGTCATAGTCGTGTCATATTGATATTCAATGAAATGCAGGTTTAACCCCGTTAACACCCCTTTAGAACCTTAATATCCAAAAATCCCTCCTTAGTAGATTTTTCGACACACAATAAACATATCCCCTTCTTCTAACTTTAATAGTTTTGGTTGGTCGATGAGAGTGAACATCCAAAAATCCTTCCTTAGTGGACGTTCTTCTTCCAGAATTTCACCCCTCCCTATAGGCCCCTTCAATTGGATTTATGAAAAAACGGTCGAACACCTACTTATTTTAATTATTTATTCATTTATTTATTTATTTTAAGCTGATTGAAACTCGGAGAAAATCAAACTCCTCGCCTATGTCGTTTTAGAGATACACGCTCCGTTAAGAATCTTTCAACCCCCACTTTTCATCCCTTTCACATCATAATATACACCACATCGAAAAACCATTAGACATGTGTCAGCTTATTTTAGATGATTAGTATATATGCCAAGTATCACATCCCCAAATGGAACCACTCGTGAGATATTGTTATTCAATGAAATGCACGTTTACCCCCTTAACACCTATTTAGAACCTGAATATCCAAAACTCTTTCCTTAGTGGACGTTTTCGACATACAACGAATATATCACCAAAATTTCATGTTTCTAACTTCAATAATTTTGGCTGGGCGATGAGTGAGTGAGTCAGTCAGGACTTTTTTTTTTCATTTATTTTTGAGAATTTCACCCCTCCCCATGAACCCCTTAAATTGGATTTATGAAAAGTAAAACGGTCGAACACCTAATTACATATTTAAAGCTGTTCTTCCCCCTGAGTTTGATGAGTGAGTAAGTGAGTCAATCAGTTAGGACACTTTCTTTCCTGTTTCCCCCCCCCCGAATTTCACCCCTCCCCATGGCCCCTTAAATTGGATTTATGAAGAAATGGTCGAACACCTATTTACTTATTTTTAAGCTGCTTTTTCCGTTGAATTTCAAACTTATCGCCTATGTTGAATAAGAGATACAGTACATGCTCCGTTAAGAATCCTTCAACCCCCAATTTTCTCCCCTTTCACCTCATAATATACACCATATCGATAAACCCTCAGCCATATGTCTGCTTATTTTGAATGATTAGTTTATATGCCGAATATCACATCCCCAAATGAAACAACACGTGAGATATTGTTATTCAATGAAATGCAAGTTTAACCCCCTTAACACCCCTTTAGAACATGAATATCCAAAAATCCATCCTGTGGACTTTTTCGACATACAACGAACATATCCCCAATATTTCAAGTTTTTAACTGCAATAGGTTTGCTGGGGGATGATGAGTGAGTATCCAAAAATCCTTCCTTAGTGGATTTCTTTCCCCAGAAATTCACCCCTCCCCATGAGCCCCTTAAATTGGATTTATGAAAAAACGATCGAACACCTATTTACTACTTTTTCAAGCTGATTTTTCTCCCTGAGATTCATACTTTTTGCCTCTGTCTTTTAAGAGATACTTGCTCCGTTAAGAATCCTCATAATATACACCACATCGAAAAACCCTCAGACATGTGTATTGTTATTCTTAATGATGAGTTTATACGCCGAGTATCCCATCCCAAAGGAAACCAATCGGGAGATATTGCTATTCAATTAAATGCAAGTCAACCCCTTAACACCCCTTTAGAAGCTGAATATCCAAAATTCCTTCCTTAGTGGACGTTTTCGACATACAACGAACATAGCCCCAAAATCTCATGTTTCTAACTTCAATAATTTTGGCTGGGCGATGATGAGTGAGTGAGTAAATCAGGACATTTTCTTTCAATAATTTTTCAGAATTTCACCCCTCTCATGAAACCATTAAATTGGATTTATGAAAAAAAAAACCAGTCGAACACCTATTTACTTATTTTTGAGCTGTTCTTCCCCCCTGAGTTTGATGAGTGAGTGAGTTAGGACACTTTCTTTCCTGTTTTCCCCCCAGAATTTCACCCCTCTCCAAGGGCCCCTTAAATTGGATATATGAAAAAACGGTCGAACACCTATTTACTTATATTTTAAGCTGTTTTTTCCGCTGAATTTCAAACTTCTCGCCTATGTCGTTTAAGAGATACACGCTCCGTTAAGAATCCCTCAACCCCCAATTTTCACCCCTTTCACCTCATAATATACACCACGTCGATAAACCCTTACACATATGTCTGATTATTTTAATGATTAGTTTATATACCGAATATCACATCCCCAGAGAAACAACTCTTGAGATATCGTTATTCAATGAAATGCACGTTTACCTCCTTAACACCTCTTTAAAACCCGAAGAAACAAAAATCATTCCTTAGTTGACGTTTTCAACATACAGCGAACATATTCCCAACATTTCATGTTTCTAACTTTAATAGTTTTCGCTGGGCGTGATGAGTGAATGAGTCAGACAGGATATTTTCTTTCAATTATTTTTACCTGAATTTCACCCCTCCCCATGGGCCCCTTAAATTGGATTGAGGAAAAAACCCTTGAACACCTATTAACTTATTTTTTAAGCTGTCTTTTTTTCGCTGAGTTTCAAATTTCTCGCCTATGTCGTTTAACACGCTTCGTTAGGAATCCTTCAACCCCCACTTTTCACCCCTTTCACCTCATAATAATACACCACATCGAAAAACCCTTAGACTCATGTCTGCTTATTTTTAATGATTAGTTTATATGCCGAGTAGCCTATCACATCCACAAATGAAACCACTCGTGAGATATTGTTATTCAATGAAATGCAGGTTTAACCCCCTTAAGACCCCTTTAGAACCTGAATATTGAAAAATCCTCCCTTAGTGTATGGTTTTGACATACAACGAACATATCTCGAAAATGCCATGTTTCCAACTTGGATTTATGAAAAAACGTTCAAACACCTATTTACTTATTTTTTATGCTGATTTTTTCCCGCTGATTTTCAAACTCCTCGCCTATGTCGTTTAAGAGATACAGGCTCCGTTAGGAATCTTTCAACCCCAACTTTTCACCCCTTTCACCACATAATATACACCACATCGAAAACCCCTCAGACACAAGTCTTCTTATTTTTAATGATGAGTTTATATGCCGAGTATCACATCCCCCAATGAAACCAATCGGGAGATATTGCTATTCAATGAAATGCAGGTCTACCCCCTTAACACCCCTTTAGAACCTGAATATCCAAAAATCCTTTCTTAGTGGGCGTTTGAAGCCCTTGGCGAAGCTGCATACCAATTTTCATTCCAAACCGTTGGCTGGTTTCTGAGATTTCGTGATGAATGTGTGAGTGAGTGAGTGAGTGAGTGAGTGAGTGAGTGGTATTTGACCAATATCTAGTAGATAGTGTCAAGTCTTTGTTATGCTATACTCGGTTGACAGTGCTGTGTGAGCAGTCGAGTAACTAACGGGATTTCAAATAAAGCTCCTCATTTTCTATACCGGTAGTGCAGAGCGCAACTGGCATCCAGTCGGCCGTGTCTCGACTTGAGCTATGTTTCCATGGAAACTAACTGCCTTGCCATTCCTTCATGAGTATATTTTATGAATTTATTAGCCTTTGCTCGAGTGCAAAAGGGCCGATATCAGAAGAATGAGAAAGACTATCGAAAATTCATGTAGGCAGCCGTTTATTCTGGGTCCTAAACTATGTGTATGCAAAATTTGGTTGAGATTGGTGAAACGGTGTAGATTTGTATACGGAACCAACCCACCCACCCACATACATACATACATACAGACTTTCACTTTTATATACACACATCAAAAAAAGTTTTGTATCACCTCGGTTCCCAGATCTCCGGCATATAGACGTTGACTGTGTATATTGTATCCAAGATACAGTCCCTTTGACTGTTCATAAATGTCACTAAAACTGCTCAAAGATGTAAACAACCATGCATGAGCAGGGCCTATTAGACGGAGGGGGTACGACAGCCGATCAGTTCCAGTCATTCCACCAGGACGAAGGTACGCTGCTCATGTTGTCTGTAGTTCTACCATGCCTAGAAGGTCAATACCGCAGTTCGATCGCGTCCGCATTGTTACTTTGTGTCAAGAAGGGCTCTCAACAAGGGAAGTTTCCAGGCGTCTCAGAGTGAACCAAAGCGATGTTGTTCGGACATGGAGGAGGTACAGAGATACAGGAACTGTCGATGACAGGCCTCGCTCAGGCCGCCCAAGGGCTACTACTGTAGTGGATGACCGCTACTTACGGATTGCCGCTCGGAGGAACCCTGACAGCAATGCCACCATGTTGAATAATGCGTTTCGTTCAGCCACAGGACGTCGTGTTTCAACTCAAACTGTGCGCAATAGGCTGCATGATGCGCAACTTCACTCCCGACGTCCATGGCGAGGTCCAGCTTTGCAACCCCGACACCATGCAGCGCGGTACAGATGGGCCCAACAACATGCTGAATGGACCCCACGGAATTGGCATCACGTTCTCTTCACCGATGAGTGTCGCATATGCCTTCAACCAGACAATCGTCGGAGACGTGTTTGGAGGCACCCTGGTCAGGCTGAACGTCTTAGACACACTGTCCAGCGAGTGCAGCAAGGTGGTGGTTCCCTGATGTTTTGGGGTGGCATTATGTGGGGCCGACGTACGCCACTGGTGGTCATGGAAGACTCCGAAACGGCTTTACGATACCTGAATGACATCCTCCGACCCATAGTGCAACCATATCGGCAGAATATTGGAGAGGCATTTGTCTTCATGGACGACAATTCTCGACCTCATCGTGCACATCTTGTGAATGCGTTCCTTCAAGATAACGACATCGCTCGACTACAGTGGCCAGCATGTTCGCCAGACATGAACCCTATCGAACATGCCTGGGATATGTTGAAAAGGGCTGTTTATGGACGTCTTGACCCACCAACCACTCTGAGAGATTTACGCCGAATTGTCGTTGAGGAGTGGGACAATTTGGACCAACAGAGCCTTGATGAACTTGTGGATAGTATGCCACGGCGAATACAGGCATGCATCAATGCAAGAGGACGTGCTACTGGGTATTAGAGGTAGTGGTGTGTACTGCAATCTGGACCACAAATGCTGAAAGTCTAGCTGTATGATGGTACAACATGCAATGTGTGGGTCTCATGAGCAATAAAACGAGCTGAAATGTTGTTTGTGTTGATCTCTATTCCCTTTGTATTTAACGGTTCTGGAACTCTTGGAACCGAGGTGATGCAAAACTTTTTTTGATGTGTGTATAAGAAGATAGATGGTACTTACAACAACACATATTTCAACATTCGACTAAATCGATAAAAATTCGTTGTCCTTGATCCGCGGTAGAGTCTATTGTTGTTGTTGTTGTTGTTGATGATGATGTTGATGTTGTTGATTCTTTAGGAGTTTTGCGGCATCATGGTCTTGTAGCCCCGTGTACTTGGGTGTGTGTAGAAGTTGTCTGATAACCTGTGTCACTGTGATGTCTGTAGGCTTATTAGTGTGTGTACTTTTATACGAGGAAGGATTTGGGTAGGAAGCTGCTGTTGTTGTTGTTTCATTTGAGATGCACGGACATCATGGTCATTTAGCCCCTTGTACTTGGGTGAGTGTTGAATTTTGTCTGGTAACCTATGTTAATGTGATCGCTGTATTAGTGTGTGTACATATAATTCAGGTGAGGATAATATCCGTATAGCTCGTTGTATTTCAACAAGCTACTACAACCAATATTCAATTATACTCCTTGAAAAGGACAAAGTAATATATCTATACCCATGCATTTAGGAGAAAGTAGGCTATATGTTTTACTGTACATGTTGTTTTTATACTGGTGGTTACACTGTTCTCATGCAAGGTTTCGACAATGTTGTGTTACTATCTAATGGTCTCTTACTTCTCCACGCCAAATTTTATCTCCCACAGAAACAGATGGAAAACTGAATGTGATCTCGTGCAGTTGCGTTGTCATGGTAACCTCTGATGGCTCTTCCCTTATGGTTAATGATGTTGTATGACTCACATTTGTTTGACACATTTTATTATATGATGGAACGAAATACACATTTGAGAAAAGAACGAGTAAGGGATTCTGTCTGAGATATCAACAATACATAAACAAAGTAGGAGATAAAATATATACAAGATATTCAAGTTCTCTTCACGTCCATTGATTCCTGAATTGTCACTAGATGTCTCCACCACACCCTCATCAATTTGGCCTTTTGTTATAATTCTGAAATTATTTTTCTCATCCCTTGGCGTAACGGTGGGTCATATCAAACATTCTTTAGACAAACGTTTTAGGTAATAATTAGAGGATTATTGACAATTTTGAATATATATTATGTATATAAACTTGAAGGTGATTGGTACAAAATTGAGGTATTTATCGTGTCCACAAGAAAGTGATATTACATAGATAGATAGGAGTGCAGATTAAAAAAAAGTTGCACTTCCTCGTTATGGCCATTTATTACACTACCTATACAACAGCAGCACGCCTATAACGACATACAATGTAACGTAACTTTCCCACATAGTTTCCAAGAGACTCCAAATATTTCTGCGAACGTGCAACCAACTTGTCAATGCCGGATGCATAGAAAGTTCCTCCAGCGTTCTGCAACCACACGGAGACAGCGGCCTTCACCTCATCGGTCTAGAAACATCGTTTTGAGCTTACCGAACTGATGAAAGTCACATGGCGCTAAGTCGGGACTGTAGGGTGGATGTTGCCACACCTCCCACTTGAAACGCTGCAGCATTTCGCTCGTTTGGGGGCGCCTTGTCAGGTGTTGCGTTATCGTGCCGGGAAATTGCCCGCTTCCCATACACAGCACTAATTTCACGATGAATGTCCGTGCAATTCATCCTTTTGGCCCATAGGAATCGGATTGTCGCACGCACCTCATGTTTGGAGTGAACGTCCAGTCGACGCGCCAATGCATTTGGCCTCTATTCACACCATACAAGACGAGACACTACAGCGACCTGCCTAACAGACGTGTGGGCAGTGTCTGTCCCTTTCTCCTCTGTGCCCAATTTTGCGACACACAGCGTGCTGCTGCAGCTCGTTAGTGCAACCAACTTTTTGTTCCACCTTCGTACATGCATACACTTTTGAGCTGATGATGATTATTGGGTCTGGGGGATGTGAAGCGCGAAGATATGTCAAACTTTTTCGGAAGTTGCAAAATGGTACCCATTGCAATAGGTACTGGTAGCTTTCTAATGTAATCTACCTAAAACATCTGTCTGTCTGTCTGTCTGTTAGATAGCCGGGAGGCTAGTTGGAACCCCAAAGAGCACCACCATAGGTTATGTGGATAAAAACCCACAGAAACACAGGCAGCACTATATTGAAGCGTACTAAGCAAGGTGAGAAGTGAGGTAGTTTGCCATTGCTTTCACCACTGTGTCAGGACAGCAGTACTAACAAAAACATCACGAAAACAAAAAATAAAAACAGAAAACAATAAAACCAAGTAGTTCCGTGACGAACTAAAGAGGCTACTTTTCTTAAAATTGAAGATTCATGCCAGTCTAGAATAATGACAAAATCAAGTTGGTAATACTAACATTTCTAAGTACTGCAGTTTGAAATACACTTGAAATAAGTGTAGCCTAATAGAGTAACTTACTACAGTTGGCAGCCCTGGTGACTCTGAATATAGTCTTAGTTCCATCTCTTAAGGTATAGAATGCACATACAAAATTTGTTTCAAGTCAAATGAATAGCATGGACGCTACATGCTGTTTGATATTTGATTTATCAGTGTGCGTAAAATCATGTTGGGAACAATGTCATGTATGTGAAGCTCAGAATTAATCTGAAATATTAAGATCTATTATAGAGCCAATTTTGATAAAATCAATTTGTTAGTATAGAAGTTGCATGTAATTAAAAATTGAAACTATCAGAAAGCTTGGAATCATTTTGGCAGCACTGAGGTATATTAGTTACTCCAAAGTAATCTAGAATGTCACGTACTATACGTGTGCAAAGTTTAGAGCTGATGGCTTGCATATTTTATGATATATTGATATTAGGATTAAACAAATAGAGAGAGCAGTTATCAACATTTGGCAGCCCTGCTGGTTCATACGAATACGCACAGTCATAACTGTTATGGTACACAAAGCACATACGAAATTTGGTTGAAATCCATTTGTTATATACGAGTATATATATTTCCTGAAGGACATCCGCCTGACATTCCGGGAGACCATAAATGTCCAGAACATAGCTGGTTCTACAGTGCATAATTCATTACGATATACCATATAAATGGTTATGTAGCATGTTAATTGAAGCTCTCAAAATGCCCAAGCTGATCTTCTCAAGATCATCCTCGATGATGCCAAGTTTCTTGAGGATATCCACGACGAACTTGTAAGATGTTCCACGAGCTCCGAATAGAAGGCCATTCACTTTCCATGCATTTTTAGGTAAGTTATATCTCTCACTCAAGTGAGGTATGCATGGTCGGAAAACAGCCTCTTTCTCCTCGTTGACCCGTACGGCTTGCGGAATGTCCACTTCCATTCGTACCGTGGGGTCCAGGATCAAACCCCTTCCGTTCTTCCTGTCAATGGCAACGATATCTGCTCTACGGTGACTACCATTTTCCGAAATGCAGTGTACTTCCTCATAAACTTCCCATTTCAATTTCCTCAAGGAAGTGGCAATTGATGATCGAACTCTGTGATGGCGGGAATTTCGTAACAGTTCTCCTTTAGAACATTGGCCTAGGACATGTCCTAGCGTCTCTGGTTGGTCACATCCTGGTTGTCGGCATAGGGTTGTGTGCTGACTTCTCCCCGGCACAGTTCTCACCGCTGAGATGTTGCAGGACATTTTGATGGCATTCGTCCATTCAGAGCACGATAAGCCTTTTCTACTATATGAATTAAAAAACTCGACCTATCAGCAGGCTTATAATCGTGTTGGCAGCACTGACGTATAAGTTACACAAAACTAAATTAGAATATCTGGCACTATACGTGTGCAAAGTTTAGAGCTGTTGCCTTGCACACTTTTTGATATATTGATATTACGGTTAAAACATAGAGAGAGCATTTATTAACAGATGGCAGCCCTGGTGTCTCTTTAGAATTCGCACAATCA
This sequence comes from Meconema thalassinum, assembly GCA_946902985.2. Classification (NCBI taxonomy): domain Eukaryota; kingdom Metazoa; phylum Arthropoda; class Insecta; order Orthoptera; family Tettigoniidae; genus Meconema; species Meconema thalassinum. The sequence goes on from OX336388.2 coordinate 732,132,081, forward strand.
CATCTGTTGTACAGTGAGTCTCTCTGACGAGTTAGCCGGCCAGCGCACCAAGCTTATCTGCCTCCCGTTGACTGATCACTTCCTGTTACACAGTGCGCACTTCGCAGTTCAGGTCCGTGCTTATAACGTGTAATAAGTCAGTGTTGATCTGTCGCTACAAGTGTTCTCGAGCTGTGTAGTGTTACTTTGAGATATAATTCTCATAATGCCTCCACGTGTACACGGTAGAGAAAATGTTATTTATGTACGATAATTATGTGAAAACAGAGTCTTGCAGGGAAGTCGTTAGACGTTTCATAGCACATTTTCCAGGTGTATGCTCTCCACATAGAGATACCGTGCGGAATCTCGTAAACAAATTGAGAGGAACTGGTTCTTTACTCGATAAGAGGTGAAGTGTTAAAAAAACGTGTACTTAATGAGGAAAAAGTAAATTAAATCTCAGAAAGATTAGAACATACGCCTACAAAATCCCTAAGACGACTTGGACAAGAAGCCGGGGTTTCGAAGACCTCAGCATGGCGGGCTACGAAAATGTTGAAACTGAAGCCATACAAGATTACTGTAGTACACGAACTGCATCCACGTGATCATGATAAGCGGGTACGTTTTTTTAATTGGATATTACGAAACGTTCATGATGAAACAAGTTAACCACGCTTAATATTTTTCTCGGACGAAGCTTGGTTCCAGTTACACGGTTATGTTTCGACGCAGAATAACATATATTGGAGTACAGTAAACCCCCATCACATTAACGAAATTCCTCTTCATGACGAACGTGTCGGAGTCTGGTGGTATGGTAGTACACATAGTACATACGAATTTTGGTTGAAATCCAATCGATAGTATAGAAGTTACATGCATTTAGAAATTGGACCTATCAGCAGGCTTAGAATCGTGTTGGCAACACTGGCATGTATGGCCTTCGGAAAATTAATATGGAATGTTATTATCTATATGTGTGCCAATTTTGGAATAGTTGGCGTGCATGACTTGTGAGATATCCAACATAGAGCTCAAATTTCAATGTCGATTTTTCAGCAGTGGGTAGCACTGACACCAATTTCAATTATGGCGGTGAGATATTCAGGTATAGATCTCTAGTCTTACAAAATTTAGTTTCGATAACTGCAGCCGTTTAGGAGTTGATAGGAGAGACCACACAGACAGACAGCTAGACAGACAGACACATAGTTCTTGCCCTTCAGGGAAGCAACTCAATGTTGAACACATCCTCTAATGTCATAGACTCGACCTTCCATGAACACTGCTCCTTTACGTGATATGGACTTGAGAATTTACGTACATTGTACCTTTAGAAGATATAGACTTGGTAATGTACGTATCATCAACCTCTGTGGGTATGAGCTAGGAATTTTAGGTAAAAAAATATCATTTAGTATGAGAATACATTCTTTATATGTTCCTAAAAATACAATCCTTTCCTTAATCAACTAATGTGTAGTTTTGGCATTTTTAATCCGGTCGATTAGATTAGCAGTTTGACTTTTTATTTACCACTGCGTGCGCTAGTTTGAGTCAATGCAGAGTTTTACTTAAGCCCTTTTAACTACTTCCGGTGTGAAGACTTTTCATAAAATCAAAAACCGCTGAGGGTATTGAACCAAAGAACACATTAAAGAAAGAATTATGTGAAAAAATCCACAACCTGCTTCCAGTCTCCGACCGGGTCAGGAATGGAATGAATGAAGCCCCCATCTAGCGGCGAGGATATGAACTGTGCCGGCTGCCGAGGCCAGACGCACTCCTCTGGGGGCAATGATTAAATGAATGACAGATGAAATGAAATGATAGTGGAGAGTGTTGCTGGAATGAAATGTTGACAGGGAAAACCGGAGTACGCGGAGAAAAACCTGTCTGCCTCCGTTTTGTCCAGCAGAGATCTCACATGGAGTGACCGGGATTTGAACCACGGACCCAGCGGCGATAGGCCGACGTGCTGCCACCTAAGCCATGGAGGCTTTAAAGAAAGAATTATGTAAATAAGTTAATTTGTCTAAGATTTGTATCAAAAGGAAACCGAGGGAATAAATAACGAATTTTAGGCTGTTCTTCCGGAACTGCATATAGGCTGCTTTTTTTTTTTTTTAAATTCGGTTTCTTAGTATGATATAACTCTCTAAGATTCATAATTTGAAACCTTTCCGAGCCCTTTAGTCCTGCAACGTTCGGCAAATTAGATGAAATTGCTTAAATTTTCGTTTGTCTGCTAGGTTCAACAATAAAAAACGAAAACAAAATGCAAAATAACAAAAAGCAAAAATCATCAATCAAAATAAAAGCATAACCCAAACCAAAACAAAGAAATAGTAGACAGCCTAAAACAATAACAAAACCCAAACTCAAATTAAAAATTCAATTTTAACCCGTAAAAATTTAAGGAAAATACCAACAATTTGGGTGAGTATATACACTCTTGACTGAGCCTGGGGCTCCGTGCTCCGACATTCACTGAGCGACATATTCTCTGGTTCTTGTCACAGAGAGCCTAACAGGACGGATTAATTTCTCATTTAGTTCGTCTGTGTGTTGCTTATGATAAGATGCTGTCTACCTGAAGGCCCTAGCCAGAGGAATGCATTACTGCAAATCAATAAGTGAAACAGGAAACCAACCCCTCCCTAAACAACGGGAAGTAATGACCTAGTAACCTCTCTTCGATCCGCGTGACCTAGCGTGAGCGGCGTCCAACAGGTAGCAGCACCAGCGTGAGGGGGAGGTAATAACCGACACATTCTTTGAGCTCATCCCCAGAGAAGTGGGTTGGTACTGTTTCAACATCTAGCACGACGTAAGCTATTACTGGCACGAACAAGTGCAATGACCCTCACGCTTCGATATCATCCACTGAACAGAGTTTGGAACTGTTCCAACATTTAGCACGACGTCAGTTCTTACTGGCATGACTAAGTGCAATGACCCTCACGCTTCGATATCATCCACTGAACAGGGTTTGGAACTGGTCCAACATCTAGCACGATATCAGTTATTACTGACACGATCAAGTGCAATGACCCTCACGCTTTGATATCACCCATTGACCATGGTTTGGAACTGTTCCAACATCTAGCACGATATCAGTTACTACTGACATGATCAAGTGCAATGACCCTCACGCTTTGATATCATCCACTGAACAGGGTTTGGAACTGTTCCAACATCTAGCACGATATCAGTTACTACTGACATGATCAAGTGCAATGACCCTCACGCTTTGATATCATCCACTGAACAGGGTTTGGAACTGTTCCAACATCTAGCACGATATCAGTTACTACTGACATGATCAAGTGCAATGACCCTCACGCTTTGATATCATCCACTGAACAGGGTTTGGAACTGGTCCAACATCTAGCACGATATCAGTTACTACTGACACGGTCAAGTGCAATGACCCTTACACACTGATATCATCCACTGAACAGGGTTTGGAACTGTTCGAACATCTGGCACGATATCAGTTATTACTGACACGGTCAAGTGCAATGACACTCACGCTTTGATATCATCCACTGAACAGGGTTTGCAACTGTTCGAACATCTACAACGATATCAGTTATTACTAGCATGATCAAGTGCAATGACCCTCACGCTTTGATATCATCCACTGAACAGGTTTTGGAACTGGTCCAACATCTAGCACGATATCAGTTATTACTGGCATGATCAAGTGCAATGATCCTCACGCTCTGATATCATCGACTGAACAGGGTTTGGAACTGGTCCAACATATAGCACGATATCAGTTATTACTGGCATGATCAAGTGCAATGACCCTCACGCTTTGATATCACCCATTGACCATGGTTTGGAACTGTTCCAACATCTAAAACGTTATTTCCTGTGGCATATAGTGACGTACGGGTCTGGAATTTTCCCTTCAAGGTGTGTTTAACGTGCCAGTAAAGCTACCGACACCGTTCTCTCACATTTGTGCACCCTCAAACGCCAACTGACTGCGCCAGGATTCAATCCTGAAACCTTGGGGACAGCAAGCGGGAACGTTACCGTTATGCTACGCAGCCGGTCGCTACTCTGAGAGTGACACCAGAAATATAGTTTACCGTACGAATTCAACAAACACCAAATTACACGGGTCTGATGATCAGGAATGCATGATTTTACAACAAAAATTAAGTTTCTTTGCCTCCTAGGCCACAATCCGTGCAAACAGTGGCGCATGTACCGGTAGGGTAGACTCACATTATCATATTTGTTAGAAAAAGTTTTCTTTCGCACAAAGAGTGCACATTTAGTGTAGAATGGAAATAAGAGCTCTTCCCCTGTGAGGAATAATATAATGTACAATGTTTGAAGGTTGTATTTAGCATTACGGGTCTCGTGGCACAACCGCGTCCATTAAATCTTGCGCTACGGCGGCGATGGCAGCTACAAGTCCGAAGGTCGTAAGCGTGAACTTCAGCGCTGACAGCGGCTATCATGAGTGTGGTTTATCCCTGGGTTATTCCACACTCCACAGACAAATGCCAGGATAGTACTTTATATCAAGTCCCGAGGCGCTTATCTCATCCCTGTTCTTAATACAGTTACACACGCTACTAGAGTCACTATATAAATACATGTTATCAGATATCTTATAAACACACCCAACTACACGAGCCTGATGACCAAGATGCCCCAAGCCCCCATTACGATGTTACATACCGACTGGAGTAGCTCAGTGCGTTAACGTGGCAGATAACGGGACCAAGCGGTAGACGAAAAAAATTCGAACACCAACATCAGCCATCTTTAAAACGGTTTTCGTGGTGTCTCATTTTCAACTTCAATGAAAGACCAGTACGGCACTTTCTAATAGGTCACGTTTCCCTCCATCAAGCTTCATACCCGCAATCGATCCGGCACTAACTCCTGTTTGTAAAATTGGGCTTCATCTCATAAAAGCCTTCCGGCAAATAGAAGCACATAATCACTTCATCCTTGACTTTTTAAAACCGGAAATCATAAGAGGTGCAAATTCAAATACATTAGGGAGCAACATAAATGAGGATTATCCGACTGCCATAGAAAATACCAAAAATGAATTCACGAAAAGTAGATTCCATAGTCTCTGAGATACGGAAGTAAGAGATGATAACGATTCTTGTGCCTGTGGACGTAACGAAATACATAGGTTCCGTTTCACAACATACACGTAATACTGCAGTCACGGGTGAGAGACCTGTTATCACAGTCACTCTTTGCCACAGCTCGGTAGAACGTGGGATGTCCAGGGAATAAATACCACAGGAAATGTGCTTGACTCCAACTATGTCCTCACCTCCTACCCAAACCCTACCAGAGACTTATAAAAGGCGGGTACACACTTGCGAGCGACTGGCGAGCCGAGCGGCTCATGAGCCGCTCGAGGAAAAAGTAAATGCCCGAGCCTTCTGTGAGCATTATTTGAGCCAAAATGCTCGCGAGCAGAATCAGTCATTGTGTGTTGTTGCCACGTGCAAAACGGATGTCTTCCGAACAAGAAACTCTGCTTGCTGTGATGGTTGCGAGTGGCGCAGCTATGATGGAGGCCAATTTAAATGAATATGAAAAGAAACCCCGTCGGTGTTGGCGCAATGAACTGTACAAAATACGAAGTGGGTTGGAATTATTGTTGGACATGAAGTTCCAGATCGTTAGTGGTCAGTACAAAATTTTCACACGAATGTCGCCTACTGACTTTGAGACTTGACTAAGCAGAATAGGTCACAAAGTCTCGAAACGGGAAACATATCTTCGCTCTCCGATTTCGGCTCAAGACAGGCAGTAAAAACCGACTTCAGCCGGCTCAGATTGAGCGGCTCATGGTCGGTTCGAACTAGGCTCAGAAGCCCGTACACACTGACGAGGCTGGTAGTGTGAGCGGCTCATGAGCCGCTCAGCTCGCAAGTGTGTACCCGCCTTAACGTGGTTTCTCTGGGCTTAAAAGCGTTCCAGTTCCAAGGAAAAAATACAAGTTACAATCCGGTGGATATAGGTTCCATGTGGGCGTGTTTGTCGCGTGCAGTTAGTGACAACTCGCCATTGTTCTACACAACCCTTCCAGTTGACCTATAGGCTAACAGAGTTACTCTGTGCTTCAAGTGTTCCAGTTCCAAGAACGGAAATAGGTTACAATTCGGTGGAGATATTTTACATGAGGGCGTGTTGTTCGTGAGCAGCTAGTGACAGCTCGCCATTGTTCTACACAACCCTTCCAGTTGACGTATAGGCTAACAGAGTTACTCTGTGCTTCAAGTGTTCCAGTTCCAAGAACGGAAACGGGTTACAATTCGGTGGAAATAGTTTACATGTGGGCGCGGTTGTCGCGTTCCGCTAGCGACAGCTCGCCACTGTCGTATACAAAACCTTGCTATGGAACTATACCAGAGTTCCTTTATGCTTGAAGTGTTCTTGTTCCATAGAACGACAACTCGTTACAATCCATAGGTAGTGACCTGAAAAAATCGCATTGGCGATAAATGGGAACTTTATATCTCGTACAGAATCCAAGCCTACGTTAATTCTAATGTGAAAAAAAAACATCGTAAATCAAAGTGCGACAAAATGCGAATTGTGACCCAAAATGCGAAAATACCAAATAAGTGCGATTTTATAGCGAAATTACTTTAAATCTGCTAATTTATTTGCGAATTTGTTTATTAAACAAAAGAAAATGTTTAGTAGGTGGCCTAATTGCTCGCTAGCGATAACTCATCTCGGACTCGCAGTGTGTTACGCATATTGCTCGATATAACAATCGATTTCTGTATCGATACGAACTTTCGACTATCTATAACATATTCAGACAGCTGACGAACGAAACTCGTTTGTGTACTTGGCGCTAAACGTTGCCAACGCCAAACGGAAAATTTTGCGGCTTGCCGCTTGAATAGTAACCTTATTCTTTTTGTAACCTTCAAGCACTTCAAGGTTCAATTTTTTTTTATCTAGAAATGGGGCGTACTGCTGTAACTGCTCATGAAAGAGCACAGCAGTGCGCTAATCAGGGCTTTTATTGTTCCGACTCTGCAACAGTATTTTGCAAATATTGTAACTGCATTGTTGGATGGGAGAAGAAGGACAATATTCAGAAACATATTACATCGGTAAAACATGTTGCGAAGCGACGAGAATGCGCAACAGTTTCTGAACCCAAACAAACCTCTGTTATTGAAAGACTACAGGGTGCCAAACGACGGAAGCATGACAAGGACTACTTCACAAAAAGAACTGTTGAAGTATTTGCCAAAGCAAATATTCCCTTAGAAAAGCTTGAAAATGAAACTCTAAGAGCGTGGATTGCTGAATTATCAAGTCAAGGGGAGCTGCCTAGGAAACAGGTTCGGTGTGGGTTCACTAGCTGCTTAGTGTTTATCAGTGCCTTACACAATTCCTACCATTGTTCCTCGACCCCACGGTATGAATGGAAGTGGTCATTAATCAAGCAATACGAGTCAACGAGGAGAAAGAGGCAATTTACCGACCATTCTTACCTCACCTGAGTGAGAGATATAACCTACCTAAAAATGCATGGATAGTGAATGGACTTCTATTCGGAGCTCAGGGATGGTTTGTTGGTTCCATAGTTTAGGGGCTGTGACAACGCGGCCATGTAGGCCCGTGTACTTTGGGTGTGTGTAGAATCTGTCTGATAACCAGTGTTAATTGTGATGGGTGTATTAGTGTGTGTATCTGTTTTAATTCAAGTAAGGACTGCAGACAATAATTTCAACTAGTTCCTACTTTTGCTACCAAATGCTACCGTCCAACACACCTAGCTTGAGGACTTGGCTACTAGATGGCATCGCAGTCTGCACCAGGTGGCGAACGTTGGAACGAAAAGACTTTATCGATTCTAACCTACAAATTTTGGCTTCACACAAGTGTAGTTAGTGGAAAGTTCTTTTTCATGGCATAAATCTATGACTGAAACCATCGTGTTTACTTCCCTTCCAAAGGAAGGCATATTGAGGGATTATTAACGCTCTTAAAAAAACGGACGACTTCGGCCGGGTTTTAACTCGCGACCTTGGGCATAGAAGCTCAGCATACTGCCAACTACGCCACCGAAGCTCAGGGAACATCTTTCAATTTCACCGTGACCATCCTGAAAGAGCATGGCATCATCGAGGATGATCTCGAGAAGGTCAGCTTCAATCCACAAGCTGCATAACTATTTATATGATGTATCGTATTGTATACTGAATGAACTGTAGAGCAAACAATGCACCTATATATTATTCTGGATATCTATGGTCTCCCGGAATGCCGGATGAATGTCCTTGTGAAAATATACAGTATATTTGTTCATTGGAATCTATAGCGTTCGTGTTCCAAAGAACGCGGAAACAGGTTCTGTGTGGGTTCACTTGTTACGTGTATTGGCATAGTGTTCGTCATTGCCCTACACAAATCCTACCACTGAACTATAATTCTGTTCTTTGGAATTTACAGCGTTCGTGTTCCAAAGAACGAGAACACGTTACAATCCAGAGGAAACAGGTTCTGTGTGGGTTCACTTGTTATATGTATTGGCTTAGTGTTCGTCATTGCCCTACACAAATCCTATCATCGAACTACAATTCTGTTCTTTGGAATTTACAGCGTTCTTGTTCCAAAGAACGAGAACACGTTACAATCCAGAGGAAACAGGTTCTGTGAGGGTTAAATGTTACATGTATTGGCTTAGTGCTCGTCATTGCCCTACACAAATCCTACCACTGAACTATAATTCTGTTGGTATATTGGCTTTCACGGATGTTGAATTAAAACTCAGCCATTTTTCTAGGTTTATGCCCACACAAGACACGGCATAAACCTAGAAAAATTGCTGAGTTATAATTGTGTTCTTTGGTTCATGTTACAGGGAACGAGAACACTTTACACTCCAGAGGAAACAGGTTCCATGTGTCTCACTTGTTGCACGTATGGGCTGAGTGCTCGCCACTCCAATGGCACTGTCACCCCCATGAGAATTAATTAAAATGTCCTGAGGCCTTCAGGACAGCAAGAATAAATTGACTGGATTATACCAGCTTTTTGTGAAGCTCCGTTAAAAGTTGTTCATTAATCCACCTATTTCATTACGCATTTTTGTGCACATTATAATAATGACTAATTCTAATAGCCTATTGAATTTATCTGTTATATCATTTATTGGATCATCATCATCATCTTCATCGTTATAGTCATCGTCATTAGGGTTTCCCGTGGCTCATAATCGCGAGATTAACTGTCACCTTAGACTAGAAGCTTCCTTTCTTAGGGTTTGGAAGGTTAATATGATTATGATGATAATTGCTGTTTTAAGAGGCCTAACATCTAGGTTATGGGCCCCTAATGGTTTGGGTGATCGTGAAACATGAGAATGAAATGCAAACTATAACTGAAACGAACGCACTGACATACTAGAATAATAAATGGAAACCAAAAGGAAAATAATACAAATAAAGGACAGGAGGAAAAGAAATGCCCTCAACCCTAGAAGGATGGGGATTGAGGGACTTGGAAGGAAGGAGAGCCATGAAAGGCAGATAGGAAAGGGAAAGAGGAGAGGGTCCACCCCAAAGGCAATGGAAAAAGGTGAAAAACCTGGACCCAGCTCAGGAATCCCTCGGGATTGCCGACACATACACATACACGGACAAAAGGTGATCTCATATGCCTATCTTTTCATAAAATGAAAATAGGCTAAGAAAAAGAGCATGCAATATGTATGAGGTTAGCAAATGTTTCTGTTTGTGATATCTTGTAGGAATCCATAAGCAATCTACGCCATATGAAGATGGTTGGTTGGTTCCTCAGTTTAGGGGCTACGACAACGCGGTCATGTAGCCCCGTGTACTTTGGGTGTGTGTAGAATCTGTCTGATAACCGATGTTAATTGTGATGGTATATGAAGATGATTTGCCCTTAGGAGTAGAGATAATGTGAATAGAACCCTGATTGACATTACAAATGCAGTAGTTAGTTATCAGGGCAATTAGTATAGCCCATTTCTACAATAGCATACCAATTACTACGGGTGCATCCATCAAGAAGATCCTGATAATTGAATTCTAATTAGATTGTATGTCGCTTTGTTTCCAGAGCAATGCTCTGACGCCCTCCTGTTCCTTTTCATATCTAAAGTGGAATGTACTTCAAGTAATATAATTAATTAAGCAAATTTATTAACTTACCCAAGTTGGCTGTCAGCATTGAGGTTGTGTTATGTACATTGAATGCAAGCCATATAGACATCAAGTAGAGAAAACAAATATCATGGTTCATGCGGGAATCAATCATGTGACTTAAACTTCGACCACAAGAGCTCTACCATACAATAATTTCAATCGTAATTCCCTATTGTTTTAGCTATTATTATTATTATTATTATTAATAATAATAATAATTTATTTATGTTTAAAAATTATTTCTTCTGTTACATTTTTGTTTGTTTATATTTTATTTCTTGGGCATTTCTTTTAATTATTTATTATTATTATTTTAGCTATGTGTGTAATTAGGATGTTTCAGTTTTGGTTGAGTAAATGGTAAATCCTATATTTCCATTTAGGCCTTTAAGTAGATTAAAATTTTACGAACCGACACCAGCTTGGTGTCCTGGGTGAAACCCCACACAAGACACAGAACAAACCTAGAAGAATTGCTGAGTTTTAATTCACTGGCCGTGAAAGCCAATATACCATCTATTTTATAAGCCTATTTTATTTTAATTGAAATTGTATAAACTTATGAATTATTTTATAAGCTTATTTAATTTCGACAGTAATTTTATAAGCTTATTAATTTTTACAATTTATTTATTTTCAATTTTAATATATTCTTTTAAAATTATTTTTAACCGTCCACTTGAGCCTCTATGGACTGCGTGTTAACAACCACTCTCATTTCAGTGTCTACCGACAGTAGTGGCTACGCTGGCTAAAGCGCAGTGTTAGGTCATGGGGCCAAGCTCTCTGCTGACTCGGTAGACGCGTGGGTTCGAGCCCCACCGTCGGCCGTCCTTGAAATGGTTTTCCGTGGTTTCCCATTTTGAACACCAGGCAAATGCTGGGACGGTACCTTCTGACAGGCCACGGCCACTTCCTTCCTCATCCTTCTCCAATTTCATTCATCTTAATCAATTCCATCTCTCATCCCGACGCGCAGGTTGCCCACGGGCGTCGAATAGAAAGACCTGCACTAGGTCTCTGAGGAGACCACACGCAAAAAAAAAACAGTGTCTGCGTCTTGTTCGTTTGCCGGCTTTGACATCTTGCCAGTATCTCTTGAACCCATCTATCAGCTTGTTCTTCCGATCCCCTGTTAAAGGGCCTCTCCGTCTTCTGGATTCTGCCTCCACCATAAAACCCTGATAGCTTTACACCATCCTTCTGAAACTATTCCTGTCATTGATTTTATCCTCCGTAATGCCCACCTGTCTCATATCTTTCTAACACTCTTGGAACCATTTCAATTTGGAGATCTTCGGTTGAAGAAAATTCCAGATTTTCTTTGTGAGCTGGTCATTATTCATACGGAAGATGTGCCCATAAAGCAGCAAACTTCGTTTTCTAATTGTTGTTGTTATCGGTTCCATCTTGCTGTATATTTCTTTATCATACTAATATATAAAAATGAGATGGTGTGTGTCTGTCTGTTACTCAATCACGCAAGAACCACTGGTCCCATTTAAATGAAATTTTGCATTGATTTAGCTGATTTACCAGGTTTAAATGTAGGCTACTTTTGATTTCGCTATTTTACAGTATTTAAAAATGGCGACTATTTTCATATTTAAATTTCAAATAAAAAGAGAACTCTAAGAAATAGCAAACTTTTGATGGCATATACGAGCTTGAAAATTTAATTTTCTATCCGAAATGTCCTTATCACTTTTCGTGAATCTCCAACGGTTAGCGAGTAACACCTAAATATGTCAACGCAGAGCGATGTTAGTCTATGTTAGTCTCTACATGAACTGTTTTATTTATAGAGGTAGTTTGTGGGGTCTGAAAAGAGACGTGTTTTTCAGTCTAATTTTATACTCTTTGTGCCGGTTATTGTATATGGGTATTTGGATCTTTACGCTGTTTCACAGTGTTATAGTGCTTTCTACTTTGCACGGTACGCTTTCTTACTTTTTATAGATTTGTTTTTTGTTAACTGAATATTTCTCTTGGACAATATGTATCTTCTTTTTGTTGTTTTTTTACCATGATCAGAAACCCAAATACACAGACTAATGTGTAGAAGATTGCTAACTGTCACATTAGTTCATTTAGGGCTCATACTAATCTTACTGCAGAACTGGGCCAACTTATTTCAATAAAGTTGGTATTTTGCCTTTCACGGCCAATGAAATCCCACACAAAACACGGCGTGAACCTTGAAAAGTTGCTGAGTTTTAATTGATTGGCCCTGAAATTCAATATACAATCATTTTGGGAGCCTTTATAGGGAGGTGAAAGACTGTTTTAGGGGTTAGCTCTCGCAGTAAAGTTGCGGAGGTGTTCTAAATAAGAATTGAGGTATCGCGCAGTTTGCTACTCCTTTGGTAGTCCGCAAATAAACCCCAAGAGCTCGCTGATGAACCATCCCGGAGTTCTAGGCGTAATCTCGCACAAGACACGGCATAAACTGAGAAAATTTATCTGTGATAAAAACTGATTTTATTATTATTACTTGGGATGATTGAAGTTTGTTTTGTTACTGTTACTCTTTATCATGACATGATACGTAGTTTCCGCAATATTACTTACTGAGGATATGATAATTTCTACCAAGTTTGATGAATTTTTAGCATAATGTTTATATGTTTAAATAGAGTATGAAGACGTTAATCGATAGGTATTCAATATTTAAGACAGGTTATTTAACTTTTACTACATAAAAGCTGATATTTATTTCCAATATATAGACACACTTTCCTACCTACAAAGCGGAGGCAGACAGGCTTTTCTCTGGGTACTCCGGTTTTTCCCGTCACAATTTCTTTCCAGCAACAATCTCCAATATCATTTCTTTCATCTGTCATTTATTCAATCATTGCCACAGGGAAGTGCGACAGGCTTCGACCCTGTCGGTCGACTGAAAGCAGGCTGTGGATTTTCACTTTCCTACCTCTGATTAATAATTGGGTGAGTGAAAATGCATGTAGTCTACACATGTATTTGGTAACATGGAAATAACATAACTACATTACGAATGTGTGATTATATAATGATTTAGGCCAACAAGTACTAAAAGCCGTTCAAAGAACGGGTACTTCAGCTAGTTTGATATAAGTCGAACCTGTCCGTCAACTCATCTGTTGCCCAAGATCTTCTGTAGTAGTCTGAGTTCTCTTTTAAGTAGCTGATTGACTTGTCTTGTTCGATTCATACTGCACCCTTCAAAAAAGCATTGTTTTCTCAAGATTCATCTACGGGGTCGTGTTCAGTCCTGACTGCTTTTTACAGCAAAGTTCGCATAAAAACAACATGCTCTAATGAATAGAAGGTCCATGACAGAGGCTATCCTAGAAATAAAATGAATAACAAGTAGAATAAAAGATATTTAATGACTGAAAATTATGTGCATAATAATAATAATAATAAATAGAAACAAATCCTCCCTGACGTTCACCCCCTTAAGAAATAAATATATTACTGAGCGGTAAGACTCGCTCCACACAACAAAACAATGTGAATACAGCTTCACTCAAAATGATTAATCATAACATTAAATTGAGAGGTAAGAACTCGATCGTCACGACTTATGGATGCAAGTCCATTTTTCTGGTCAAGAAGTTATATAATGCGAGGTGTACTGTGCCCGTTTAGACCGGAGTCCGCACGACCACATATGCATTTTACCAATAATCAGTCAGCACGAGAGTCAAAATATCCCGGGGCGCCAGATGGGTTAAAGCAAATCGCAAAAACGACATCAAATGAAAAAAAATGCTTTACTGATCTTTGGCTCAATGCAACAATAAGGATAGAAGGAGATTCAACTGGGCATAACACATCATGTAAAATTATCTCATTTTATTTTGAAGTTAAAATTGACTGCAAAAATGCTCAAAACAGCATCATTCACGTGTGGCGACCCACACTCCTATTTACATAATGTACAGAAATTTTCCAAACACATTTAACAATTATCTTTGGAAACACAAGTCTGATTATTAGTCCTGTAGACTGTGTTCCAAAATTATTTATGATTAAATCCAGTTCAAATTTAATTGTCTTTACTGGAAATATCGTAGTTCACTGTTTGAATTTTTATATAATATTAACACTCGTAGAATAAATGTTCATAGAATTTTTAACTTTCACTTATTTTTCCAGTTTCAAAAATATTGTCCAAAAATATTATTTCTGAATCAACACAAATTATTTACACATATTAATAACATCTGAAAAGTATTTGACCTTGAGCATAGCATCGAAGAACTGTGCGAAGCACAACAAAATTAATTGTTCTTCTGACATTAAACGTTTCGAGAAGTGACTCGATTATGAACTTCAAGTTCCTAACAAAATATATGATTTCTGAATCATCAACTTGATCAATAAATTGTTGGACCATTCAACTATTTGATTTTCCACTTGGGAACATTAATAAGAAAAATATTTATATTCATGGCCATTTTAGTAATTTTCACAACTTGCAATTCTTCGACAGAATGCGGAAATAAGAATTGTAGCTTCATAATAAATTCATTTAGTTCATGGCACTAGGATTGAAAACATCCTTCAAATTATTCGTGGTTATAGAATTATTTTTAATTGGCAGTGGCCCATTCTATTATTTGTGTAAGAACACAATATTCCAACAACAACGGCAAAGGTCTTCCTCTGAAGAAGAATAAACTACTATCATGACAGATCCGGGTTCTAGCAAAATCAAAGTCTAAATGGAATCCGTAAACAAGGTTGAAATAAGAACTGATGGTTTCTAAGAAATAACCTTCGGGTCATTCATACGACGAAATGTGTAGTTCCAATACTCCTTCTATCCTGAGCCATCGAACCTGCTATTTGATTAATGCTCGAAAAAACCTCTTCATTCCTGCGACTTAAACATGCGCACCTGGGAATGGCATTTCAACTACTCCACACATATAAATTTTCTTCCCAAAATTTATACAATAAATCAAGCCTCTGCTTGTTATCAACACTGGAAGATTAATAAACTTACAAGTTTATTTTATTTTACCATTCAGTTCAACCCGTGAATTTACCATACTTATGGAAATCTTATTTTCACTTTCGAGTGTATTTACGTCGTGATTTTATATAAATACAAAAATATCCTATTTGATACAAATATCATTTGCTTCCCGTTTCATGCCTCTCCGTGTTATCTGAAAAATATACTTTGCTCATTGCAAATATTAACTGTTCAACCAGAACTGAAATGTTGGTTGAATGTGGGCTTGCCCTAACCACTCTCCTTCGGAAAATCTCCTGTTCCAAACTAGAAATGATTAAACTACTTCATAGGCTCTCTTTCAATACATATGATTATTAGAAAAAATAATATCCAAGAATTATTTAGAAAAGTATAAAAATTATCAGTATTATTATTAGTGGATTATTATTATTATTATTAGTTATATTATTTTGAATATATTTAATTATCATCTCATTATGTGAGAATCCACATGTTCGATTCTTCGAATATGGAAAAAATATCCATTCCTCAACAAAAAATAATTTAACTTTTACAGTTACATCGGCTGATTACCGTGATTTCCCAAAAATATGAAATATTCAAATAAAAGCTCGATATGCTCGGTCATCGATCCTAAACTGTTCTGAGTGCTGAAAATATTCAGAATAACTCTAATATGTCTTGCGTAAATCATTGCAAGATTTAAATACGAAGAAAAATAAAAGTGTTGGTCATCTGCCGAAAAATAGTTTGTTCCAATTAGCTAGGCATAATATAAAGTCAAAATGTGGCTTACATTTCTTGATGGTCTTGAAGCGTAATGAACCTGGTCAGTACCAGATTTATCCATAGACATGCCCTATCGGACAAGCACGTATAATCCTTGTATCGGCCGCCATTATATACCCACAATCCGTCTAACAAGACATAGTGGTAGTATCTCTTGACGTTTGAAGTAACTGTTGATCCATTTTAATATTGGCTTCTGTTAACTCCATAACAGTTTGCTTAAATGGGGTCAGATCTAAGTGATCTATTCTTAGATATGTCAGTTGTAACATAACTCACGGTAATCTTCTCAGTACAAGAAAACACTGACAGTCAAACCAATCAACGGCTGTTCTGAAGATCGTTCCCTGGGCATGGCTTCACACCATCTACCATGCGCGAAGCAACATGTAGTTTCCCTGCGTTGGCTAATGAACACCACCGTGATAGACTGGTCTTCAATGTACTGATAGATCGAAGTGGTTATTAAGTTACAAATATGAAAACTGACTGAATTGGACTTAAAATATCCAAGTATTAGGTTATTACTGGACTGTGACAAAGTATTATTCTAGACAAAGTCTAGCATATGTCCATGTGAAAATAAAAGTATTTCACCAGTGTCTGTCAAAAAATAACTATCACCTTAGTGATTCTTCCTGCCGGAAACTTACTAAGTTCCACTCGTAGCGCAGCACTTTTGTGACAATCACAATTTTGAAAATAACTTCTGCGTAGATCCGGCAACCATGTGCCTTGGCTCAGCGTAGTGGCACCTTGCTAGGCAAGTGCTTGTGTCGAAGTGAGCTATTGATGCCTGAGCCGGCCGGCTTTTATTCAAAACAGTCAGGGGCACGCGTCATCACGCTGAAATCTAGAAATCCTCATATCTCTGGTATCCCTGGTCCGATTTACTTGATACTAAGTGCATTCTCTTTCATTTGGCCGTGCCAGTAATCTGATCCAAGTCTCAAGTCTCTACTCCATGGCTAACTATTTTATCAATAAATAGCCTCGACCTCTGCTATTACTCGCTACGTCACTTGACATGCTCTTAGCGGTATATTCTTTCCAATTGCTTCGAGAAACAATGGAGCGCGATATTCAAATATCTCAACTTTCAACAGCGGCTGTAGCCTTTCCCTTGATATCTAGGTGTCTGAATCTTGGAATACCCATTCCTAGAGTTGGGCACATCCACCCCACACCTAGCAAAAAATAAAAATTGAAACATTTTTATTTTTCCTATCTACACATTAAATCATCTGGTTCTAGAATAATAAATCTTCAAATTCGATGCATTATAAGTTCCCACGATGTTACCAGTTCGTGTATTAGCGATTTCATAGCTTCCATTGTTGTTTACTTCCACAATACGATATGGTCCAGCGTAAAGGCTTGCAAAATTCGAGTACACTCGATTTTGCACGTCAGAGGGTGTAGGTCTCTTCACTAAAACAAGAGTTCCTACGCGCAACGGTCTGCGAAAACGCTTTCCTCTCACTCTGCGCTCTCTTTTCTCAGCTTGGCTCCTCAACTTGTCTAAAGCTAGAGTTTCCCTCATCTGACGACTTGGTTCAATCTCAGGTGGAATAGAGATGATTCGATCCCATAATCTTGTTGGTTTAATTCCATGATGAAGCAACATGGGAATCTGTCCAGTACTCTCATGAATTGTAGAGTTGATGGATTCGGATGCTAAAGAGAGAACATCCATCCATTTCCAATGCTCATTTGGACAATAGAGGCGGCAAAATTTCGCTATCTCAGCCATCACGCGTTCTGCTGGATTGCTTTCAGGATGTCTAATAGAACAAAACAATTGTCTAATCCCAAGATTATTCATGATGGTTCTAAATTCTAAAGATGTAAATTGAGGTCCACGATCTGATAAAAGGAATTCCGGATGGCCTGCTTCCGGAATTACGTTGTCTCTAATTCTCTTCGCACAATATTTTGCGTTTGCCTTCTGAATTGGATGTAACATAGTGTATTTTCTGAATACATCCATGGTCACCAGAATATATCGGTTACCTCTTTTAGATTTTGGGAGAGGACCATATAAATCAGTCGCGAAGATTTCACAAGGCTTAGAAGGAATAATAGGCCTTGGTAATTCTCTCAGTAATCTAGAATTATGTTTCCTCCTTTGGCATAAGTCGCATTCTCGAATAGTGTTCCTGACAGTTTGTCGCATTCGCTCCCACGAAAATTTCTCTTGAATCAAGTTGACCGTCTTATCTACTCCAGCATGACCTGCGATTCGATGTGCAATCCAGATAATGGGTTTTTGCAATCGTGGAGGTATCACTACTCTCAGCTTCGTATGGTCGGGATCTGCAAACTTGTAGATTAAACCATCTAACATCATAAAATCTCTTGAAATTCTTTCCGTTTCCACAAAGTCATCATCATTTGGATCCATGTCTCCCTGTAGAAAACGAAAAATATTTCTAAGACGTCGGTCTCTCCTCTGGGATAAATGCAACAATCTTAACCTTCTCAAGGTATCCTCATCCTCCTGCGTCAGGTTAACTTGAAAAACCTTAGATGTAGACTCCACTGCTCTACTCAATAAATCAGCTCCCACGTTCAACTTTCCAGGAGTGTGTTCAATAACTAGGTTGAATTGTTGAATAAAAAGTGACCATCTAGTTATCCTATCACTGGCAAAGTTTGTTCTCAAGATAAACTCCAATGCGTGGTGATCAGTCCTCACAATTACTGAATGTCCAATCAACATTTTCTTCCACGACTCCAACGCGAAGATTACAGCAAGTGCTTCTAACTCTGTGGTGTAATAATTCCTTTCTGATGGACGAAGTTTCCTGCTTATGAACGCCAGGTAACGTCTCTTGTGATCTTCATCTTCTTGAAGAAGAATAGCTCCAATCCCTACGGTGGATGCATCAGATTCTGTGATGAAAATCTTGGTAAAGTCAGGATACTCCAATTTCACGCTGTTTACCAATAACCTCTTGGCATCTTGAAATGATTGTTCACAATCTTCATCCCATTTCCATTTGTTTCCTTTCTTTAATAATTCCTGCAATGGCGCTACCGTCTTGGAGAAGTTTGGACAATGCCCTGCAAAGAATTGGCATGTCCCGAGAAAACTGCGGACATTCTTCACTCTAGTAGGTCTAGGGAAATTTGCAATTGCCTGTATCTTCGTCTCATTGGGACGGTATCCTTCTCCATCCAAAATATGACCCAAAAATTTTATTTCCTTTCGAAAGAACTGACATTTTCGAAGGTTTACTTTAAAGTTCGCTTTTCTCAAATCTGCGAATAACATCTGAAGATGTAACAAATGTTCCTCCTTAGTCTCAGATGCAATTAGGAGATCATCTATGTAACGAATTGCTATCTCTTTTACTTCAGGACTCAAATTTTGTTCCAGTGCTCTGATCAAAACATATCCAGATGTTTTGACTCCAAATGGTAGACGGCGGAATACATATGTCTGCTGGTCAAACATAAATCCTGTAAACCTTTTGGAATCTTCACTAAGCCTAATGTGATGGTAGGACGAAGTGAGATCAATATTAGAGAACCAGACCTTGCCTTGGAATTTCCTTAACAGTTCCCTAATGATTGGTGGTCTGTCATACTCTGGCAGTAATCTTGAATTCAAATTTCGCGCGTCTAAACATAGTCTCAGACTTCCATCTTGCTTAGACACTACTGCTAATGGATTGACATAAGATGTAGTGTACTTTTCAATCACATTGTTACTTTCCATCTCTTTGATAAGCACTTTTACCCTTTCTCGATGCTTTTCCGCCACCGGATACAATTTAGCATGAAAAGGTGCATCATCATTTACACTAATACGATATTCAAAATCCTTAATTTCACCAGGTTTAATATCAAAAATGTCGTGATACTCTTCCAAAATCTTCCCTAGCTCTGGGGACTCCTTCTCAGTGTAGACTTCTCTTCCTTCAGCTTCATGAAAAATCAGAGACCATTGAGCATCTCCCTCGATGTCTTCCTCTTCTTTTCCCTCGAAGTTTATCTCTTCGGTATTCTTGAATCTGATCGTCTCTGTCTTCATGTCTATCACTGCTTGATATTTCTGAATGAAATCCGCACCCAATATCATGTCAAAAGCCATGTCCTTCATTACTACAAACACATGTCGGAAAGCATGTCCTCCAATAGTAATACATAAGTATAATTGTGTTTTACACAGAGATATTCTGTTGGGTATTATTCCTCGGATCTTAATTCCTGTTACTGGAATCTCCTCGAAATTCTCTTTGAACTTCCACAGAATATATAGCTTCTCACTCACAAGACAAAGCATAGCCCCAATATCAATCAAAGTATCGACAGGCATACCGAATACTTCGCATGATATGATTGGCATTCTAATTCTTGTACCCATTTCTTTCCGTTCGTCATTCTGTTGAATTAAGTCATCATCCTCTGCTTGCCATTTAATAATTCTGGAAGTGAAAGTGTTTAAAATTCTATCTTCTACTGTGAATTCGAAGTTTTTTTTTTCGTTTCCATTCCCCCGGGATTGTTGTGTTCCCGATGGACCTGGTTCATTGGGCCTCGGCTCCAAAAACTGCAAGTTATCTTGGTGTCTTGCTTCTAAGTTCTTCCTCGTCTCCTTATTGAACTCTTCATTGGACTGACGAGTATCCACATTCCCTCTGTTATTGTAGTTGTTTCTACCATAGTACCTTCTTTCCTGGTACCTTCCTTGATTATCCCTTGGCCATCTCCATCGAGTATTATATCGATTACCACCATCCGGTCTTGCATAAGGCTTGTAACTGTATCTGTTACTGTACTGATTCCATCCTCCTTTATTGGGATCTTCCCTCGGCGTTTTCTCTTCTCGCCCCTCTCGAATCTCTCGAGGTGTTTGAGAATAACTGTCGGCCATAACAGCGTACACAGCGTTGCTATTCTTTCCTCCCTTCTGATGGAAGAATTGAGCGTTCGTATGATCCAGCTTCTGTAATACCTAGTCAAATTGCTCCATATTATAGATGTCAGCAGCGATCAAAGTCCTTTGGACGTCTGCTGGAAACTGACGTATCAATGCAGTAATTAATTCGTTATCTGGCATCGGCGGATCTAAATGTTGAAGTTTAGAAAGCTGTCCAGAAAAGTACGTAGAGTATCGAGTAGGTTGTGACGTCGAGAATCTCTTCGAATATAATTCTGCTCTGACTTGCTGTAGGGTTTCCGGGGACCAAAACTTTTTTAATAACCCACGAGAACACTCCTCAAAATTGGTAAGAGTGGACCTAAATGCTCTGAACCAAAGAAGTGCAGGACCTTCCAAAAATTTCCCTATCACTCGGATCTGTCTTTCCTTAGGGATCTTGGAATCTTTCAGGTAATCACCTGCTTCTCTCAAAAATTCTACGGGTGTCACAGAATCTCGCCCTGAAAATTTAGAAGGCTTATCCTCTATATTCTTGAATACAGTTATGGGGTTGGATTGAAATACTGTCCTGACCTCATACTGTCTTTGACTATCAGTTTCTCTAGCTGCTCCTAGATTTATCTGTATCTGTTCCTTTCCCCTTACACTTGGCATTTTTAACAGATGGTCAGACTGTTTCTCGTCCTTGATTTGGGTTTTCATAGCCTCAAGTTCCTTATGGTTTTCTTCTGCCATTTTTTAATTGCTTCGGTTTCCCTACAATTCTCCTTAACATCAGTGGATATCTGGTTCATAACAGCCACGTGACTTTTCAACGACCCTGTCATATCTGATATGTCCTTCTGAGTTGCTTGGATATCTTTGGAAATTACTTGAATATGGGATGACAAAGATTCCCTAATCTCCTTGATTCCCTCTTGGTTCTCCAGCTTGAGTGTGTCTTTAATTTCATTGACAACTGTGGTTTTAATTTCAGTTTGTAATTCATTAATCACACCTTCTCTTATTTCTCCCATTACAAGTTCTTTGAATTGTTCTTTCAACCGTTGAACAACTAGAATTCCCATCTCATTACTCTCCTTCTTCACTCTGACTCCTAAGTTGATCATGTCTTCACCAACTTTCCTAAGACCATGTTCTATCCTATCAGCTAAGCTTTGAGATCTAAGATCGGCATCGCGAAATTTATCGTCCATTAAACTTGCGTTAGTAGCTAATGAAGTTTCGAGCTCATGTGTTTTTTCGCATAATTTAGTCATTTTACTCTCAAGTGACATTTTCAAAATTTCAGAATACTCTTTAAATTTATTCTCCATAGAATTAAATTTACTATTTAAATTTTCCTTCAAGTTACCTTTTAACCTGCTTTCTAAAGAATCAGAATTTTCTTTAAGTTTATTTTCCAAAGAATCAGAATTTTCTTTAAGTTTATTTTCCAAAGAATCAGAATTTTCTTTAAGTTTATCGTTTAAACTTTCTTTAAGTTTATTTTCTAAAGAATCAGAATTTTCTTTAAGTTTATTTTCTAAAGAATCAGAATTTTCTTTAAGTTTATCATTTAAACTTTTCTTTAAGTTTATTTTCTAAAGAATCAGAATTTTCTTTAAGTTTACTTTCCAAAGCCTCAGTATTTTCTTTCATAATGGCTGCTACACGCAGTCCAGCCTCTTTTGAACTCTCCTCCAAACTCCTCATCATCCTCATCATTTATTCCATAATTTTCAATTATTATTCAAAACTTAGGGGTATACAATATTGGCAAACACAAGCTTATAACTAGAACAAGAAATATGAATAGCTAATTGGAACACTCTAATAAAATGAGATTTGTCCTATTGTCGACGTGATGGAAAAACAAAATTCTCTTTTTTTACGAATTACATTTCCCACAATATCACAAGAAAAATATGCAAGTTCTCAAATATCCTCCACCTGGATTATAATAATGCGTATGTCCAGTCATCGAACGTTTACTACTGAATTTACTTGACGCCCTAATGGTTAAGCCATTATCAAAAATAATCAAACCCATTCTAATTATTAATCCAGTTAAATTTTTAATTTTCCCCACTAATTGGGTTTCCTACTAATTTATTCATCCAAACCAGACATCTCTCAACTCCCAAAATATCTATAAAAATTATCACAATTTAAATCGGCATGCGATTGACCGTGTCTAACTCGGTCCCCACGTTGGGCGCCATTTCTCTCTCTATCTTATTTTCTGTGCCCGTTTAGACCGGAGTCCGCACGACCACATATGCATTTTACCAATAATCAATCAGCACGAGAGTCAAAATATCCCTGGGCGCCAGATGGGTTAAAGCAAATCGCAAAAACGACATCAAATGAAAAAAATGCTTTACTGATCTTTGGCTCAATGCAACAATAAGGATAGAAGGAGATTCAACTGGGCATAACACATCATGTAAAATTATCTCATTTTATTTTGAAGTTAAAATTGACTGCAAAAATGCTCAAAACAGCATCATTCACGTGTGGCGACCCACACTCCTATTTACATAATGTACAGAAATTTTCCAAACACATTTAACAATTATCTTTGGAAACACAAGTCTGATTATTAGTCCTGTAGACTGTGTTCCAAAATTATTTATGATTAAATCCAGTTCAAATTTAATTGTCTTTACTGGAAATATCGTAGTTCACTGTTTGAATTTTTATATAATATTAACACTCGTAGAATAAATGTTCATAGAATTTTTAACTTTCACTTATTTTTCCAGTTTCAAAAATATTGTCCAAAAATATTATTTCTGAATCAACACAAATTATTTACACATATTAATAACATCTGAAAAGTATTTGACCTTGAGCATAGCATCGAAGAACTGTGCGAAGCACAACAAAACTAATTGTTCTTCTGACATTAAACGTTTCGAGAAGTGACTCGATTATGAACTTCAAGTTCCTAACAAAATATATGATTTCTGAATCATCAACTTGATCAATAAATTGTTGGACCATTCAACTATTTGATTTTCCACTTGGGAACATTATTACGAAAAATATTTATATTCATGGCCATTTTAGTAATTTTCACAACTTGCAATTCTTCGACAGAATGCGGAAATAAGAATTGTAGCTCCATAATAAATTCATTTAGTTCATGGCACTAGGATTGAAAACATCCTTCAAATTATTCGTGGTTATAGAATTATTTTTAATTGGCAGTGGCCCATTCTATTATTTGTGTAAGAACACAATATTCCAACAACAACGGCAAAGGTCTTCCTCTGAAGAAGAATAAGCTACTATCATGACAAATCCGGGTTCTAGCAAAATCAAAGTCTAAATGGAATCCGTAAACAAGGTTGAAATAAGAACTGATGGTTTCTAAGAAATAACCTTCGGGTCATTCATACGACGAAATGTGTAGTTCCAATACTCCTTCTATCCTGAGCCATCGAACCTGCTATTTGATTGAAGCTCGAAAAAACCTCTTCATTCCTGCGACTTAAACATGCGCACCTGGAAATGGCATTTCAACTACTCCACACATATAAATTTTCTTCCCAAAATTTATACAATAAATCAAGCCTCTGCTTGTTATCAACACTGGAAGATTAATAAACTTACAAGTTTATTTTATTTTACCATTCAGTTCAACCCGTGAATTTACCATACTTATGAAAATCTTATTTTCACTTCCGAGTGTATTTACGTCATGATTTTATATAAATACAAAAATATCCTAATTGATACAAATATCATTTGCTTCCCGTTTCATGCCTCTCCGTGTTATCTGAAAAATATACTTTGCTCATTGCAAATATTAACTGTTCAGCCAGAACTGAAATGTTGGTTGAATGCGGGCTTGCGCTAACCACTCTCCTTCGGAAAATCTCCTGTTCCAAACTAGAAATGATTAAACTACTTCATAGGCTCTCTTTCAATACATATGATTATTAGAAAAAATAATATCCAAGAATTATTTAGAAAAGTATAAAAATTATCATTATTATTATTATTATTATTAGTTATATTATTTTAAATATATTTAATTATCATCTCATTATGTGAGAATCCACATGTTCGATTCTTCGAATATGGAAAAAATATCCATTCCTCAACAAAAAATAATTTAACTTTTACAGTTACATCGGCTGATTACCGTGATTTCCCAAAAATATGAAATATTTAAATACATGCTCGATATGCTCGGTCATCGATCCTAAACTGTTCTGAGTGCTGAAAATACTCAGAATAACTCTAATATGTCTTGCGTAAATCATTGCAAGATTTAAATACGAAGAAAAATAAATGTGTTGGTCATCTGCCGAAAAATAGTTTGTTCCAATTAGCTAGGCATAATATAAAGTCAAAATGTGGCTTACATTTCTTGATGGTCTTGAAGCGTAGTGAACCTGGTCTGTACCAGATTTATCCATAGACATGCCCTATCGGACAAGCACGTATAATCCTTGTATCGGCCGCCATTATATACCCACAATCCGTCTAACAAGACATAGTGGTAGTATCTCTTGACGTTTGAAGTAACTGTTGATCCATTTTAATATTGGCTTCTGTTAACTCCATAACAGTTTGCTTAAATGGGGTCAGATCTAAGTGATCTATTCTTAGATATGTCAGTTGTAACATAACTCACGGTAATCTTCTCAGTACAAGAAAACACTGACAGTCAAACCAATCAACGGCTGTTCTGAAGATCGTTCCCTGGGCATGGCTTCACACCATCTACCATGCGCGAAGCAACATGTAGTTTCCCTGCGTTGGCTAATGAACACCACCGTGATAGACTGGTCTTCAATGTACTGATAGATCGAAGTGGTTATTAAGTTACAAATATGAAAACTGACTGAATTGGACTTAAAATATCCAAGTATTAGGTTATTACTGGACTGTGACAAAGTATTATTCTAGACAAGTCTAGCATATGTCCATGTGAAAATAAAAATATTTCACCAGTGTCTGTCGAAAAATGACTATCACCTTAGTGATTCTTCCTGCCGGAAACTTACTAAGTTCCACTCGTAGCGCAGCACTTTTGTGACTATCACAATTTTGAAAATAACTTCTGCGTAGATCCGGCAACCATGTGCCTTGGCTCAGCGTAGTGGCACCTTGCTAGGCAAGTGCTTGTGTCGAAGTGAGCTATTGATGCCTGAGCCGGCCGGCTTTTATTCAAAACAGTCAGGGTCACGCGTCATCACGCTGAAATCTAGAAATCCTCATATCTCTGGTATCCCTGGTCCGATTTACTTGATACTAAGTGCATTCTCTTTCATTTGGCCGTGCCAGTAATCTGATCCAAGTCTCAAGTCTCTACTCCATGGCTAACTATTTTATCAATAAATAGCCTCGACCTCTGCTATTACTCGCTACGTCACTTGACATGCTCTTAGCGTTATATTCTTTCCAATTGCTTCGAGAAGCAATGGAGCGCGATATTCAAATATCTCAACTTTCAACAGCGGCTGTAGCCTTTCCCTTGATATCTAGGTGTCTGAATCTTGGAATACCCATTCCTAGAGTTGGGCACAGTACTGCTCTTTAATAAGAAAATGAGTACTGATGCGAGTCCGTTTACAACTGAAACAGTCATGTTGCTCACGGAGTTGCATCTTTTAAATCACACTATGGCTATGGGACCCACCCTTAATTAACACACTATAATTACTCCTGACACGCAATATCTAATAATACAAAAAGATGACGAATCTCCCTGAAATTCTAGCTGGTGCCAACGTACACAAAAATAAAAAGAGCACGCCGAAACTAGGCCTAAACGCTCACATCACAGAATTGGGAACACAGCCTCGCGCACCCTAATGCCACACGGGGTCATTGAACGCGTAAAATAAACACACAAGAAGTAAAGCAACAGCAACAAAATACAAGCCTAACGGCTGAAAACTATATTTACATTTTTATAAAACGCCAGACAAACAGATGTTTCGGGAGCTACCTTACAACTATGGACAACACCCATTTAATCAAACAAATACTCATTATAACCGATCAGGTTTTTGTGAATTTTAAACAACGTCTTAAATTGAAGTACAGGACCCTGGCCTGTTACTAATGACAAGTCGCGTTAACTGATTTGAGCACACCCCTCTTGTGTGAGTCATTGCTGCATCGTCTCTCTCTCTCAGTCCTTCAAGCTTGGTGCTATTTCCATCTGGAAACTCAAACATATCTCACTCATCCACTTGGATGGCAAGAAAAGCACAAATATATACCACGAGTTCAGCCTCGCGAGGTTATGAACTAGGCTGATGTGGAGCAAGTCAGAATAATCACAATGATATATTCTCGCTAACACATCATAAAATCACACTACGCACCATAAAGCTTGGACTGACTCACTCATAAACATACCAACTGGGTCGGCTCAAAACAGATCAACAATATTGCGTCCATAGACACATTAAACAAAATTAACAACAAAAACTCGGGTGCAAAGTGCCATCCCGTACAGATCTGCTGGAAAAGCAACTATCAAAATAATCCTGATCCGTCATAAATTCTGCTCACAAATAATCTTTACCCTCCAAATTCTATTTTTAATCTCAAAATTAATTCAGTTCCATTTTTGTTATAAGGCATACTTCCGAATTAAAATGCTTGACCGCGATTTACGCAAGCGAATGCGAGCACGAGCTGCGCGTCGCCCCATATAGTTGAACCAAACAAAATCACAATATTTATAAATTACAAAGCGCTCAGCTTGTCCCATACTTAATGAGTTAGTAAACAAGAACTAAGAATCTACATTACCAACAAGCAAACAAATATCTACAAAAAAAATGTCCCATAATACCATAGCTGATTAAATAAATAAATAAATCCATTTGTACTCATTCCTATAGAACAGCGTCAGGAAAAACATCTGCAGCCATCACTCCTTTAAAATGCTTAGCTCGTCATCGACATCTTCTGGCAAACGTCCTGCTGGTTCCAAGATCCGGCCTCGTTCCTAGACGTCATCTCGTGCTGAATTAAATAAAGTTTGTCAGATACACACACGATATATTTCCTATTAAATTCACCGATCAAGTACTAAATTCCTTGACAGTCTATTGGTGAATTATTTCGATGAACTGGTCCTATCTGGTAGTACTGGGACTACAAATAAATCACTGAAGTTACTCTTATATCTTGACGAAAATGTTCCATGTTCAAAAACATGAAAAATATTGCAGAGTATGCCTCGTGTCCTCAGATACCTGAATAAAAGACCTTACGTACTCAAATGCTCAAATAAAAGTCAACGTTACGTCCTCAGACGCACAAATGAAAAGTCATCTCTCGAAGCTTCCTGGATCATTATACATGAAACTGGCTAGGGTAGGTGTGGAAGGGGATTTATGGAAACATATTCCATAATAATTATCAGACTAGCATGCGATCGGTATCATTGAGTTCGTAGCAGTGTGGAGGTTACGATTATGCTGTAGCTGGCTCGAATCGATCGTGGAATTAATCCGTAGATAACTCCCGCGTTAATTTACCAGGGTGCGTTACCACGCCGAGTTGCCGCTTAAACAGGGCGTCTTGATATTATTGGTTCAGACTCTTGTAGATCTTTGCGCGCTTTTACTTGTATTTCTGCCACAGGCAGTGGTTAACATGAAGATTGACCAATTACCTCGTAGCATTCGATTTTCTTCTTGCCGCCAACACTCATAGCAACAAGCCATATTGTGCGTACCCAAGCCGTCTCAGCGCTAAAAGTTGCACCTCTCCTATGTGTCACGAATGTTATGCTACTTTCTAAAATACCATAGGAGCTTAAATCATTGTGTCTTCTCGGTCACTGATATCTCAATATTTCCCAACACTGTCCGGCTCTCATATCTGCTGTCTGTAGAAATGTATCAAAAGATGATGAATAATTTATTAGAATCCTTTATACAGCCTGTGGATGAAGGGTTCACAATCCTCCTGCATGGAGAAAATCGAACATAGCAAATAGTCGATTTTTTTAAATACACATAACATCTGTAATCCATTTCAGCCAATCCTAGATAAATCTCCCTCTCATAAGTCTAGTCTAGCCGCCACTGTCGTTGGAGTGTCGACACGCATTCGTGTTTACTTCCTGCTCCTTCATTCATTCAGACATTCCAAGCCTGCCTGCTCGTCTGATCGCCTAAGGCTAGTATCTCTCCTGCCCAGTGTCCTTATCTCTCTTGCTCGTTCTCTCGCTGTGTCATGATCGTCATAGCTCATTAGTGTTTGACAACAACAGGCTGCCCCCAACTTCCTCGTTCAACTGACGTACTCATTGACCCCCGTATAGTTGGATGTGCAAACGTACTTCCATATATTCAATTTGCAGCATTATTTCTGCGTTCCCAAGGTTCGCTAGTAAAATACACTTTTAAATTCGCCGCATTGTAGACAGACATTGTACCTGTACTCAATTCTTTTACTCTGTATGCGTTGTTACCAAGATTACGTACAATACAGAAGGGTCCAATACATTTTGGACTGAACTTGTTGAATGCCTTCTTTTCTGGATCAGATGTCGCTGGTTTCCGAACTAACACAAGCTCGTTTACTAATAGTTATCTGTGATACCTCTTATTTCTAACACGACGTAATCTGCGATCCGCCTGGTTTCTCATATGGACTCTCGTTCTCTCAATTCTCAACTCATGACCAACCATGGGATCTTGTGGGCAATTGATGATGTTGCTCCACGATCTTACTGGATATTCGATCATGTGCAAGACCATGGGAATCTGGCCTGTCGACTCATGTCTAGTTGTGTTCATACAGGTCTCTACGTCTTTGATCCTGTCTACCCACTTGTGATGTTCATTGGGAATAAAGATCCTTAAGTATTTAGTAACGCATTTTATTGCACGTTCGCTAGGATTAGCTTGAGGGTGGCGAACGCTACTAAACATGTGTTTTACATCCAAGTCCTCCATACCTTTCTTGAATTCAGCGCTCGTAAAATAGCTTCCATGATCTGACAATATAAACTCTGGTTTTCCAAGGGTTGGAATAACTCTATTTCGAATACGACTGAGTACTTGTTTCGATGTAGTTTTCTGAATGGGGCACAATACAACAAACTTAGAAAACACATCAATACACACTAGTCAATGACGGCAACTTCGCCTACCTTTCGGGATCGAACCGAAACAATCTAGGGCCACAAGCTCGCAGGGTTTCTGAGGTAGAAATGGTCTAGGGTACTGCCTCATAAACTAATTATTCGGCTTCGTCCTCTGACAGGGATCGCAAGTCTTTATTACGTCACAGATGTTAGTCCTCATTCGCGGCCATGTAAACGTTTCTCCTATGGTCGCCTGTGCCTTGTCAATTCCCACGTGACCAAAACTTTCATGTATGTGCCAGGTAAGTCCTCTTTGTAATGATGCAAGTACCATGATACGTAATTTGGTGTTTCTTCATCTATCCATTTATGCAGTAAATTGTTGAGGTAGACTTATCTTCCTTCTCTGGCTTTTGCTTCTCTGTAGGCTGGGGTTCCTGTTGGTAATTCCTTCTTAATATACTGGATCATTTGGTACATCCACGGTTCTGCATCCTGCTCTCGTCGTATCTCCCGTAATTCCTCCAGGAATGCATGGTCCTTTGCTGTTAATTCAATATGCTGTACAATCGCTGTTTCTTCGGTATCAGGCTCGGGGTTCCTGCTTAATACATCCGGAATTACATTCATTTTTCCTGGGCAGTGTTCAATTTCGATGTTAAATTGTTGTATATAGATGGACCAACGTGCCACACGCTCGCTAGCCATAGATGTCTTGAACAAGAACGTTAGTGCTTTGTGGTCTGTTCTAATAATAATGGGGTAACCATATACAATCCGTTTCCATTGTTGCAAAGCATGAAATATTGCCAACAATTCGAGTTCCGTGACCGTATAGTTGCGCTCGTGTTTACACAATCTGCGGCTCACAAATGCTAAATAATAACGATGTTGAAGGTTAGCTGGATCTTCTTGGTATAACATCACTCCAATACCAACCATGGAAGCATCCGCTTGGATAATAAATTTCCGTTGAAAGTCTGGGTAACCTAGTTTGATACAATTTTCCAGTAATAATTTAGTCTCTTGAAATGACTTCTCACACTCAGGGTTCCAAAGCCATTTGTTGTTCTTCTTCAGCATCTCCTGCATAAGTGCTACGGTTTCAGTATATCCTGGGCAGTTTTCCTTAAAAAAGCCCGTCACGCCAAGGAATACTCTGATATGTTTCACTCTCGTTGGTGTAGGGAAATTCTTTATTGCCTCTATCTTCGCAAGGTTTGGCCTCACTCCCTCCTGGTCGATGATGTGCCCTAAGTACAAAATCTCCTTCTTAAAAAATGGGATATCTTCAAGTTGACTTAAAGTTTGCAGTTCTAAGGTTGTCTAAAAGCTTATCCAAATTTTCCATATGTGTCTCGATGTTATCTGAAGCCAAGAGTATATCGTCAATATATCGTACCGTCATTTCCTTCACCTGTTCGGTCAGGTTCCGATCCAAGGCTCGAATTAATGCGCATCCAGCTGTTTTAACGCCAAAGGGCATACGGACGAAGCAAAATGTCTGATTATCGAACAAGAAGCCAGTAAGAAGCTGTGACTTCTCATCCAGTTCGATATGGTGAAACGAACTCGTCAGATCTACGGACGAATAGATACTCTTGTTCTCAAATCCTTTTAAGACGTCTCTGATGATTGGCACTCTGTCATACTCGGGAACAATAAGGCGCATGTTTAGATTTCTGGCGTCTAGACAAAGTCTAAAGGATCCATTTGGTTTTGTGACTGCCAAAATCGCATTTAAATATGGTGTAGGAGTCTTCTTAATCACTCCAGCTTGCAACATATCATCAATAATCCTTTTGCCCTACTCCCGATGTTTTTCTGGTATAGGGTACAATTTACTTCGAAATGGGGACCAATCCTCAACCTGCATAGAATACTGAAAAATTATTATCTTCCCTGGAACTGTGTCAAACACTGCCTTGTGTCTTCTTAAGATCTCCTCAAGTCTCTTCCTATGTTCAACCCCTAGTTGGATGTCACTGAGCCGCTCCTGTAATAGTTCTTCAAACTGAGTATCGCTGTCGTCTCCTTCTGCTGGTAAAGCCCATAACTCCTGAGGGTCACTCTCTTCATTTAATTCCACAACAGCCACATCTATGAGGTTATCTTCCGCCTTTCGTACCTCCTCTTCTGTCTCCTCTGCTATTGCCTCCAATGCCCACGAACTCACGTCCTTCCCTGTAGTGATTTCATCCATGTGTAAGCCCACATCCTTCAGTTTATCAAACTCCTTAAAACTGACTGTATTATTGTGCAAATCTATGACTGCCTGGTAGTCACAAATGACATTTGTACCCAGAATAATGCTAAAATTAATTTTAGCCATAATGATAAAAGTCTGTCCAAATATATGGTCTAATATATCTAAATCTATAAATGCCTGACGTTTACAAGTGACGGTGCGTTCGGGAATAACGCCCCTCACCTTGAGTTGCGGTACTGGAATCACAGGAAAATTCTGACTCCGTCCCAACTCTCGAACAAAAGCCTCCGATACAAGACTGATTTGTGTCCCCGTGTCAACTAAGCATCTCTCGTTAATTCCACCAATCTTGGCATAAATAATAGGTAGTTGTTTGATATCATCGTTCCGTGGTTTTACAATTTCCTCCAGGCAATCTTCCGGCAAAGCTATCCACTCTTGTATGTGTGCCACGACCCATCCTTCTTCACAATCCGGCTGTTGCTCTCTCAGGGTGACTCCTTTTGCAATTATTGTTTTTTTTACAACCCCCGCGACTACCATCATCCTTCTGTCGCGTATTTCCCTGACGTTCTTCCTGCTTCAATAAACTCTCGGCCCCCTCAATGTGAGTGTCTGGATTTGACCCCCTATTAATTGCATGTTCCCAATGTTTTTGTTCGTCCCCTCCATTAGCGTGTAATTCTTCCAGGTAACGCTGCGATTCGGCGTGCCTGTTGTTCCATTCATTCCTATAATTTTGATAGTCCCCCTGGTTCTGGTATCTCCATTCACGCCACTGTCGATTCTCATTATTGTTATTTTCGTACCATCTGTAGGGTCCCTCATTTCTCCTATTATTTCTCCAGTGTTGTTACCCTCGCTGTTGATACCTATTGTTGCCCTGGGTCTGTCTATCATTATTATTATCATGTCGCTGGTATGACCTATTTTCGTCGCCCTCCTGACCTCGTCTCGGTGTTGTTGACACACTTGTATTTGTGGCCTGCGATCTGGTGTGTACTTGAGAGGGTTTAACCACCTCCGTTGTGTTTACAAGTTCCAGCTGTCGTCCCCCTCTCTGCTGCAAGTGAGTTGTTGTCTCGTCAATCTGACGTAAGATTTGTTCGGCTCGAACCGCTGTGTCCACGTTTGCTGCCACTAACACCTGCTGAAAATTGACTGGCAACTGCCGTGCAATCGTCATAACCAGATCCGATTCTTCTAAAGGATGATCCAAATCCCGAAATTTTAATAATTGTAACGAAAAGAAATCTGAATATTTCGTCTGCTGAGTTGACTGATATTTTCTCGAATAAAGTTCCATTCTAAGGCTTTGTTGTAGAGAAGCCGACCAATACTTTCTAAGAAACGCATCCTTGAACTCATCCATCCCGCCGAAAATATACTTGAAGCTCAAGATCCACGTAAGTACATTTCCCGAAAGAAATCGTTCCATCAGTCTTAAACGACGCGCGGGTGGTATATTATAGTCATTAAAATAGTCATCCATCTCCTTAAGATACGCCTTCGGTGTGACACCAGAATTTTCTGTGAATTTATTTGGTTTAAATTCATTTGATCAAATTATCTGTACGGCTTGAGGGTGCTGATAGCCATGCTGAGGAGTAGAGGTTCCCCCAACGTTGTTGTGAAATGTCTCTGTGTTAGTCGTTAATGGGCTGCCTGTCAGTCCGTGGCTACTCGCCGCGCTAATTGCCCCCTGGCTTGCTGAGTCAACTCCCTTATCTTTAGCGTGCTCTGTCTGAAATAACGTGTTCTGTTCCAACGAACGCAACTCTGCCTTTATGATTCTGTCCGACTGTTCCTTCAATTTACTCTTAATTTCTTCCTCAAGTGCTTTAATGCGCGTATGGATATCATCTACGGTATTTATGATCGTTAACCGTTCTTCTTTAGAGTCGCTGCTCATCTTACGGCAATCCTTTCTGATGCTATCTCTAATCGCTCCCAGTTTTTCTTCCATCTGCTGTTTCGTGTCTTCCTGATTCGATTCTATCTTCTCAAGCCTGTCTTCTAGAATTAGATTATTCTCATCTATCGTACTCTTCAAATTATCCTGGTCCGATTCTAGGTTTCGCCATCGCTCTGCTGATTGTATTTGTAATTTATCCATATCCTTTATCAGGCCCGTAATACTTTCATTTACTGCTGACAATTGTCCCTGGATAAACGTAGAATCCTCCTCCATCTTATCAAACCGCTTTTGAAGACCATCCTGTGCCGTTTTAACCTCACTGTCATTTACCGTACATGCTAATACTATCTCAGCTAGTTTTGTCGATACAGTTTCGTCCAAATCATTCATTTACGGTTGAAGGTGTCCTCTAATTTTTTTATCTGACCTAGCTGTTTGTCGTTATTCCTACTTATATCAAGCGCGAATTGAACCATCTGCTGTGTAGTGTACTCTTTCATCTCTGCAGATAATGTGGCTAACTGACTCGTATTTCTATTTTCTTGCGCTTCTAATTGTTTGTTTACATTTTCATTTACTTGCGCTTGTAATGAGTTACCCTGTTCAATGAATTTAATTTCTAATGACTCATTCTGTTCAGATAATTGTGCCTTCTGTTCAGATAATTGTGTTTTTATAGTGTCATTCATTTGAGTCTGGAATGACTCATTCTGTTCAAATAATTGTGTTTTTATAGTGTCATTCATTTGAGTCTGGAATGACTCATTCTGTTCAGATAATTGTGATTTTATAGTGCCATTCATTTGAGTCTGGAATGACTCATTCTGTTCAGATAATTGTGTTTTTATAGTGTCATTCATTTGAGTCTGGAACGACTCATTTTGTTCCGCTAATTTAATGTCTAATTTTTCACTCTGTTCCTTTAATAGTTTCTGGGTTCGTGCCGTGACACTTTCAATGATCGCCTGGATCTCCGCTACTGTTGCCATTATCACACACAAAAATATTGTTACGTGCCACCCCCTAGTGACACTCTTGTTAACTGGATTACGGTGGGTTGAAGCACAACACAGATTGTTCCTTTAAAGAAATAATTAATTTTATTGTGGCCAGAAAGATACACTACTCATCAGCAAATACAAGCAATTAGAACCTTACTCCAGTTTCCTCAAGTCTCTTGCTTATGGAGAGCTCATGCCCTATTTTACTTGTCAACAGTTAATCTTCTCGCTAATGAGTCTGGTGGCCTTGACAGAACTACATGCAACTCTTCCCTATGTACAAAAATTACAGTTACTTACGAAAACCTGCTACACGCAGCTTCGCTGTCAAGAGAATTGGCTTCACTAGGGGTTTCGCAAGTCACCACACTTCTGTCGCTCAGGATAAACGCTCGCACTAGCTCGTAAAACACACAACAACAACTGCTTGACAGGTCGCTCTTATATAGCAGGCCGGTGACTCAATAAAAGCTTCTAGACCCATCCAGGGCTCACGGCTTCTCGAGGCTTCCATCGCTGGCTGGGCCACGAATATTCTGGACCATCTCTTTGTCCTAGTAGACCTGTTGCATAAGGCGCACGCAATACACTGAGGCAGAGCACAGCCCAGCCCTGAGGCAGTTGTGACTCATGCGGCGAGCGATGAAACAAACTCACAGCCGTAACACCACCCCCTTCCTAAAAAGCTGATCGTCCCGATCAATCATTGGTCCGTCTGTGTTCCTCCGTAGGCTGCCAGGCGAACTCGATGCACGATCTTCATCTTCGCCCTCGGGCTCCGCTGGATCCTGTAGACGACATCGTTGATCCGTTTCACGACTCGGTACGGGCCCTCCCAGGAATTCTGCAGTTTGGGTGACAGGTCTTTCTTCCGTAACGGGTTGAAGAGCCAGACCAGGTCGTCCTCGTGGAATCCACCGGCATCCGTCTGTTGGTCGTATCGGGTCTTTATTCGGTCGGTCTCGATCCGCAGTTTCCTCCTCGCGAACGCGTGCACGTCCTTCAGTTGGTCGACCAGTTCTTGACAATACTGGCTGACCGGGACCGGATCATTCCCAGGTCGGCCGAAGGCAAGATCGACAGGTAGACGGAGCTCCCTTCGAAACATGGCCCGGGCTGGTGTGCACCCGGTGGCTTCATGCACGGCGGCGCGGTAGGCCAGGATAAATAGTGGAAGATGTTTGTCCCAATCCCTCTGTTGCTCGCTGACGACTATTCGGAGATGGTTCTCGATGGTGCGATTGAATCTCTCTACCATCCCGTCGGACTGAGGGTGTAACGGCGTTGTCCTTTTCTTCCGGATTCCCAGCAGCTGGCATAGGTTCTGGAACAACTGCGATTCGAAGTTCCTCCCTTGGTCGGAGTACAGCTCCAGGGGTACTCCGTACCGACTGACGAATTCCTTCACCAAGGTCTCTGCGATCGTCGCGGCTTCTTGGTTAGGGAGAGCATACGCCTCCGGCCATTTCGTGAAATAGCCGCTGACGACCAATATATAGCGGTTCCCTGCCTCGCTTAACGGGAATGGCCCAGCAACATCGATGGCCACTCTCTCCATGGGGCCGCCCACGTTGTAGGTCTTCAGTGGACCCCGTCGTCTTCGTCCTGGGCCCTTGCTGGCTGCGCAATCGGGGCACCTTGTGCAGTGGTTCTCCACGTCAGTTCGGCATCCGATCCAGAAGAACCGCTCTCTCAGCTTCTCCAGGGCCTTCTTTATCCCTAGGTGTCCACCAGATAATCCTCCATGGACTTCCTTCAGGACTTCCTCCGTCATAGCCTTTGGTTCGATGATTTGTTCCCGAGATGTCTTCCCGTAGGTGCTCTCCCAGGTCCGGCAGATGAGGCCATCCCTTACAATCAGCGAGTCCCACTGCGCCCAGTAGGACTTGAATTTTGGACTGCAGTCGCTCACAGTATTCCACCCGGGTCTGGGAACACAGTCCCTCTTCCATTCGGCTATCAGTCCCAGGTTATCATCATCAGATTGTGCCCGCGTGAAAGATTCGCGGCTCCAGCTCCCCTGAAGTTCCACTGTATTCCTTCGGCATTGTATCCCGGTGTTCTCCTCTCTTCTGGTACAGAAGGTGCAGTCTTCGGGGCACGGTCTTCGTGACAGGGCGTCGGCGTTAGAGTGCAGTTGGCCTTTCCTGTGCTAGATCTCAAAGTTGTACTGTTGAAGCCTCTCTAACCACCGCGCGAGTTGACCCTTGGGCTGCTTGAAGTTCAGGAGCCACCGCAGGGATGCATGGTCGGTCCTGATTAGAAATTCCTGTCCGTACAGGTATTTGTGGAAGTGTTCAATGGTCTTCACGATGGCGAGCAGCTCCTTCCTGGTGACGCAGTAGTTCCTTTCGGGCTTTGACAAGGCTTTGCTGAAGTAGGCCACTACTCTCTCCTCGCCGTCCAATACTTGCGACAGGATTCCCCCTATACCAAAGTCGCTGGCATCGGTATCGACGATGAACCTTCTTCAAGGTCTGGGGTAGGCCTGAACAGGTGCGGTGCACATAGCCTGCTTGAGTTGTTCGAAGGTACCGTGGCATTCTGCTGTCCACGTGAAGAGTTGGTCCTTCTCAGTCAGTCGATGCAGTGGTTTAGCGATGTCGGCGAATTCTCTCACGAAGCGACGGTAATAGGTGCAGTGTCCAAGGAAGCTCCGTAGTTGGGATTTGTCTTTCGGTACTGGCCACTCCCTCACAGCTGCGGTCTTCTCTGGGTCGTTGCGCACCCCCTCCTCGGAGACGATATGCCCAAGGTACTGGACCTGCTTCTGGAAGAGCTGACACTTCTTGGGGCTCAACTTCAGCTGGGCAGCCCGTAGCTTCATCAAGATTTCCTTCAGGTTGCTGTAGTGCTCCTCGAAGCTTCTCTCCAGAACGATGACGTCGTCTAGGTAGACCAGGCAGGTCTTCCATTGTAGTCCCCTCAGAAAGGACTCCATTAGCTTTTCGAAGGTTGCAGGGGCGTTGCACAGACCGAATGGCATGACGGTGAACTGCCAGAGCCCGCTGCCCACAGAGAACGCCGTTTTCTCGCGGTCCTTAGGGTCGACCTCCACCTGCCAGTAGCCACTCTTCAAATCCAAGGTGGAGAACCATCTTGATCCTGATATGGTGTCCAGCGTGTCGTCGATCCCGGGTAGAGGGTAGCTGTCCTTCTTCGTGACGTCGTTCACCCACCTGTAGTCCACGCAGAACCTGGTGGAACCGTCCTTCTTCTTCACAAGCACGACCGGTGAACTCCAAGGACTATGTGATGGCTCGATCACCCCTTGCTCCTTCATCTCTTCTACCATCCGGTCGACTTCGGCTTGCTTGGCGAGCGGGACACGTCGGAATGGGGCCCTAATCGGTTCGCTGTCCCCAACGTCGATTCTGTGCTGGACCAAGCTTGTCCTGCCGAAGTCTTTGCTCCCCACGGAGAAGACGTCCTGGAATTCGCGTAGCGGGTCCTGAAGTTGGCGTGATTTTTCCTCGTCTAAATGGTCCTGGGATCCTTGGTACAGCTTCTGTAGTTCTTCAGGCGGTGCGCGTCTTCTTCGGTTGTCCGTCTGCAGGTGTCCGTCCGTCGTATCTGTGATGCCGGCAATCCAAGTAACGGGCTCGCAGACTCCTAGGTTGGTGTCCCGGTGAACCGTAATGTCGTAGTCGTTCAGGTTGGACAGGCAGACGTACGGCCGAGACGTCGTGTTGATGAGGGTCTTGGCAACTTGCAATCCTTTTGTCTGGATGTCCTCATATTTTGGCTCGATGGCAGGCGCCATTCCGACAGCAGTTCCGTCGACAATTACGACGGCGCTGATCTCCGTCCTGGCGGGAACGATGACGTCCTCTCTCAGCCTTACTCGTCGTGCGGTGACGGCCTCGTGTACTGGTTGCAAAGCAAGTTCATCACCTCCGAAGTGCAGAGGGTTCGTACTCAGGTCCAAGATGATGTTGTTCTGGTCCAGGAAGTCCAGTCCGATGATCACTTCGTTTGATACGTCAGCCACAAGCACTGGATACTTCACCGCCCGTCGACCAATGACGAGCTCCAGTGATGGTTCGCCATGAACAGGTGCGGTCTCTCCGGTCGCGGTTATTAGCTGGAGGTTCCTTTGTGTGGGTTGCACTCTCCACTTATGGATCACGGTGGGATTGACGATGGTCCTCGACGCTCCCGTGTCGATCAGCATCTGCCAGCTCACTCCGTTGACGACTCCGTCGACCATCAGGCTGCTATTGTCCCTCCGTAACTTCGTCACACGCACTTGAAATGCCGGGGCTGACGACTGTCACAAGCCAACCTTTGCCCCCCAAGGCTGGCTAATACTCGTTTCCCTGGGCCACGAGTTTTTCAGACGACCGATTTCCCGTCGGATACCCTCGGCGGCGGCGATCACCGCAGTCCTTGCTCAGGTGGCCTTTCTTACCGCTGACCCAGCAGGTCGGTAGTCTTCTTCCGGGCTGCCTCTCCGGTTGTCTTCCGGCTGTGTCGTTGCTGGTAGTGTCGCGACTATCGAAGAAACGGCTTAGCGCCTCCATCAATTCGTCGGCCAGGGGCTTCGTCTCGTTGATTTTTGCTGGTTCGTCGACGTCCACTTGACGCACCCGCGCGTGCATTCTAGATGCCCGTTTTGCCGTCTCACACTCATGTGCGTGGCTCAGCGCATCTGTCAGGGTCTTATTGCGCGTGAGTCGCAGCGCCTGTTGAGTGTCCGAGTCACGTAGCCCGTCGGTGAAGGTCTGCGTCGCACTCTGTTCCAGGAAGTCGGCCGGCGCTGTTGGATAGGCGAGCCTTACGAGGCGTGCGATGTCCATCTCCAACTCCTGCAGGGTTTCCGCGTTCTTCTGTACCCGGGTCCAGAGCTGCATCTGGTAGGCCTGCTGAAGATGGCTATCTCCATATCGGGACTCCATATGGGCGATCAGTGAAGCGTAGTCCTGGGATCCAGTCGGGATGGCCTGAAGGACGTTAAGGGCGTCACCTCTCAGCGCTACAATAATAGCTGTAGCCTTTTCTGTGTTGTTCCAGTTATTTATGGAACAGGCTGCCTCGAACTGACGTAAGTAGGTGCTCCATGGGACATTTCCGTCGAAGGTTGGGGGCGTCACTCTGCTATGTCCCGTTCCTAATATTCCCGGTGTAACGGTGGGCGGGCGTTGGCGCAGCTTGGCAACTTCCTCTTGTAGAGCGTTGAATCTCGCTTCCATCCCCGTCGGCGAGCGTTGGCTCAGCTCAGCAATTTCCTTTTGTAAAGCGTTGAATTTCTCTTCCACCCCTGTCAGTGGGCGTTGATGCAGCTCAACAACTTCCTTTTGTAAGGCGTTGAATTTCTCCTCCACCCCCATCAGCGGGCCTTGGCGCAGCTCGGCAACTTCCACTTGTAAGGCGTCGAACTTCTTTTCCACTGCCGTGACTTCCTCGCGCAGACCCTGTTCTAATTTCCTTTGGCTTTCCTCTAATTTCGTCAGCAGACACTCTTCCAGATTTTTCTGGCCATCCAGAAATTTGGCGGTTAGGTCCTCTGCTAATTCTGACCGTCTTCTAATTTAGAAGTTAGGTCCTCGGCTAAATTCTTCTGGCCGTCTTCTAGTTTGGCAGTTAGGTCCTCGGCTAACTTCTTCTGGCCGTCTTCTAGTTTGGCAGTTAGGTCCTTGGCTAACTTCTTCTGGCCGTCCTCCATCTTCTTCGTGCCGTCCTCCATCTTCTCCTGGCCGTCTTCCATCTTCTTCAGGTCATCCTTCATGTCCTTGGCTAATTTCTTCTGGCCGTCTTCCATCTTCTTCTGGCCGTCTTCCATCTTCTTCTGGCCGTCTTCCATCTTGGTTTCCATGCCATTCAACTTTTCTAGCAATGCTGCCATTTGCGCCTCCATTTTAGTTGTTTGTCTTGTAAAGGACATGCACTCACAGGAAAATTAGAGAAAATGACCTGCTCGGGTTCTGAAAGCAGGACCGTCAGGTGTTTTGCTTGTGCTTGAGTTCGTAATCCGGCTTCTGACACCAGTTGTTACGTGCCACCCCCTAGTGACACTTTTGTTAACTGGATTACGGTGGGTTGAAGCACAACACAGATTGTTCCTTTAAAGAAATAATTAATTTTATTGTGGCCAGAAAGAAACACTACTCATCAGCAAATACAAGCAATTAGAACCTTACTCCAGTTTCCTCAAGTCTCTTGCTTATGGAGAGCTCTTGCCCTCTTTTACTTGTCAACAGTTAATCTTCTCGATAATGAGTCTGGTGGCCTTGACAGAACTACATGCAACTCTTCCCTATGTACACAAATTACAGTTACTTACGAAAACCTGCTACACGCTGCTTCGCTGTCAAGAGAATCGGCTTCACTAGGGGTTTCGCAAGTCACCACACTTCTGTCGCTCAGGATAAACGCTCGCACTAGCTCGTAAAACACACAACAACAACTGCTTAACAGGTCGCTCTTATATAGCAGGCCGGTGATTCAATTAATGCTTCTAGACCCATCCAGGGCTCACGGCTTCTCAAGGTTTCCATCGCGGCTGGGTCACGAATATTCTGGACCATCCCTTTGTCCTAGTAGACCTATTGCATAAGGCGCACGCAATACACTGAGGCAGAGCACAGCCCAGCCCTGAGGCAGTTGTGACTCATGCGACGAGCGATGAAACAAACTCACAGCCGTAACAATATATATCACTGAGAAAACAGGAGGATGACATGCAAATGTCTCCCTGACACACACATATATAATTCTCGGCATACATTTACTTCATTTGACCACTTTCAGTTGATTTAATCTTATTCCCTTTACTCCCGCAAATCAATCTGCATCACTGAATGGTTTTAATTTTTACTTAATAAATTTTTAACCCCGCACATAATCAGTCATAAAATTACTATCCAGATCTGATGTTAACACCGATTAATTAACAAAGTATTAATTGTCATTTAAGGCTACCAGCCTCCTAACATATTCATGAGTTTGATTTTTCTAAACAAATCTAATTTTACATTTAATCAATGGGAGCCCGATTTCACGTACACTACTTTACTAATTACATCAATAAACAAAACGTGTGTCGTATTTAACTTGCAAACACGTGATTCTACTGTATATTCCATTTTCTTGGCGGTATTTCTCTTCGCCGTATTTACGGTAACAAAATATCACTGCCGGTGATTTCAAACAGTCCCATATATCAGTGAAATACCACATTTTCGCGACAGCTTGATCTACTAGATCTATGCTGACTATCCAATGTGTTCTAGCGGTAACTAGCAACGAACTAGCCCCAACTTGGCGCGCTAATTTGTCTAAGCTACGCTAGAACAGCCTAAAACAGTCAAAAACAGCGAAACGCCCCACGTAGAGTACCGCCAGCTTGTCTATGATTCGCTAGTAAAGCCTAAAACAGCGAAAGTCCCCACGTTGGGCGCCAGCTTGTCTATGCACCCTTCAATAAAGCATTGTTTTCTCAAGATTCATCTACGGGATCGTGTTCAGTCCTGACTGCTTTTTACAGCAAATTTCGCATAAAAACAACATGCTCTAATGAATAGAAAGGTCCATGACAGAGGCTATCCTAGAAATTAAATGAATAACAAGTAGAATAAAAGATATTTAATGACTGAAAATTATGTGCATAATAATAATAATAAATAAAAAGAAATCCTCCCTGACTTTCACCCCCTTAAGAAATAAATATATTACTGAGCGGTAAGACTCTCTCCACACAAAAAAACAATGTGAATACAGCTTCACTCAAAATGATTAATCATAACATAAAATTGAGCGGTAAGAACTCGCTCGTCACGACTTATGGATGCAAGTCCATTTTTCTGGTCAAGAAGTTATATAATGCGTGGTGTACTGCTCTTTAATAAGAAAATGAGTACTGATGCGAGTCCGTTTACAACTGAAACAGTCATGTTGCTCACGGAGTTGCATATTTTAAATCACACTATGGCTATGGGACCCACCCTTAATTAACACACTATAATTACTACTGACACATGCAAGATCTAATAATACAAAAAGATGACGAATCTCCATGAGATTCTAGCTGGTGCCAACGCACACAAAATAAAAAGAGTATGCCGAAACTAGGCCAAAACGCTCGCATCACAGAATTGGGAACACAGCCTCGCGCACCCTAATGCCACACGGGGTCATTGAACGCATAAAATAAACACACAAGAAGTAAAGCAACAGCAACAAAATACAAGCCTAACGGCTGAAAACTATATTTACATTTTTATAAAACGCCAGACAAACAGATGTTTCGGGAGCTACCTTACAACTATGGACAACACCCATTTAATCAATCAAATACTCATTATAACCGATCAGTTTTTTGTGAATTTTAAACAACGTCTTAAATTGAAGTACAGGACCCTGGCCTGTTACTAATGACAAGTCGCGTTAACTGATTTGAGCACACCCCTCTTGAATGAGTCATTGCTGCATCGTCTCTCTCTCTCTCAGTCCTTCAAGCTTGGTGCTATTTCCATCTGGAAACGCAGACATATCTCACTCATCCACTTGGATGGCAAGAAAACACAAATATATACCACGAGTTCAGCCTCGCAGGTTATGAACTGGGCTGGTATGGAGCAAGTCAGAATAAACACAATGATATATTCTCGCTAACACATCATAAAATCACACTACGCACCATAAAGTTTGGACTGACTCATTCATAAACATACCAACTGGGTCGGCTCAAAACAGATCAACAATATTGCGTCCATAGACACATTAAACAAAATTAACAACACAAACTCGGGTGCAAAGTGCCATCCCGTACAGATCTGCTGGAAAAGCAACTATCAAAATAATCCTGATCCGTCATAAATTCTGCTCACAAATAATCTTTACCCTCCAAATTCTATTTTTAATTTCAAAATTAATTCAGTTCCATTTTTATTATAAGGCATACTTGCGAATTAAAATGCTTGACCGCGATTTACGCAAGCGAATGCGAGCACGAGCTGGGCGTCGCCCCGTATAGTTGAACCAAACAAAATCACAATATTTATAAATTACAAAGCGCTCAGCTTGTCCCATACTTAATGTGTCAGTAAACAAGAACTAAGAATCTACATTACCAACAAGCAAACAAATATCTACAAAAATATGTCCCATAATACCATAGCTGATTTAATAAATAAATACATCCATTTGTATTCATTCCTATAGAACAGCGTCAGGAAAAACATCTGCAGCCATCACTCCTTTAAAATGCTTAGCTCGTCATCGACATCTTCTGGCAAATGTCCTGCTGGTTCCAAGATCCGGCCTCGTTCCTAGACGTCATCTTGTGCTGAATTAAATAAAGTTTGTCAGATACACACACGATATATTTCCTATTAAATTCACCGATCAAGTACTAAATTCCTTGACAGTCTATTGGTGAATTATTTCGATGAACTGGTCCTATCTGGTAGTACTGGGACTACAAATAAATCACTGAAGTTACTCTTATAACTTGACGAAAATGTTTCATTTTCAAATACATGAAAAATATTGCAGAGTATGCCTCGTGTCCTCAGACACCTGAATAAAAGACCTTACGTCCTCAAATGCTCAAATAAAAGTCAACGTTACGTCCTCAGACGCACAAATGAAAAGTCATCTCTCGAAGCTTCCTGGATCATTATAAATGAAACTGGCTAGTGTAGGTGTGGAAGGGGATTTATGGAAAAATATTCCATAATAATTATCAGACTAGCATGCGATCGGTATCATTGAGTTCGTAGCAGTGTGGAGGTTACGATTATGCTGTAGCTGGCTCGAATCGATCGTGGAATTAATCCGTAGATAACTCCCGCGTTAATTTACCAGGGTGCGTTACCACGCCGAACTGCCGCTTAAACAGGGCGTCTTGATATGATTGGTTCAGACTCTTGTAGATCTTTGCGCGCTTTTACCTGTATTTCTGCCACAGGGAGTGGCTAACATGAGGATTGA
Organism: Meconema thalassinum; assembly: GCA_946902985.2. Classification (NCBI taxonomy): domain Eukaryota; kingdom Metazoa; phylum Arthropoda; class Insecta; order Orthoptera; family Tettigoniidae; genus Meconema; species Meconema thalassinum. The sequence continues at coordinate 732,177,033 of OX336388.2, forward strand.
CCAATTACCTCGTAGCATTCGATTTTCTTCTTGGCGCCAACACTCATAGCAACAAGCCATATTGTGCGTACCCAAGCCGTATCCGCGCTAAAAGTTGCACCTGTCCTATGTGTCACGAATATTATGCTACTTTCTAAAATACCATAGGAGCTTAAATCATTGTGTCCTCTCGGCCACTGATATCTCAATATTTCCCAACACCGTCCGGCTCTCATATCTGCTGTCTGTAGAAATGTATCAAAAGATGATCAATAATTTATTAGAATCATTTATACAGCCTGTGGATAAAGGGTTCAATACACAGGGTCTCCGATGCATATATATCTTCTGGTGTGACAACAGTGTTGTAATGCCTTAGTTTGGCTCCTCTACTCAGCATCTTCTTATTGTAGATGTTTTTAGTCAGTTGGAACACTCGCTCTAGTTTCAGGATGCGGATATTTGTCGCTTCTTGTTCTAGCCCATTCTCTTGGATTACTTCACCCAGGTATTTAAACTTCTGACTCATCGAATCTTTCCATGGTCTGTGAACAACCATTCTGGACCTTCACTGATGTTAATCATGTATTTCGTCTTCTAAAGCGAAATTTGTCCTACTTTCTCTGCTGTTTTTTAAAATGGTTTATCTTCCTGATTGATGAACTGATGTTGTTTGTAAATATGGCTACGTCATCCGCGAACGCCTGACAGTCTACATACACTCCTTTGTGTTTGGGGCCTAATCGAAATTGATCTTCATTTCCTTCTTCTTTGTTCAGTGATTTTCTCCATTCTCGAATTACCTTTTCTAAGATACAATTGAAAAAAGTGGAGAAAGTCCATCTCCTTGTCTGACCCCAGATAAAAAAAAAAATCTCGAAGGGCTCTGAGATTTCATTCTTGAATTTTACCTTAGATATTGTGTTGCTGAGAGTCTGTTAAATCAAGTTTCTGGATGAATCATCCACCCCAAACTCTTCCAGAACGTTCAATAATGACTCTCGATCAATCGAATCGTATGCTTTATTGAAATCCACTAATACGACCACATATTCAAACCTCCCAGTTTTCTTGTATCTGATGATGTTCTTCAGATTGAAAATTTGTTCTGGGAACGATCGGCCCTTACGGAATCCAGCCTGGTATTCGCCAATCTGTTGATCAAAATGAGCTTCGATTCTGTTAAGGAGTACTTTAGAAAGAATCTTGTAAGGAACAGGAACTATCGATATACCTCTGTAATTGCCAACGTTCTTCTTGTCTCTTTTTTGTGGAGAGGATGGTTTAGTGCTGATTGCCATTCTACTGGTATAGTACCCGTTCTACAAATCTCCTGGAAGAAGCAGACTAATATGTTCATAGTATCCTCATTCGCTAGCTTCAGTAGTTCTGCCACTATGGAATCTTCCCCCAGCTGCTTTATTATCTTTCAGACTGTCTATGATCAGCTTAGTTTCCGTCTTACAAGGGGGCTGAGAATTGGGCAGACCCTGAATGGGAAGGGAGTTGGATAGTCTTACCGATGGCTCATCACAGTTGAGCAACTTTTTGAAATACTGAGCCAAAATATCGCAATTTTCCCTGTCGTTCACACCTAGCTTTCCTGTATCATCTCTAAAGCACAGACTATGAGCTTGTCAAACTTTAAGATTAGATTTAAAGGTTTGATCAAATTCCCTAACATTGTTCTTACGGAAAATGTGATCGATCTGTTCCATCTGTTATTAGCCTACTTTCGATTTTTGCAAAAAATGAAAGTAGACTTATGAGATCAACACAGGGCGAAAAAAGTGTGTCTGTCTGTGTGTGTATGTGTGTGTGTGAGTCTCTCTGTGTGTGTGTGTATGTGTGTGTGTTAGTCTGTGTGTGTGTGTGTCTGTGTGTGTGTGAGTGTGTGTACTTTGAATGTCTGTCCCCCCCTATCAATTCGAACACGGTGAATGCGAATTGAACGAAATTTGGTACAAAGGTAGCACTAGCAAAGGACACCTCAGTGTCATGTTTTATATCGCCGCCATCTTTACTAAAACTGAATGGCGGCCACTCAAACGTTCAAAACGTAAAATCAAATAACGACTAACCAAATCATCCGATCTCTACCAAATTTGGTAACAACATACCTTCGTATAGGATGCGTCTTGTGACCAAACTACAAGGTCGTCCGCCATACCATTTCAGGATGGCGGCCGTGCGAATTATGCAAACTTTATAATCCATATCATGGGACCCACCAGTTCCGATTATCGAGCCGAGAATCGTTTTAACTGTTCTAAAGGAAGAGGCACGTTCGAAATTAAAAGTTTATTTTGTAATACTATAGTGCAGACGTGATTTTAAAAAGCTGAGCTGATTCAGTAATAAGACAAGATGGCAGCGGATATCTTGTGCCTGACTTATATTTCACTAATTTGAGTATTGCATGCAATATAGCGTACTGATACAAAATAAATAAACTTTGTATGAAATGCTTTTTATATAAATAATATACTCCAGTGATGAAATCGTTTAGTATAAATCATTATTTGCTAACAAGTTCTATGTAAGTCATTTTATATAGAACGATATTCGTTGACACAATTAGCTCAGTGGTAGAGCGTTAGCCTATCGCTCAAATGCCTATGGTTCAAACCCGATCAGAGCTAGGTTTTTTGCTTGAAATGTTATATGTTTATTGTTTTGTAATGACTCAGATGTTTTAAAATTAAGCGTTATATTGTGCATATTATGGTGTAAAATATATATTTAATTAAAACATAATTCGCCAGCAGATTTACTCGAGACATCTAGCTGCCAAAAAGGTAACTAGATTAACTTCCAGATTTTATTGAAAAGTTTCTTCTTCTGGCCGCTAGAATGCACTCGCTCTGTTAGGATTATATTGTTCGATATTTCACCACTAGATGTCACGACTAGTCTACGTGGGGCTCCATTGATTACTACACCATTGGCATTCTATGCGCATCGAATTTGAAGAATGACAAGATGATACTACAATACATTTTTACTTTTTATTTTAAAGGGTATTGTAACAGCCTATTTTGCGTTACTTGAAAATGTTATTTGAAGTAAAGAACAAAACGATTTCACATAGTAACTGAATTCAAGGCGTTGGTGTTAGTTCAGGTTATTAATTACTACTTTAATTTCAGGCAAATAGCAATCGAAAATATCCACATAGTTTGTATACACACGTCTCTGTAGGGTCATGGAAAGATTTGTTAATTCAATTAGGGTTGTGAAAGCCATGCACAACCAGACGTGTAAAGACATGCCTCAACTCAAAGTTGGATGTTGCCCACGGCAGGTCGTATATGTAATAATAATAATAATAATAATAATAATAATAATAATAATAATGTTATTGGTTTTACATCCCTTTTAACTACTGCTGCTTTTAGAGACCCCGGGGTGCCGGAATTTTGGCCCGTAGGGGATCTTTAACGTGCCAGTAAATCTACTGACACGGCTCCCTCGCATTTGTGCACCCTCAAATGCCAGCTGACTGCGCCAGGATACGAACCTGCAACCTAGGGCCCAGCAAGCGAGAACGTTACCGCTGAGCCACGCAGCCAGTCCGGTCGATTATGTCTCCAGATCCATAACATTCTTGATATACTTCTTATCTTTCTTTCTTTCTTTCTTTCTTTCTTTCTTTCTTTCTTTCTTCAATGATGGTAGCAGTTTTTATCTAGGTTGTGGCGTTTGGTAGAGGTAAATCGTTTCTAAGGTCTTCAACAAAGAATAGTTCTATTATACTCTTTGATAATAACAACGAGTTATAACTATACTCATACATTTAGGAGAAAGTAGGCTATATGTTCTTTACTGATCATCTTGTTTCTCATACGATCGCTTTGCACATCGTAACACTCGGACTGCAACTTTCCTCGCATCACGGAATGCATCAAAATCTTCCTGACCCTTGGTCGAATTCCATTTTCTCCATGCATCTGTTCTCTGAGCCAGTGCATTATCACAGGTTTCGTTCAACCAACAACGTTTTCGTTTAGGAGCTGCCAGAATTGAGGCTGGATCTTAAAAGCGATGTCAGTCCAAATCTTAGATTCAAAGGTCAAGTTCTGATGATACTGCTCCTTAACTTCCTGACTGATTTTAAGTTTTGACACATCAAATCTCCGAGTTCTATTTACAGCATTCGGAGTCTTCCTGAGAGGAATGAAATTCATCTTTACCTTAGAAAGGTAGTGATCAGAGTCAAACCTTGCACCACTCTGAACTTTAACATTCATAATCTCCTTTATTGCTCTTTTAGAGATTGAACAAGGTCAATCTGTTTCTCACCATTCAAGTTACCCGGCGAACGCCAAGTCTTCTGTTTGCTTGTTTTATGTTTATAGAACGTCGAAATTACCTGAAGATCAAATGTCCGGCACAATTCAACAAGTCTTATTCCATTTTTGTTAGTCATCTTGTGAGCAGGATATCTTCCTACTGTTAATCTGAATTGTCCTTCCGTTCCCAATTGGGCATTAAAATCATCTAGTAATATCTTGAAAAATTCATATTTTATTATTTACGTTTTAATTGTTTTGATTTTTTTATATCAAGCATCTCAGGTCAAGAAGATAGAACAGTATGGTTTTATGAAATATGAACACTTTCAAAAGATAATACGTTGACATAGGCTGAAAGATTCAATCATCAGCATCTTTCACATAGCAGGTGGTTAATGTACAGTCCACTACCTATAAAGGTTAATTGCCACTTATAGCCCACCATTAAAGCACTGGTAAGGTATCTCTTGAGTACTGATCGATAGGAATTCTCATAGAAATGCAACTTGTACAGATTATAAATGCGTGATGCGGTACAAATGAATGATTTATTGAATTTGGACGTACGGGAAGTATCGGCATCGTGGCTTGAGGGAATCTATTATATCGACCGTGAGCGTTGGTAGGACGTTGGTTGGTTCCTATGTTTAGGGGCTGCGACAACGCGGTCATGTAGCCCCGTGTACTTTGGGTGTGTGTAGAATCTGTCTGACAACCGGTGTTAATTTTGAAGGCTGTATTAATGTGTGTATCTGTTTTTTAATTCAAGTAGGACTGCAACTTTGAATTTTTTAAATAGTTCCTACTTTTGCCTCCAAACGCCACCGTAAACGACTATTAGGCCTAGTTCAGAACTTAGCTACTAGACGCCACCGCCGTCGGCTCTTGGCAACGAACGTAGAAACCTAAGAGCGTTGTTCACATTCCTAACCTATAGGCCTACAATTTAGCTTCACAAAGGTGTAATTAGTGGAAGGTTCTTTAACATGCCATAAATCTATGACATGGGACCGCCGGCTTTACTGCCCCTCCGAAGAAAGGTATACTGAGGGATTTTTAACGCTCTTAAAAATCCGACGGCTTCGGCTGGGTTTGAACCCGCTATCTTGGGCATAGAAGCTCAGCATGCTAGCAAATACGGTAGAACGTTCAGACTATTGTTTACAGAGTCTGAGTGAGTATGTTGAAGAATAAAGTGGTGTATCTGTGTCACGCTATAAATTGACCTGTGTAATTTACTTTTTGAATGCGCCTCATATTTACAACTTCACTTTCAAGCATATCGGTGCTGGTACTCATG